>CP092864.1:180780244-180869127 GCA_030710605.1 Cordylochernes scorpioides
TAAGGGAATAATAAATGCTGTTCTCACATCTTGACTCTTTTTTTTTCTGTAAACGGTAGTTTTTTGTTTGTCATTTGCCCACATTTTATATTATGTCGTGCAGGCCAAAGTGTTATAACTTCTCGAATAACACTGGTATACACAATTTTACCCCTTATTTTTAGTTTATCGCTTTTCGCTCATTAGAAGAAATAGCATAAGGAATAATCTCTGTATCCCCCCAACTTTAGATATTTTGCGCAAAAAATAATACAAAATGATTTTACTACCACGTTTTTCAACGCAAAAGGTCGATTTATTTTTTTTTTTTTTGAGGGGATACATTTTCAAAATTATGTACAGTATAATAAACAATGATAACATTTGACAAACCCATAGGATATTTGGAATAAAGTACGACAAATATATTTTGTCACTCCCCTCTATATTTCATTTTTGGATCATGACAAATATTCAGTTAAATAGTCAAGTGTCGACAATTAGTCAAGAAACTATACATTCCTTATAGCACGAAATCCTATTAGTAGTGCCATCATAATTTTTGGTACTATATTAACATTTCAAAAATCGTGTATTGATATCAGTAGTTATTTTCAAACATTCAATTTATTTCACAAAACTCCATCTAAAATATAAATATTTTTTGCTACATGTTTTAATTTGCATTACCTATTTTACATATCTCAGATTGTATTTAAAAATCGTCAACCTATTCTTCTAACTTTTGGCGAAATGGTGTTTTATTAATTCATCATTTGATATTATTAAGGTTCTTTCCTGGTATTCAAAAAGGAAAAATACGTGTCGTTCAGTTATATTTTTCAATTTATCAAACAATTAGGCCGCTGAATCTCTGATTCTGGTAGAGCGCCATCTAGCGAATAAAGTTGTGACTAAAATCAATTTCGAAATTTTCATTATTTGCCATAAAAGATCCCATTGCATCCTGAACACAATGGTGTTTACCGCATTGCTCTAGCGCAAATATTCGCGGAGTTATTAATTTTTAAAATTGTGCGGGACTTTTGGATCACCCTGTATATACCATTATAAAAATTAAAAAAATTATATATTTGTAAGTTGATTTTAGAGTTTGGTTTATATATATAATAAATAAATAAAGGGATATATGCAAGGATAAAAAAATACCTCCAGCAAAGCTTCGGCTGTTACGCGTCGTGGGCTGTGTAGAAAAAGGAATGAGCAAAGAGATAGGTCTGTAGAAAAGAGCAAAGACAGAGTCATGGTAATAATTTTTAAAATTAACTTAAAGGGAGGGAGTGAAAAGTTTATTATATAGCTTCAGCCGATCGGCGAATTTTGCTATGGAATTTTTAACCGAACAACGGGTATGTTTGAAAATTTGTTTCAAATTGTGTAAATCGGTTTTTGAAAGAGAGAGAGAGAGTTTTCTAATGATTCTCAAAAAGCGTTCGGAGAAGATTCTATTAAAAGAACGACGGCTTTTGAATGATTCAAAGAAAGTGTGACGTAAGTATTTGATGAGCCGAGGCGCGGGAGCCCACAGACTGTCCGCACCGCTGAAAATGTTCAAAAGCTAAAGGTTTTGATGATGAAAAACCGTTCGATAACAATCAGAGGGCTTTCAGAAGCGACAAACATATAATTTGGACTATGCTCGGGAATAATTTACAAAGATCTGGGTCTGGAAAGTACTGCAAACAAGTTTTTACCTCGTGTGTTAACCTCAGAGCAAAAGGAGACACGTTTGGAGTTCAGTCCAAACATGCTCCATATGGTTGAAAACGATCGTAAATTGCAAGATAAAGTTATAACAGGAGACGAGACATGGGTGTATGGGTATGACCCCGAAACCAAAATCCAGTTTAGTCAGTAGATGGCACGGAATAAACCAAAACAGAAAACTTCGAATATGCAAATCGAAAACGAAGGTCCAGTTTGTAACATTCTTCGAAAACAAAGGACTTGTGCGCCGTGAATTTATGCCAGATGGAGTCACAATAAATCAAAACACTTATCTTTCCATATTGCGGCGCCTGAGAAAACCAATCAGAAAGAAAAGACCGGAAAAGTGGTACTGTTAAGATTGGTTCCTCCATCATGACAAAGCACGACCGCACACAGCCCATTCAGTATTAGCTTTTTAGCCAAAAACAACACCCTTCTCCTTATTCTCCAGATTTAGCTTCTGATGACTTTTTACTTTATCCTAAATTGAAAATGGATATGGAAGAGAAGAGGATTGACACGAAAGAAGAGATAAAAAATAAAATCGCTGGACCTCTTGAGAAACCTTACGGAGGACGTAGCATGCTTCGCTAGTTGGGAGAAAAAAAGAAGGCGATGTATTGATACAGGAGGATTATACTTAGAAAATTATCAATGAATATATTTATGAAATTACTTGATAGAATAAAGTTGTGCTACCAGTCCCTGGTAACTTAATAATCATACCTTGTATATTACGATGTACTAGAGCGCCATCTGTTATCAAATTATAAAACTATTTTAGAGGCGTATTATTCTTTTTAAAATAAAACAATTTCAACTGTCCTTACTGCGATGAAAAATTAAAGGGAGGGCCTGGCTCATCAGTGGTGAACCCTCCCAGCGGTTTCGCCAGTTTAATCTACCATACCGCTGTTATATTGCATTTTTGGAACTTCCTTTTATAGGTGACCGTTGTAAGAATCTTGGAATGGGTATTTTAGAAGAACTATGGACATAAGCTTTTAGGACAGCAGAATTAAATATAATTATAAATATATAATATGCTTCGAGCAATCGCTCTTCCGCAAATATCAAATTGTGTCTTTTATTAGAACAATAATGTTACGATGTACTAGAGCGCCATCTGTTATCAAATTATAAAACTATTTTAGAGGCGTATTATTCTTTTTAAAATAAAACAATTTCAACTGTCCTTACTGCGATGAAAAATTAAAGGGAGGGCCTGGCTCATCAGTGGTGAACCCTCCCAGCGGTTTCGCCAGTTTAATCTACCATACCGCTGTTATATTGCATTTTTGGAACTTCCTTTTATAGGTGACCGTTGTAAGAATCTTGGAATGGGTATTTTAGAAGAACTATGGACATAAGCTTTTAGGACAGCAGAATTAAATATAATTATAAATATATAATATGCTTCGAGCAATCGCTCTTCCGCAAATATCAAATTGTGTCTTTTATTAGAACAATAATGTTACGATGTACTATATATATTTACTTGTATATATTTACGTAATATTAAATGATATTCATTCGAACTCTCTATATCATTTTCGGAAAAAAACATTTGCCGTTATACTCTTCCACTAATTTTTCCAAGGATCAAATATAAATTCTCAATAATCTTCCTCATAATTTCACTTTCAGATCATGGTGAAAGGGGAACTATCTGGAACGTGATTTAGATTGAAAGAATGGTTTGATAGTTGGAAGGTTCGCGTAGAGAAAAAAACCAACCAACAATTTTATTTTTTATTTTAATCCCTCTCAGTGACCTTTGTTCCGGCAAGGTCAGATAGAAAAAAGGCAGAAATCTGAGCAACAACTTCACGTAGTCATGGTTAGAACGATACCATGAACATAGGTACAAAATCAACAGATATTATTTATTGGATGATGTGATTCTAGAATATTTAGATAGGGAAAAAATGATATCGGAGAAAGTGGAACAAAGCCGAAGGAATCTTCTTATGTTGTAAATAAACGGTGATACTGCCATCTATCGGAATAAATATATGCAAATATGTTCCCCAATAACATGAAATAAAATAAATTCAACCATGTGTCAGCGTGCTATGACCAAGATATGTAACTTGACTTTTGAAGACGCGCGGATAAAAAATAAAAAAAATGAAAAGACGACCAAATAGGTGAAAGTATGGTGGCTGAGTCAGTATCTACCAAGTAATGAGGGGAGCTTTCTCCTCTGTCATTTCACTTTCCAGTAACAAAGGAGAATCTTTGGTGATTTAAAATTTGGAGTCCATATCCGAAGCTAACCCCGAAGGGGATGTACGTAGCAGATAGCGTCGTCATCGTAGTCAGCGATGTGCCCTAGCTGATGTTAACCAAGTTGAAACATGAGCGAAACGTTCTGAAAACCCAGCAATTTCGTTTTTTTTTTGGATAACTTACTTGATTGTTCTGAAACATTATATATTATAAGAGTTTTTTCTAAGACTTGTTTAATCAATATTTTTCATTTTAAAAATTTGGAAAAATTTCGGGGTAGATATTTGAAGGTGACGAAAGAAAGAGAGCGGTTACACAACCGCCAAATGTGATGGCTAGGGGAAGCAGACAGCAGGTCCCGCAGGCCGATCTTGAAAACCAATTTGTTCCTTAGTTACAGGTCCTCCAAGTTATGATAATCTAAAGTAACAATTAAAGAATAAAAAGTAATAAAGGATTTTATTCTACTAAAATTTTGGATTTTACAACTAAATGATGATACAAGAAACAACAGGTCTCTCTCTCGGGGGGATTAGCTACTTTATATAAGAAAAAGATCGTATAAGCTTCAGGACAAGACACCCTTCTACGGGCACAGCAGGGTACAGGACGTATTGCCTGAAAGCCTATACGATGTTGTTGTTATCAAGTCCAATAAAGAGCCTCAGATATCTCTATTAATCTCTATCACAGCAATGTCCACTATCTTGGGTTTGTAAAGCTGCTGTTTGGGTCCATGTCAAATTTCTGCAAGGCTACGTCTATTGCTGGGCATGAGATATGTGGGTAGGTGTTGGCTTCATCTTAGCTTATACAATCTCTCCCCGAATTGTGTTTGCCCTTCTATAGTGGACAGGGAATCATCGTTGTCTTAAAGATGATAACCAAAATTGTAATACTGGTTTTCATATTTGTAGATTTCTAGACGATTCCCTTTTGTTAATAAATATTATTATGAGTTGATAACCGATTGTAAGTTTGATGACGAAAAATATGGTCAAATTCTATTTTACACATATGAGAAAAATTTTTTTTTAGATTTTATTTAATACTAGCTATTTTTGTAAATAGTATTTTTTTTTTCGTTTGCTTCATATCTTAAAATATTCACTGAGAAAGGGAAGTTTTGAAAACTTTAAAATAAAAATTTTTCGACATACACACAATAGTTTGAGTCAAAAGGTGATCCATTAATTAAGATTATATAAAAGGGCGAACCTGGGTCTGTTAAAAAAAAGAACAATTTTTTACTTAAAATATTAGAGGGAGCAATCTCTCGAAATACAATATTTTAGGATTTTTTTTTTCTTTACAGATCCAGGTATGCCCTTTTATATAACCACACACAATAGTTATTCTACTACTACTCTCTATCTTAAAGCTAATTAATTAAAATGCGGTTTCATGCATTTTTTTCAAATGGCCATGTAGAGTGCGCTATGTGTGCAAATCGAATTCTATACATTTAACCAGTATAATAAAATATAAATTAGCGCGCCATCTGTTATGAGATTTCTAAACTATTATAGACGCGTATGTTTCTTTAAAAACTAAACAATTTTCTACTGCCCTTACTGTAATGAAAAATTACAAATTACAAAGCTCATGTCCATAGTTCATTTATAATACCCATTCCAAGAGTCTAATATCAGTATCAGTATAGAAAGAAAACCGAAAAAATGCAATATAACAGCGAAATGGTAGATTAAAACTGGCGAAACCGCTGTGAGGGTTCACCACTGATGAGCCAGGCCCTTCAATTAATTTTTCATTACAGTAAGGGCAGTATAAAATTGTTTAATTTTTAAAAATAACCATATAAGCGTCTATATTATTTAACTACACGGCCAACTGGTACAGTAAATGAGAGTAACGGGGTGAGAAAGTTAAGAAAAAGTTGGGAAATAGAGTAAAATAGAAAGGAGGAAAAACTTACAATTTTCCTGAAGAACATTGCCCTCTATCGACAATTTTTGTAACTATTTATACAATGCTTGGTTTTAAAATTTCTTTTAGAAATGATTTGATTAGAAATTGTGCGTTAGAAATTTTTATAGATGAATAATTTATTAATGATTAAATATATATATATATACTCGATGATTACGATTAATTTATTAAAATGAGATATCAAAACTTAACCTACAGGGTTTTCTTTATCAAATTTACGGTGAGGTGTTTTGTTCCTCTCCAAAGATGGAATCATAAATATTAGGAATAGAGTTTAACATAAGCGTCACATATTTTTAAAAATTACTTCTAAATATAAAGTATTTGAGAGGAAAAGGAAAATAGGCGCCCTATAGTTAAAAATCGAAATAATTCTCTCATATATCTGTATGTATAATGATCTATAGTAAAAGATTTACCAAAATAAATATTTAATGTAATATATTAAACATAAAAAGGCATATCCTGACCAAGAGAACATGTACTTTTCATATGGCAGACCGCCATCTAGTGGAAGATAAATCAACTAAATATTGATTTAGACTGTTCCCTGATATTTGGCCAACCCAATTTCTTTATAAATTAAGAAATTCCATCCACGAACGCGTTTCGCGCTGTTGGCGTTTGTCAGCGTGGATAAGGCTGTACCACTGAAAAGCACATGTGCTCTTGGTTAGGATATGCCTTTTTTATGTTTAATATCAACATCTGACCTTTTTATTATTTTTTTTATAAAGATATATGTAGATTCTCAACGTCCAAACAATTGACTTCCTTGGTGCGACCACTGAGCATTTAAACAACTGAATGGAACAAGG
This sequence comes from Cordylochernes scorpioides, assembly GCA_030710605.1. NCBI lineage: Eukaryota > Metazoa > Arthropoda > Arachnida > Pseudoscorpiones > Chernetidae > Cordylochernes > Cordylochernes scorpioides. The sequence goes on from CP092864.1 coordinate 180,786,955, forward strand.
ACAATTGTACCAGGACTAATCTTATTGATATTCTATTTGATAAGAAAGAAAACATTTGGAACTGGATACAGAGAGTATAGCCTCTGCGTACGGATGATACATCAAATCTTGAAGCGCTTTTCACATTTGAAAAATTCATTTTATTTTCATTTTTGCACGTGTTAACTTGAATTATGTATATAGATTTTTTCATTTTTAAATATATATGCATTGCTAGCTTTACAATCAGTCCCTTTACCAGCTAAACACCTCTTTCGAAGATTGTGAAGATTCCAATGGATCCCGTGTGGATCTCTTGGAATAAAGTCCGCCCTAGACTGACGAGGGCCATTAATTCGAAACCATGGTCTCTAGATGGACGCTTTTCAGTTAGCCAAAGCTGGTGTTGTGGCTTTGTCACCGACCCGAGGCCGCTAGTTTGTGGATACGGTCAATAGATGGCGCCTAGTGTTGAGGTTTAATTTGACGGGAGAGGTACCCTATGTTTTAATTTTATTATAAACAGTGTGTTATGTTAATTCTAAAGTTAGAAAACTTCTCCCGTCAAAATAAGACACCCAAATTTTGTTTAAACTTCTCTGAACAGACTTGAGTGCTCACAGCACCAGCAAACCTTATAAGCCATTTTAACATCAGATTCCAAGTTATGTCTTTGGTTCATCTAGCATAGCACAGAGTCTCATATATTAATCAATGAGACGCTTGAAAAACTACATTCTTCCGTGTCAAAACATTATCAAAATTTTTAATTCTGAAGATTGAGAGATAGAAGGTTAAAAATGTGCTTTATTAGCACTTTTCTGCAAGATTGCCCCAAAAGTTCGTAAACACTTGCAAAAATATTGAAATAGCAATATTATTCGCAGTTATGTATAATGTCTTTGTATTATGAATAAAGTAATTGTATTATTATTATGTATTCGCCGTAAAAATATTATTCACCAAGTAATAAGAAAGACACGAACTTTTGGGACAACCTTATATTTTGGCCTGTGCTCCAACTCTTAGATTATAAATACCTTAAAGATAGTAAGTACCTGGAAGATAACTCGAGACATCAATATAAAATGGAATGTTCAAATTAATTATTAAGGAATCTTAAATAAAGTTTGAATGTTATCTATTTTTCATAAATTAAATCTGCAGACAGATAATTGCAAACTATATACTGTATTTTTCAAAATACGTTTTAATATAGTTAAATATAATTTACATTGTAATATTGAAATGCATATTTCACAAAAGGTACTTTTTTTTTTCAATATCATGAAATTATCAATGATGTATATTTTTGGTATGATACATGTGTGTGTTTTACCTTTACATTATATAAATATATGTAATGCTCATATATGATTGAATAGCTATTTTAATATCAAATGAGTGTAAAATAAGCATATATAGCCGAAAATTACAATATATTTCACTTCAGATAACCAAGATCATGCAAATTTGACGTTATAAAGCTATAAAGACAGAATGGAAGATATTTTGCGTTCTTCAGAACCGGGAGTACGATCAAGGAAGGAAAAAGTCATTTCTACATTTCAGTGACTTCAACGTGTCTTACTGGGGAGTTAGCATTATTCAATACTATTCAAGAGTCCATAAAAGGTGAAAAAAGTTTCAGCCTATCAGTCGAAAGGAATTTTAAAGAAGAAAGAAATCTTAAGATGGGCAAATATAGGCCTAGAAATCCACAGCAACCAAATCGACATGCGAATCCACAGCAACAAAAACAACAAGAGGCACAGAAATCAGAACAAGTAAAAGAAGATCCACAGCAAGCAGAACAAGTAGAACAAGATCCAGAACATTCAAAACCTTCAGTAAAAGAGGTAAGCTTCCTGGTGGTTATTTTACTTGCCGCAATTGCCGCGGTAATAGGTTCACTTGCAGGAATCGATAGAACGATACCACAGAGAAACCCGAGTCTCACAAGACCTGTTTTTAAAATCTACTGGAACTTCCCTACCAGAGAATGTGCTTTGAACTATAGCCTGAACATGACTAGCAAGTTACTGGCCGCAGGATTAACTCTGAACGAAGGTGATATCTTGACCGGGGATAAGATCCACATACTGTACGATGACTTGTTCGGATCATTCCCAAGAAAGAAAGGTGATAAATATATCAACGGAGGACATCCATTTAAAGGAAATTTGGAATTGCATATCAAAAAGGTTGAACAATATATCTTGAATGTTCCCAAGGATTTTTCGGGAATTGGTTTAATTAGCTTCATTGATTGGAATCCTCTATGGAACTTTGATAATCTAAAAATGTCCGCGTATAGGGATGAAGCTATTAAGATGTACCGTGAAAAATACCCATATTTGGATAGTAACGCTCTTATAAGTATGACAAAAGATGGATGGAATAATTCTACAAGAGAATACTTGGAGAAAACTATACTTAGGTTGCAAAGGCTTCGGCCAAAAGGTAGATGTGTGTTATATGATGTATCCAGGAAGTTATGATAATCATTTCGGAAAATTTGAAAGCATCCTGCAACATCAAGAGCTTGAATGGATGTGGAAAAAGACCAATTTATTCTGTCCAATCGCTATGTATGACAACATACTTTACAACATCATGGAAACCTTAGACGTCCGAAAGGAGGATGTGATCAATGTGATTGTTCCCATATCCATCTATTCTGAAAAGTACCATGCGTCTTATAAACACATTCGAACTATCTAGGACAGATTGCAGGGGCAGGCGCAGATGCAGTGGTAATATATGGTCCTAAGCATATACTGAACTCTGAAGAAAAGTGCCTTCGCTTTGAAAATACTGTTATTGATAAACTGTCTTACATGAAATTAAACTTTCTCCTGAACAATATCGGCAAATGTGCAGAGGAACTGTGCTACAACGAGGGATTCTGCACGGTCAAAAGCGAGGAAGACAGCCATATCTTCTTCCGACAATTTTTATCTTTTGAAACCCTCAAGAGCAAATTTGGACCATGCAGAAGAGTGTACGCAAGAAACATATTATAGAGAAATTAGTTTAACCCAGAATAAAAGTTTGCAATTTGCTCTTTTATAAATAAAGTGCTTGATTCAAATGACCTTTTTAAATAATATTCATCAATCCCCTACAGAAACAAACATTTGGCACAAAAATCACATTTTCAATTGAGGGAATGCAACACAGTTTTCATTTGCATAAAACTCTAGTAGTGTCTGGTTTTGGTGTGTACTATAGTTTTTGGGAAACCTAATTTGAATTTGAAAGATCTATAAATTATAGTTATAATTTATATACGTCTATAGCTATCAGCGATCGCAAATATTTTTAAACTAGACTTATGAATATTTCATTTGAAGTTTTATTTCTTAAATATAACATATTTGCTACATTACACTAAACAAACGTATGACCACGATCTCATCTACTGGGAGGCGATAATTTTGAGGATATAGCATGCTTGAATGTTTACTGTAATTATAAGAATTAAGTGCGTGGCTTAGAAGGAAATATTATTTTTGAAATTTGGCATGACCGCTGAAACGATTGGTCACCTCTGAAATACACAAATTTAAATATATTGAAAGGATTGAAAAATTAATCAAACATTACAGAATCAGAAGATAAAAACAAACATCTACACCATATCCGTCAAATTAAAGCTTTCAGAATAGTTAAAATCTTTTTGCTTATGATTTGTTAACTATTTTCTAGAAAATGAATTTAATTTCGCATTTTAAATGTTGGTAGGTTGTTTTATGAAGGAGTGTTTGAAGTTTTTTTTTTGGCTGAAATGGCCAGCTCATGTGAGGCATAATGATAACAATCAGAAAGATATCTATATACGAATTACAATGGGCCAATATGAGCTAACTCCCTGGCGAGCATTGTGCAACCACTGCCATCGAACTATGCCGAACTTGTGGAGGTGAATATCCCAGAAGAGCTGACAATCATCTCCGATAATTATCTCTCGAGTTAGTGCGGCCAAAGCGTCCACAAAATAAGATTAGCAAATGAAATGGCTGTACAGAGGTTTGTAGATACTTTATCTAAATACCCGGTCAGGACCACAACTACCGATATATCCGTTAACGCCCACAACTATCCAAATACCCGGGCAGGACCACAACTATCGATATATCCGTACACGCCCACAACTATCCAAATACCCGGGCAGGACCACAACTATCGATATATCCGTACACGCCCACAACTATCCAAATACCCGGGCAGGAACACAACTATCGATATATCCGTACACGCCCACAACTATCCAAATACCCGGTCAGAACCACAACTACCGATATATCCGTACACGCCCAAACTATCCAAATACCCGGGCAGGACCACAACTATCGATATATCCGTACACGCCCACAACTATCCAAATACCCGGGCAGGACCACAACTACCGATATATCCGTACACGCCCACAACTATCCAAATACCCGGGCAGGACCACAACTATCGATATATCCGTACACGCCCACAACTATCCAAATACCCGGGCAGGACCACAACTATCGATATATCCGTACACGCCCACAACTATCTAAATACCCGGTCAGGACCACAACTACCGATATATCCGTACACGCCCACAACTATCCAAATACCCGGTCAGGACCACAACTACCGATATATCCGTACACGCCCACAACTATCCAAATACCCGGGCAGGACCACAACTATCGATATATCCGTACACGCCCACAACTATCCAAATACCCGGTCAGGACCACAACTACCGATATATCCGTACACGCCCACAACTATCCAAATACCCGGGCAGGACCACAACTATCGATATATCCGTACACGCCCACAACTATCCAAATACCCGGGCAGGACCACAACTACCGATATATCCGTACACGCCCACAACTATCCAAATACCCGGGCAGGACCACAACTATCGATATATCCGTACACGCCCACAACTATCCAAACACCCGGGCAGGACCACAACTGTCGATATATCCGTACACGCCCACAACTATCCAAATACCCGGTCAGGACCACAACTACCGATATATCCGTACACGCCCACAACTATCCAAATACCCGGTCAGGACCACAACTACCGATATATCCGTACACGCCCACAACTATCCAAATACCGGGGCAGGACCACAACTACCGATATATCCGTACACGCCCACAACCACTGATGTATCCGGACACGCCCACAACTACCGATATATACGGACACGCCTATTACTACCGATATATCCGGAACGCCTAACACTACCGATATATCTGGACACGCCATAACTACCAATATATCCGTACACGCCCACAACTACCGATATATCAGGAACGCCTAACACTACCCATATATCCGGCACGCCCACAACTACCGATATATAAGGACACGCCTAACACTAACGATATATCCGGACATGCCTATAACTGCCGATATATCCGGACACGCCCACAACTACCGATATATAAGGACACGCCTAACACTAACGATATATCCGGACATGCCTATAACTGCCGATATATCCGTACACGCCCACAACTATCCAAATACCCGGTCAGGACCACAACTACCGATATATCCGTACACGCCCACAACTATCCAAATACCGGGGCAGGACCACAACTATCGATATATCCGTACACGCCCACAACCACTGATGTATCCGGACACGCCCACAACTACCGATATATACGGACACGCCTATTACTACCGATATATCCGGAACGCCTAACACTACCGATATATCTGGACACGCCAATAACTACCAATATATCCGTACACGCCCACAACTACCGATATATCAGGAACGCCTAACACTACCCATATATCCGGCACGCCCACAACTACCGATATATAAGGACACGCCTAACAGTAACGATATATCCGGACATGCCTATAACTGCCGATATATCCGGACACGCCCACAACTACCGATATATAAGGACACGCCTAACACTAACGATATATCCGGACATGCCTATAACTGCCGATATATCCGTACACGTCCACAACTACCGATATATCAGGAACGCCTAACACTACCCATATATCCGGCACGCCAACAACTACCTATATATAAGGACACGCCTAACACTAACGATATATCAGTACACGCCCACAACTACTGATATATCCGGACATGCCTATAAGTGCCGATATATCCGGACACTCCCACAACTACCGATATGTCCGGAAACGCCCACAACTACCGACATATAAGGACACGCCTAACACTAACGATATATCAGTACACGCCCACAACTACCGATATATCCGGACATGCCTATAACTGCCGATATATCCGGACACGTCCACAACTATCGATATATCCGGAAAGGCCCACAACTACCGATATATCCGGACACGCCCACAACTACCGATATATCTGGACACGCCTAAAACTACCGATATATCCGTACACGCCCACAAATACCCAAATATCCGTACACGCCCAAAACTACCGATATATCAGGATACGCCTAACACTACCGATATATCCGTACACGCCCACAACTACCCATATATCCGTACACGCCCAAAATTACCGATATATCAGGATAGGCCTAACACTACCGATGTATCAGGACACAACCTCAACTACCGATATATCAGGACACGCCCACAACTACCGATATATCAGGACACAAACACTACTATCCAAATACCCGGGCAGGACCATAACTACAAATATATCCGTACATGCTCACAACTATCCAAATACCCGGGCAAAATCATAACTACCGATATCCGTACATGCCCACAAATATCCAAATACACGAGCAGGACCACAACTAGCGATATACCCGGGCAGGACCACAACTAGCGATATACCCGGACAGATCCACAACTACCGATATATCCAGGCACGCCCAAACTATCCAAATACCCGGGCAGAACCACAACTAACGGTATATCCAGACACGCCTACAACTATCCAAATACCCGGACAGAACAACAAATACCGATATATTCCGGACACACCCACAACTATCGATATATTCTTTCACGCCCCCAACTATCCAAATACTCGGGCAGGACCACAACTATCGATATATCCGGACACGTTCACAACTATCCAAAAAACCCGGTCGGGGCTACAACTACCGATATGTCCGTACACGCCCACAACTATCCAAATTCTCTGGCAGGACCACAACTACCGACATATTCTTTCACGCTCCCAACTATCCAAAAAACCTGGGCAGGACCACAACTAACGATATATCCGTACACGCAAACAACTATCCAAATACCTTGGCAGGACCACAACTACCGATATATCCCGTACACGCCCACAACTATCCAAATACCCTGGCAGGACTACAACTACCGATATATCCCGTACACGCCCACAACTATCCAAATACCCTGGCAGGACTACAACTACCGATATATCCCGTACACGCCCACAACTATCCAAATACCCTGGCAGGACTACAACTACCGATATATCCCCTACACGCCCACAACTATCCAAATACCCTGGCAGGACTACAACTACCGATATATCCCGTACACGCCCACAACTATCCAAATACCCTGGCAGGACTACAACTACCGATATATCCGTACACGCCCACAACTATCCAAATACCCGGGCAGGACTACAACTACCGATATATCCGTACACGCCCACAACTATCCAAATACCCTGGCAGGACCACAACTACCGATATATCCGTACACGCCCACAACTATCCAAATACCCTGGCAGGACTACAACTACCGATATATCCCGTACACGCCCACAACTATCCAAATACCCGGGCAGGACTACAACTACCGATATATCCGTACACGCCCACAACTATCCAAATACCCTGGCAGGACCACAACTACCGATATATCCGTACACGCCCACAACTATCCGAATACCCTGGCAGGACCACAACTACCGATATATCCGTACACGCCCACAACTATCCAAATACCCGGGCAGGACTACAACTACCGATATATCCGGACACGCCCTCAGATGTCTATATTTCTGGAGTACAATCGAATATATTCTAACGTCCGGGTTGTATACGTTCCAGAAATCCACTAATAACCCCCGGCCCACTTCCCTAACTACTCCACATCATTAAGGCTCGTTAATTATTACTTTCCCGTTGCGATGTCTCCCTTGTTCCAGCCGCTCTATCATTTCCCCGTTTTCTCACCAACAATTATTCTCCTTTTCGATATTTCAATCACTAAGGTATTCTTGATATAAAATTTTTAGACTTCAACCATATGTACCATACAACAAAATATAACCGAACGTTTATAAAAAGAGGATGTTTCATTTTTAAAAGAACGATTTCGATTCGTTGTATGAAAGAAACTTGTGAGATGGAATACTCATTTCAGCGGACAATAGGCCTTTGTAATATTTCATACTGAGCCTACTCACGGTAAATAAAAATAATTGCATTTTTAAATTAATATAACCTGAACTAACCAAACTTGAACTAACCTATCCTAAAAATTTTTTTTTACCTATCTGAACCTATCCTATCGTAATATGTTGATCTTGACTGCTAGTGAAATCGGGCGGCGAGGATCCATTACGTTGTTCCGTTTGACCGTTCTGAACCAATCAATTTCATATTCTGCTAACAGTCATGGTATCTCGACCGACGCGAGCAGCAATACTGTGGTACGATAAACCGCAATCCCGCTAGGCTACAATTTTACCTTTATCAAACTCGAAAAAAGTGTTGGTAAGTAATTATTCCTTTTACACGAGGCATCACGAGAACCCTTAAAACGAAGCGCACCGTTTTAAATTCAATTATTGTATGAGAAAACTAATTTTCCATTTCCTAATTTCACTTCATTGTATGTGTCGCTTTCAAGCCTTTTTTTTTAAAATAAATGCGCATTGAAAAATATAATCATTTGCATATCACATCATCTTCCTAGCGTGTAAATTTCATGTCTGTAACATTCGACTCTATAGTATTGAAAATTAAATAACCATAGTGTATATACGAGGGTAAGGTCGAAAGTTCTCAGGCTGACCCAGAGATGGAATTCGAATCGGCAAAAGATTGCGTTTCCTTCCTGCGCGCATATGTTTGTAGGATAAGTTTCAATTTGTTCGCTGAACAAGTCTGGCGCGTTTTTCTTTAAAATAAAAAACCTGAATATCGTTCAGTTTTAAATTCTATATTTTGAATGAGTTAACTTCTAAAGAAATACATTCGAAAATGGCAAAGGTTTACAGGAACTCTACTCCTTAAATTTCAACTGTTAAAAAGTGGGTAGCTGAATTTAAAAGTGGTCACACTTCGTTCGAAGATGACCCACGTGAAGTATGGCTAAAAACCGCAACCATACTGGACTCTAGAAAATGTGCACGATATCGCGTTGAACGATAGGCGAGCATGCGATAACAGAGCCGAGGGAATATCGGAATAAAATGTGTGGAACATCTTGCATGAAGAATTAGGGATAAGAAAGCTCTGTGCAAGGTGGATGCCGCATTTCCTGAATACAGATCAAAAGTAAATCCGCAAACTACATTCGCAGCAAAGTGTGAGCCGATTCAAAAGGGATACGACCGATTTTGTGCAGTGATTTGTAACCAAATGAGACATGGGTCCACCATTACACGCCAGAAACCAAACAGCAGTCGAAGCAGTGGGTAGAAGCAAATGGTTCAGTGCCAATGAAAGCGAAGTCGATCGCATCTGCCGGAAAGGTCATGCATGGCCTGTGTGTTTTGAGATGCCATTGATTGATTACCTCGAAAAAGACAGAACTATTACATATTAATACTACTCCAACCTTCTTGACCCACTGTATGTCAAAATTCACGAGAAGAGGCATGGTTTGAGAAAGAAAAATTATCATTCACCAGAACATCGCACATGTTCAAAAAAGTGTGTTGGCAATGGGAAACCCGCCGTATTTGAGGTACGATTTGTTCGGCCATTCCCCTTATTCTCCTGATTTTGCATCCTAAGAATTACATATCCTCCAAAATCTAAAAAATATTATATTAGAAAGCGCTTCGCGTCCAAATGAAAAGGTCTAGAAGGCTGTAAATTAATATTTTAACAGCCTTCCAGACTTTCATTTCGGATAAAGAATACTGATATTGGAGAAACGTTTGACCAAGTGTGTTGATGTCAAGGGAGAATACGTAGATTTTTTTTTTTTTTTTGATCTGCAAATTAGAGTTCTTATCAGGTTGCGAACCTTTAACCTAACCATCGTACCTTGTAAACTTGCACCTATCTCTGCAGTATATGATAGTGTTAAACCCTTAAAACATTTGGCATGTGATAATGTTAAAGTAAATGTAATAAAGGCAACAACTATATAGGCATATATATATATTTAAATAAAGGCATATTTTGGATCAAAATAACTTTTGTCTGAAGATGGTAACAACGCTGTTACCGAAACGTCACACACTATTTATTTGGATTTAGTCTTATTACCTTGTATTTATAATTTATTTAAAATATTTCCGATATTTTGATGAGGCTGTTCGCTTATCTTTCTCTAGGAATTCAAACATCTTCTAAGCCCATCATCCGCGTGATGCACGAGAAGTATTGTTTATTTTAGTTGGAGTGACCGAACCATTTTGAATTAATAAATTATTTAATGAGAAATAAAATGCTATATCTATTATATTTAACTAGTTTTGTTTTAACTGTAGGTATGATTGCATTTGTCTATTTTCCTATTAATACTGTTTTGATCATCTATAGATGCCCAGCTCTCTAGAATATATATATATTAAAAATAATGAAGGCATATCCTAACCAAAAGCACAAGTATTTTTGGTCTCAGTGGTACAACCTGCTCCACGCTGACGAGCGTCAACAGCGCGAAACGCGTTTATGGATGGGTTTTCTTGGTTTATCAAGAAAATAGGTTGGTCAAAAATCAGGGAACAGTTAAAATCAATGTTTGGTTGATTACTGTTCCACTAGATGGCGCTCTCTCATCTAAAAAGCACATATGCTTTTGGTCAGGATATGCCTTCATTATTTTCAATATCAACACCTGGCCTTTTTATTTAATATTTATTACTATTGTTTTCTCGTATATATATATATATATTATTAAAAGTGATGTTTGAAATCCTTCAAATAAATAGTTAAATAATATTTCGCGCTTTCGTAAACGATTTTATCTTATATATGTAGTATGGGCATAAATGTATACAAATTAGTATTTATAAAATATTTCTAAAATGTTTTATGCAAGCTCATCTCTCTATATTCACGTCTAAAATGTGTTCTATATAATAAGCGTAATATAATGTTGTGTGTGTGCTATCTAGTAGTCAAAATTCAAACATCTCAAACTACTTTTTATTCATTAAAACCAAGTACTGCGATGAGATATATATATATATATATATAGGGAAAACCTGACTCTCGCATCTGTAGTGAGCCCTCTAATAAGAGACTGGCTAAACGCTATATAGGTTCAACACCGAGGACTTCCCTATAGTTTTCCATCGCAGTAGCATATCATAGCTATATGCAAGTTTCAATATCAATTGAAATACATGTCGTTTAGAGATAAACATATATACTTAAAATAGAGATTAAACATTCTGTTTCAATCTTTGGGGTAGTACAGAGAGATTTTACCTACATCCTACACTATCAAACTCGGACTTAGGAATTAATCCGTTAAGCCAAGTACAGATTGGAATTCCCTATTAAGTTTACCTTAGTTTATATAATCGCCTGGAATAAATTTAAAAAGCGCGAAATCATATGGCGAAAGGTTTCTTTAAAGTTTTTATTATTTTGCCGAACTTTGAGCATTACTGCCCTTCCACGGGATAAAATATAGAAACGTATAAGATGATATTTTGTTTATTTACTATCTGTATATTTACATATATTACATTTGAATCTAAAGAAAAAAAACAACAGAAATATATGAGTGTATATATGCAAAATTATATTCAGTAGAAAATGAACTATGTAGAAAACCGTTCAATAGTTACCATCCTGCTGTACAATTAAGAAGTTAATGCCGGTGATCATGAAAAAAAAAACTTTTTGCAAGATATTTTGATGGTTCACATAAAGTAAGTATTATGAATTATAGATTTGAATTCTTTTATGAACTTCCTTTATAGCTCTCTCTTAATTCAGTCATTCAACACTTTCTTGGAAATTCCTCTGTAGATTTCTCCTGAGACGGCAGTTGTAGAGTTAACAGGGAGACTTTACGTCTACTTTGAGCGCACATGTCAGTAAAATGATGCATTTCCTTCACTCTCATCTGTAATATTTCTCGTTAATTGTAAAGACTTAGTGAAGAGGAACAAGGTTGAGGTGTCCCCCATTGGGAACTTGGGGCGTTCTCAAGGCTGATGTAAGGTATTGGCCAACGAATGTAAGCATCTTCTCTGAACAAAGTTGGAAGTCCTTCTATTTAGCCATTAGTACTTTGTATCCATTGATTAAAAGAATCTCCTGGATATATAAATACCACAGGTTTCTGGAGATGAGTTTCTTTTGCACTTTATTAAAGTAGTCTACAGCTTTCGGCCATCTCTGCGTTTTATTCGTTTATTTATGTTCTCCTGTAGAATGGCAGAGATGCCTGAAAGCTTGACTCTACTTTAATGAAGTGAAAAATAAACTCATCTCCATAAATCTGTGGCATTAGCTCACAAGTAGTTTGTGTATAGGTGAGATGTGTACTTTTTATATTTATTAGAAGATATTGTGCAAATCTTCTGTGAATAAATCATTCGGAATTTCGAAAATATGTGTTTATTTCACCCATATAGGCATGTGTTTGTATCTAAAATATTTTATCTTATTATAAAAAGGTAAGAATGAGATCAGTCCTTGTAAAGCAGATGTTATTAAGAACAGGAACAATTAAATGATTAAATAGAGATACTATTCTAGTTATGTTCCGGTTCTAATAACATTTGACTGTACACCGACACAGTTTGTCCTAAAAGTCACACACTTTGCAAAAAAAAGGCGAAAAACAAGACAAAAAAAAGAAGAAACAGAATAATTTATTATCGTAGACTAATATATTTATTAAATAAATTGAAGATGTTCTCCGGTATATTTTGAGTGCATACATACAGACTTTGCGAGCACCCTGAATTATTAAAGATTTTAAAGCCCGCTCGACAAAATATTTGATTTAGAAAAAAACGCCTAAGTTGATAAAAAAAAAAAAAAACAGTGGAATTAAATAAAAAAATAATCTCGATCTAATTTGGACCTTCAGTGGCAATCAAAGAAATCTGCGTACATAAAAGACATCCATACTTTTACAATACAAGGTTGTCCCAAAAGTTTGTAAACACTTGCAAAAAATAGAAATACCAATAATATCACCATAATATTATTAGCCGTTATGTATAATGTCTTTGTATTATGTATAAAGTAATTGTATTATGTATTCACCGTAACAATATTATTTGCCAAGTAATATGAAAAACAACGTTTTAAGAAAAACACGGACTTTTGGGACAACCTCATAGATGCAGTGTATATTTTCTAAATATTTAAAGAAGCACATTATAATAGCTATTGCGTATAATTTTTAAAATATTAATATTTTCTTTCAGAAACCTAGGTCTCGAAAACTGAAATTGGAACATTTGACAGAGTTACAATATCCCCAAATTTATAGGCGCGCTTTGCCATACATTTGGTGATATAGAAGGCACACACACAAAAGAATTCTATCCGGAACAAATTCACTCCAGGAAGTCCTTACCTTATCTATATCGAATCACAAAATACTTCGAAATGTACAAAAAATTGAACATAAAATTAGTTTTCTATAAAGAAGGGAAAAGAAAAGGTTTTTTTAAGAAAAAGCATCAAAACTCAGCCTCACATAGACAGAATTATTTAAAAACTTCCGTCCACTACAATAGACGCCGAAAGATGACCGCATTATACGGGTGCTGTAAAAACCATCCGTGTTATTACATCCATGGGAGGAAGTTCGACTCATTGGATCAATTCGGGACTTGTTTTTTGGATCATTTACGGGACTAGAGAGAGAGGGATGTGGGGCAATTGTACGCCTGGACTTTTTACACCCTCCAAATTAGTAACTGGCTCCCACACCAAGATCTTTGAACTCCCGCGGCCTCTTTTGTTTTGCACGGCCTTGTCGTGGAAAACTTTTTTGTAAGAACTACTGCCTTCGGTGAAATTGTTGACAAGGGTTGGGTGATGCTACCAAATCTGACAGTGAAACTGTGCCATCCACTTTCTGGTGGAAATCCACTGGGTTCAGTGGGTTAGAGAAAGTGCAACTAGTTTGAACAACAGAAGTTTCTATTGAAATATACTTATTCGTTTAATGGGTTAAAATCCCCTGAGTTTTTTTTAATATTAGAGATATTTTCAGTATTTAGAAAAACAAACGCTTTTCACGCAGAAAGTTATTTTTATATTTTCAATATTTTCTCTAATTGCTGTAAGCAATGTGCAGGTGTTGCAATTTTAACCTTCTTGTCTTGATCAGAATTGTGAATTTTGTGCAGCCAAATATCTTTTAACATCTTTTTTTTTTTTTTAACTAGGCCAAGCCTGTTCAAATGCATTAAATATTGGACTGCAAGGTCAAAATCTTAATGGCGACCAAAATTTTCATCGTCTTACAAAACTTCTCAGATTGAAATGTGGAACCAAAGTTCATCATCAGTATCAGTATAATTCCCAATTAGGATGTAGAATTTCTAAATTAAAATATAATTTTGTACAAATTATTTTCAGATTTTGGTTTATTGAATTCTCTCTTAATTATATGGTGAATTAAGTTCAAATTTCCGATACAATTACATAGATATTCCCATTTTGAAACTGACTGAAATTCTTGTACAACGGGTTCCCTTTTTAGATAGTCTCTTTTATATTGATATAAAAAATTAATGTTGGTTTGTACCGTGTAGATTGTGCAGATTTTTTGGTTGTTATTATAGAAAATGTTGTACATAATGAGGTGTGTTTTAAATCTACTCTTTCCTCTTTCTCAGGCTCCCTTTTGATATATGTAAACGTTAGCCACACACACATGCATCTAAAGATATATCTGTAAACATTCGGTAGAAAAAAAAAAAAGATTTTTGAAATACATATTTGTCATTATTAATAATGTAGTAAATTATATATTTTATATTCAGATTATTAATTGTTTGATAATTATATTTTTTATATTTTTCTACTCTCTCTGGAAACTTCCCCCATTGCTTATCTTGTATCTTATAAATTCTGTTTTTGTTCTTGCCTTCAATAATTTTTTGTGTCATTCTGAAGTTTGTCTTTTATAATTTTCTACGTTACAATATTAATATTATTTTTGTTTTATCAGAATTACTTTCCTAGATCTTCTTCAATATATTTACATACAATATGAAAATATTTATTCTTAGATAACATTTTATTCTCAAATTATTTTACATCTACACAACTTGAATTCTGGTTTGATTTTGTTTATTCCGATTTGTTTCTATTATCAATATAGATTTGTTTAATCTCAATTTGAATGTGTTCGATCTCAATTTGTATTTATTTATATATTATGAATCAAATTTTCTTATGATAATATGAATTTTTTCTTATTCCCAATTTGAATATTTTCAAAAATAATGTTCAGTTTATTCTCAAAATGATTTATTTAATTCCAATATCAATTTATTTACTAATTTGAATTTTATTATTTCCAAATTAAAATTTTGATTACCAATTTGAATTTTGTTATTATCTTAATATAAATTTATTATCATGAATTTAATAAGTTTAATCTTAATATGAATTCGCCTTTTTCTAAATTTTAATTTGTTTTAAAAAAAATCGAAATTCTTTTATTCCTAGTATGAGAGAGTGAATCGAGAGCAGGCACATTTAAATATAAAGCAAATGTTCCTGGAATAATACTAGAAGAACTCATGTGAATTTATTTCAGCTTTTACTATATCAAATGTGAGCAGTAATTTCAATGATCACCGTAATCAAATTTATTTTAATAGAAACAATAATTCACACTCTCTCAAATCAAGAGTTAATTAAAAATAAACCCCCAAATTCACTTTATTAGGTACCGTTCAAAAAGAGAGCTACCTAGTTTATGATATTTACAACAATGAATGTGAGGTTGATTCACATATTAAAACAAAGGGTCCAACTTGGGATTAGATCCCGGTTCATGGGTGTCGGGAATCGAGGGTTTTACCCACTTGTCCACCGACTCTTATTAAAAATAGACGAATAAAAATGAACTATTTTATCATACAATTCTAATTCTAAAGTAAGAAAATGAAAAATCAATCGTAAAACGACATTTTAAAATTATCCCGCATGTGTTTCTTTTCAACGAAAAATCAAAATTTATTTTGAAATAACGATTATTTCTAACCTTAGGGATGAGGTATGAAAGGATGAATTTTGGATTGAATTATAAAGAATACAACGACATTAGCTATGTCAAATTCCAAAACCCAAAACTGAAGACCATCTTTTCTGCGAGAGTTTGATAATCGAGGCTTGTGGTTGCCATTTTTAAACGATTTCGTCAGTTGAATCTAACAGATAAATATTTTAGGAGAATTTATGCTACAAAGACTTGTACTGTTTCACAAATGTACAAATTAATCACAAACACCAAGGTTATCAGGAAATTAAACCTATGGCTGGGGCGCTTTATTATCAAAATTATTAACTACAGTATTATTTTTTATCAGTCTGGTAGATAAAACTGACGAATCCGCTGGAAAGCTACACGACTAATGGAACTTCTATTGAAATAAGTTTTTCACTTTAAACCTCTTACATCAAAGCTATAACACACATGTCGTACATGCGACAGAGATGTTCGAAGATATATTCTAACACATATAAGGCATATGACCACAGACGATAACACTCATCAGTGAAAGTGGATTTGTTTCCAGAAGATGGATTTCATGAAGATTTTCAAAATTCTAAAAGTGTTCGGCATAGCTAGAGATTGAACCCTAGAGATTCCAATTGTTTATAGCCATTTTTTAAAAAGCCTCGGAGATCAAGAATATCTCAATTTTTATAAATTTAGAGTTGTTGTTATCTAAAAATGTATAAATGATATTTATACCACACATAATTGAGATGGCAGTATCTATATCTGCAACACTAGCTTCACAATCAGTAGTTCAGATTTGTCAACACTCTAAAACCTTGCTTCTATTTCAGTTTTTTTTGTGTGCCACAAACATTTAAAAATCCGGTGAATATAAGAAAGCTCACATCACTATTCATCATTATTGTGTTTACGATATTAAGGATTGTAAGTGTTCAGATATCACTTCCTGTACAGATTGTTGGAAAAAAACGGATCAGCGATCAAATTCAACGGAGCGTCGCATATCAAGAACTGCCGGCGTTTGTCGCGGCGGTTAGATGAGAAACTGGACCTGAACGTCCAGAGCAAGATTGGCCTACAATCTGATGAGCCAGTGAGCGATGTGTCACTAGCTTGGCAATGTTCCTCTACACAGCCTTATTGACGCCAAACACAAGGTCATCACTTTTAACCTTTTTTTAAAAATTATTAATCAACCAGGCGCGATATTGATATATTTGCGCCTATTACTAAGGAAACAAACAAAACAACAAATTAAAACTTAGAATTAAATATTTACAAATTTACATTATTAATCGACAGAGAGTTCTTAACATTTATATAGACTAAGTGGCTGATGCAAGAGAGTTAAATCATTTAAATCAGGGAACAATCGATGTCTCACCTCTGTAAAGTTGGGACAGTCATAGATGAGGTGAAGAGCAGAGTGTTCATCTCCGCAGAAACCATTTGGTATTTCTGATAGAACTCGTTTATGTAAGTTTTTCTGCAATTATCCGTTTGATGTGACAAATTGAGTGACTATAAAATTTGGATGGAACTGTGTAGGAATTCCGTTAGGAAAAATAGTGCGAATTGTATAATTAGCAATATAAATGGATTGATACAAATGATCTTAATAATAGTTTTTTCCTCGCTAATTATTGTGTCGTAAATATTTTTTTAACCCTTGAAAACATAATCTCAGCGTCTTTTTTTAAAAAACGAATGACATAAATTGTAATAAAGATGCCACACAACACGATCTATGTACTAGTTATTTTGTCTGTAGAATGTAGCGTCAAAAGTGAAGCAAGGTCGCTGTACATCATACACTGACGGCAGGATTAGCAGGGAAGTGTTTCCTAAAAGATGTGCCGTGATGAGACGACTTCAAGTCTGACAATCACTCAGTTGAACAAAGTTTTAACGAACATGAATGTTTTATTATCTATGTAATTACACTCTTGGTCAAAACATCAAGCACACAAATATTAGATTAGGATTATACTTTTTGGTAATGTTTTATTATCTTTGTAATATCACTTATGGAGGGGGGGGGGGGGCATAAGGAAGTCGAAAGTCTTTGCTGTTGACGGTTGTCTATTATTTATTTATTTTTTTTTTTGAGAGGAGACAGAGGCAATTTTGTTCACACTGGGTGTATCTTGTGTATCTTTAATTAAGGTCACTGTTCAGAGTTATTACCTGAATCCCAATAAACATGCTGAAGGGTACAACTTCCTTAAGTTTTGTTTATAAGGGATAATGAATTACACATAAAAACAATCCATTTAACTAGGAAGTGTGTCTCTGGTGAAATAATGTAGAAAACATCTGTTCCTGGGATTGCTGAATATACCATAGGTACAACCATGAAACGTAGATCTAGCATATTTTAGAACCAAAATTAAAAACGTCACAATAGATTTATATAAAAAACATGTATATAATATTTTTGCCGTTAAAATGTGTAATACAGAAGAATCTATGTGCTCCAAAAATTAAAAAATATCGTCCACAGAGAGAAATGATAATTTATTACATTAAATAATTGTAATGCTTATAACTTTAGCATAATACATAGTAATTAAAAACGTATATAAACCCTTCATTTATTAAAAAAAATAACATATTTAATAATAGGTATTTTATCTATTTTCACAATATACACTGCTGTCCCACCTAAATTAAAATATTCAAGCAATACAAGCGAGAGAGATATCACAACAAAATTTATCAATTGAAAAAGCCCTGTAAGATTTATATATGAATAAAACAAAGCATCAAGGGCTGCGTTTCTTATTAAAACAAATATTCGAGCTTTCGGGCACATACGCCCTTCTACAGGAATTAATAAACAATAATCCAACTAGTTTGAAATAATATTTATATTTAAATTTAACGTGCATATCCACGATACACGTGCATTTCAACTTGCAAGGTATCCCATCAGACATGTGATATCTTATACTGTGAATGAATTATTTTTATCTTATTTATTTAAGTCTATTGAATTATATGCTTCTGGTAAATCATTTCTGCGATTTATACTGTTATATTGTTTGGACACTATTGCTTCAATTATTAATCTTGAAATTTATTATTAATATTGTTATAATGTACTTTAGGTTCATTTAAGTTAAATGTGTGTCCTGTTGAATACAGCACTCCAATTCAACAGGACACACATTTAACTTAAATGAACCTAAAGTACATTATAACAATATTAATAATAAATTTCAAAGATTAATAATTGAAGCAATAGTGTCCAAACAATATAACAGTATAAATCGCAGAATTGATTTACCAGAAGCATATAATTCAATAGACTTAAATAAAATAAGATAAAAATAATTCATTCACAGTATAAGATATCACATGTCTGATGGGATACCTTGCAAGTTGAAATGCACGTGTATCGTGGATATGCACGTTAAATTTAAATATAAATATTATTTCAAACTAGTTGGATTATTGTTTATTAATTCCTGTAGAAGGGCGTATGTGCCCGAAAGCTCGAATATTTGTTTTAATAAAGAAACGCAGCCCTTGATGCTTTGTTTTATTCATAAACAAAATTTATTTGTAAATAACATGTTGACCAAGTATCAAATGATTAAATTTATAAACTTCTGCGAAGTGTGGTTCCTGCCAGAATCAGTAGCCAGAGAAGCCGCCATTGTTGCCCCACGCCTCGGCATTGATTCAAAAAGACTTTGGATATGTTCTTGGGGTACAGCAGACCAAGCAGCCTCCACACGTTGCCAAAGTTGATCTGGTGTGGCAGCTGGGAATGTAATCTGGGTCAATCGTTGAGAAACCATGGACCACATGTTTTCTATCGGCGAAAGATCCGGAGAGCGGGCCGGCCAGGAAGGCAATTCAATCGGGCGATTTGCGAAGAACCTTTGGACAATGCGTGCCACGTGTGGTCGCGCATCATCCTGTTGAAATATGGCTGTTGGCAAGCCCTGAAGGTACGGAAGGACAACTGGCTCCAACACCTCGGAGATGTAGCTTTGGCTGTTTAAAGTATCGACAATGCCTACTAAAGGATTGCGAGAGTAATATCCAATATCGCCTCATACCATAATCCCGGTGCAGGACCAGGGTGGCGGTGAATAACGCTGCTGTTCAGCATCCTCTCTCCACGGTGTCTTAAGACTCGAATCCGACCATTGTCGTGTTGCAGACAGAAGCGTGACTCGTCAGTAAAGACAATATCATTCCATTCTTCAGTCCACATCCTTCTTTCATCGCAACATTGACAGCGGAGACGTCTGTAGTTCTGCGTCAAGGGTAGACAAAGCAATGGACGTCTTGCGGACAGACCACTCTGCTGTAAATGGCGTTGAATGGTACGCACAGACACAGGATGATGCGTTACAGACTGAATGTGCTGTGCTACGGTTCGTGGTGTGACTGAGCGATCCGTCACTGCCATGCGCACAATTTGCCTGCCAGCACGTGAAGTAGTGCACTGAGGACGAACACGTCGGTCCATCCTACCTTCCTGCATCCAACGATCTCATATCCGCATTACAGTTGTTTGGTTTCTTCCAACACGACTATCTACTGTAGCCAACAACAACTACTCCAGCGTCTGCATCCATGTTAGGAACGGCTGATGAAGCGTCTGTCCTCCATGTTAGGAGCGGCTTCTTCCGAGGAAGGTGATGGCCGGCATGCGCCCTCGGGCTAGATCTTTTGATCGACAGATATCACCAACTGATGACCAAATATCCTTTAGGATATCCTGGTCTTTACAGCACTAATGAATCGACTTGGGGATATCCACCGGTGCACAGAGGAGGCCCTGGAGTGGATTCGTCACCTCGACATTCCACTCTAGAGAAACTTGCCAACATTGTTGTATTGTGCTGTAAAAAACAATATCATACGCAATATATATATATCCGCATTACAGTTGTTTGGTTTCTTCCAACACGACTATCGATTTCCCTGAAAGATGATCCACAATCTCGGTAGGCCACTATCCTTCCTCTCGGATACTTGATCAAAGGATGATCGCTGTTTTCTACGAGACATAAGGGATTAAAATAAAAACACAAGAAAAACATAATTGCCGAAGTGGAGCAATTCTAAAGATTTGCATATCTCACCTCGGCTAATGCATGTTGTAAATTTCATGTTATTTACATGCTTCTTTCAGGGTGTTACATTTACGGTGGCCAGCAGTTTATAATTGACTTCTGTCACCGTACATTTTAAAAGCGCTTTTTAATGGAATTCTCCATTTCAGCATTCTCCAAAACTTGATTATTCTCGATGATAATTCAATTATTAGGAATAATGTGTAAATTGGGTCATATTTTAAATAACTCAACCATTTTCTCTATTTGAACAATATATGCATAACCAGCCGAATGAAGTGGGAGAAGTGAGAATTAGTGGGAAAACCTTGCAACCATTCTGGAAAATATTTTTGTAGATGACCAGACTTAAGTCTGGAAATCAAAGACTGTTGAGCACTACTCAGTGGTAGGCCGACTTAGCTCCAAATTGAAATGGCCGCCTCTGACATGAGGAACAGACCCCATGTGCAGCCGCTCTTAATATGGAGTACAAAAGCTGCTCATTCTGTATCTCTGGATCAGGAACGCTTACAGGGTACTATCAGCCGGGCCAGCTGAGCCCAGGTTTTTAGCGAGCTTGTTCTGCTCTCCCTCCTCCTTTTTCATCCGGGCTTGGGACCGGCAATGGCGGAGCTAGAGTTATAATAATTTATATTCATAATATTAATATAATCTTTGATAGAAAAATATATTTGCTTGGAAAACTTTCACTCGAATAGAAGCCGAACTAAGCTGGGTCAATTAAATAATTATTATCATTTTATAACTCCAGAATACGAGCACTTTAGGCTTTGAATACCTTTTATGTTAATCAATTTATTAAGCTATATATAAAAAATATTTCGATGGAATTTTCAGCAGCTTTATTGGAGACTAGTCGTAAACATCAATTAATATTTGAAGAATATATCAGTGGTTCTAGTATACATTTCGAGTAAAACACAAATTACATATTTCTCATAGGAAAGAAAGATAATAATGAATTTATTAATTTACTATTATTAAACATAATTATAGCTTTGAAGACATTTAAAAATATGTCCGGATTCTTCGAGAGTGAATGCTTGCCTAAAACAATACTGTTTTAACAAATTTGCTTATGTAATTATTTGCCTATAGCCGAATGACCCGGGCAAAGCCCGGGATTTACTCGAGTGCCTATGTACGAGGGGTGTCCCATAAGTCGGTTGCCCGACATATAAAAAAATTGACTATTGACTTTAAACATAATCCCCTTTAAGGTCTATACACATTTTCCAGCGATATACTAATGCTTTTATGCCCTTCAAAAAGAACGATGTTTCAAGTGACTCAAAAAATGAGTTACAGCATCAATGACCTCTTCATCTGACCTAAAATGAATGCCAGAAAGTGAAATATTCAAATAAGGACATAGGTGGAAGTCTGACGGAGCTAGATCTGGTGAATAGGGTGTATGTGGTAAAGGTTCAAAGCCAGAATCATAAATAGCAGCCATGGCTTGCAGCGACCGATGACTCGGAGAATTGTCTTGATGGTAAACAATCTTCCTGGACAACTTTCCTCTTCTCTTTTCTTTAATAGATTCTCGTAGTTGCTTCACAAGATTTTATTAATAATTGCCAGTGATGTTTGACCCTTATTCAGAAGGTCTAGAAGAAGTACACCCTCGGAATTCCAAAAGACAGACGCCATAACCTTCCCTGCTGATGGAACTGTTTTGGCTTTCTTGGGGGGAAGGGAACCGGAGTGTCTCCATTGCGTGGATTGTTGCTTGGACTCATGTGTAAAGTGATGGGCCCAAGTCTCATCCATGGTAAAAAATCTATTAATAAATTCCTCTGGATTGGCTTCAAATAACGCAAGATTGTCCGAAGATAACTTTCTCCTTACAGCCTTTTGATTGGGTGTCAAAAGTTTGGGAATCCAACGGGCAGAAAGCTTCCTGAGGCCCAAGTGTTCTCTCATGATCCAATCCACTGTTGTTTTTGGAATACCCAAGGTCTCTTCTATCTGACGAACTGTCTTTCTTCTGTCCAACATAACCTAATAATGTATCTTGTCGATGTTTCTTGAGTAACTGACTCAACAGATCTTCCTGGTCGATGTTCGACTTCGGTCCTGATCCTCCCTAATTTAAACACAGCTACCCATTTTTTACTGTGCTATAGGAAGAAGCATTTTCCCTTAATGTATCCACCATATTCTCATAGATTTCCTTCGGCGACACTCCTTTCTTACAAATATATTTTATTACAGCACGAATCTCGTCTGTTTCCTTTTTTGATGATTCCTGTTTCTTGTCCTCTTCAGAACCTATAACAAAAAACCGGTTAGTTGTAGAAACTTAAAAATTTACATATTTTATACAAGGCTTTAAGGTATATATGGTAAAATTTATTTGTTTCTAATATTTCGTTCTCATGGTCGGGCCACGGACTAATGGGACACCCCTCGTATAAATTTATGTTTTCAAATCAAATAAAATTATGCACTCTTATATTATAACCCAGCTTTGCTCAGTTTATCCCCGAGTGAATTTAGTCAAACGAGTGCTTTAATAAATCTATTTTATTATATGTTGTGTGATTATATCTTTTATCATCACTCTAAAGTTAAATTATTTGAAAATGAAACACAAAATTATTATGGCAGTAATACTTGTAAATTAATTGTAATATTCTGACTACTAATTAGAGTGATAATGATATAATATATAACATGTATTAAATCAAATATTGACAGGCAAACAAACATTTACTCGGGGAGAAGCCGTGCGAAGCTGAGTCATTCTGTGTGTATCAGTATATAATAATTAATATAATTTTATCAATACAAAATATGAAAAAGTTTGTTTATTGTTTAATTTTAGTATTTGAATATCTCATATTTGTTAATCTATATTTTCAGCTACATGTGAAAATCTATGCAGCTATACATGCAAAATTTTAACTGGCTTATTTAGTATTTCTGGTGGAGAAGGGTAACAAACATCAATTTCTTTTGACATGTTAAGATTCAGTAGGAAGTGGATGTTTGCCCCTAAAATATTGTTTTTAAAATGTTCGTTTAGCAAACCTTCACTCAGGCAGAAAGCGGACTAAGCTGAGTATATTCGGTTGTATTCAATATAAACAGGAAAAAAGTCTAAATCAATTAATTAAAAAAATTAAGAGGTAAATTTTTACTTTTAAAATTTAGCATTTAGCTAAAAATGGATAAACAGATACCTTTGACTTCAAATGAAAAGGAAATGATAAAATTCTTAAATGAAAATGTGTGTGGCATTAAACAAAATAAAATTTAATGAACGTGGACTCTATCAAGGTTTTTTTGAAAAAAAATTTAAAATAGAATATCTTTGTATAAGCAAAAGACAAATGACATATACACATGACAGAAAGCAACCGTGCGTGATAGAGCCAAAATACAAAAAGAAAATTTGAGGAAACTCGTTTTTGTACTATTAGATTTGATATTGAATTTGAAACGCGGAAAATGTGAACTTAGTTTATCCTCAACTCTAAGAAGAGTGAAAAGAACATAAGAATTGTTTTCCGATGAGTGAACCTACTTGAATGCTCGTTGGAATAAACAGTTTATTTGAGATGCCAGTAGGGTATAATGGGAGAGTTTAGAGGAAAACGGGAAACGATTTTAGCCAATTTTTCATATAGATGATGCTGAAACTTTATCAAAATTACTTTTATGGTCGTAAAAAAAAAAAGTCTTACATGTATCTATAAACTATTTATTTAATAAAAAATCTGTTAACATAAACGTTTATCAACAAACTCTGGATGAGCACATATCCCTAGTTTTTATTGTTTCAATAAATAGCAACACAACTGAGAGCAATTGCTACTCCAAAAAGACTTAGCACTTTAAAATGCATCCAGAAACGCTATAAGTTGGTTAGAATGGCGCAAAATTCTCATCTTTTAAGTAGCAGGAATCTCTTCTGGCTTTTAGTACAATAGAGAATATTTAAGACAGATAGAAAAATTCAAATTTAAAAGAGAACTGTAACTCAAAAAAAAAAAAAAAAACCTTGGATCTATCGTATTAACCTAGGAATGATTTTTCTTTTCCTCAAAATATCGTGTGTGTGTGAAAAATGATCGTTTCAACTCCGTACAGAACAGTGTCAATAAGAATAAATCCCTTAGAAATCCAAAAATATATTGAATTGAAATCATTATTGATCACTCTGTTAATTTTTAGGAATCACAAATCCTAAAATAGGATAAACATATAAAACTCTATTTTTCAAATCCGTATAAAAGATAAAATATCGAAATGAAATATAATTTTTCTGCTTGTATACTTTAATAAATAAATAAAAAAATATATATTTAACCTATTTCTATCTCCATATTTTTTATATTTTGCAAAATCAAATTTTATTCCTTTATATTGTAATAGAATATACTTTTTTAAGGCTATGAGTATATCACAGCACATCAATACATATGTAAAATTAGCTGAACTTTACACTCACAATGTGGGTGAGCTCCGTTTGACTTCTTGCACTCACTGTTGGGGTTGAACCTATGATGAAATAGAAACATAATTGTTGATTGTTTATGTAACGTTTCCTATTTAGAAATTAGGAATAATCACAATACTTCGTGTTTTAATATTCAATTAAATTACAACAAGTTTAACCAATCTTGCAGTCTCAGGTCAGTGAAAAAGCCACGACACCTGTTTTAGAAATTTCAGTACGCTAACCCGGAGAACATTGTTGGGCTAAGGTACTCGTCCGTTCAGGGAAGTGTTTAAGTTTACAAGATGCACCAGTGAATCACGAAATATTCGGAATTTTTCAAAAATGCGTTTAGCTGGTAAGGTAGCTAGGCCAAATTTGGCCCAAATATATAGATGGACATTTTACGGGTGAAATTCTTTAATACCAAGAAGTAAATTTTACCTCTCCGGTCAAAATTGAAGTAAAAATTATTCGCAATCCATTAATTGCAATATAACAGATGCGGGAGGTGATAGCGACTTTCTTTAGCGTAATAAGGAAAGCAGAATTAATTTTTAAATAATATTTCTATGAAATAAAAATTAGTTGTCAAAAATTCATGAATTTATTCAATACAAGTTTTCTTGCAAGAATAATCGCAATTTTTTATATACCTTACCTTGCGGATAACATTTTATTTTAGGTCTTGTGTATTGACCCTTTGTGGTTCATCTCTTTGTCTGCCTTCTACCATTTGACTATAAGATTGACAGTCTCTACCAGTAGTTAGGCTATCGTCGGTAGAGCTCCCGGGATCAGTGAAAGATACTGTCACGGTTGAACTACAATCCGAAAGGTAATTTATTGGGAACATTTGCTTATAATAAAAAAATCGATGAAATTTCTCTATATTTATACAGTAGAGCCTCTCTGTAAAGAACACCTAATTGTAGTGCCAAATTTCCTTTAGGAAGAGGTGTCTTCTTACCGGAGAGTTGCTTAATAGTAAAAATGGTAATTTTGCAAATGAAAACTGTCCTTTATAGAGTGGTGTTCGCTAGCGGGGTGTCCGCTAAAAGAAGGTTCTACTGTATATAAAAACATATACGTAATCTTATTAATTTATATTTAATCTATATTTAACCTTATACAACCATATATGAACTATGTAATAAAGAAGTTACAATCTCTCTTTCTCCTTCTATTTCTCTCAGTGTTGAGAAAAAAAATATTTAATGAACTTCCACTATAGGACATTTGTTGCAATGAACAGGAGATGATGTCCAAAGAGAAATGCTATCATCAAAATCTCAGCGCAGATTTATAAAACCTTTTAATATTTTATCCTTTACATAACAAATTCATATTTATATATGAAAAAACATATCCTTTAAAGAACTTGATTCATTGGCCTATATTGTATATAATATAGCCCGTTAAAAATATTTAAAATTGTGGCAACATAATATGGAAAATTTGGTTTGAAAAGTCAACCTCTAAATATATGGCCACATACCCCGCCAATAGAAGCCATAAGATACCATGAGAAAGTTTCCAAATTTGTCCAAAAGGAATAATTTAATAATTAGGAACGATACGTATGTATTGTGTCTATGTAAAATACAGATATCTATTCAATAGATGTGAAACTCCTAAATATTAATTAAATAATGCAACAGGTTTCTGAAGATAAGTTCCTTTTGATTTGTTATTTGTATTCTCGAGTTTTTGGACATTTCTACCCTTCTACATAAGTACAAGATGAACAATGAATAAACCCCGTTATACACTAACCGTTAGTTGCTAATTGTGTTTCATTATTGTTCATTTTGTACTCTTGTAGAAGGGCGGAAATGCACGGAAGCATTTCTGAGATTTATACATTTTATGATTTATTTTTTGCAAGAGACAAATCATCTGGTTACGTATGATTACATTGCATATAAGAGCGAAGAAATTTATTCTTTTGATGTTAAATGGGTGGAGTTGAATGTCATCCTTCCACAAAATAAAGAAGCAAAAGGATGTATAGAATTTTGCATGTAGCTAATCGATGTAATGGGAAGATATCCATGTAGCGACACGTCAATTTGTGACATATCAGTGTAGAAATGACAATCTTCCCGCGCCACTGATTCTCTTTATTTGACGTTTTACTTCCTCAAACCGCGTCGAGGCGTGAAGTCGCGCCCTCTGTCGTCCTTATATATCGCCGTGTTTCTGGGCGTCGTCACATTCGCCATGGGTCCGGCACCGCTTCTACTGCTCCTACTGGTAGGTTTTCCTCCACACTCTCCTGCAATTAGGAATATGTTTTTCTTCAACACTCTAGGAATGTCTTTAATTTGTGCTTTCTCCTACATTTTTGAATCTCCCTGCAGCATACTCCTTCAATTCTATATATCTCAGACACTTTCACCTGTATAAAAAAAATATTTGATACTTTCTCCTACATTCTGGAATATACTTGATTGGTGCTTTCAACTACACTTTGGAATCTCCTGACAAGCCTTATGCTTCAATTTGTTATATCTAAGGGACACTTTCTCCTGTACTTGGAACGATCTCGATACTTTTTTCTGCCAATCTGGAATATATTTGATTGGTACTTTCTTCTTCACTTCGAAATGCCTCTTCAGCTTTCTCTTTCAATTTGTTATATCACATACACTTTCTCCTGTACCTGAAAACAATCTTGATACTCTATCCTGCACTCTGGAATGTATTTGATTTTTGCTTTCTTCTATACTTTGAAAGGTCCCTGCAGCCTTATCCTTCAATTCGATCTATTTCAGACACTTTCTCCGTATTGAAACGAACTCGATACTTTCTCTTACATATTGAGATATCTTCGCAACCTTTATATATTACTTTAAAATAGCTCTCGGACAGATTCTCTACAATTATGAATATCTTTGGTACTATTTACCGTACCTTCAAATGTCTCTGGAGCTTTCTCCATCATTATAGATTGTGTTGTATATTCACGTTTTCTTCTACACCTTCGGAAAGTGTCAGGTCTCTTTACCCTATCTCTAATACATTAAGGGTCTTTCTCTGATACTTTTCTTACATTTGAAATTCATCTTGCTCTTTGCGCTTTCTCTTACACTCTGGAATATATTGAAAACTTCGTACTCCTCTCTCGTATTACTTTGACAACACCCGCAATAGTATAAATTAATTATTTAATAAACTCATTTCAAATATTGATTCTGCACCTATGTCTATAAATATATCTGAAACACAAAGAACTTTGATATTATCAACGATTGGAAAAAGAAATAACAAATTTGTTTTTCAAATTGTTTATCGATCATGTCCACAATTCTGTAGGCCCTTTCCTTTTTTCAATCTTTATATTGATTCTTAATATTATAAGAGTCTTGTCTTAACACGGTATTTTTTGAAATTTTTACGGCCTCAATCTGTAAAGATATTCGACTCACCTCCTATCTCATTCTGATTTCACACAGATGCTACTTTTCTTTCAAGAATCTCTGATCAGAATTTATCATATGGTAGACCACATAATGGAGAATTTTGTATATTTATGCATTTGAAAATTACTGGAATATTTCCAATATATTTTAATTTTTTAAGAATTATATATTAAGCACAGTATATATTCTTCTTGTCAAATATTTGAATGTTTGCATATTTTCCCATATATATTTCTGCAAAATATTTGACCCACTTGAAATATTAATCTGATGGCTTACTCCATGTTTATTTGCTATGTTGGCTTGTATCTTCAAAGGTTTTTCTGCAATTATTACAATTAATCCCACAAATTTTAATAACGGCAACATTTTGAAATCGAATCTTAAAGTCTTTAGATATAAGTTTACAAAATTATGACTGCCTATATTGACGTCATATTTAAATAGCATAGGCCTATTTTCAATATCAGACTTTTGTAAGGGTAATCCATAATTCTTTCAAGCGTGGCTGGAGCATTACATAAGCCAAAAAATCAAGACACTATATTTCATAAATCCGTCCCATGTTTAAAAATCTGCGGAATTTATATTTTCGTGATTTCAATTTGTGTCATTACCCTGTTGGAGATCAGTTGCTTAGAAGTATTCTAACTCTTGAAGGATTTCCATGATATCTTCGACTATATGGAAATGGAGTATGCATACTTCACTTATTGAAAATAACTTTCCGTAGTCAATCCAAGACCTCCAACACCATCCATTTTCCTAACTAAAATAACTGGAAACGCTTATGGGTTTGATGGACGAATGACTTCCACGTCAAGCATATCTTGAAATTATCCATCAATCGTGTCTATCTCTGCTGCAATAACCCTGAAAGGCTTGCGTTCGATTGGGTTATAAGATTGTGATATTATTTCATGTTTTATTATATTAATCACTTAATTTAAAAATAATATAATTGTATCATTCATATGTATATGTATGTTTTCTCAGTTTGTAAGTCTAGGTATATCTGAATTTAGGTTCGGTATTTTCGTCTGTATCTTCTATAGAGTTCATTGATAAGGATTAGTTTGTTAAACCCTGGTTTGTTAAGGTCATAGCAAGTCTTGAATTGAACCACAAAGTTCATGGAATCATCTTTGGCGAAGGTTAAATCGGCATATTTGTAAATAATTCCCCTTTTCTATAGATCTGATCCATTGACAAGGATTTTCGCTCCATTGTACTTGCGGATAGTTATATTTCTAATGACAAATACTGGTTCAGATCTGGCGTGTCTCCATTAGATATTGCATCATCATTTGAGTTTGCCCTTATGTATACTGTAGATTGATCCACTTTGTAATTATAGAAGGTTGTCCCATAAGTTCCCGGACTGGGGTCCATAAAAAAAAAAGGTAAGATTTTTTAAAATTTTTTTATTAAAAATTTTTCAAAGTAATCCCCCCTTGCTTCAACGCACCAGCGCCATCGTTTCTCCTATTTGTCGAAACAGTTTTTTATAGGCCTCTTTTGGAATGCTCTTCAATGCCAGCAGCTATTTTTTCTAGTATGGTCTTCCCTGCTGTCAAAAATGTATTCCTTTTAGAACTGCTTTGAATTTGGGGAACAGAAAAAGTCATTTGGTGCGAGTGTCCTGGGGAATAGGGTGGTTGAGGTAGGATTTCTGTCCCGTCTTTCGCCAAAAAAACTCGTCACCAAGTGCGCTGTGTGAGGGCGGGCATTGTTCACTGGTGTAGGATCCACGTCACCATTAGTCCCATTTTTTCTGGCCTTTTTTTTCGAACTCGCTTCCTTTAGACGGCGAAGAATAATCAAATACATTTCCTTAATAACTGTTTGGCCTGCAGGAAGATAACTCGTGATGAACAATGCCCTGTTATCCAAAAAAGCGACAGCAACACCTTGTTTCTGGATTTCAATATCCCTGGATTTTTTGGGTCTAGGCTCACCCTGACCTCTCCCACTCGGCAAGATTGACGCTTGGTTTCAGGGTCATAAGCCATAGACCCATGTCACATCGCCTGTGATTATCCTTGTCCTTTCCCACTCTCCGGATCGTTCTTGTCATTTTAAACATGTATTCACAGGTTGCAAGCCGACCACAGATTTTGCTCATTAGTGAGGAATCTTGGGATGCATTTTGCAGGAGTCTTTATGAGCTTCAAATCTTCGGTTACGATCTTTCCAGTCGTTGTTTTTAGAGATGCCTGTGTCTTGCTCTAGCTCCAGCAAAGTGGTTCGAGGATTTTCTTTTATCAAATCGGTGATTTTTTGCACATTTTATCAGTACTTTGAAATTTTGGGGCGTCCTTGACGAGGAGCATCTTCAATGGAAATTCGGCCAGCTTTAAATCTAGAATGCCATTCAAAAACAGTTGTTTTCTTTGAGGCGTCATTGGGGAATGCTTTATTAAGCATTTCAAAGTTTTCGGTTGCTAATATTTGAACGTTTCACACAAAATTCTATGCAAATCCTCTGCTTCAATTTTTTTTCCATCGTAAAATCGCAGCAGCGCTAGGTGTGACCTTTAAATAAATTAGAATTACCTTGGCGCGCGCGCACCTACCGAATCGATATTGGTACCACCGTGTTGACAGATATTTTTTTCTATAATAAACAGTCAAATTTATTTACATTTCCCATTTATTTATTTTTTTTATGACCCAGTCGGGAACTTATGGGACATACCTTGTAAATAAGATAGAAAATAGTCATGCCTAATTCCAATTTATATAATATAACCCCCCCCAGAGACCAATTTATAGAATTCATATAATCCCTGAACAGAAAGAAAGAATGATTAACATATCTATCCTCTAACAAAGAGGTGAGTTTCTGTGACTTATACTGTTTTATTGAATAGGCAATACAGATTATTCTGTGACAATATGCAAATAAAGTTAGTAGCTATAGACAGATATTAGATATAATGTGCATATAAGGCTACACTATCCTATACGAATATTTACATAATACATTCAAATAATGCTTCCTTTGATAATCTCTTAGGAGACTACTTAGATTCAAATAAGTAGAGATCAGCCACAACCCCAATATTTACATTTTTTTAAAGAGAATATGAATTTTATAGCACGTTTTACGATACATTTGAATATCTTTCATAATTTGAAGTAGAAAATGTAGATTGAATTCCTATCCTTATAAAAGGTAATTAAGACCACAGTGAATTACAATACAATTATATAGGAATTGTATTATTTTCATGGTCTGGTCTTGTAGTTCCTTCAAGAAACTTCAAGCGTAATTAACCTTATTAAGTAGAATTGGGAGCTTTTTTGAAGTATAAACCGTAAAGGTTGTGCTCAGAGCACGTTTCAAATATTTAGGAAGAAATCGTTGCTAGTTAGATTCCTCGAAATGGAACAATAATGTCAACTTCAAGACAGTCAATCTGAAAAATTCTCTCAAATAAATTAAAATAAGTGCGGCTTCTGATGAGTGACAATCTCCCTGAGTGAACTAAATATATGAATTCCTCAAACTTGATGAGAAATTACCCGGATACATCCGAGGTATGTGTAAATTTAGGCTCTTGTCTCTCATCTGATGGTCTGTTGCTCTTAATCAGACGTTTTAAATTATAAATCTCCAAATAAATAAATAAATATATTTAGTTGAATGAAAGTTTACACGATGATAGAATGCACACATGACCTTCCTGAACGATTTCGTTGAAATTTTTGAAAAATGATTTTTAATATTGTGAAACCATTTTTCGAAAAGAAACCAGAATTATCCTAGTTTCAAGTTATCTAATAAACAACTATAATTCATATAAATGTAGATATACTCTTATAAACTATAACATTGCATGATTGGTGTCCAGCTGGTCGTGGTGGGTCACGCCTACCCCCCACCACGGGCACCACTACGAGAAGGGAGGGGACGACCACCACTCCTCGCACCACGGCCACGACGACCACAGAGGACACAAACATGGACACCACTCCGGTGGATACTCCGACTACAAGGACGACGCGGACTCTAAGGGCCATTCCTCTCACGGGGACTCCTATGGCTCCTATGGGTCGGGAAAAAAAACATGGTTCAGATGGCTTCTCTTCCCACCACTCCTCCGGTGGTGACAGCAGCTACAAGAAAGGTGGAGAAGAATTCGGCAAGCACCACATGGTACAGGAGGGGCTGAATCACGGCAGCGGTGGGGCAGCACATGGGGCTTTTGGTCATGACAAGCATGGAAGCAAGGGCAGCAAATCAGGCAAGGCTGGAGGCGAATTCTTCAAGAACAAGGAACACAAGAATAAGGGCTTCAAGAATGTCTACCACAAGGAAGAATACGGCGATCAGAAAACCTACAACGACGAATTCAAGGATAGCGATTACAAGAAGAAGCACGCCGACCACGAAGATTTCTATGACAAGGATGGAGGCAAGTACATGAAGGAGGACAACGACAAGCATTACAAAACGGCCAAGAAACACGGAGAGGACTACCACAAGGAAGGAAAGAGTGGTTACGATGCTCACCACGGGACCGGATACAAGAAAGGAGGAAAACACCACAACAGCGAGGATTCCCACAAGAAAGACGGAAGCACCTACCACAAGAAGAATTTTGATGACTCTAAACATAAGCATGGAGGATCATCTTACAAAAAAGGTAGCAGTGGCTCTGGGTACAAAGATGGGTCTAGCTATGGAAAGAAGCATGGCGGAGAGCAGTACAGGAGTTCTGGATACAGTGATGGGGGAGATGGAGGCTACGGAGAAGGAGGCGATGGAGCTCATGGAGCTGGAGGCTATGGTGGACACGATGAAGGTATCAGCTACGGAGGCCATGAAGAAGGTGGCTATGGAGGTGATGCATACGCCAAGGGAGGCTATGCCAGCGATAGCCATGGAGTTGGAAAGAGTACCCAAGGGGGAGACTATGGTTCTTATATTGCTGGAGGTAAAGGAGGGTATGAGGGATATGCTGACAGTGGAAAGGGTGCCTATGGCCATGCAAGTTATGATGATGTGGGTGCAGGAAAATACGAAGATTATGGAAAAGGAAAGCATGTGCATGGATACAGTGATGCAGGGAAGGGTGGTTATGGACATGAAGGATATGCTGAATCAGGAAAAGGAGCCTATGCACATGAGGGCTATGTTGATGCAGGGAAGGGCATATATGGACATGGATATGCTGATGTAGGAAAAGGAGATCATGGACATGGCGCCTATATTGTTGATGGAAGCTCTGGACATGTAGCTGATGGAGGAAAAGCAGGTTATGGACAAGAGGCTTACGTTGAGGCAGGAAAAGCTGGCAGCTATGGAGATGCTGGGTATGGTAGTGATGGGGAAAACTGTCTACATTCTGGAGGACCATGGAAATGCCGGCTATGCAAATCCTGTAGTTAAAGGAAGCGGGTATGTAAATGGGGGATATGTGGACGGCGGTAAGAATGCCTATGGCACGGTAGGACATGCTGGAGGCAAAGGAGGGCATGCCGGTCTCTACAGCGGGCATGTCCAGGTAGAGATGCCTGCAGGACTTGGGCATGGCTACAGCCTGAACGTGGGACCGGCCGATGGGAGCCATGGTGCTGCAAGGCATCATGTCTACTTCCATCAGGGATAGAACTACTGCTGAACTGCATAAATTGTACATTCTGTATTTATTGTATTGATTAAATATTTTATTTTAATTTGACCATCAACAAAGTGTTTTTATTTAACACAATTTTAACAGTACACCAGTTTCCCCTCAATATTCTCAAATTATTTACATGCTGAGAGTACCTCTCTTATCAATATAATATTATATTTTCCCCATTTCATTAGAATATTCATGTACAGCATACTGCACATAGAATATGTAGAAGTTACAGCAGGTAAAATATCCACCGACATATATTTATATATAGCCTTAACGTACAGGAGTTTTCAACTGTCTCGTTTTGTAAAATTGAAGATTTCTCATTTAAAGTTCGTCATAAAATCTTATCTTTGAAAAAGGATGTTAGAAATATTGAGTTTTTCGAAGCACAATTATATTTGTAGATTTTATGCTAATGCATTTTACCAGAACAAGCAAAGAAATATATTTAAAATTAACATATTTTTCGGTAAAAAAATAAAGATTTCCCTTCAAAAAAAAATTTCAAACTATATATAAGAGCCATATTATGTTGTAAATAATACAAAATGTTTAATTGAATATTCTATTGAATAATTGCTATTCTTGTTACATAAATAAAAATGAAATATAAAAAATGATGATAAATGTTTTTTAACAATTTGGTGTTTAAAATATACAGTGATACTTGTAAAACCATAACAGCAAGTGCAAGTTACTAAACGGGGGCTCTAGCACGCTTGTGAGTGAAAAAGTCAAACCGCTTTTTACATGAGTAGATATGTGTGCACTCACAATAAAATCAGTCGTTAACTTTGCACACACTGATCATCATGGCCTCTACCACGTGTGCAGTAAAACTTTACATTAATTGTAATTCATATGACAATACATTATATACACTGATGTCCAAAAAAATAAGAGACTTAACCATAATCAAATTTCTCAAAAGCTAATTTATTAACAAATACAAAATTTAGTATCGATTGAAAAACCCTGTACGATTTATAAATGAATAAAACAAAGCTTCAAGGGCTGCGTATCTTATGCAAAACAATAGTTACGTGTATATAAATCCTATTTCAAACTAGTTGGATTATTGTTTCATCAATTCCTGTAGAAGGGCGTATGTGCCCGAAAGCTCGTATTATATTCGTTTTAATAAAAGATACGCAGCCCTTGAAGCTTTGTTTTATTCATTTATAAAATTTAGTATACAAATAGTTTTAAACTATGGAGAATTTGACTAGCTATATGAAAATAAAAAAAAATATTTGAAATTAGGAAATATGCAAATTATTATCAACATACCCAAAGCTAAGGTTCCAGATCTTAAATAAATAAGATATCAATAGAGAGTATGATCACCTCTAACAGCTATCAAGGTCTCACAGCGAGCCCTTATACTGTTTACCAGGCTTTGGAGGAGGTTCAGGGGTAGTAAACCCCACTCCTCCAATAGAGCAGTTCTTAGATCAACGAGGGTTCTGGGAGAGGGGTGGACGAGCTCCATTACGCCTCCCTAGAGCATCCCACACATGCTCTATTGGATTCAGGTCCGGAGATCTGGCTCCCAATCCATCCTTCGAATATTCTCACTCTGGAGATATTCATTGACTAGCCTAGCCCTATGCGGACGAGCTTTATCGTCCATAAAAATTAAATTGTGACCAATTTGATCTCTATAAGGGGCTTAGATAGGGCTCAAGGATCTCGTGCCTATACCTTTGGGCAGTTAAAGTGCCCAGAAAAAATGTGGAGGGGTGTGCGTCTGCTAGAACTGATGCCAGCCCAGACTAAGAGACTGCCCCCACTAAAACTGTCTATTTCCCTGATGTTACTGGGATGATAGCGGGTTCCAGGCTCCCTTCAAATGAAAACTCATCGATAATCTGTGTTTAAACTAAATCTTGACTCGTCACTGAAGAGAACATTGGCCCACTGATCACGAGTCCAGGCGTGATGTTCCAAGCACCAATTCAAGCGGGCTCTCCTGTGAGCAGAGGTTAAAGGGGATACAGACCATTGGTCGTCTTGCATAAAGAGCACCTTCGAGAAGCCTTCGGTAAATAGTTTGTCTTGAAAATCTCGTTCCAGTAGCACTTGAGAGTTCATTAGAGAGTTGAATAGCTGTCATCTCCCTATGGCGCTTGGAAGTTACGACCAGATAACGGTCTTCAGAGGTAGCTGTTTTTCTTTTACTGCCAGAACCTACTTTTCTTTTGATGGTTCCTGTCTCAATGAACTGTTTCCATATTTTGCTGACCACAGATTTATCACATTTAGCCATTTTGCTACTTCAACTTGTGATTGCCCTGCCTCCAATCTTTAAACAGCTCTTCATTTTAAATCATCTGCTATAATTTTTCGTAAACTCATAATTAACTGAGGATTAAATAAAATTATAATTGGACAATTATTAGATGGGGTAAACGACACGCCAAATAGCACAACTTATAAAGACAAGCAAATATTTGCATATTTTCAATTTACCGAATCGAATGGTTGCGATAAATAAATTCTACGACTTAAAATACCTAATTAAATTAATTTTTAGCTTTTAGCGTTGTATATTTTAAAACAGATCATTAAAAAACAAAAGTTTCTTATTTTTTGGACACCAGTGTATATATTAAAGTGATGAAATGATATATTATATAATATAACATGCATTAAAACAAATTTCGTTTCGGAAAAAAAAATACTCAGGAAGAGACGGGCGAAGCTGGGTCATTTCGAGTTGGTATATAAAAATATTATAATTTTATCATTCTCTCCAAAATACGAAAAAAATGGTTTGTTCATTGTCTAATTTTAGAATTCGAATAGATGATATATTAATTTATGTATCCTACTTGCAAAATATACCGTTAATTTATTCAATGATTTTGGTGGAGAAAAGCAACAAACATCAATTTATCTTGACAAGAATATATTCAATAAAAGTAGTGGATGTTTACCTCAAAAATATTGTTTTAACAAATGTTTGATTGGCAAACTTTCACTCAGGTAAAAAGCGGGCTAACGTAATAGATTCAGTTGTATTCAAATAATCTGAAAAAATCTAAATTAATTAATTAAACATTTTTAAGAGGTCAATTTTCACTTTGAAGATTGTGAATTCGGCTAAGAATGGGAAAACAGACAAATTTGTCTTCTATTGAAAAGGAAATGGTAAAATTCCTATTCTAAAATGGCATTAAACAAAATGAAATATAATGAACTTAGACTTTATCAAAGTCATATTTGAAGAACATTGAGCCAATTAAAAATAGAATAGCTTTTTACAGGCGAGAGTCAAATGGTATATACCCGTAACAGAAAGCAACTGTGCATGATAGACTAAAATCTAAAGAAAATTTGAGGAAACTCGTTTTTTTTATACTTCTAGATTTGAAATTAAATTTTAAAAGGTGAAAAATGTCAACTTAGTTTATCCTCAACCATAAGAAGAGTGAAATAATATAAGAATTGTTTTCTGATGAGTTAGCCTATCTTAAATGCTCGCCGGAGTAAACGGTTTATTTTAGATGCCAGTAGGATTGAATGGAAAGGTTTGGAGGGAAACGGGGGACGATTTTAGCCAATATTTGTTGGATCGTTTTTTTGATGACAACTCTCAGATCTATAAAATATTTTATTAAACTTCAAATATTTTTATATAGAACGAGAAATGAGTTGATTACCTCATATTTAATGTAACAAAAAAATATCTTATTTACAACATCGTTCTAACCAGATTAAACTAATTCAAAAAAGACATAAGAAAATAAACAAATCAATGGTAGAGGGTAAGTTCCTATTTTTTACAAGCTTTCACACTCAAAGAATAATAATTTTCTTTCTTCAGTTCTTCCCCTGTATGGAAGCTTCTTTTAGGAAAGACCTATTAAGCCTATGCAATTTCATAGTTTATCTTTTGGAAGATTCTTTGAAAAAAATCAGTTTCCATTTCCTCACCCGGACGTATTTCAAATTTATTGTTCCACTTTGAACATCTTTTACAAAAATATTTTCGATATATGTGTTTTGTCCTTGCAGTTATTTGTTCGGACTGGATCCATTTTATGGCAGATTGGTTATCAGTTTTCGAAATTATCGGAAAATTAATATCTCTGGACAATTCCCTTATTAGTCCTTTAGCCTATTTTACTTCACAGATTCCTTCGCATATGGAAATCAGCTCTGCCTCGCATGTTGATAAAGTCACTAAATTTTGATTATTACTTCGCTAGTTGATAAGGCTATTTCCAAATTTAATTGTGTATCCTGAATAAGACCCTGCGTCCTTTCTTGATTACCATCTCGCGTCTGTACTAACGACAATATTATTTTCTGTTTGCCTATATCTTAACATTTTATCTCTGGTGCCCTTCAGATACCTATATATTCTTTTGACTTCCGTCAAAAACACTTCTCTTACATCGTTATTATATTGCAATAAATGGCATTAAACAAAATTAAATTCAATTAACTTAGACTTTATCAAGGTCCTTTTGGAAGATAATTAAGCCAATTAAAAATAGAATAGCTTTTTATAGGCGAAAGACAAATGGCATATGCACATAACAGAAAGCAACCGTGTGTGATAGAGAAAAAACTAAAGAAAATTTGAGGAAGCTTTTTGTACTTCTGGACGAGTTCCCGCTTCCAGATACCTGAGGGACCCGATCAACTCTTGGTATAATGTCTTGTCAACTGGCTTGGAGTCTTTATACTAATCAATTTTCTGATCTCGATCTCCTGTAGTTTGTACGCTGTTGCATTCCTCGAGTCCAAGTCTTCTTAAAATCTTATTAATGTAATAGCATTGTGATAAATCGTAACCAGGTTCTGTTCTCCTCATTTCTATACCTATGATTGATTCTTTTTCTTCTTTTTCTTTCAAATCAACAAATATTAATATTTCTGATGCTAAATAATCATTGAATGCCTGGTCTGTTCAGGCTATTTGGATATTATCAACAAATAAACCCAAAATTCCCAGTTCTCTTCCCCTCTGTATGCACACATGGGTCGTATCTAGATCTTAACATTTCTAATTCTGTTAAAATACCGTTGATTCTTTTATTCCAACAGCGTTCAGATTGTGGAAGACCATATATGCTTTTTAACTACTTTCAAACTTTGTCGTCTTTATCCTTTTTAACGAATCCTTCTGTTTGTTTCATAAAAATAGTTTCCTTCAACTCCCCGTTAAGGTATGCCGTTTTTACATAATGTGAATTTATGGTTTAATTTAACTGTGCCGCTATGGCAACAATTTCGCGAAACTTTCCTTTCTGATCACTGGTGAAAAGGATTCCTCATAGTCAATGCCGTATTTTTGGTTACTGCCAATGGCGACTAATCTCTTTTCTTTCAGGATCGCCCATACCTGATTTTCCCTTCTCTCTCTCTCTCATGCTGTAAACCCATTTCCTTTTCATTATCTTCATATTCTCTTCTCTAGGAATTAAATTCCATACTTCATGTTCGCTAATATATTACAATTATTTCTTCATCGAAACAATCCATTCATTCCTATTTTGGCATTTCATGGCTTCCTCAAAATTTCTGGAACATATTCTTCTTTTTCTAATATCATGTCGCCTTATTTTTTTATTTTATCCTTTGTGAAAGCCTAACTCCTTGCTCTTGTGACTTAATTTCATTTTCTCTAATTTTTTGCTCAATGTCTTTCCTATAAAACCTTTAGGGTATCTCCTTTCTTGCGACCTGGTTTTACATTTCCTTCTCCGATAGGTTCTTCTTGTCTAGAATCTGTAGAAATGTCTGCATTCAATGTCACTGATATAATATCTAGATCGTCGCTTTCTTTATTAATTAGCTTTTCATGTTCTTTTAAGGTTATGATATCGCTAATATTGTGATTATTTTCATTTCATTACGATAACTCGTCATAATTCGTGTCTTTTTGGAGATTATTTGCATGATAAATTCCTTTCTTATTTACTATAAATTTCACTGTTTTTACTTCTTCTAGTCTCCCAGTAAAGATTTTATAGACTCGGCTAAGCCTTTCTACTCAAGGAATAACCTATAAAGATGCCCTTTTGACTTAAGGCGAAAATTTGTTTCTACGTCGTTTATAAGTAGGACAAAACACTGAACAGCCGAATATTCTAAAATTCCTAATAGAAGGCCTCCTCCCTTTCTATTTTTCCATTGGCGTAGCATGTCTGAGCGACTTATGCGGTGTACAATTCTTGACATAAACCGCCGTAGCTACAGCCTCTGCCCAGAAAGGCATTGGTAACATTGAGTCGATCAATGCGTTACGATCATGTTAGCGCTGTTTCCACTAGAGTTCGTTTATCATCTCCGCAACCCCGTTGCTTTGAGGCGAGTAGGTGGTGGTGAGTTGTTAGTATATTCCGTTCTTTATTAGGAAACCTTTAAATCTATCATTGATGAACTCCGTGCCGTTATCAGTTCGCACATCCTTTATTTTTTAATTTAGTTCATTTTCGATATTGGCCTTGAAAACTCTAAATCTATCAAAGGTATCATCTTTGATTTTTTTAAAAAGTAGGCAAAATTCCTTCTGCTGAAATCATCCACTAA
This sequence comes from Cordylochernes scorpioides, assembly GCA_030710605.1. Lineage (NCBI taxonomy): Eukaryota > Metazoa > Arthropoda > Arachnida > Pseudoscorpiones > Chernetidae > Cordylochernes > Cordylochernes scorpioides. The sequence continues at coordinate 180,828,426 of CP092864.1, forward strand.
AACACATCCACAAGAATGATTAGCCATTGGACCGCACATATCCATGTGAATTAATTCAAGTGGCTCAGTGGTATTATTCCCTGTAACAGGATGGTAAGGTCCTCTACTCAATTTTCCCACTATACACGATTCACATTCCTGTAGATTCCTATATTTAATATCAAGTCCATACACCAGATTTCCTCAGATTAGTTCCTTCATTAAATCTTCTGTGCCAGATACTAATCTTTTTATTGGAGATATTGCTTGTGGCCATAGCATTCTCAGGCCTTCTGGAATTATCATATCTTAACCTTGCCTCCATTATAAACATTCAGTCTTTAATATGAGCTTCGGCGACTGAGTTTTATTATTTTGTAAAATTTGGCTCATTCATTGTTTAAAATATTGTATTTCCCCGTTTTATCAGTTCATACCCAGAAAGAAGGCCCGACATCAGATTAGGTACATGTAAAACATCTCTAATCTGTACATTCGAAAATCCCTAGCCTGTACAAGTAGTCACTCTGATAATACCTTTAGAAGTAGAGTGAGTAATTTTATCCTTTTCTGCCAAGTATATTTCACTTTCATATGGCACTACATCTTCCATCCAATCAAGGTGTGGTGATAAGTGTGTTGTGCATCAGAATCAATACACCATGATCGTTTCTCACCATTACTATCTGTGGATACATCGCTTCCTTCATATATATAGTTATTGAATGCTAGTTCCTTAGGTGTGCTTGATATTTGGTTTGTACTATTTCTAAAATTGCCTTTATGATAATTCCTACTTGATTTTGCAATTCTATTTCTTTGTTGTTCTTGGGATCTCTTATTTCTAGACCAATAATCTTTGGCCATATGTTCCTTTCTGCTCCAGATAAAACATTCTTGCTGTCTGTTTGGATGATAACCCCTTCTATCTCTACTTCTGAAGGCCTGTTCTTGTTCCTCCTTGTGAATTTCATTTATTTTATAATTTAATCTGTTTTCTTCCTCCTTGAGAGACTGTTGTATTTCTTCGAGGGTTATATCTCGTCGGGATCTAAGTACAATTGCTATTTTCTCTAATTTTGGATGGATTCCTCGAACAATATGGTAGGTTAGCTCTCTTTGGGATATTTGGTGTCCGAGCGATGAGCTCTTTGCTCCAATATTTTTGGCCCTAGTTAAATATTGATCTACCGATTCGCTATGATTCATTTTAATATTTTTGAGTTCGAGTCCTACATCTATAATTTTATCTTCTCGAGATTTCCCGTATAGATCCTTTTTAAGTCATCCCATACCCTTTTTGCCTTATTTACATCTAAAAACCATCCAGCTTGTTCGTCTGAGAGTGTCGTTATAATTATACCAAAGGCTTCATCATTCTTTACGTTATATGTATCCCATGAATCTTCATCTTCAATACCAGGCTCATGTTTGGAAATACACATTTAAATAACTTCTTTGCACGTAGAAGTGCCACGACCTTTAATGCCCTTATTGGGTAATTTGTACCCTTCAATGGTTCTATTCTAGACGCCGGCAATGAGGAAGAATCTGGCATTTTTTCTTTAAGCTGGTAAAATTTTAATTTTGCAAATATAGTCCAAGGATCAATTATAATTATACTTTCTTACTTACCATTTGAAGACTTAATTTTCTTTTATTTACTTATTTTTCTAATAACCACGTTCTGCTACCATTTTTTGGATAGTTTTGAAGACAACTATCAGATTTGTAAAATAATTTATTAAACTTTAAACATTTTTAGATAGATGGAGAAACGAGTTAATTACTTCGTATTTAGGGCAAAAGAAAATATGTTATTTACAACATCATTCTAACTAGATTGAACTTATACGAAAAAGAAAACAAAGAAAATAAACAAATCAATGGTAGAAGGTAAGTTTCTATTTTTATAAGGTTTCATACTCAAATAATAATCATTTTCTTGCTTCAATATTTCATATAGATTATGCTGAAAACTTATTAAAAGTACTGTTTTGTGGCCGTAAGGCATAAATAGATCTAGGAACTTGTTTTAATAAGAATTCTGTCAACACTAACGTTTATCAAAACAAACCTTGGATTAGCACATATCCCTAGTGCTTATTGATTCAATAACTAGCAACACAACAATGGGCTATTACTACTCCAACAAGACTTTGCACCCCAAATGCATCCAGAAGCGCTAAAAGTTGGTTAGAATGGCGCAAAATTCTCATATTTTAAATAGCACGAATCTCTTCTGGCTTTATTACAATAGAGAATATTTAAGGCAGATAGAAAAATTCAAATTTAAAAGAGAAATGTGTGCCAACATAATCCCAAATATTTCAAACAATAATTTTGACACTTATGAATGAATTTTTCTTGAAATATTTTGAAAAATAAACGATTCAACATTCCCAACACAATAGTGCCAATAAAAATGAATCCCATGGAAATCCCAAATATATTTTAAAATGAGCTCATTATTGATTATTCTTTTATTTTTTGTATCATTCTATCAAATAGGATAAATTATGTGAATCTCTATTTATTCATTTAATATAAAAGATAAAATAACGAAATGAAATATTATTTTTCTGATTGTATATTTTAATAAATTTTAAAACCATATTTAACCTATTTTATTTTATCTTCATATTTTTATTTTTCAAAAATAAAAAAATCCCTTTATATCTTAATAGGATATGCAAAGATCTTGTGTGTGTGAGTATTACACATTACGCATGTGAAATTAGTTGAACTTTACCCTCTCTTACAATGTGACAGAGCCCCGTTTGATTACTTGTAGTGACTGGTGGGGTTGGCTATGTAATGACATCGAAACAATATTGTTAATTATTTAATCGCTATTTTAGCCAATTGTATTAAGGCCCCATGCGACTCCCATACCTTTGAATATAATTTTTAAAAATGTACCAAGAGGGGAGGATCATAACCCAAATTATCTGCAAGATGACCTTTCTGAATTCGTCAAAACTGGTTAGGTGCTAAGTTTATAGAACATTATTTCCTTTCGAATTTATAATTATGGATATGTTACAATATTCGTATAGGGAATTGATTGTTAGGAAGGTTTCTCTTACTCAAAGGGCAGTCGTTTGGTAAAAATTGAATAAATTTGTTATTAATTAGTTTATTTTTAACTATCGAGTAAAAAACACAACATATTTCACAATTAATATAGAATTTGTGAAGTTAATCCTATATTTTTATGTGATTGAATTAAAAATAAAGAGAATTATTTATATATCTAATATTCTTAGTAAAACTAAGTTTTAAAAAGTAACATGTATTAACTTTAAAGGAAGCCAATGTGTGGCTTCGTGAAAATAATGGTCGAAATATTCATAATAAAACATGGTTAAGAAAAAAAGAATATAATATATTTAAAAAATAATATAATATATATAATGGTTTCTTTGCTGCGTCAAAAATACACAAAATCTATGTATCATCTATTGACCGTCTCTGCAAACTTTCAGACTCGGGTCAGTGACAAAGCCACGACACCTGTTTTAGAAATTTCAGAACGCTAACCCGTCGAAAATTGTGGGGCTGAGGTACTCGTAAGTTCGGGGAAGTGTTTAATATCACAAGATGCACAAGTGAATAACGAAATTTTCAGAATTTTCAAAGAGACATATTTAGCAGGTAAGGTTTCTAGGTCAAATCTGTGGCCCAAATATAAATGGATACTACCCAACAAATTTCTTTGATAAAAAAAGAAGAAGAAATCTCGCCTATTCCGTCAAAATAGAATATAAAACTATTCGCAAAAATTTACTTCAATCTAGCAGATGCGGAAGGTGACAACGACTTACTTTGAAGTATTAAGACCAGGAGAATTAATTATTAAAATAATATTTCTATAAAATAAACATAAATGTCAAAGATTCATAAATTTATTTGATACAAGTTTTCCTGGGGGAATAATCTCAGTTGTTTTCCCTTACATTTCGAACAATATTTTGTTTCAGAAGCTCTTGTGGTTTTTCTCTTTGTCTGCCTTCTACCATTTACTATAATATTAACAGTCTCTAGCAGTAGTTAGGCTATCGCCGGTAGAGCTCTCGGGGTCAGTTGAAGATACTGTAACGGTTGAACTACCATCCGAAAGGTAATAAATTGGGAACCTTTGCTTACCTAACTAATTATTCATCAGAAGAAATATTTTATTGAATCACCTAGAAAGTTAATAAGATAATAGAGATAAAATTCATTTGGATACATATGCAAAAATAGGTGAAAATATTAGCATTAGAATTAAGAAAAATTTAAATGAACCTACATTATAGAATATTTGTTTAAAGTAACAGATTATGCCAAAAAATGCCCTTATCAAGATCGCAGCGCCGAGATTTATTAAACTCTTCAATATTTTATCCTTTATATAACAAATTCATATTTAGGTACAAATGTATCCTTTACAATAACTTCATTTCCAAGGCTATATTGTATATGAAAATACCCTGTACCGAATATTCAAATTTGTGGCAATATAATCTAGTGTCAAAAGTCCACCAAAATATAATGGCCACATACCTTGCCAATAGAACCAAAAGTCCAAATTTGTCCAGAGTGATTGTTTCTTGGAAGGTTGAAGTGAGTATATTATAATTTAGAATAAATTTATAATTAGGAATGATATGTACAGTATTGATCCTATATAAAAAATAAAGATACCTATTTTTAAATCAATTAAAAATTTATAATTTCAAAATTCTATAGATCTGATGTTTTTTTTTTTTTTTTTTGCACAGAGACAAATCTGTATGATTACAATGTATAGAAGATCAAACACACAATAAAGTATATTCTTTAAGTATGAAATGGGTTGAATGTTATCGTTCCACAATATAAATTGACAATTAACATAATTAAAATGACATCTTGTCAATACATGCAAAATTGTACTATTTTAAAATGATAATTATATATATATATATATTTATATATATACATAACACTATGGAAAATGAATATGGCTTCTCTGCCACCGCTGCAAAGTTTGGTGGAGAATCGCCACAACATAAAGAGTCAAAAGGGTTGTGGATAACTTTGCATGTAGCTCATCGATGTAATGGGCTGCTATCCATGCAGCGACACGTCAATTTGTGACATATCAGTGTAGAAATGACAATCTCCCCGCGCCACTGATTCTTCTTATTTGGGGTTTTACTTCCTCAAACCGCGTCGAGGCGTGAAGTCGCGCCCTCTGTCGTCCTTATATATCGCCGGCGATCCTGACGTCGTCACATTCGCCATGGGTCCAGGACCGCTTATAGTGCTCCTACTGGTAGGTTGTCCTCAACTTTCTTCTGCAATTAAGAATGTGTTTTTCTTCTACACTCTAGAATGTCTTTAATTTGTGTTTATTCTACACTTTGGAATGTACCTGCAGCCTTCTCCTTCAATTCGATATATCTCAGACACTTTCTCCTGTACTTGGAACGATCTCGATACTTTCTCCACACACTGGAATGTACTTGATTGGTGCTTTCTCCCACACTTCAAATATCCCTGCAGTCTTCAATTTGTTATATCTCAGATACTTTCTCCTGTACTTGGAACGATCTCGATACTTTCTCCTGCACTCTAGAATGTATTTGATTTGTGCTTTTACATACACTACGAAATTATTCTGCAGCCTTATCCTTCAATTCGATACATTTCAGAAACTTTCTCCTGTATTAAAACGAACTCGATACTTTCTCTTACATATTGAGATATCTTCAGAACATTACTACATTAAAATGGCTCTCTGACAGTTTCTCCTACAATTTTCAATATCTTTGGTACTATTTACTGTACTTTCAAATTTTTCTGAAGCTTTCTCCTTCATCATAGATTTGTTCTCTTTCACATTTTCTTCTACACTTTGAAAAATGTCAGGTTTTTACCCTATCTCAAATACATTAAAATGTCTCTCTCTGACACTTTTCTTACATTTGGTATTCATCTTATTCTTCGCGCTTTCTCTTACACTTCGGAATATATCGAAAACTACGCACTCTCTCTCATATTACTTTGACAACACCCACAATAGTATGAATTAATTATTCTATAAACTCATTTCAAATAATGATTCTGAACCTATATCAAAAGATTTTGATATTTGTAACGATGGCAAAAGAAATACCAAATTTGTTTGCTAAATTTTCATCGATCATACTACGATTCTGTAGGCCATTTCTTTTTTTCAATCTTTATATTTATCAGTAAATCTTATGAGACTCTTAACGGTTCCTTTGAAATTATTACGGCCTCAATATGTAAAGATTTTTGTCTCTCCTCCTATCTTATTCTGAGTTCACACAGATGATACTTCTCTTTTTAGAATATCAGCTCAGAATTTATCATATTGTAAAACACATAATGGCGAATTGCATATTTATGCATTTGAAAATTACTGGAAAATTTTCAATATATTTTAATTTTTTAAGCATTATATAAATAGTTAATAAATTATTTTCTGATATAGGATAGAAGCAAATTTTGTAGTAACAAATTTTCTAAAATAATAAATATAAATAGATATTATTTTATATGTATTACTAAATACTTAGAAACATCTTTATTTTGGAAAAATACAGTTCATTTTTCTTCCAATAACTAGTTAGGCCACTTGTCTTCTCGGGGAATATATATTTATATTTTAAAAATTCTCTATATGAATTCTTGAATAAAAAATACATCATTCTATTTCTGAATGTACCTAAAAATGAAGCTTTTAAACGCATTTACCATATAGTGGTGGTGAATCGAACTGGCTTTGGCCTCCTGGCACTAAGGAGGAATCACTGCCAAGTTCTTATTTTAACGCTGGTTTTAATTATAAGCTTCTTAACTCAGCGAGCTAACTATAACTCATTTAAACTTGAATAACTGCTATTGTCTCGTCTTAATAACTCTAATGACTCAACCACGTATACCTTTTATAACTCTTGTCTCACCAACTCTAATGACTCAACCACGTTTACTTAATAACTCAATAACTCTCTTTATTTTCTAAAATCAAGATTATATACATTTCTAAAATTTACATAATTTAACAATAATTAACAAAAGTAAATTCTAACAATTTTGCATATTTAAGGCTGGAACATACTCCCCCCGGCCGCTGAACCCTGGTTCAGATTTGAAGGGAAGCGGAGCCAACTTCGTAATAGATCGTAGGTAGACTCCGGTAGCAGCCCGAACTTGGGCAACTCGCACCTTCTGGTCTTGAAGAACGACAAATACTTCTCTGCTGTCTCGTGTTCTTTATCAGCTGGTCCCAATATGAACACCAGGTCCAAAGCTACAGCAGTGTATTGACTATCTCTGTATTTGACATAGGTTGGTAGTTCAGTCCATTGTTTAGACTTCAGGTTCAACTTCCATAAATATTTCGACTCCTTCCCGGCGTGAACAAATACAGCTCTTACCCAATCCTGCACAATAGTAAAGTGATTGATATTTTTTGGATAGCCCTCTTTCTCACCAAGAATCGGAATAGTTGTATAACACCCCCAGGAATCTGTTTGAAGTCGGTAGTTATACAGATTACAGAAGTGTTGTTCCCACTGCATTCGAGGGAATAGTAAAAGTTTCTTGTTGGTATAGCAAATCTGAAGAGAGAGAAATTTCTCTTTCCAAAATATTTTGTCTGATCCAATCAGATGCCAATCTTTGTTTAGGAGATGATAGGAGAAAACCTTGTAAGTAGAGTGGTCGCGGGTCTCTGCAAGCATAAACAAGAACGCCGATGGTGCAAATGTCATTGCCAGGACCAAGAGGTCAGTTAGGGGCGACTTCCTGCTTTTCACTAGAACAGAAGCCCGACCCTCTTTAAGTTTCACTCGGACAATATTGTCGGTGCAAGTTACCTTATTCCCTCTAGAGTGTATTCTCCCTCCTACAAAGTACACCCTTTTATCGTGAGAGGCATAAACGATAGACTTGGAAATAACTATTGGAGCGAAACCATTCACTTTTCTCCAGATCCATTTTTTGTGAGGGATGTGGTATTGGTACAATACCGAGCGGACATTCGGGCCATCTAGAGATTCCACATCTTCTATGAGGAGGTAAAGATGAGTTCCGTCGCCGACAAAGACCTTCGGGTAGCTACATTGGATGGCTTTGGTAACTTCTGGCCACTCTCCATTTTCCTTCAATATGGCGCGGTGGTAGACTGGTAGCCCTTCTAAATCCTCGACTTCTTTGACCGCTGTCTGCCTCTGGAGATTCGCCATTGCCACTGTAGTAGGTGAGAGGAAACCAATTGGATCTAAAATCCTCGCAATATTGGAGAGAAGATCTCTTTTGGTAACAACTTCCTCAGGAAGAGTTATATTAACTCTAAACGTATCTTGTACATGATCCCATACAATTCCTAAAATCTTGGATATGGCTCCTTTCTCCAAGTTAATTTTCCTCTCTTCGTTCATTTCCTCGACATGAGACACTATCTCGTGGCAATTTGAATTCCACTTTCTTAAGTGAAACCCTCCCTTTTTCATTAAGTCCTTTAATTGGTCTATTAGTTCTTTGGCTTCAGCAATCGTTTGAGCTCCTGTTAGCAGATCATCGACATAGAAATCAATCAACATCACCCTAGAAGCCTCAGGATAATTTTGGCCTTCATCTTCTGCTAACTGTTGTAATGTTCTCATTGCCAAAAATGGAGCCGAAGTTGTACCATAGGTAACAGTCAGTAGTCGATAGTCCACCACAGGCTCTTCTGGCGATGGTTTCCACAATATCCTCTGATAGTCCGCATCTTCTGGATGATGAGACATGTAATAGCATCTGCACAATTCTCGCTTCACTTCTGCAATTGGGACCCTTTCCATGTGGTTTAAGTGTTCATATTCCTTCATGAATCCCCGGTATTGGTCATATAATTTCACATTCTTACACAATTTTCCTTCCAACGAAAGGAACCTTCTTAAAGCTTTTTCTCTTGATTCACCCAGAAGCGGTCGATGTTGTCTGAATGGCAATTTTACCCAATACCTTCCATGGCTATCTCTGCCATGGTTATTCGAAAATAACCTTTCACAATCTTCGTCCTGTGTACAAAGATCCGGTGACGGCACAGATTCAATTTCCCAGAATCTTTTCAATACGAATTCTAGTTCTGGTTCAGATTGTAAACTCAGGTTACAGACTTCTGTATTACTCTCCGATGTTCCCAAGAGTTTTCCTAGAAGTACCCAACCTAGTCTTGTATTAATAGCCATTGGCAATCCTTCTCCGAGAGATATAGAGCCATTCAACATAAGTTCAGTGTATATATCTGCTCCCAATATCATATCTATTGGGGCTTGTATGTAGAACTCTGGGTCTGCCAATTTGAGGTTCTTCAAAGTTGGCCAATTAGGGTCTTTTAACCTGAAGTTCGGAATTTCTGAAGTGAGCACTCCCGTGACTACTGCCTCTACCGAGAATTCCTCAGAATTATTCAGTGGACAAAATGTCACACTTACTGTCGATGAAGAATGCTGCACTGGTGTGTTTCCAACCCCTATAATCATCCGATCTGATTTCCTTTGGACAAGTCCCAATCTTTCGCAGCATCCTTTTGTTATCATGGTGACTTGGGAACCGCTGTCCAGTAGGGCTCTGCAGGTGCATAACTTTCCGAGTCCATTTTTTATCTTGATTCTAGCCGTTGCGAGTAGTACGTGGCTATCATTGCAGTTTGCCTGTTGAGTATTCGTTAAATTGATAGCACTTTCATGTTCCTTCGGAGTTGTGTTCTCAACTTGGGCCGAAGCGCCTTCCGTGCTCGGTTTATCATAATGAATCATCGTGTGGTGCTTTCCCTTGCATACTTTGCATCGTTGGTTCAGCCTACAATTCCATGAGAAATGGCCTTTCCTCAAGCAATTGAAGCACAATTTATGACCTTTTACTACATTTAATTTTTCTTTTAAAGGCATTTTGCAAAATAAGCTGCACATGTATAGTGGATGATGCTTAGATTTGCATAATATGCAAGTGTCCGATTTCTCAATTAGCATCCCGTAGCTTTGGCATTTGGGAAATCTCGATCCGGTGGTTTCTTCCCTTTTTGAACATTCCTTGACAGCACAAGACATGCTTCTTGCATGTCTGGAAATGAACGCTATGAACTTGTCATAAGAAGGAAGAGTGTTGTCCACTGACAGTTCCCAATCCAACCTTAGATTTTCACTCAACTTCTGCTGGAGGAAGTGCACCAGGATCACATCCACTAATTGATTTCTCTTCAATTCCAGCGTTTCTAAGTTTCTTATGGCTTCATTACAAACATCCATGAATTCATGGAGACACTTAGCCGATGGATTCTTAATTGCCCGGAGAGAAAATATTTTTGACACCTGGGCATAAGCTAGCTCTCTCGGGTTATCATATCTTGATAACAGTGTATTCCATGCTTGGCCATAATTTTCACTTAGTAAAGGGAAACCCCTTATTAATCTGGCCGCTTCGCCTTTTACTGCTGAATTCAAATATTGTAACTTCTGTATATTAGTTAACCCTGGATGTGCATCGATGGTGGTGAGGAATAGCTCTTTGAAGTTGATCCAAGTGCCCATATCTCCATCATATATCGGCAAGTCAAATTGAGGCAATTTTATATTTGCCTGAGAGCCATTTGGCTTTATGTCCGCCAGTTTGTCTTTGAGTTTTCTCTCATTTTCTATTTTTACCCTCAAGCTTCCAATCTTGTTCATTGAACCATCATATGCCTCACTTTCTTTATCTATATCAACTTCATCCAAAGAAAACAGCTCGTCGTAGAGTTTCTCAATTTTCTCTTTGATCTCCTTTAATTCTTCACCCATTATTTCTAAGCGTATTGTTTCATCTGCCTCAATAATTGAATCCACACTTTCAATAAATCCATCAATTCTCCTTATCTGACAACTTAACTTTCTTTGGAGGATCCTTTCGTCTCGAGACATTTTGCAATTGTATTCTCACTGAGTTTCTGCTTAAATTTCTTCTGTTTCAAATCCTAATCAGGCTCTCGAGGGACCATGAATCGAACTGGCTTTGGCCTCCTGGCACTAAGGAGGAATCACTGCCAAGTTCTTATTTTAACGCTGGTTTTAATTATAAGCTTCTTAACTCAGCGAGCTAACTATAACTCATTTAAACTTGAATAACTGCTATTGTCTCGTCTTAATAACTCTAATGACTCAACCACGTATACCTTTTATAACTCTTGTCTCACCAACTCTAATGACTCAACCACGTTTACTTAATAACTCAATAACTCTCTTTATTTTCTAAAATCAAGATTATATACATTTCTAAAATTTACATAATTTAACAATAATTAACAAAAGTAAATTCTAACAATTTTGCATATTTAAGGCTGGAACAGGTGGATAAGGAAAAAAATTAGAGTTTTCTGGTATTTGAACTGGTGTTTGAGACATATTCAATTGATAGGTCGGTTAGACAATATTGGTTTTCTTTGGTTTGTTTGCGCACGCTTCCAGTGGAGAATGTTGAAGTATGAATATTATATTCAAGTTAAGTAAAACTGTAAACTTTAAGGTGATTTTCCTAAACAGTATAGTCAGAAAATAAATTAAGCGCTGATCTTAATACACTGTTAAATATCAAGCTTTATAATTAAGCAGTATATATTCTTCTTGTCAGTTTTTTGAATGATTGCATATATTAACATATATATTTCTACAAAATATTTGAGCTACTTGAAATATAAATCTGATGGTTTTACTCCATGTTGATTTGTTATGTATCTTTATAGGCCTTTCTGCATTTGTTAAAATTAATTTCAAATTTTAATGAGGGGAACATTTGAAATCGAATCTTACAGTCTTTCAAGATTAGTTTAAAAACCATGACTGCCTATATTGACGTCTCATCTAAATAGCATAGGATATGTTGGAGTAGGTTAAGAGAAATATCCATAAATACAGGAAAATCTATTGGACTCTACAGGACTATTTTAGCAATTTACCACCAATGCGGCCTTGCCTGGACAAACAATGCTATCGACTATGAGACCATTCAAAGCGAATTACCAGGGATTTTTCGTACAGAAACTGAACAATTAATTCAGCCGGACTCGGCAAAAATGGATCATACAAGATTATATTCTAATTATAAATTATATATTGTAACGAAGTAATTATTAATTTTTATTATTTTTATTAACAGAGTGGTCATTTTTATGATTATATTTTTCTTTAATGAAATATCAAAGAATAGGTATATAGCGATGGCGATATTTGGATTCCACAAGACTATATCCCGGAAAAAGGCCACACAGTGTTCTCCCCACCCATTGTGAACTGGCGAATCCTGTATAGGGCGAGAGGCCCTAAATAAAGGCTTTTTGTTGTTGTTGTTGATGTATATAGTTGTTGATTATATTTTGCTACTCTGTAAATTCCCTCGTGGCTTATCTTTTGTTTGCCATTCTTAGTTTGTCCTTCCCTGAAATAAATTGTTGTCCCCTCCTGAAGTTTTTGTCTTTCCTAATTTTCCACGTGGCAATATTAAAAATGAAGAAGGCATATCCTGACCATGAGCACATGTGTTTTTAGATGGCAGAGCGCCATCTAAAATTTGTCCAAACCAATTTTTTTGGTAAATCAAGAAAAGCCATCCACGAACGCGTTTCGCGCTGTTGGCGCTCGTCAGCGTGGAGTGGGCTGTACCACTGCGACCAAAAATATTTTTGGTCCCAGAAGCTTGTTGAGAAACCAAGAAATGGGTATTTAAGGCTAAATTATTATATAAGAATTTAATACCTGAAAACCTTTAATCCTGGAACATATCATTAGACATAAAAGGTTACATTACCCAAACAAGAATCACTTCGACTTTACTAAGAGAAAGTCACATTCAAATAATTATAAAGGAAGATGTAATATGTAAATTCTGCAAAACTGAAAGCATTAAAGAAATTACCCACTACATCTCTGAATGCACTATTATTAAGGAGGAACGGAATAAGATCTCAAAAAACATTATCCAAGTCTACCTGAACCTAGTTCAGCTAATCAGAATAATGTCAGAGAAAAATATATAGCGATAGAATTGTTTAACTTTCATAAAGCCTTAGAGAACAAGGTAATCTCCAAGAACTAAAATTGAAGAACAATTTCCATCCATAGTTAATTTGTATAGTTATGTTGAATACTTTGATTCCCTTTTCATTTATTCTTCTCTCCTTTGTTTCTGTTTCTTTTTTTCCTTTTCTCTATGGAAATGATGAATGGCGAGTCCTTACAGGACGGAAATGTTCGAATAACGCTGTTTTGTTGTTGTAAATAGCATAGGCCTTTTTCAATATCAGACTTTTGTAAGAATATTCCATAAGTCTTTCAAGCGTGGCTGGAGCCTTACATAAGCCAAAAGGCATGGCAATAAATTCATACAAGCCGTCCCATGTTTAAAAATCTGTGGACTCTGCGTTTTCGTTGATTTTAATTTGTCATTACCTGCTTGAGATCAATTGCTTTGAAGTATTCTGACTCTTGAATGGTGTCCATGATATCATCGAATATATGGAAATGGAGTATGCATACTTCACTTATATGAAAATAACTTTCCGTAGTCAATCCAAGACCTCCAACACCATCCATTTTCCTAACTAAAATAACTGGAAACGCCCATGGGTTTAATGGACGAATGACTCCTACCTCATGCATATCTTGATATTATCCATCAGTGGTGTCTCTATCTGCTGCAATAACCCTGAAAGGCTTGCTTTCGATTGGGTTATTGTGATATTTATTTCATGTTTCGTTAAATTTATTCACTTAATTTAAATAGAATAATATTGGATCATTCATACGTATGTTTTCTTAGTATGTAAGTCTTGGTTGATTTGAATTTAGGTTCGGTATTTTCGTCTGTATCTTTTATAGAGTTTATTGATAAGGGATTAGTTTGTTAAACCCTGGTTTGTTAAGGTCATGGCAAGTCTTGAATCGAACCACAAAGTTCATGAAATCATCTTTGGCGAAGATTAAATCTGCATATTTGTAAATAATTCCCCTTTTATATAGATTTGATCCATTGACAAGGATTTTCGCTCCCATTGTACTTGCGGATAGTTATATTTCTAATGACAAATACTGGTTCAGATCTGGCGTGTCTCCATTAGATGTTGCATCATCATTTTAGTTTGCCCTTATGTATACTGTAGATTGATCCATTTTGTAATATAAATAAGAAAAAAAAAAGTCATGCCTAATTCCAATTTATATAATATAACCCCCAGAGACTAATTTATAGACATTATTATAATCCCTGAACAGAAAGAAAGGATGATTAACAGATCTATCTCTAATGAAGAGGTGAGTTCTGTGACTTATACTGTTTCATTGAATAGGTACCACAGACTATTCTGTGACAATATACAAATTGAGTGAGTAGCTATAGCCAGATATTAGATATATATTAGATAATGTGCATATAAGGCTACCCTACCCTATACGAATATTTACATAATCCATTCGAATAATGCTACCTTTGATAATCTCTGAGTAGAATAATTAGATTCAAATGAGTAGATCAGCCACAACCCCAATATTTACATTTTTTTGAAGAATATAAATTTTATAGCACGTTTTACGATACATTTGATATCTTTCATAATTTGAAGTAGAAAATGTAGATTGAATTCCTATCCTTAAAAGAGGTAATTAAGACCAAGTGAGTCACAATACAATTATATAGGAATTGTATTATTTTCATGGTCTGGTTTTGTAGTTCCTTCAAGAAACTTCAAGCGTAATTAACCTTATTAAGGAGAATTGGGAGCTTTTTTGAAGTATAAACCGTAAAAGTTGTGCTCAGAGCACGTTTCAAATATTTAGGAAGAAATCGTTGCTAGTTAGATTCCTCGAAAGGGAACAATAGTGTCAACTTCAAGACAGTCAATCAGAAAAATTGTCTCAAATTAATTACAATAAATGCGGCTCTTATGAGTGACAATCTCTCTGAGTGAACAATATATATGGAATTCCTCAAACTTGATGAGAAATTACAAGGATACATCCGAGGTATGTGTAAATTTAGGCTCTTGTCTCTCATATGATGGTCTGTTGCTCTTAATCAGACGTTTTAAATTATATGTCTATAAATATATAAATATATTTAGTTGAATGAAAGTTAACACGATGATAGAATGCACATATGACCTTTCTAATGACGATACTGTTGAAATCTTCGAAAAATGATTTTTAATATTGTGAAACCATTTTTCGAAAAGAAACCAGAATTATCCTAGTTTCAAGTGATATAATAAACTTCTATAATTCATATAAATTTAGATATACTCTTATAAACTATAACATTGCATGATTGGTGTCCAGCTGGTCGTAGTGGGTCACGCCTACCCCCACCACGGGCACCACTACGAGAAAGGAGGAGACGACCACCACTCCTCGCACCACGGTCACGACGACCACAGAGGACACAAACATGGACACCACTCCGGTGGATACTCCGACTACAAGGACGACGCGGACTCTAAGGGCCATTCCTCTCACGGGGACTCCTATGGCTCCTATGGGTCGGGAAAAAAACATGGTTCAGATGGCTTCTCTTCCCACCACTCCTCCGGTGGTGACAGCAGCTACAAGAAAGGTGGAGAAGAATTCGGCAAGCACCACATGGTACAGGATGGGCTGAATCACGGCAGCGGTGGGGCAGCACATGGGGCTTTTGGTCATGACAAGCATGGAAGCAAGGGCAGCAAATCAGGCAAGGCTGGAGGGGAATTCTTCAAGAACAAGGAACACAAGAACAAGGGCTTCAAGAATGTCTACCACAAGGAAGAATATGGCGATCAGAAAACCTACAACGACGAATTCAAGGATAGCGATTACAAGAAGAAGCACGCCAACCACGAAGATTTCTATGACAAGGATGGAGGCAAGTACATGAAGGAGGACAACGACAAGCATTACAAAACGGCCAAGAAACACGGAGAGGACTACCACAAGGAAGGAAAGAGTGGTTACGATGCTCACCACGGGAGCGGATACAAGAAAGGAGGAAAACACCACAACAGCGAGGATTCCCACAAGAAAGACGGAAGCACCTACCACAAGAAGAATTTTGATGACTCTAAACATAAGCACGGAGGATCATCTTACAAAAAAGGTAGCAGTGGCTCTGGGTACAAAGATGGGTCTAGCTATGGAAAGAAGCATGGCGAAGAGCAGTACAGGAGTTCTGGATACAGTGATGGGGGAGATGGAGGCGATGGACCTCATGGAGCTGGAGGCTATGGCGGACACGATGAAGGTATCAGCTACGGAGGCCATGAAGAAGGTGGCTATGGGGGTGATGCATACGCCAAGGGAGGCTATGCCAGCGATAGCCATGGAGTTGGAAAGAGTACCCAAGGGGGAGACTATGGTTCGTATATTGCTGTAGGTAAAGGAGGGTATGAGGGATATGCTGACAGTGGAAAGGGTGCCTATGGCCATGCAAGTTATGATGATGTGGGTGCAGGAAAATACGAAGATTATGGAAAAGGTAAGCATGTGCATGGATACAGTGATGCAGGGAAGGGTGGTTATAGACATGAAGGATATGCTGAATCAGGAAAAGGAGCCTATGTACATGAGGGCTATGTTGATGCAGGGAAGGGCATATATGGACATGGATATGCTGATGTAGGAAAAGGAGGTCATGGACATGGCGCCTATATTGTTGATGGAAGCTCTGGACATGTAGCTGATGGAGGAAAAGCAGGTTATGGACAAGAGGCTTACATTGAGGCAGGAAAAGCTGGCAGCTATGGAGATGCTGGGTATGGTAGTGATGGGAAAACTGTCTACATTCTGGAGGACCATGGAAATGCCGGCTATGCAACTCCTGTAGTTAAAGGAAGCGGGTATGTAAATGGGGGATATGTGGACGGCGGTAAGATTGCCTATGGCACGGTAGGACATGCTGGAGTCAAAGGAGGGCATGCCGGTCTCTACAGCGGGCATGTCCAGGTAGAGATGCCTGCAGGACTTGGGCATGGCTACAGCCTGAACGTCGGACCGGCCGATGGGAGCCATGGTGCTGCAAGGCATCATGTATACTTCCGTCAGGGATAGAATTACTGCTGAACTGCATAAATTGTACATTCTGTATTTATTGTATTGATTAAATATTTTATTTTAATTTGACCATCAAAAAAGTGGTTTTATTTTAACACAATTTTAACAGTACACCAGTTTCCCCTCAATATTCTCAAACTTATATGCATGCTGAGAGTACCTCTCTCATCAATATAATATTATATTTTTCCAATTTCATTAGAATATTCATGTACAGCATACTGCACATAGAATATGTAGAAGTTACAGCAGGTAAAATATCCACCGACATATATTTATATATAGCCTTAACGTACAGGAGTTGTAAACTGTTTCATTTTGTAAAATTGATGATTTCTTATTTAAAATTCGTCATAATTTCTTTGATAATATCTTTAAAAAAAGATGTTTAAAATATTGAGTTTGTCGAAGCACAATTATATTTGTAGATTTTATGCTAATGCATCTTACCAGAATAAGCAAAGAAATATTTTCAAAAATTAACATACTTTACGGTAATAAATAATAATTTCCCTTCAAATAAAATTTAAAACTATATATAAGCGCCATATTATGTTTTGAATAATACAAGATGTTTAATTGAATATTCTATTGAATAATTGCTATTCTTGTTACATAAATAAAAAGGAAATATAAAAAAGATTATAAATGTTTTATCCCACAATTTGGTGATAAAATAAATACAGTGATACTTGTAAAATCGTGCCAGCAAGTGCAAGTTACTAAACGGGGCACTGGCAGGCTTGTAAGTGAAAAAGTCAAACCGCCTTTCACATGTGTAGATATGTGGTGCACTCACAATAAAATCAGTCATTAACTTTACACACACTGATCATCATGGGTTCTACCACATGTACAGTAAAACTTTACTTTAATTATAATTCTCATGACGATACATTATATATATATATATATATATCAAAGAGATAAAATGATATTTTATATAATATAACATGCATCAAAACAAATTTCGTTTGGAAAAAAAATTACTCAGGAAGAAGACGGGCGAAGCTGGGTCATTTAGAGTTAGTATATAAAAATATTATAATTTTATAATTCTCTAAAATGCGAAAAAAATGGTTTGTTCATTGTCTAATTTTAGAATTCGAATAGATGATATATTAATTTATATATCCTACTTGAAAAATATACCGTTAATTTATTCAATGATTTTGGTGGAAAAAAGCAACAAACATCAATTTATCTTGACAAAAATATATTCAATAAAAGTAGTGGATGTTTACCTCGAAAATATTGTTTTAACAAATGTTTGATTGGCAAACTTTCACTCAGGTAAAAAGCGGGCTAAACGTAATAGATTCAGGTGTATTCAAAATAATCTGAAAAATTCTAAATTAATAAATTAAACATTTTTAAGAGGTCAATTCTAACTTTGAAGATTGTGAATTCGGCTAAGAATGGATAAACAGACAACTTTGTCTTCTATTGAAACGGAAATGGTAAAATTCCATTCTAAAATGGAATTAAACAAAATAAAATATAATGAACTTAGACATTATCAAAGTAATTTTTGAAGAACATTGAGACAATTAAAATAGAATAGCTTTTTATAGGCGAGAGTCAAATGGTATATACCCGTAACAGAAAGCAACTGTGCATGATAGACTAAAATCTAAAGAAAATTTGAGGAAACTCGTTTTTATACTTCTAGAATTGAAATTTAATTTGAAAAGGGGATAATGTCAACTTAGTTTATCCTCAACCCTAAGAAGAGTGGAATAATATAAGAATTGTTTTCTGATGAGTTAGCCTATCTTAAATGCTCGCCGGAGTAAACGGTTTATTTGAGATGCCAGTAGGATTGAATGGAAAGTTTGGAGGGAAACGGGGGACGATTTTAGCCAATATTTGTTGGATCGTTTTTGATGACAACTCTCAGATCTATAAAATATTTTATTAAACTTCAAATATTTTTATATAGAACGAGAAATGAGTTGATTACCTCATATTTAATGTAACAAAAAATATCTTATTTACAACATCGTTCTAACCAGATTAAACTAATTCAAAAAAGACATAAGAAAATAAACAAATCAATGGTAGAGGGTAAGTTCTTATTTTTACAAACTTTCACACTCAAATAATAATAATTTTCTTTTTTCAGTCCCTCCCCTGTGTGGAAGCTTCTTTTAGGAAAGACCTATTAAGCCTATGCACTTTCTTAGTTTATCTTTTGGAAGATTCTTTGAAAAAAAATCAGTTTCCATTTCCTCACTCCGGACGTATTCCAAATTTATTGTTCCACTTTGAACATCTTCTTTTACAAAAATATTTTCGATTTAAGTGTTTTGTCCTTGCAGTTATTTGCTCGGACTGGATCCATTTTATGGCAGATTGGTTATCAGTTTTCAAGATTATCGGAAAATTAATATCTCTGGACAATTCCCTTATTAGTTCTTTAGCTCATTTTACTTCACAGATTCCTTCGCATATGGAAATCAGCTCTAAAGTCTAAAGTCACTAAATTTTTATTTTTACTTGGCCAGTTGATAAGGCTATTTCCAAATTTAATTGTGTATCCTGAATAAGACCCGCGTCCTTTGTTGAGGATGATCTCGCGTCTGTACTAACGACAATATTATTTTCTGTTTGCCTATATCTTAACATTTTATCTCTGGTGCCCTTCAGATACCTATATATTCTTTTGACTGCCGTCAAATACACTTCTCTTACATCGTTATCATATTGCGATAAATGGCATTAAACAAAATAAAATTTAATGAACTTAGACTTTATCAAGGGGTCCTTTTGGAAGATTTTAACCCAATTAAAAATAAAAATAGCTTTTTATAGGCGAAAGACAAATGGCATATGAACATAACAGAAAGCAACCGTGTGTGATAGAGAAAAAATTCTAAAGAAAATTTGAGGAAACCTTTGTACTTCTGGACGAGTTCCCGTTTCCAGATACATGAAGGACCCGATCAACTCTTGGTTCAATGTCTTGTCAAGTGGCTTGGAGTCTTTATACTCATCGATGTTCTGATCTCGATCTCCTGGAGTTTGTACGCTGTTGCATTCCTCGAGTACGATTCTTAAAATCTTATTAATGTAATGCGATTGTGACAAATCGTAACCATGTTCTGTTCTCCTTATTTCTATTCCTATGAATGGTTTTTTTCTTCTTTTTCCTTAAAACAACAATTATATTTCTATTTCTGATGCTAAAGTATCATTGAATATCTGGCATGAGCTGTTTGAAGATCATTAACATATAAACTCAAAATTTAAAATTCTCTTCCCCACATGGTTCGTATCTAGATCTTATCATTCCTAATTCTGCTTAAATTTCGTTGATTCTTTTATTCCAACAGCGTCGAGATTGTAGAAGACCATATATGCTTTTTAACTACTTTCAAACTTTGTCGTCGTTATCCTTTTCAACAAATCCTTCTGTTTGTTTCATAAAAATAGTTTCCTTCAACTCCCCGTTAAGGTATGCCGTATTTACATATTGCGAATTTATGGTTATATTTAACTGTGCCGCTAAGGCAACAATTTCGCCAAAACCTTCTTTTCTGATCACTGGTGAATCGATGCCGTATTTTTGGTTACTGCCAATGGCGACTCATCTCTCTTTTCTTTCAGGATCGCCCATACATGATTTTCCCTTAATGCTGTAAACCCATTTGCTTTTCATTATCTTCATATTCTCTTCTCTAGGAACTAAAGTCCATACTTCATGTTCGTTAATATATTCCAAATCAGGTTCGCCTTATTTATTTATTTTATCCTTTGTGAAAGCCTAACTCCTTGCTCTTGTGACTTAATTTCATTTTCCCTGATTTTTTGCTCAATGTATTTCCTCCAAAACCTTTTGGATATCTCCTTTCTTGCGACCTGGTTTTACATTTCCTTCTTCGATAGGTTCTTCTTGTCTAGAATCTGTAGAATTGTCTGCATTTAATGTCACTGATATAATATCTAGATCGTCGCTTTCTTTATTAATTAGCTTTTCATGTTCTTTTAAGGTTATGATATCGCTAATATTGTGATTATTTTCATTTCAGTACGAAACTCGTCATAATTCGTGTTTTTTGGAGATTATTTGCATAAAAAATGTATTTCTTATTTTCTATAAATTTCACTGTTCTTACTTCTTCTAATCTCTCAGTGAAGATTTTTATAGACTCGGTAAGCCTTTCTACTTAAGGAATAACATATAAAGATGCCCTTTTGACTTTTAGGCGAAAATTTGTTTCTACGTCTTTTATAAGTGGGCCAATATAGAAGGCCTCCTCCCTTTCTATTTTTCCATTGGCGTAGCATGACTGAGCGACTTATGCGGTGTACAATTCTTGGCATAAGCTGCCGTAGCTACAGCCTCTGCCCAGAAAGGCATAGGTAACATTGAGTTGATCAATAGTGTTCGCGCTGTTTCCACTACAGTTAGTTTATTCTCTCCTCAACTCCGATGCCTTGAGGCTAGTAGATGGTGGTGAATTTCATTCTTTATTAGGATATCTTTGAATCTATCATTGATGAACTCCGTGCCGTTATCAGTTCGTACATCCTTTATTTTTTAATTTAGTTCATTTTCGATATTCGCCTTGATATCTCTAAATCTATCAAAGGTTTCATCTTTGGTTTTTAAAAAGTAGGCAAAAGGCCTTCTGTTGAAGTCATCCACTAGAACAAAGAAATACCTTGATCCTCCTAAAGATTGATTAGCCATTGGACCGCACAGATCCATGTGAATTAATTCAAGCGGCTCAGTGGTATTATTCCCTGTAACAGATGGTAAGGTCCTCTACTCAATTTTCCCATTATACACGATTCACATTCCGGTAGATTCCTATATTTAATATCAAGTCCATACACCAGATTTCTTCAGATCAGCTCCTTCATGTAAGCTTGGTTCAGATTATTCAATCTTCTGTGCCAGATACTAATCTTGTCATTGGAGATATTTCTTGTGACCATAGCATTCACAGGCCTTCTTTAATTATCAAATATTAACCTTGCCCCCATTATAAACATTCGGTCTTTAATATGAGCTTCGGCGATTGAGATCTTTTTTTTTGTAAAATTTGATTCCTTCATTGTTAAAAATATTGTATTTCCTTATTTAATCAGTTCGTACCCAAAAAGAAGGCCCGACATCAGATTAGGTACATGTAAAACATCCCTAATCTGTACATTCGAATATTCCAGGCCTGTACTAGTAGTCACTCTGATATTACCTTTAGCAGTAGAGTGAGTAATTTTATCCTTTTCTGCCAAGTATATTTCACTTTCATATGGCACTACATCTTCCATCCAACCAAGGTGAGGTGATAAGTGTGTTGTGCATCCAGAATCAATACAGCATGATTGTATCTCACCATTACTATCTGTGGATACTTCGCTTCTTTCATCTATATAGTTATTGAATGCTACTTCCTTAGGTGTGCTTGATATTTGGTTTTTACGATTTATAAAATTGCCTTTATGATAATTCGTACTTGATTTTGCATTTCTATTTCTTTGTTGTTCTTGGGATCGGTTATTTCTAAACCAACAACCTTTGGCCACATGTCCCTTTCTGCTCCAGATAAAACATTCTTTCTGTCTGTTTGGATGAAAACCCCTTCTATCTCTACTTCTGTAGGCCTGTTCTTGTTCCTCCATGTGAATATCATTCATTTCATAATTCAAATGTTTTCTTCCTCCTTGAGATACTGTTGTGTTTCTTCGAGGGTTATATCTCGTCGGGATCTAAATACAATTTCTATTTTCTCTTATTTTGGATGGATGCCTCGAACAATTTGGTAGGTTAGCCCTCTTTGGGATATTTGGTGTCCGAGCGATGATCTCTTTGCTCCAATATTTTTGTCTCTAGTTAAATATTGATCTACCGATTCGCTATGATTCATTTTAATATTTTTGCGCTCTAGTCCTACATCTATAATTTTATCTTCGAGATTTCCCGTAGAGATCCTTTTTAGGTCATCCCCATCACTTTTTGCCTTAGTTACATCTAAAACATTCCAGCTTGTTCGTTTGAGAGTGTCGGTATAATTATACCAAAGGCTTCATCATTCTTTTCGTTATATGTATGCCATAAATCCTTATCTTTAATATCAGGCTCGGGATTGGAAATCACACATTTAAATAACGTCTTTGCACCTATAAGTTCCCCGACCTTTAATGGGGGTAATTTGTACCATTAATGGTTCTATTCTAGACACCGGCACTGAGAAAGAATCTGCCATTTTTCTCTATAAGCTGGTAGAATTTTAAATTTGCAAAGATAGTCCTAAGTATCAATTAGAATTATATTTTTTCATTTATAATTTGAAGACTTGATAATTTTTATTTACTTTTTTTCTAATAACCACCCTCTGCTACTATTTGTAGGATTGTTTTTAAAGACAACTTAAAATCTATAAAAGTAATTTATTAAACTTTGAACATTTTTAGATAGAGCGAGAAACGAGTTGATTACCTCATATTTAAGGCAACAAAAATTATTCAATTTACAACATCGTTCTAACTAGATTGAACTTAAACGAAACAGACAACAAATAAAATAAACAAATCAATGGTAGAGGTAAGTTCCTATTTTTATAGGTTTTCACACTCAAATAATAATCATTTTCTTGCTTCAATATTTCATATAGATGATGCTGAAAACCTATTAAAAGTACTGTTTTGTGGCCGTAAGGCATAAATAGATCTAGGAACTAGTTTTAATAAGAATTCTGTCAACACTAACGTCTATCAAAACAAACCTTGGATTAGCACATATCCCTAGTGCTTATTGATTTAATAACTAGCAACACAACAATGGGCTTTTACTACTCCAACAAGACTTTGTACCCTCAAATGCATCCAGAAGCACTAAAGGTTGGTTAGAATGGCGCAAAATATTCATCTTTAAAATAGCACGAATTTCTTCTGGCTTTATTACAATAGAGAATATTCAAGGCAGATAGAAAAATTCAAAATAGAAATGTGTGCTACTATAATCCCAAAAATTTTAAACTATAAATTTGACACTTTTTTATTTTATTTTATTATTACAGAAGCACGAAATCTATCAGACTATTGTGCTTTATTAGAATTATTTGCATATATATTTTTGATTATTCACACGATGAATTAGTAGTGATTTATAAATCTCTTTACAAATTGCTCTAAACTTGCCAAAGTGTTCATAAGATTGAGTATATACAGAAAGATGATTTGGCCTTGTGTCAAAGTAAGCAAGTAAAATTTGGTTAGTCAGAGGGCATGCCAACAAAAGATGCTCTGGTGTTTCAACATCTAGACAGCATTCACATGTTGGATCATTTGTAACTCTCAAGTCAAAGAGAAAACTTAAAAAGGGTTCTTTGCCTGTGAAGAACAAAGTAGTGTATCTATCAGGAGCAATGAATCTTGGTACATCTCTCGGAAAAAAATTCTTGAACGTCAGATTAATTTGAGAAAGATAAAATCTAAATTTTGTATTGATATATATTTGGTTCAATTCATTTGAAAGGGGCTTATTTAGTGTTTGGTCTGTCAGAGAATTCTTCATATTGTATCTAATTAGTGATAATTCAAGGTAGTCGGTAAGGATAAGAGTTTTGGCCAGAATATGAGTAATGTAAGAAGATGAACTTTTGTAAGCATGAATGCACCTAATTAAAATTTGGTACTGTATAAAATTTTGAACTTTGAACGCTTTGCTGCATTGATAAAAGAGAACCAGATATTTGATGCATAACTTAACATAGGACGTATCACCGCCTTGTATAAAATCAATCTGCGCCTTGAATCAATTCCCCAAGAATGTGCACAAAATGAAAATAGCGCATTCTTAAATTTCATAGCCCTATTAATTATATTGTCAACGTGTGGTCCAAAATCAATTTTATTTCTTTGTCTGTGGTTGCAAAAAATAACTTCCGAAATCTTTATAGTGTCTGATGGCTGAATATTTATACCGCTAAAGTTTACAGGTAATTTTTGGTAATTGTGTAGGTAGAGTATACCTGTTTTATTCTGACATATTGAGAGTTTTACCTTCTCACGCCAATTTTTAATATTATTCAGACTTTTTTCAATTTCTAACTGATGATCCTGGATGCTAGAGCCCTAAACCACAAATTAAACATCATCGGCAAAAGCTATGACTTTTGCGAAATATTCACTAAAAGATGAAATGAAATCATTTAATAATTAATTCCAAATAATTGGAGAAATAATTCCACCTTGAGAAAATCCCTTATTTACCATTTTTGTTCCATTTTAGCTCTACCTTTCGATCTTCGAGATATGAAATAACTATTTTAATTAGTGGCGCTGGAAAGTTTGCTTTGTCCAGTTGTTGAATGATTGCAAGATGCCAAGCGTTGTCGAATGCTCCGCTCATATCCACAGCAACCAATGCTGTAACATCTGTTTCTTTTCTTTGGAGACTTATTTTAGTTATTTCGTCTAGGGCAGAGATTGTAGACTTTGCTTGTATGAAGCCGTGCTGATCACAGGATGCATAAACTTATTAGCATTGATATGATTTAAGAGTCCGATGTGAATTAATCCCTCAAAAATTTTGCCAAGATAAGTTGACAGACATATAGGTCGGTAGGCCTTCGGTTCATTTTAATTATCTTTATTATTATTTTTTTTTTATTATCATAACAGATGATTCTCTCCAGGCCATTGGATAATAATTTAGTCCAATGCAAGCAATGAATAAATTTGTTAGGACTGGCGATATGTAGTGGGCTGCCGTTTTAATAATCTAATTACTTATATGATCTAATCCTGGAGCCTTTTTATTGTTGAGTTTACTAATTATAGAGAAAGTTTGAGCATTATCAAAATGAATATTTTCGTCATTGGAAAAAGTATGTTCCTTGTTTCTGATTAATTTATGATAATATGATTCAGAAGATTGATTATCGTCCGGAAACAGCGAAGAGAGAAGGTTTATCATTTCTGAATGAAGCCTATCTCGAGATACATTTAAACTCGGTAAATCAAATTATTTTAGATTAGTCCTATGTTTCAAAATTTTATAAGTATTTCCAAAGGGGATGAATTTTCAACTTCCTCTAAGAATGCCAGCCAACTCACTCTTCTTGTTTTTACAATAGTAATCATATATTTATTTCGTGTTTCTTTATATACTTTTTCATCAATTAGCTGTCAATTGATCCGTTTACCTCGGTAATAAATATTTCGAACTTATTTGAAATGACTCTTAAGAAGTTCCAATTCACCCGTCCACCAATTAAATGAATTATCATGTATTTTGGCTTTATTTTTAAAGATGCATACGCTGCCTCAATGAGTATATCGGTTATGAGGGAAACTACACGATTTATATCGTTTTATTTTCTATATTACTGGATGCCTCAACTGCCTCGTTAACCCTTGAGGCCTCAATTGCTTGCTCATATTTTAGCCAGTTTGTTCCCTTCTCTTGAAAAAACCACCTTGAAGAATTTCCACGCAAAAGGTATTCTGTTCCCAATCCAATGTCAAAATAAATTGCGAGGTGGTCTGATATTTGGGAGAGATTTAATGTTTTCCATTCTTCAACAAGCACATGAGCATGACGATTTGTTAGAGTGAGGTCTATTATGCTTGAACCTCGACAAGTTTTGTCCCGATTATTATGAATAAGCATGTTATGAAAATTAATTATGGACTGAAGGCTTTTACCATTCTGATTCAAAACATTATCAAACCATAATTGGCTTCGAGCATTAAAATCTCCTGTCAATATCACTGGATTTGTATTAAAATTTGTAATCAATTTATCGAAGAATTAAACATGATTAGTTTACAGTTTATTTGGATGTATGTAAATATTTGAAATAATAATTTGAAATTTAGCCGTTTGCACCGAAATGGTAGTTGCAAATGAGTTGGAGAAATCTGCAATTAAATTACATACTAGGACAGGATTTGCTACAATAATTGCAGTATAATATCGGAGTGCTCGAAATATTTGCATTTAGTATTTTACAATGCCTATTAAAATTACTTCGTTATTTATCTTATATAGCTCTTGAACTAAAACCAGATTACACTTTTCTCTATTAATGTATTCCATGATTTCATTATTAACTATATTACTTTTCCGTATATTTTGTTGTATAATTTCAAGTTTAAACATTCACCTTTATAATTAAGTGCTATAATTTAAACTAATGTGATGATATCATGATCTAGTTCTGTATAACATGTTCTCTGTATTTCGTATTTCATTTGTAATAGGTACAAGGGATTAGATTCATCATTTGATTTATGATTGTTGTTATTCCTATATTTAGAAATCGTTGAGCAATTTATGCATTTCGGGACTGATTGGCAATTACTATGTTGGCCGCTGTCTCCGCAATTATTACATTTCTTAATATTACAAGAATTTTAATCGAGACCAAAACTAAAACAATTTTGACATTGCCGTACAAGCACCTTATCCTTTATGTATGTAACCTGATTTTCAGTATATATTCGTTGAAGCTTTTTCATAATTTGATATATTGCTGGTGAAACACGGAGAACAACATCTTGTACATCGGAGTTAGATTTCAAAGTACAAAGAACTTTCATCTTCTTACCCCTTCCTTCTAACTCTAAATTTGACACTTACGAATGAATTTTTCTTAAAATATTGTGGAAAATAATCGCTTCAACACTCCGCACAGAATAATGCCAATAAGAATGAATCCCATGGAAATCCCAGATATATTCGTATTTTGAAATGAGATTATTATTGATTATTCTATCATATTTGAGCACCCAAATCCCAAAATAGGATAAACTTACGTGAATCTCTATTTATTCATTTTATATAAAAGATAAAATATCGAAGTGATATATTATTTTTCTGCTTGTATATTTTGATAAATTTGAAATCATATTTATCTTTTTTTTTCAAATCTTCATATATTTTTTATTTTTTTCAAAAAAATATCCCTTTATATCTTAATAGGATATGCAAAGAACTTGTGTGTATTAGTATTACAATCTTGCAGACTCGGGTCAGTGACAAAGCCACGACACCTGTTTTAGATATTTCAGAACGCTAACCTGGAGAACATTGTTGGGGTAAGGTACTCGTTAATTCAGGGAAGTGTTTAAGTTTACAAGATGCACCAGTGAATCACGAAATATTCAGAATTTTTCAAAGAGGCATATTTAGCTGGTCGCTAGGCAAAATCTATGGCCCAAATATAAATGGATACTACCAGGGGAAAATTCTTTGATACCAAAAAGAAATCTCACCTCTCACCTCAAAATATAAGACTATTCGCAATCTATTGACTGAAATATAGCAGATGCGGGAGGTGACAACGACTTTCTCTAACGCAATAAGGACAGCAGTAATAATTATTAAAATAATATTTCTATAAAATAAACATAAATGTCAAAAATTCATGATTTATTCGATTCAAGTTTTCTTGGGAAAATAATTTCAGTTGTTTCTCTTACCTTTCGGATTATGATTTATTTCAGAAGGTCTTGTGTATTGACCTTGTGGTTCATCTCTCTGTCTGCCTTCTACCATTTGACTATCAGATTGGAAGTCTCTACCAATAGTTAAGATACGCCGGTAGACTCGCGGGGTCAGTGGAATACCCTGTCACGGCTGAAACTACCATCCAAAAGGTAATTTATTGAAAATATTTGCTTATCGAGCAGACTATTCACCAGAGGAAATATTTTATTTAATTACCTACAGGATTAACCAGCTATTGTGATGAATATCTTATTTGGATACATATGTTAAAAAAAAAAGAGGTAA
Organism: Cordylochernes scorpioides; assembly: GCA_030710605.1. Lineage (NCBI taxonomy): Eukaryota > Metazoa > Arthropoda > Arachnida > Pseudoscorpiones > Chernetidae > Cordylochernes > Cordylochernes scorpioides. The sequence goes on from CP092864.1 coordinate 180,857,247, forward strand.
AATTTCCAGTGTTAAAAATTGAAAAAAAAAAAACTTTAACAACTCAACTAAAGATATTTGTTGCAATTAGCAGAAAATAATGTCCAAAGATAAATGCTCTCATCAAATTTTCAGCACCGATATATAAAACTCATCAATATTTTATCCTTTACATAACAAATTCACCTTTATATGCATGAACATTTCTTTTAAAAGAACTTGATTCACCATAGGCTATTATCATATAAAAATAGCCTGTGCCGAATATTTAAATTTGTGGCTACATAATCTACAAAAATTTAGTTTGAAACATCAATCTCTCAATATCATAGCCACATACCACACCAATAGAAGCTATTAGATACCATGAGAAAATGTCTAAATTTGTTCAAAAGGAATAATTTAATAATTAGGAATGATACGTACGTATTGCCCTTATGTAAAAATAAATATATTTATTCAATAGATATAAATCTCCTACATTTATATATATATATATATATATATATATATATATATATTATATATATAATTGAATAATGCAACAGGTTCCTGGAAATAAGTTCCTTTTGATTTTTAATTGCATTCTTAATATTTCGGCATTTCTACTATTTTACGGGAATACAAAATGACAATAATGAAGCCTTGTTAAACACTAACCGTTATTATAACGAAAAGATTCAAAAAGGATAAGTTTCTTTATATTCTTTATTGTTCATTTTGTACTATATAAAAGGGCGGATATGCATGAAAACTTGAGAGTGCAATAAAAATCAAAAGTAACTTATCTCAGAAACCTGTTGCATTATTTTATCAAAATATAACCATTGTTGAAAGTAATCAAAATTTATAATTTCGGAGTTCTTTAGAGTTCATATCGATTTTTTTTTGGCACAGAGACAAATAATCTTGATATGTATGATTTACAATGCACAGAAAAGATAAACACAAATATATATATTTTTTATAGTATGAAATGGGTGGAGTTGAATGTCATCCTTCCGTAAAGAAGCAAAGAATGTGGATAAGTTTGCATGTAGCTCATCGATGTAATGGGCTGATATCCAATTACACGCCAATTTGTGACATATCAGTGTAGAATGACAATCTCCCCGTGTCACTGATTTTCTTTTTTGGCGTTTTACTTCCTCAAACGCGTACAGGCGTGAAGTTAGCGCCCTCTGTCGTCCTTATATATCCCGTGGGCCGGGAGGTCGTCACATTCGACATGGGTCCGGCACCGCTACTACTGCTCCTACTGGTAGGTTGTCTTCAACTCTCTCTGAAATTAGGAATATGTCTATGCAGCTTTCTTCTACACTCTAGAATGTATTTTATTTGTACTTTCTCCTACAATTTGAATGCCCCTTCAGCCTTATTCCTCAATTCGATATATCTCAGACACTTTCTCCTGTACTTGAAACGATCGTGATATTTTTACTACTCTGTAATGTATTTGATTTGTGAGTTCTCCTGCACTTGGAATTCCTTGCAGACTTCCTCTTCAATTTGATATATCTCAGACACTTTCTCCTGTACTTGAAACGATCTCGATATTTTTCCTACATTTTGGAATGTCTTTGATTTGAGCTTTCTTCTACACTTTGAAATGTCCTTGCAGCCTTATTCAATTCTATCTATCTCAAACACTTTTTCCTGTACTTGAAACGATCTAGATACTTTCTCCTACACTCTGGAATGTATTTGATTTGTTGTTTCTCCTTAACTTTGAAATGTCCCTGGAGCTTTATTCAATTCGATATATCTCAGATACCTTCTCCTGTACTTGAAACGATCTTGATGCAGCTTCTACATATTGAGATATTTTCCGAACTTTCAAATATACTTGTACACTCAAATGGCTCTGACACTTTTTCTCACAATTCTGCATGTTTTTGGTACTTTTTTACTGCACTTCGAAATGTCTCTGGAGCTTTCTCCTTCATCATAGATTGTGTTGTCTCTTCACGTTTTTTATACACTTTGGAAAGTCTTAGGTCTTTACCCCATCTCAAATACATTTACCTCTCTCTTGACACTTTTCTTACATTTGAAATTTCTCACATTTGGAATTTATCTTTCTCTTACACTTAGGAATGTATAAAGAATTTCGCATTCTCTATCTCTCTCATAATACTTTGACAACACCCACCTAGTATAAATTAATTATTTCATAAATTCATTTCAAATAATGATTCTGTATCTAAGTCCCTATATATATCTGCAACACCAACAACTATGATATTATTAACGATAGCAAAAGAAATTATGTTTGTCAAATTTTTATCGATCATGTCCACAATTCTGTAGGCCCTTTCTCTCTTTCCATCTTCATATTGTCGCGTGTTTACCCTACCGGTTCTTTGCCACGATGCGCTTCTTCCCTTCGTGGTTCACCTACTTAGGCTCCCGTTGCTCTTCCCTGCAGCTTTTCCCCGCAGGCCACCCAAAGACGTTCGGCAGGATGTTCGGCCAGGCTTCAACCGGCGTTGAGGCTTGTTTTCTCTCTTCAGAACACCTCGGACTGCGTGCGGCTCGCGTCGGCTGATGCTGTATCTTGGAGGAAACGTGGATCTTATAAACATTATTTTACATCCTGGGGCCAACACAAAAGCGTATTTACAGTTAACCTCCCCAGGAAACGGGACCCACAGCAGTCGGCGACTTCCACATAAGCCAGCAAGGGAATCAGGCGAAAGCGCCATCTATTGGTGGAGGTTGTAATCGTTTGGAGTCCTTACACGTAACAATATTTATTTGTAATATTATGAGAGTCTCAACTCTTTTTTTCAATATTTACGGCCTTAATCTGTAAAACGATTTTCGTCTCTCTCCTATCTCAATTTTATTTCACACAGATGATACTTCTCTTTCTAGAATCTCAGTTCAGAATTTATCATATGGTAAAACACATAATGGCGAATTGCATATTTATGCATTTGAAAATTACTGGAATATTTCCAATATATTTAATTTTTTAAGCATTATTAAATAGATAATAAATTATTTCACGATATAGGATAAAAACAAATTTTGTATTAACAAATTTTCTAAAATAATTAATATAAATTGAAATTATTTTATATGTATTGCTAAATACTTAGAAAAATCTTTATTTTGGAAAAATATATGATGATTTTTCTTCCAATAACTAGTTAGGCCACTTGCCTTCTCGGGGAATAAATATTTTAATTTTAAAATTTTCTATACGAAATCCTGAATAAAAAAATATATAATAGCCTTTCAGAATTTACTTTAAAAATGAAGCTTTTTAACGCATTTACCATATAGTGGTGGATAAGAAAAAAAAGTTAGAGTTTTCTGCTTTTCGAACTGGTGTTTGAGACATATTCAATTGATATTGTTGGTAATGTGATTTTCCTAAACAGTATATTCAGAAAATAAATTAAGCGCTGATCTTAATGCAATGTTAAATATCAAGCTTTATAATTAAGCAGTATATATTCTTCTCGTCAGCTTTTCGAATGATTGCATATATTAACATAACTGCAAAATATTTGAGCTACTTAAAATATAAATCTGAAGGCTTTTATATACTCTATGTTGATTTTCTATGTATCTTCAAAGGCCTTCAAAGGGATGCAATTGTTAAAATTAATTTCAAATTTTAATGAGGGGAACATTTGAAATTGAATCATAGTATTTCGAGATTAGTTTTAAAACCATGACTGCCTATATTGACGTCTCATCTAAATAGCATAGGATATTCTGGAGTAGGTTAAGAGAAAAATATCCATAAATACAGGAAAACCTATTGGACTCTACAGGACTATTTTAGCAATTTACCACCAATGCGGCCTTGCCTGGACAAACAATGCTATCGACCCTTAGACCATTCAAAGCAAATTACCAGGGATTTTTCGTACAAAAACTGAACAATTAATTCAGCAGGACTCAGCAAAAATGGATCATACAAGATTATATTCTAATTATAAATTATTATATTTAAAAAAAAGAAGGCATACCCTGACCAGCACATGTGCTTTTTAGATGGCAGAGCGCCATCTACAGAAGCAAAAATAAACTAAACGTTTATTTAACTTGCTCCGTGATATTTGGCCTAAACAATTTCTTGATAAATCAAGAAAAGCCATCCACGAGCGCGTTTCGCGCTGTTGGCGCTCGTCAGCGTGGAGTAGGTTGTACCTTTGCGACCAAAAAGATTTTTGGTCCCAGAGACTTGTTGAGAAACAAAGAAATGGGTATTTAAGGCCAAATTATTTAATAAGTATTTAATACCAGAACAATTTTTATCCTGGAACATATCATTAGAAATAAAAGGTTACATTACCCAAACAAGAATCACTTCGACTTACTAAGAGAAAGTCACATTCAAATAATTGAAACAGAAGATGTAATTTGTAAATATATATAAAACTGAAAGCATAGAAGAAATGACTCACTACATCTCTTAATGCACTTATGTTAAGGAGAAACGGAATAAGATCTTAAAGAACATTATCCAAGTCTACGTGAACCCAGTTCAGCTAATCAGAATAATGTCAGAGAAAAATATATAGCGATAGAATTGTTTAACTTTCCGAAAGCGTTAGATAATAAGGTAATCTCCAAGAATTAAAATTACAGAACAATTTCCTTCCATAGTTAATTTGTTTAGTTATGTTGAATACTTTGATTCCCTTTTCATTTTTCCCTTTCTCCTTTGTTTATGTTTTTTTTTCCTTTTCTCTATGGAAATAATGAATGGCGAGTCCTTACAGGACGGAAATGTCCTAATAACGCTGTCGTTGTTGTTGTAAATAGCATAGGCCTGTTTTCAATATCAGACCTTTGTAAGAATATTCCATAAGTCTTTCAAGCGTTGCTGGAGCATTACAGCAGCCAAAAGGCATGGCACTAAATTCATACAAGCCGTCCCATGTTTAAAAATATGTGGATTCTATGTTTTCGTTGATTTCAATTTGTCATTACCTGTTTGAGATCAATTGCTCAGAAGTATTCTGACTCTTAAATGCTGTTCATGATATCATCGCTTATATGGAAATGGAGCATGCATACTTCACTTATATGAAAATTAACTTTCCGTAGTCAATCAAGGCCTCCAACACCATCCAGTTTCCTAACTAATAAAACTGGAAACGCCCATTATTTGAAAATAATTTTCCTTTTCTGTAGATCTGATCCATTGACGTGAATTTTTTCGTTCCAATCGTATTTGCGGATGGTTATATTTCTAATCACAAATACTGGATAAGATTCAGCATGTCTCTATTAGATGTTGCATTGTAATTTGAGATTGGCTTAATGATTGGTTCATTTTGTAATTATAAATAAGAATATAACGGTAGTCGTGCCTAATTCAAATTAATTTATTATAATCAGAAAACAATTTACAGACGTCGTTCTTATAATCCCTTAACAGAATGAAAGGATGTGAACAAATATATCTCTAACAAAGAGGTGTGTTCTGTGACTCATACTATTTCATCGAGTATACACTACAGACTATTCTGGGACAATATGCAAATAAAGTCAGTAGATATAGACAGATATTAGATATATATTAGATAATGTGCCAATAAGGCCACACTATCCTATTTCAAAAAATTCACATAATCCATTAAAATAATGCTTCCTTTGTTAATCTCTGAATAGAATACTTAGATTTAGATAAGTATTTCACCCACAACCCCAACATTTAAATTATTTTTCAGAAAATAAATTTTACAGCACGTTTTACAATATATTTAAATATCCTTCATAACTAGAAGTAGAAAAAATGTGGGTTAAAATACTGTCCTTATAAAGGTAATTAAGACCAAGAGAGTCACAATACAATTTTAGGAATCGTATTATTATCATGGTCTGGTTTTGTGGTTTCTTCAAGAAATTTCAAGCGTAATTAACCTTATTATGGGGATTTGGGAGCTTTTAGTTTGAAGTATAAACTGTAAAGGTTGTGCTCAGAGTAAGTTTAAATTATTTAGAAAGAATTGTTTGCTAGTTAGAGCCCTCGTTAGGGAATAATAGTGCCGACTTCAAAACAGTCAATCAGAAAAATTGTCCCAATAAATTACAATAAGCGCGGCTTCTTATGAGTAACAATCTTCTTGAGTGAAAATTTAATTAAAGATGAAATTCCTAAAACTTGGATAGATTAGAAGTATGTGTGCATTGAGCCTCATGTCTCTCATCAGATGGTCTATTGCTCTCAATCAGACGTTTAAATTATATATTTATAAATATAAATATATTTAAAAGAATGAAACTCAACACGATGATAGAATGCACACATTACCTTCCTAAACGATATCGTTGAATTAAAAAAAAATGATTTTTTATATTATGAATCCTTTTTTTGAAAAGAAACAAGGGATAGTCTAGTTTCAAGTGATCTAATAAACTGCTATAATTCATATAAATGTAGATATACTTTATAAACTATAACATTGCATGATTGGTGTCCAGCTGGTCGTGGTGGGTCACGCCTACCCCCACCACGGGTACCACTACGAGAAGGGAGGAGACGACCACACTCCTCGCACCACGGCCACGACGACCACAGCGGCCACAAACACGGCCACCACTCCAGTGGATACTCCGACTACAAGGACGACTCTGACTCCAAGGGCCATTTCCTCCTACGGCTCCTATGGGTCGGGCAAAAAACATGGTTCAGATGGCTTCTCTTCCCACCACTCCTCCGGTGGTGACAGCAGCTACAAGAAAGGTGGAGAAAAATTCCGCAAACATCACATGGTACAGGAGGGAATGAACCATGGTAGTGGTGGGACAGCACATGGGGCCTTCGGTCATGACAAGCATGGAAGCAAGGGCAGCAAATCCGGCAAGGCTGGAGGCGAATTCTTCAAGAACAAGGAACACAAGAACAAGGGCTTCAAAAATGTTTACCACAAGGAAGAATACGGCGATCAGAAAACCTACAACGATGAATTCAAAGATAGCGATTACAAGAAGAAACACGCCGACCACGAAGATTTCTATGACATGGATGCAGGCAAGTACATGAAGGAGGACAACGACAAGCATTTCAAGACGGCCAGGAAAAATGGAGAGGACTACCACAAAGAAGGAAAGAATGGTTACGATGCTCACCACGGGAGCGGATACAAGAAAGGAGGAAAACACCACAACAGCGAGGATTCCCACAAGAAAGACGGAAGCACCTATCACAAGAAGAATTCTGATGGCTCCAAACATAAGCACGGAGGATCATCTCACAAAAAAGGTAGCAGTGGGTCTGGGTACAAAGATGGGTCTAGCTATGGAAAGAAGCATGGTGGAGAGCAGTACAGGAGTTCTGGATACAGTGATGGGGGAGATGGAGGCTACGGAGCTGGAGGCGATGGAGCTCATGGAGCTGGAGGCTATGGCGGACACGATAAAGGTATTAGCTACGCAGGACATGAAGAAGGTGGCTATGGAGGCGATGCATACGCCAAGGGAGGCTATGCCAGCGATAGCCATGGAGTTGGAAAGAGTACCCAAGGGGGAGACTATGGTTCTTATAGTGCTGGAGGTAAAGGAGGGTATGAGGGATATGCTGACAGTGGAAAGGGTGCCTATGGGCATGCAAGTTATGATGACGTGGGTGCAGGAAAATACGAAGATTATGGAAAAGGTAAGCATGTGCATGGATACAGTGATGCGGGGAAGGGTGGTTATGGACATGAAGGATATGCTGAATCAGGAAAAGGAGCCTATAGACATGAGAGCTATGTTGATGCAGGGAAGGGCATATTTGGACATGGATATGCTGATGTAGGAAAAGGAGGTCTGGACATGGCGCCTATATCGTTGATGGAAGCTCTGGACATGTTGCTGATGGAGGAAAAGTAGGTTTTAGACAAGAGGCTTACGTTGAGGCAGGAAAAGCTGGCAGCTATGGAGATGCTGGTTATGGTAGTGATGGGAAAACTGTCTACATTCTGGAGGACCATGGAAATGCCGGCTATGCAACTCCTGTAGTTAAAGGAAGCGGGTATGTAAATGGGAGATATGTGGACGGCGGTAAGGTGGCATATAGCACAGTAGGACATGCTGGAGGCAAAGAAGGGCATGCGGTCTATACAGCGGGCATGTCCAGGTAGAGATGCCTGCAGGGCTTGGGCATGGCTACAGCCTGAACGTGGGACCGGCCAATGGGAGCCATGGTGCTGCAAGGCATCATGTCTACTTCCGTCAGGGATAGAGCTACTGCTGAACTGCATAAATTGTACATTCTGTATTTATTGTAATGATTAAATATTTTATTTTAATTTGACCATCAACACAGTGTTTTCATTTTCGTACAATTTTAACAGTACACCAGTTCCCTCTCAATATTCTTAAGCTTATTTACATACTGAGAGTACTTCTCTTATGAATATAATTTTATATTTTTCCCATTTTATTAAAATTTTCATGTACAGCACACTGCACATAGAATATGTAGAAGGTCGAGCAGCTAAAATATCTACCGAGATATATTTATACACTGTATAACAAAAAAATCGAAGGAGTTGTCAGATTAGGACAGAAATTGGTGTATGTAAAGAGCATGTATAGGGGAAAAACGAATAAAATTTCAGAACAATTAATTGTTTTATTTCACAGTTTGATCGTCACAAATTGAGAATGTCAATATGTCGTTGGACCCCCACTGGCCTGGATGCAGGCTGCCACCCGGCGTATCATGGTCTGATAAATATTCCGGATGGTGTGCTACGGGATTTCTTGCCAAATTATCTCTAACTGTCGGGCTAAATAGTCAACATTCCGGGATGGTTGCAATCGCCTTCCCATCACGATCCAGATGTGCACTATGGACGAGAGATAGGCTACCTTGCTGGCCACGGAAGAGTTCGGAAAGATAGACAATCCATAGTAACACGTGCCGTGTGTGGCCGAAATTATCTTGTTGAAAAGTAAGCCCGGGGTGATGTGAGAGGAACGGAAACAAAACAGGCCGTAAAAAATCATCTACGTACCGTTGTTGTCAGGGTGCCAGGAATGACTACCAATGGGGTCCTGCTATCAAATGAAATGGCACCCCTGTTGTGTGCCTGTGTGGTGTTTGACAATAAGGCCAGGATCCACACGCTGCCCAGGACGTCTCCAGACACGTTTGAGACGGTCGTCAGGACACAGTATGAAACGGGACTCGTCACTAAAGACTATACGTCCCCAGTCAGAAGTTCCAAGTTAATCGCTCCCGACACCACTGTAGTCGGACTTGTCGGTGCACGGGTGTGAGGGGTAGGCATCGTAACGGTCGGCGAGCTCTTAGATCCCGCTTCTCAGTCGCCTGTTGATGGTCATTTTGGACACTTGTGTGTCGGTCACACGTTGGATGGTAGATAACGTGGATTCCGGTGCTGCGACAGCCATTCTGACAATTGCTCTGTCCTCCCGTTCTGTTGTTGCCTTAGTCGACCGCTGTCGTCCTGACGTTGCATACTTCCGTTGTTGAACCACTTTAGCCAACATCACCTAATATTCGCATCACTTCGACACAGATGTCGCGCGATTAGTCGATTAGACCAACCAGTCTCTGTCAATCCAATGGCACGACCAGTTTCAAACTTTGACATATGTTCGTAATGAGCACGAATTCGAGGCATTGATACAGTAGAAATAGGCGTACTGCTAAAATATTAAAAGGAAATTCAAAATCAGCTTGTGCCGCGCAATATTGAGTCTAGAATGCTCGTGCTGGATGCGCAGTTCAGATGCGCTGGAGCTCTTGCTTTGCATAAATCGGCCACCAAATTTCAATCATTTGCATGTTTGGTCGAAACCTCTTTGTATACGTATTTTCAAATAAATCGGACAACTGCTTCTTCGTGCGTCGATTTTTTTGTTATAGAGTATATATAGCCTTAACGTACAGGAGTTGTCAACTGTATCGTTTTGTAAAATTGAATATTTCTCATTCAAAATTCGTCATAAATTTTCTCTTTAAAAAGGATTTAAAAATTTTGAGTTTGATGAGCACAATTATATTTGTAAATTTTATGCAAATGCATCTTACCAAAATAAGCAATGAAATATATTTGAAATAACATAGTTTACGGTATTAAAAATAAAGATCACCTCTCCCGTGAAAATATACGCCAAATCTAAGCGTCATTATTGACTGGCCCCAAAATAGAGTCCACAGGAGGGTGACAAAGCCATAATACCAGCTTTGGCACACTGATAACATCCAGTTAATGACATGTTTCGGGAAAATTGCTCTTTTAAAACCAGTGAATATTTTATTTCATGAGATCCAAAAAGAATAAAATGAATTTTCACAATACCCCAAAGAGGGGTTTCGCTTGTAGAGTGGCTAGGCCAAATCTATGGACTAAATATATGGAAACTTTGCCGGAAGGAAATTGATTTATGAAAATAAATGTTGCATTTCCCGTCAAATATAATTTCAAACTATTGTTTTCAACAATAAAAAATATTAATTGAAAATTCTATTGAAAAATAGAACTTGTTACACAAATAAAAAGGAAATATAAATAATGATGATAAATTATATTTTGTTCACTATATGGTGATAAAACTTTCAGTTTTTTTTTCAGGAGGGAGATTCTCCATCTATTTGTAGATCATAAACATAGAATACATTCACGTATTTATGTGATACTTGTAAAACCATACCAGCAAGTGCAAGTTACTAAACGGGGCTCTGGTACGTTTGTAAGTGAAATAGTCAAACCGCTTTTTACATGTGTAAATATGTGGGCACTCACAATAACATCAGTCGTTAACTTTACACACACTGATCATCATGGCATCTACCACGTGTGCAGTAAAACTTTACATTAATTGTAATTCTTATGACAATATATTTATATATTATATTAAAGTGATAAATGATATAATTATAATATATGAATTCTGTTAGAGACAGCAATCTTTTGGCAATAAATCAGGCTTTTATTATTCATTTAGTCCTTTGACATTTTAAAAATTAATTTCGTTATTTATTGCTTTCTAACATTTTCTTAATAGCTATACAGACATTAACACCAAACCCCATGGTCCGATTGCCTGATATTACTAGTAAAGACATTTGATGTAACTAAAGTCTAAATAGTCACAAACCTCTGTCCACCGTGATGTACAGAAGTAAAAACAAAATATACTTTTTACACATACACAATCACTTTGAATGTGTTATTAATATTATGCTGATATTATCAAGAGAGAGGTCGCCGTATAGAAAATAATTTTAAAACAAAGTCCAATTGCTAGATGATATCCACATACCAGAATTTCAAAAACTACATGTAGGAATATCACCACACAGTCATCAAATACATTCAATCTTATAATCTTAATAATTTTCCTTGAGCATCTTTGTCTATCTATCATTGATGAACATTAAATTAACTCGTAAAAATGTTTCATTTTCTGGAATTATAAATCAATCAATCCCAACATCATATGAAATTGTGAACGTTATTTCTTATTTCATAGCTTATAACATCGAAAATGTATATCAAATTTTTTTAGTTAGAAAAATTATCATTTTCCTGGGACACGAGTCTTCAACAATCGATCAGTTCTAGGACCCTAGCTTTGCTGGCGCCATCAGGTCAGATCCGATGGTGGGGATAGTAAAAGCTAGAAGTGGAATAGGACTTCTCAGGACCATTTAGGGCTCCTGGGGGTGAACCGCCAAAAAGGGTAACGCGCCAAGGCAGGTACTCCAGAGTGGTGAGGAAACTCTGCCGGATAAAAGTTTATTTTTTCAGGAGATACCTTTTATCCAAAATAATATATATATTAATAATGCATTGATATATATAATAGAAATATATTTGTCCGTAAAACATTTACTCGGGGAGAAGCCGAGCAAAGCTGACCATTTAGAATTAGTACGTATATTAAAAAATTATTATAATTTTTTTATAACTTC
>CP092864.1:180869227-181023821 GCA_030710605.1 Cordylochernes scorpioides
TTATCCCGCATGTGTTTCTTTTCAACGAAAAATCAAAATTTATTTTAAGGAGAAATAACGATTATTTCTAACCTTAGGGATGAGGTATGAAAGGATGAATTTTGGATTGAATTATAAAGAATACAACGACATTAGCTATGTCAAATTCCAAAACCCAAAACTGAAGACCATCTTTTCTGCGAGAGTTTGATAATCGAGGCTTGTGGTTGCCATTTTTAAACGATTTCGTCAGTTGAATCTAACAGATAAATATTTTAGGAGAATTTATGCTACAAAGACTTGTACTGTTTCACAAATGTACAAATTAATCACAAACACCAAGGTTATCAGGAAATTAAACCTATGGCTGGGGCGCTTTATTATCAAAATTATTAACTACAGTATTATTTTTTATCAGTCTGGTAGATAAAACTGACGAATCCGCTGGAAAGCTACACGACTAATGGAACTTCTATTGAAATAAGTTTTTCACTTTAAACCTCTTACATCAAAGCTATAACACACATGTCGTACATGCGACAGAGATGTTCGAAGATATATTCTAACACATATAAGGCATATGACCACAGACGATAACACTCATCAGTGAAAGTGGATTTGTTTCCAGAAGATGGATTTCATGAAGATTTTCAAAATTCTAAAAGTGTTCGGCATAGCTAGAGATTGAACCCTAGAGATTCCAATTGTTTATAGCCATTTTTTAAAAAGCCTCGGAGATCAAGAATATCTCAATTTTTATAAATTTAGAGTTGTTGTTATCTAAAAATGTATAAATGATATTTATACCACACATAATTGAGATGGCAGTATCTATATCTGCAACACTAGCTTCACAATCAGTAGTTCAGATTTGTCAACACTCTAAAACCTTGCTTCTATTTCAGTTTTTTTTGTGTGCCACAAACATTTAAAAATCCGGTGAATATAAGAAAGCTCACATCACTATTCATCATTATTGTGTTTACGATATTAAGGATTGTAAGTGTTCAGATATCACTTCCTGTACAGATTGTTGGAAAAAACGGATCAGCGATCAAATTCAACGGAGCGTCGCATATCAAGAACTGCCGGCGTTTGTCGCGGCGGTTAGATGAGAAACTGGACCTGAACGTCCAGAGCAAGATTGGCCTACAATCTGATGAGCCAGTGAGCGATGTGTCACTAGCTTGGCAATGTTCCTCTACACAGCCTTATTGACGCCAAACACAAGGTCATCACTTTTAACCTTTTTTTAAAAATTATTAATCAACCAGGCGCGATATTGATATATTTGCGCCTATTACTAAGGAAACAAACAAAACAACAAATTAAAACTTAGAATTAAATATTTACAAATTTACATTATTAATCGACAGAGAGTTCTTAACATTTATATAGACTAAGTGGCTGATGCAAGAGAGTTAAATCATTTAAATCAGGGAACAATCGATGTCTCACCTCTGTAAAGTTGGGACAGTCATAGATGAGGTGAAGAGCAGAGTGTTCATCTCCGCAGAAACCATTTGGTATTTCTGATAGAACTCGTTTATGTAAGTTTTTCTGCAATTATCCGTTTGATGTGACAAATTGAGTGACTATAAAATTTGGATGGAACTGTGTAGGAATTCCGTTAGGAAAAATAGTGCGAATTGTATAATTAGCAATATAAATGGATTGATACAAATGATCTTAATAATAGTTTTTTCCTCGCTAATTATTGTGTCGTAAATATTTTTTTAACCCTTGAAAACATAATCTCAGCGTCTTTTTTTAAAAAACGAATGACATAAATTGTAATAAAGATGCCACACAACACGATCTATGTACTAGTTATTTTGTCTGTAGAATGTAGCGTCAAAAGTGAAGCAAGGTCGCTGTACATCATACACTGACGGCAGGATTAGCAGGGAAGTGTTTCCTAAAAGATGTGCCGTGATGAGACGACTTCAAGTCTGACAATCACTCAGTTGAACAAAGTTTTAACGAACATGAATGTTTTATTATCTATGTAATTACACTCTTGGTCAAAACATCAAGCACACAAATATTAGATTAGGATTATACTTTTTGGTAATGTTTTATTATCTTTGTAATATCACTTATGGAGGGGGGGGGGGGCATAAGGAAGTCGAAAGTCTTTGCTGTTGACGGTTGTCTATTATTTATTTATTTTTTTTTTTTTGAGAGGAGACAGAGGCAATTTTGTTCACACTGGGTGTATCTTGTGTATCTTTAATTAAGGTCACTGTTCAGAGTTATTACCTGAATCCCAATAAACATGCTGAAGGGTACAACTTCCTTAAGTTTTGTTTATAAGGGATAATGAATTACACATAAAAACAATCCATTTAACTAGGAAGTGTGTCTCTGGTGAAATAATGTAGAAAACATCTGTTCCTGGGATTGCTGAATATACCATAGGTACAACCATGAAACGTAGATCTAGCATATTTTAGAACCAAAATTAAAAACGTCACAATAGATTTATATAAAAAACATGTATATAATATTTATGCCGTTAAAATGTGTAATACAGAAGAATCTATGTGCTCCAAAAATTAAAAAATATCGTCCACAGAGAGAAATGATAATTTATTACATTAAATAATTGTAATGCTTATAACTTTAGCATAATACATAGTAATTAAAAAACGTATATAAACCTTCATTTATTAAAAAAAATAACATATTTAATAATAGGTATTTTATCTATTTTCACAATATACACTGCTGTCCACCTAAATTAAAATATCAAGCAATACAAGAGAGAGAGATATCACAACAAAATTTATCAATTGAAAAAGCCCTGTAAGATTTATATATGAATAAAACAAAGCATCAAGGGCTGCGTTTCTTTATTAAAACAAATATTCGAGCTTTCGGGCACATACGCCCTTCTACAGGAATTAATAAACAATAATCCAACTAGTTTGAAATAATATTTATATTTAAATTTAACGTGCATATCCACGATACACGTGCATTTCAACTTGCAAGGTATCCCATCAGACATGTGATATCTTATACTGTGAATGAATTATTTTTATCTTATTTTATTTAAGTCTATTGAATTATATGCTTCTGGTAAATCAATTCTGCGATTTATACTGTTATATTGTTTGGACACTATTGCTTCAATTATTAATCTTTGAAATTTATTATTAATATTGTTATAATGTACTTTAGGTTCATTTAAGTTAAATGTGTGTCCTGTTGAATACAGCACTCCAATTCAACAGGACACACATTTAACTTAAATGAACCTAAAGTACATTATAACAATATTAATAATAAATTTCAAAGATTAATAATTGAAGCAATAGTGTCCAAACAATATAACAGTATAAATCGCAGAATTGATTTACCAGAAGCATATAATTCAATAGACTTAAATAAAATAAGATAAAAATAATTCATTCACAGTATAAGATATCACATGTCTGATGGGATACCTTGCAAGTTGAAATGCACGTGTATCGTGGATATGCACGTTAAATTTAAATATAAATATTATTTCAAACTAGTTGGATTATTGTTTATTAATTCCTGTAGAAGGGCGTATGTGCCCGAAAGCTCGAATATTTGTTTTAATAAAGAAACGCAGCCCTTGATGCTTTGTTTTATTCATAAACAAAATTTATTTTGTAAATAACATGTTGACCAAGTATCAAATGATTAAATTTATAAACTTCTGCGAAGTGTGGTTCCTGCCAGAATCAGTAGCCAGAGAAGCCGCCATTGTTGCCCCACGCCTCGGCATTGATTCAAAAAGACTTTGGATATGTTCTTGGGGTACAGCAGACCAAGCAGCCTCCACACGTTGCCAAAGTTGATCTGGTGTGGCAGCTGGGAATGTAATCTGGGTCAATCGTTGAGAAACCATGGACCACATGTTTTCTATCGGCGAAAGATCCGGAGAGCGGGCCGGCCAGGAAGGCAATTCAATCGGGCGATTTGCGAAGAACCTTTGGACAATGCGTGCCACGTGTGGTCGCGCATCATCCTGTTGAAATATGGCTGTTGGCAAGCCCTGAAGGTACGGAAGGACAACTGGCTCCAACACCTCGGAGATGTAGCTTTGGCTGTTTAAAGTATCGACAATGCCTACTAAAGGATTGCGAGAGTAATATCCAATATCGCCTCATACCATAATACCCGGTGCAGGACCAGGGTGGCGGTGAATAACGCTGCTGTTCAGCATCCTCTCTCCACGGTGTCTTAAGACTCGAATCCGACCATTGTCGTGTTGCAGACAGAAGCGTGACTCGTCAGTAAAGACAATATCATTCCATTCTTCAGTCCACATCCTTCTTTCATCGCAACATTGACAGCGGAGACGTCTGTAGTTCTGCGTCAAGGGTAGACAAAGCAATGGACGTCTTGCGGACAGACCACTCTGCTGTAAATGGCGTTGAATGGTACGCACAGACACAGGATGATGCGTTACAGACTGAATGTGCTGTGCTACGGTTCGTGGTGTGACTGAGCGATCCGTCACTGCCATGCGCACAATTTGCCTGCCAGCACGTGAAGTAGTGCACTGAGGACGAACACGTCGGTCCATCCTACCTTCCTGCATCCAACGATCTCATATCCGCATTACAGTTGTTTGGTTTCTTCCAACACGACTATCTACTGTAGCCAACAACAACTACTCCAGCGTCTGCATCCATGTTAGGAACGGCTGATGAAGCGTCTGTCCTCCATGTTAGGAGCGGCTTCTTCCGAGGAAGGTGATGGCCGGCATGCGCCCTCGGGCTAGATCTTTTGATCGACAGATATCACCAACTGATGACCAAATATCCTTTAGGATATCCTGGTCTTTACAGCACTAATGAATCGACTTGGGGATATCCACCGGTGCACAGAGGAGGCCCTGGAGTGGATTCGTCACCTCGACATTCCACTCTAGAGAAACTTGCCAACATTGTTGTATTGTGCTGTAAAAAACAATATCATACGCAATATATATATATCCGCATTACAGTTGTTTGGTTTCTTCCAACACGACTATCGATTTCCCTGAAAGATGATCCACAATCTCGGTAGGCCACTATCCTTCCTCTCGGATACTTGATCAAAGGATGATCGCTGTTTTCTACGAGACATAAGGGATTAAAATAAAAACACAAGAAAAACATAATTGCCGAAGTGGAGCAATTCTAAAGATTTGCATATCTCACCTCGGCTAATGCATGTTGTAAATTTCATGTTATTTACATGCTTCTTTCAGGGTGTTACATTTACGGTGGCCAGCAGTTTATAATTGACTTCTGTCACCGTACATTTTAAAAGCGCTTTTTAATGGAATTCTCCATTTCAGCATTCTCCAAAACTTGATTATTCTCGATGATAATTCAATTATTAGGAATAATGTGTAAATTGGGTCATATTTTAAATAACTCAACCATTTTCTCTATTTGAACAATATATGCATAACCAGCCGAATGAAGTGGGAGAAGTGAGAATTAGTGGGAAAACCTTGCAACCATTCTGGAAAATATTTTTGTAGATGACCAGACTTAAGTCTGGAAATCAAAGACTGTTGAGCACTACTCAGTGGTAGGCCGACTTAGCTCCAAATTGAAATGGCCGCCTCTGACATGAGGAACAGACCCCATGTGCAGCCGCTCTTAATATGGAGTACAAAAGCTGCTCATTCTGTATCTCTGGATCAGGAACGCTTACAGGGTACTATCAGCCGGGCCAGCTGAGCCCAGGTTTTTAGCGAGCTTGTTACTGCTCTCCCTCCTCCTTTTTCATCCGGGCTTGGGACCGGCAATGGCGGAGCTAGAGTTATAATAATTTATATTCATAATTAATATAATCTTTGATAGAAAAATATATTTGCTTGGAAAACTTTCACTCGAATAGAAGCCGAACTAAGCTGGGTCAATTAAATAATTATTATCATTTTATAACTCCAGAATACGAGCACAATTTTAGGCTTTGAATACCTTTTATGTTAATCAATTTATTAAGCTATATATAAAAAATATTTCGATGGAATTTTCAGCAGCTTTATTGGAGACTAGTCGTAAACATCAATTAATATTTGAAGAATATATCAGTGGTTCTAGTATACATTTCGAGTAAAACACAAATTACATATTTCTCATAGGAAAGAAAGATAATAATGAATTTATTAATTTACTATTATTAAACATAATTATAGCTTTGAAGACATTTAAAAATATGTCCGGATTCTTCGAGAGTGAATGCTTGCCTAAAACAATACTGTTTTAACAAATTTGCTTATGTAATTATTTGCCTATAGCCGAATGACCCGGGCAAAGCCCGGGATTTACTCGAGTGCCTATGTACGAGGGGTGTCCCATAAGTCGGTTGCCCGACATATAAAAAAATTGACTATTGACTTTAAACATAATCCCCTTTAAGGTCTATACACATTTTCCAGCGATATACTAATGCTTTTATGCCCTTCAAAAAGAACGATGTTTCAAGTGACTCAAAAAATGAGTTACAGCATCAATGACCTCTTCATCTGACCTAAAATGAATGCCAGAAAGTGAAATATTCAAATAAGGACATAGGTGGAAGTCTGACGGAGCTAGATCTGGTGAATAGGGTGTATGTGGTAAAGGTTCAAAGCCAGAATCATAAATAGCAGCCATGGCTTGCAGCGACCGATGACTCGGAGAATTGTCTTGATGGTAAACAATCTTCCTGGACAACTTTCCTCTTCTCTTTTCTTTAATAGATTCTCGTAGTTGCTTCACAAGATTTTATTAATAATTGCCAGTGATGTTTGACCCTTATTCAGAAGGTCTAGAAGAAGTACACCCTCGGAATTCCAAAAGACAGACGCCATAACCTTCCCTGCTGATGGAACTGTTTTGGCTTTCTTGGGGGGAAGGGAACCGGAGTGTCTCCATTGCGTGGATTGTTGCTTGGACTCATGTGTAAAGTGATGGGCCCAAGTCTCATCCATGGTAAAAAATCTATTAATAAATTCCTCTGGATTGGCTTCAAATAACGCAAGATTGTCCGAAGATAACTTTCTCCTTACAGCCTTTTGATTGGGTGTCAAAAGTTTGGGAATCCAACGGGCAGAAAGCTTCCTGAGGCCCAAGTGTTCTCTCATGATCCAATCCACTGTTGTTTTTGGAATACCCAAGGTCTCTTCTATCTGACGAACTGTCTTTCTTCTGTCCAACATAACCTAATAATGTATCTTGTCGATGTTTCTTGAGTAACTGACTCAACAGATCTTCCTGGTCGATGTTCGACTTCGGTCCTGATCCTCCCTAATTTAAACACAGCTACCCATTTTTTACTGTGCTATAGGAAGAAGCATTTTCCCTTAATGTATCCACCATATTCTCATAGATTTCCTTCGGCGACACTCCTTTCTTACAAATATATTTTATTACAGCACGAATCTCGTCTGTTTCCTTTTTTGATGATTCCTGTTTCTTGTCCTCTTCAGAACCTATAACAAAAAACCGGTTAGTTGTAGAAACTTAAAAATTTACATATTTTATACAAGGCTTTAAGGTATATATGGTAAAATTTATTTGTTTCTAATATTTCGTTCTCATGGTCGGGCCACGGACTAATGGGACACCCCTCGTATAAATTTATGTTTTCAAATCAAATAAAATTATGCACTCTTATATTATAACCCAGCTTTGCTCAGTTTATCCCCGAGTGAATTTAGTCAAACGAGTGCTTTAATAAATCTATTTTATTATATGTTGTGTGATTATATCTTTTATCATCACTCTAAAGTTAAATTATTTGAAAATGAAACACAAAATTATTATGGCAGTAATACTTGTAAATTAATTGTAATATTCTGACTACTAATTAGAGTGATAATGATATAATATATAACATGTATTAAATCAAATATTGACAGGCAAACAAACATTTACTCGGGGAGAAGCCGTGCGAAGCTGAGTCATTCTGTGTGTATCAGTATATAATAATTAATATAATTTTATCAATACAAAATATGAAAAAGTTTGTTTATTGTTTAATTTTAGTATTTGAATATCTCATATTTGTTAATCTATATTTTCAGCTACATGTGAAAATCTATGCAGCTATACATGCAAAATTTTAACTGGCTTATTTAGTATTTCTGGTGGAGAAGGGTAACAAACATCAATTTCTTTTGACATGTTAAGATTCAGTAGGAAGTGGATGTTTGCCCCTAAAATATTGTTTTTAAAATGTTCGTTTAGCAAACCTTCACTCAGGCAGAAAGCGGACTAAGCTGAGTATATTCGGTTGTATTCAATATAAACAGGAAAAAAGTCTAAATCAATTAATTAAAAAAATTAAGAGGTAAATTTTTACTTTTAAAATTTAGCATTTAGCTAAAAATGGATAAACAGATACCTTTGACTTCAAATGAAAAGGAAATGATAAAATTCTTAAATGAAAATGTGTGTGGCATTAAACAAAATAAAATTTAATGAACGTGGACTCTATCAAGGTATTTTTTGATAAAAAAATTTAAAATAGAATATCTTTGTATAAGCAAAAGACAAATGACATATACACATGACAGAAAGCAACCGTGCGTGATAGAGCCAAAATACAAAGAAAATTTGAGGAAACTCGTTTTTGTACTATTAGATTTGATATTGAATTTGAAACGCGGAAAATGTGAACTTAGTTTATCCTCAACTCTAAGAAGAGTGAAAAGAACATAAGAATTGTTTTCCGATGAGTGAACCTACTTGAATGCTCGTTGGAATAAACAGTTTATTTGAGATGCCAGTAGGGTATAATGGGAGAGTTTAGAGGAAAACGGGAAACGATTTTAGCCAATTTTTCATATAGATGATGCTGAAACTTTATCAAAATTACTTTTATGGTCGTAAAAAAAAAAAGTCTTACATGTATCTATAAACTATTTATTTAATAAAAAATCTGTTAACATAAACGTTTATCAACAAACTCTGGATGAGCACATATCCCTAGTTTTTATTGTTTCAATAAATAGCAACACAACTGAGAGCAATTGCTACTCCAAAAAGACTTAGCACTTTAAAATGCATCCAGAAACGCTATAAGTTGGTTAGAATGGCGCAAAATTCTCATCTTTTAAGTAGCAGGAATCTCTTCTGGCTTTTAGTACAATAGAGAATATTTAAGACAGATAGAAAAATTCAAATTTAAAAGAGAACTGTAACTCAAAATAAAAAAAAAAAAACCTTGGATCTATCGTATTAACCTAGGAATGATTTTTCTCAAAATATCGTGCGTGTGTGTGAAAAATGATCGTTTCAACTCCGTACAGAACAGTGTCAATAAGAATAAATCCCTTAGAAATCCAAAAATATATTGAATTGAAATCATTATTGATCACTCTGTTAATTTTTAGGAATCACAAATCCTAAAATAGGATAAACATATAAAACTCTATTTTTCAAATCCGTATAAAAGATAAAATATCGAAATGAAATATAATTTTTCTGCTTGTATACTTTAATAAATAAAAAAATATATATTTAACCTATTTCTATCTCCATATTTTTTATATTTTGCAAAATCAAATTTTATTCCTTTATATTGTAATAGAATATACTTTTTTAAGGCTATGAGTATATCACAGCACATCAATACATATGTAAAATTAGCTGAACTTTACACTCACAATGTGGGTGAGCTCCGTTTGACTTCTTGCACTCACTGTTGGGGTTGAACCTATGATGAAATAGAAACATAATTGTTGATTGTTTATGTAACGTTTCCTATTTAGAAATTAGGAATAATCACAATACTTCGTGTTTTAATATTCAATTAAATTACAACAAGTTTAACCAATCTTGCAGTCTCAGGTCAGTGAAAAAGCCACGACACCTGTTTTAGAAATTTCAGTACGCTAACCCGGAGAACATTGTTGGGCTAAGGTACTCGTCCGTTCAGGGAAGTGTTTAAGTTTACAAGATGCACCAGTGAATCACGAAATATTCGGAATTTTTCAAAAATGCGTTTAGCTGGTAAGGTAGCTAGGCCAAATCTTTGGCCCAAATATATAGATGGACATTTTACGGGTGAAATTCTTTAATACCAAGAAGTAAATTTTACCTCTCCGGTCAAAATTGAAGTAAAAATTATTCGCAATCCATTAATTGCAATATAACAGATGCGGGAGGTGATAGCGACTTTCTTTAGCGTAATAAGGAAAGCAGAATTAATTTTTAAAATAATATTTCTATGAAATAAAAATTAGTTGTCAAAAATTCATGAATTTATTCAATACAAGTTTTCTTGCAAGAATAATCGCAATTTTTTATATACCTTACCTTGCGGATAACATTTTATTTTAGGTCTTGTGTATTGACCCTTTGTGGTTCATCTCTTTGTCTGCCTTCTACCATTTGACTATAAGATTGACAGTCTCTACCAGTAGTTAGGCTATCGTCGGTAGAGCTCCCGGGATCAGTGAAAGATACTGTCACGGTTGAACTACAATCCGAAAGGTAATTTATTGGGAACATTTGCTTATAATAAAAAAAATCGATGAAATTTCTCTATATTTATACAGTAGAGCCTCTCTGTAAAGAACACCTAATTGTAGTGCCAAATTTCCTTTAGGAAGAGGTGTCTTCTTACCGGAGAGTTGCTTAATAGTAAAAATGGTAATTTTGCAAATGAAAACTGTCCTTTATAGAGTGGTGTTCGCTAGCGGGGTGTCCGCTAAAAGAAGGTTCTACTGTATATAAAAACATACGTAATCTTATATAATTTATATTTAATCTATATTTAACCTTATACAACCATATATGAACTATGTAATAAAGAAGTTACAATCTCTCTTTCTCCTTCTATTTCTCTCAGTGTTGAGAAAAAAAATATTTAATGAACTTCCACTATAGGACATTTGTTGCAATGAACAGGAGATGATGTCCAAAGAGAAATGCTATCATCAAAATCTCAGCGCAGATTTATAAAACCTTTTAATATTTTATCCTTTACATAACAAATTCATATTTATATATGAAAAAACATATCCTTTTAAAGAACTTGATTCATTGGCCTATATTGTATATAATAATAGCCCGTTAAAAATATTTAAAATTGTGGCAACATAATATGGAAAATTTGGTTTGAAAAGTCAACCTCTAAATATATGGCCACATACCCCGCCAATAGAAGCCATAAGATACCATGAGAAAGTTTCCAAATTTGTCCAAAAGGAATAATTTAATAATTAGGAACGATACGTATGTATTGTGTCTATGTAAAATACAGATATCTATTCAATAGATGTGAAACTCCTAAATATTAATTAAATAATGCAACAGGTTTCTGAAGATAAGTTCCTTTTGATTTGTTATTTGTATTCTCGAGTTTTTGGACATTTCTACCCTTCTACATAAGTACAAGATGAACAATGAATAAACCCCGTTATACACTAACCGTTAGTTGCTAATTGTGTTTCATTATTGTTCATTTTGTACTCTTGTAGAAGGGCGGAAATGCACGGAAGCATTTCTGAGATTTATACATTTTATGATTTATTTTTTTGCAAGAGACAAATCATCTGGTTACGTATGATTACATTGCATATAAGAGCGAAGAAATTATATTCTTTTGATGTTAAATGGGTGGAGTTGAATGTCATCCTTCCACAAAATAAAGAAGCAAAAGGATGTATAGAATTTTGCATGTAGCTAATCGATGTAATGGGAAGATATCCATGTAGCGACACGTCAATTTGTGACATATCAGTGTAGAAATGACAATCTTCCCGCGCCACTGATTCTCTTTATTTGACGTTTTACTTCCTCAAACCGCGTCGAGGCGTGAAGTCGCGCCCTCTGTCGTCCTTATATATCGCCGTGTTTCTGGGCGTCGTCACATTCGCCATGGGTCCGGCACCGCTTTTACTGCTCCTACTGGTAGGTTGTCCTCCACTCTCTCCTGCAATTAGGAATATGTTTTTCTTCAACACTCTAGAATGTCTTTAATTTGTGTTTTCTCCTACATTTTTGAATCTCCCTGCAGCATACTCCTTCAATTCTATATATCTCAGACACTTTCACCTGTATTAAAAAAAATTTTGATACTTTCTCCTACATTCTGGAATATACTTGATTGGTGCTTTCAACTACACTTTGGAATCTCCCTGCAGCCTTATGCTTCAATTTGTTATATCTAAGACACTTTCTCCTGTACTTGGAACGATCTCGATACTTTTTCCTGCCATCTGGAATATATTTGATTGGTACTTTCTTCTTCACTTCGAAATGCCTCTTCAGCTTTCTCTTTCAATTTGTTATATCACATACACTTTCTCCTGTACTTGAAACAATCTTGATACTCTATCCTGCACTCTGGAATGTATTTGATTTTTGCTTTCTTCTATACTTTGAAATGTCCCTGCAGCCTTATCCTTCAATTCGATTTATTTCAGACACTTTCTCCCGTATTGAAACGAACTCGATACTTTCTCTTACATATTGAGATATCTTCGCAACCTTTATATATATACTTTAAAATAGCTCTCGGACAGATTCTCCTACAATTATGAATATCTTTGGTACTATTTACCGTACCTTCAAATGTCTCTGGAGCTTTCTCCTTCATTATAGATTGTGTTGTATATTCACGTTTTCTTCTACACTTCGGAAAGTGTCAGGTCTCTTTACCCTATCTCTAATACATTAAGGGGTCTTTCTCTGATACTTTTCTTACATTTGAAATTCATCTTGCTCTTTGCGCTTTCTCTTACACTCTGGAATATATTGAAAACTTCGTACCCTCTCTCATATTACTTTGACAACACCCGCAATAGTATAAATTAATTATTTAATAAACTCATTTCAAATATTGATTCTGCACCTATGTCTATAAATATATCTGAAACACAAAGAACTCTGATATTATTAACGATGGAAAAAGAAATAACAAATTTGTTTGTCAAATGTTTATCGATCATGTCCACAATTCTGTAGGCCCTTTCCTTTTTTCAATCTTTATATTGATTCTTAAATATTATAAGAGTCTTGTCTTAACACGGTATTTTTGAAATTTTTACGGCCTCAATCTGTAAAGATATTCGACTCACCTCCTATCTCATTCTGATTTCACACAGATGCTACTTTTCTTTCAAGAATCTCTGCTCAGAATTTATCATATGGTATAACACATAATGGCGAATTTTGTATATTTATGCATTTGAAAATTACTGGAATATTTCCAATATATTTTAATTTTTTTAAGAATTATATATTAAGCACAGTATATATTCTTCTTGTCAAATATTTGAATGTTTGCATATTTTCACATATATATTTCTGCAAAATATTTGACCCACTTGAAATATTAATCTGATGGCTTACTCCATGTTTATTTGCTATGTTGGCTTGTATCTTCAAAGGTTTTTCTGCAATTATTACAATTAATTCCAAATTTTAATAACGGCAACATTTGAAATCGAATCTTAAAGTCTTTAGATATAAGTTTAAAATTATGACTGCCTATATTGACGTCATATTTAAATAGCATAGGCCTATTTTCAATATCAGACTTTTGTAAGGGTAATCCATAATTCTTTCAAGCGTGGCTGGAGCATTACATAAGCCAAAAATCAAGACACTATATTCATAAAGCCGTCCCATGTTTAAAAATCTGCGGAATTTATATTTTCGTGATTTCAATTTGTGTCATTACCCTGTTGGAGATCAGTTGCTTAGAAGTATTCTGACTCTTGAAGGATTTCCATGATATCTTCGACTATATGGAAATGGAGTATGCATACTTCACTTATTTGAAAATAACTTTCCGTAGTCAATCCAAGACCTCCAACACCATCCATTTTCCTAACTAAAATAACTGGAAACGCCCATGGGTTTGATGGACGAATGACTTCCACGTCAAGCATATCTTGAAATTATCCATCAATCGTGTCTATCTCTGCTGCAATAACCCTGAAAGGCTTGCGTTCGATTGGGTTATAATGATTGTGATATTTATTTCATGTTTTATTATATTAATTCACTTAATTTAAAAATAATATAATTGTATCATTCATATGTATATGTATGTTTTCTCAGTTTGTAAGTCTAGGTATATCTGAATTTAGGTTCGGTATTTTCGTCTGTATCTTCTATAGAGTTCATTGATAAGGGATTAGTTTGTTAAACCCTGGTTTGTTAAGGTCATAGCAAGTCTTGAATTGAACCACAAAGTTAATGGAATCATCTTTGGCGAAGGTTAAATCGGCATATTTGTAAATAATTCAACTTTTCTATAGATCTGATCCATTGACAAGGATTTTCGCTCCCATTGTACTTGCGGATAGTTATATTTCTAATGACAAATACTGGTTCAGATCTGGCGTGTCTCCATTAGATATTGCATCATCATTTGAGTTTGCCCTTATGTATACTGTAGATTGATCCACTTTGTAATTATAGAAGGTATGTCCCAT
Organism: Cordylochernes scorpioides; assembly: GCA_030710605.1. Classification (NCBI taxonomy): domain Eukaryota; kingdom Metazoa; phylum Arthropoda; class Arachnida; order Pseudoscorpiones; family Chernetidae; genus Cordylochernes; species Cordylochernes scorpioides. Next base: position 180,883,623 of record CP092864.1, read on the forward strand.
AAGTTCCCGGACTGGGTCCATAAAAAAAAAAGGTAAGATTTTTTAAAATTTTTTTATTAAAAATTTTTCAAAGTAATCCCCTCTTGCTTCAACGCACCAGCGCCATCGTTTCTCCTATTTGTCGAAACAGTTTTTATAGGCCTCTTTTGGAATGCTCTTCAATGCCAGCAGCTATTTTTCTATTATGTCTTCCCTGCTGTCAAAATGTATTCCTTTTAGAACTGCTTTGAATTTGGGGAACAGGAAAAAGTCATTTGGTGCGATGTCTGGGGAATAGGGTGGTTGAGGTAGGATTTCTGTCCCGTTTTTCGCCAAAAAACTCGTCACCAAGTGCGCTGTGTGAGGGCGGGCATTGTCATGGTGTAGGATCCAGTCACCATTAGTCCATTTTTCTGGCCTTTTTTTTCGAATCGCTTCCCTTAGACGGCGAAGAATAATCAAATACATTTCCTTAATAACTGTTTGGCCTGCAGGAAGATACTCGTGATGAACAATGCCCTTGTTATCCAAAAAAGCGACCAGCAACACCTTGTTTCTGGATTTCAATATCCTGGATTTTTTGGGTCTAGGCTCACCCTGACCTCTCCACTTGGCAGATTGACGCTTGGTTTCAGGGTCATAGCCATAGACCCATGTCTCATCGCCTGTGATTATCTTGTCTTTCCATTCCGGATCCGTTCTTGTCATTTTAAACATGTATTCACAGGTTGCAAGCCGACACAGATTTTGCTCATTAGTGAGGAATCTTGGGATGCATTTTGCAGGAGTCTTTTTGAGCTTCAAATCTTCGGTTACGATCCTTCCAATCGTTGTTTTAGAGATGCCTGTGTCTTGCTCTAGCTCCAGCAAAGTGGTTCGAGGATTTTCTTTTATCAAATCGGTGATTTTTTGCACATTTTATCAGTATTTTGAAATTTTGGGCGTCCTTGACGAGGAGCATCTTCAATGGAAATTCGGCCAGCTTTAAATCTAGAATGCCATTCAAAAACAGTTGTTTTCTTTGGGGCGTCATTGGGGAATGCTTTATTAAGCATTTCAAAAGTTTCGGTTGCTAATATTTGAAGTTTCACACAAAATTCTATGCAAATCCTCTGCTTCAATTTTTTTTCCATCGTAAAATCTCAGCAGCGCTAGGTGTGACCTTTAAATAAATTAGAATTACCTTGGCGCGCGCGCACCTACCGACTCGATATTGGTACCACCGTGTTGCCAGATATTTTTTCTATAATAAACAGTCAAATTTATTTACATTTCCCATTTATTTATTTTTTTTATGGACCCAGTCCGGGAACTTATGGGACATACCTTGTAAATAAGATAGAAAATAGTCATGCCTAATTCCAATTTATATAATATAACCCCCCCAGAGACCAATTTATAGACATTCTTATAATCCCTGAACAGAAAGAAAGAATGATTAACAGATCTATCTCTAACAAAGAGGTGAGTTTTGTGACTTATACTGTTTTATTGAATAGGCAATACAGATTATTCTGTGACAATATGCAAATAAAGTTAGTAGCTATAGACAGATATTAGATATATATTAGATAATGTGCATATAAGGCTACACTATCCTATACGAATATTTACATAATACATTCAAATAATGCTTCCTTTGATAATATCTTAGGAGACTACTTAGATTCAAATAAGTAGAGATCAGCCACAACCCCAATATTCACATTTTTTTAAAGAGAATATGAATTTTATAGCACGTTTTACGATACATTTGAATATCTTTCATAATTTGAAGTAGAAAATGTAGATTGAATTCCTATCCTTATAAAAGGTAATTAAGACCACAAGTGAATTACAATACAATTATATAGGAATTGTATTATTTTCATGGTCTGGTCTTGTAGTTCCTTCAAGAAACTTCAAGCGTAATTAACCTTATTAAGTAGAATTGGGAGCTTTTTTGAAGTATAAACCGTAGAGGTTGTGCTCAGAGCACGTTTCAAATATTTAGGAAGAAATCGTTGCTAGTTAGATTCCTCGAAATGGAACAATAATGTCAACTTCAAGACAGTTAATCTGAAAAATTGTCTCAAATTAATTAAAATAAGTGCGGCTTCTTATGAGTGACAATCTCCCTGAGTGAACAATACATATGAATTCCTCAAACTTGATGAGAAATTACCCGGATACATCCGAGGTATGTGTAAATTTAGGCTCTTGAATCTCATCTGATGGTCTGTTGCTCTTAATCAGACGTTTTAAATTATATATCTATAAATATATAAATAAATTTAGTTGATTGAAAGTTAACACGATTATAGAATGCACACATGACCTTCCTGAACGATTTCGTTGAAATTTTTGAAAAATGATTTTTAATATTGTGAAACCATTTTTCGAAAAGAAACCAGAATTATCCTAGTTTCAAGTTATCTAATAAACAACTATAATTCATATAAATGTAGATATACTATTATAAACTATAACATTGCATGATTGGTGTCCAGCTGGTCGTGGTGGGTCACGCCTACCCCCACCACGGGCACCACTACGAGAAGGGAGGAGACGACCACCACTCCTCGCACCACGGCCACGACGACCACAGAGGCCACAAACATGGACACCACTCTGGCGGATACTCCGACTACAAGGACGACGCTAACTCCAAGGGCCATTCCTCTCACGGGGACTCCTATGGCTCCTATGGGTCGGGAAAAAAACATGGTTCAGATGGCTTCTCTTCCCACCACTCCTCCGGTGGTGACAGCAGCTACAAGAAAGGTGGAGAAGAATTCGGCAAGCACCACATGGTACAGGAGGGGCTGAATCACGGCAGCGGTGGGGCAGCACATGGGGCTTTTGGTCATGACAAGCATGGAAGCAAGGGCAGCAAATCAGGCAAGGCTGGAGGCGAATTCTTCAAGAACAAGGAACACAAGAATAAGGGTTTCAAGAATGTCTACCACAAGGAAGAATACGGCGATCAGAAAACCTACAACGACGAATTCAAGGATAGCGATTACAAGAAGAAGCACGCCGACCACGAATATTTCTATGACAAGGATGGAGGCAAGTACATGAAGGAGGACAACGACAAGCATTACAAAACGGCCAAGAAACACGGAGAGGACTACCACAAGGAAGGAAAGAGTGGTTACGATGCTCACCACGGGAGCGGATACAAGAAAGGAGGAAAACACCACAACAGCGAGGATTCCCACAAGAAAGACGGAAGCACCTACCACAAGAAGAATTTTGATGACTCTAAACATAAGCACGGAGGATCATCTTACAAAAAAGGTAGCAGTGGCTCTGGGTACAAAGATGGGTCTAGCTATGGAAAGAAGCATGGCGGAGAGCAGTACAGGAGTTCTGGATACAGTGATGGGGGAGATGGAGGCTACGGAGATGGAGGCGATGGAGCTCATGGAGCTGGAGGCTATGGTGGACACGATGAAGGTATCAGCTACGGAGGCCATGAAGAAGGTGGCTATGGAGGTGATGCATACGCCAAGGGAGGCTATGCCAGCGATAGCCATGGAGTTGGAAAGAGTACCCAAGGGGGAGACTATGGTTCTTATATTGCTGGAGGTAAAGGAGGGTATGAGGGATATGCTGACAGTGGAAAGGGTGCCTATGGCCATGCAAGTTATGATGATGTGGGTGCAGGAAAATACGAAGATTATGGAAAAGGAAAGCATGTGCATGGATACAGTGATGCAGGGAAGGGTGGTTATGGACATGAAGGATATGCTGAATCAGGAAAAGGAGCCTATGCACATGAGGGCTATGTTGATGCAGGGAAGGGCATATATGGACATGGATATGCTGATGTAGGAAAAGGAGATCATGGACATGGCGCCTATATTGTTGATGGAAGCTCTGGACATGAAGCTGATGGAGGAAAAGCAGGTTATGGACAAGAGGCTTACGTTGAGGCAGGAAAAGCTGGCAGCTATGGAGATGCTGGGTATGGTAGTGATGGGAAAACTGTCTACATTCTGGAGGACCATGGAAATGCCGGCTATGCAAATCCTGTAGTTAAAGGAAGCGGGTATGTAAATGGGGGATATGTGGACGGCGGTAAGATTGCCTATGGCACGGTAGGACATGCTGGAGGCAAAGGAGGGCATGCCGGTCTCTACAGCGGGCATGTCCAGGTAGAGATGCCTGCAGGACTTGGGCATGGCTACAGCCTGAACGTGGGACCGGCCGATGGGAGCCATGGTGCTGCAAGGCATCATGTATACTTCCGTCAGGGATAGAACTACTGCTGAACTGCATAAATTGTACATTCTGTATTTATTGTATTGATTAAATATTTTATTTTAATTTGACCATCAACAAAGTGTTTTTATTTTAACACAATTTTAACAGTACACCAGTTTCCCCTCAATATTCTCAAATTTATTTACATGCTGAGAGTACCTCTCTTATCAATATAATATTATATTTTCCCATTTCATTAGAATATTCATGTACAGCATACTGAACATAGAATATGTAGAAGTTACAGCAGGTAAAATATCCACCGACATATATTTATATATAGCCTTAACGTACAGGAGTTTTCAACTGTCTCGTTTTGTAAAATTGAAGATTTCTCATTTAAAGTTCGTCATAAAATCTTATCTTTGAGAAAGGATGTTAAAAATATTGAGTTTTTCGAAGCACAATTATATTTGTAGATTTTATGCTAATGCATTTTACCAGAACAAGCAAAGAAATATATTTAAGAATTAACATATTTTACGGTAAAAAAATAAAGATTTCCCTTCAAAAAAAAATTTCAAACTATATATAAGAGCCATATTATGTTGTAAATAATACAAAATGTTTAATTGAATATTCTATTGAATAATTGCTATTCTTGTTACATAAATAAAAATGAAATATAAAAAATGATGATAAATGTTTTTTAACAATTTGGTGTTTAAAATATACAGTGATACTTGTAAAACCATAACAGCAAGTGCAAGTTACTAAACGGGGCTCTAGCACGCTTGTGAGTGAAAAAGTCAAACCGCTTTTTACATGAGTAGATATGTGGTGCACTCACAATAAAATCAGTCGTTAACTTTGCACACACTGATCATCATGGCCTCTACCACGTGTGCAGTAAAACTTTACATTAATTGTAATTCATATGACAATACATTATATACACTGATGTCCAAAAAATAAGATACTTAACCAATATTCAAATTTCTCAAAAGCTAATTTATTAACAAATACAAAATTTAGTATCGATTGAAAAACCCTGTACGATTTATAAATGAATAAAACAAAGCTTCAAGGGCTGCGTATCTTATGCAAAACAATAGTTACGTGTATATATATCCTATTTCAAACTAGTTGGATTATTGTTTCATTAATTCCTGTAGAAGGGCGTATGTGCCCGAAAGCTCGTATTATATTCGTTTTAATAAAAGATATGCAGCCCTTGAAGCTTTGTTTTATTCATTTATAAAATTTAGTATACAAATAGTTTAAACTATGGAGAATTTGACTAGCTATATGAAAATAAAAAAAAATATTTGAAATTAGGAAATATGCAAATTATTATCAACATACCCAAAGCTAAGGTTCCAGACCTTAGAGAAATAAGATATCAATAGAGAGTATGATCACCTCTAACAGCTATCAAGGTCTCACAGCGAGCCCTTATACTGTTTACCAGGCTTTGGAGGAGGTTCAGGGGTAGTAAACCCCACTCCTCCAATAGAGCAGTTCTTAGATCAACGAGGGTTCTGGGAGAGGGGTGACGAGCTCCAATACGCCTCCCTAGAGCATCCCACACATGCTCTATTGGATTCAGGTCCGGAGATCTGGCTCCCAATCCATCCTCGAATATTCTCACTCTGGAGATATTCATTGACTAGCCTAGCCCTATGCGGACGAGCATTATCGTCCATAAAAATTAAATTGTGACCAATTTGATCTCTATAAGGGCTTAGATAGGGCTCAAGGATCTCGTGCCTATACCTTTGGGCAGTTAAAGTGCCCCAGAAAAAATGTGGAGGGGTGTGTGTCTGCTAGAACTGATGCCAGCCCAGACTAAGAGACTGCCCCCACTAAAACTGTCTATTTCCCTGATGTTACTGGGATGATAGCGGGTTCCAGGCTCCCTTCAAATGAAAACTCATCGAGAATCTGTGTTTAAACTAAATCTTGACTCGTCACTGAAGAGAACATTGGCCCACTGATCACGAGTCCAGGCGTGATGTTCCAAGCACCAATTCAAGCGGGCTCTCCTGTGAGCAGAGGTTAAAGGGATACAGACCATTGGTCGTCTTGCATAAAGAGCACCTTCGAGAAGCCTTCGGTAAATAGTTTGTCTTGAAAATCTCGTTCCAGTAGCACTTGAGAGTTCATTAGAGAGTTGAATAGCTGTCATCTCCCTATGGCGCTTGGAAGTTACGACCAGATAACGGTCTTCAGAGGTAGCTGTTTTTCTTTTACTGCCAGAACCTTCTTTTCTTTTGATGGTTCCTTTCTCAATGAACTGTTTCCATATTTTGTTGCCCACAGATTTATTCACATTTAGCCATTTTGCTACTTCAACTTGTGATTGACCTGCCTCCATTCTTTAAACAGCTCTTCATTTTAAATCATCTGCTAAATTTTTCGTAAACTCATAATTAACTGAGGATTAAATAAAATTATAATTGGACAATTTTAGATGGGGTAAACGACACGCCAAATAGCACACTTATAAAGACAAGCAAATATTTGCATATTTTCAATTTTACCGAATCGAATGGTTGCGATAAATAAATTCTACGACTTAAAATACCTAATTAAATTACTTTTTAGCTTTTAGCGTTGTATATTTTAAAACAGATCATTAAAAAACAAAAGTTTCTTATTTTTTGGACACCAGTGTATATATTAAAGTGATGAAATGATATATTATATAATATAACATGCATTAAAACAAATTTCGTTCGGAAAAAAAAAAATACTCAGGAAGAGACGAGCGAAGCTGGGTCATTTCGAGTTGGTATATAAAAATATTATAATTTTATCATTCTCTCCAAAATACGAAAAAAATGGTTTGTTCATTGTCTAATTTTAGAATTCGAATAGATGATATATTAATTTATGTATCCTACTTGCAAAATATACCGTTAATTTATTCAATGATTTTGGTGGAGAAAAGCAACAAACATCAATTTATCTTGACAAGAATATATTCAATAAAAGTAGTGGATGTTTACCTCAAAAATATTGTTTTAACAAATGTTTGATTGGCAAACTTTCACTCAGGTAAAAAGCGGGCTAAACGTAATAGATTCAGTTGTATTCAAAATAATCTGAAAAAATCTAAATTAATTAATTAAACATTTTTAAGAGGTCAATTTTAACTTTGAAGATTGTGAATTCGGCTAAGAATGGGAAAACAGAAAAATTTGTCTTCTATTGAAAAGGAAATGGTAAAATTCCTATTCTAAAATGGCATTAAACAAAATGAAATATAATGAACTTAGACTTTATCAAAGTCATTTTTGAATAACATTGAGCCAATTAAAAATAGAATAGCTTTTTACAGGCGAGAGTCAAATGGTATATACCCGTAACAGAAAGCAACTGTGCATGATAGACTAAAATCTAAAGAAAATTTGAGGAAACTCGTTTTTTTTTATACTTCTAGATTTGAAATTAAATTTTAAAAGGGGATAATGTCAACTTAGTTTATCCTCAACCATAAGAAGAGTGAAATAATATAAGAATTGTTTTCTGATGAGTTAGTCTATCTTAAATGCTCGCCGGAGTAAGCGGTTTATTTGAGATGCCAGTAGGATTGAATGGAAAGGTTTGGAGGGAAACGGGGGACGATTTTAGCCAATATTTGTTGGATCGATTTTTTGATGACAACTCTCAGATCTATAAAATATTTTATTAAACTTCAAATATTTTTATATAGAACGAGAAATGAGTTGATTACCTCATATTTAATGTAACAAAAAAATATCTTATTTACAACATCGTTCTAACCAGTTTAAACTAATTCAAAAAAGACATAAGAAAATAAACAAATCAATGGTAGATAGTAAGTTCCTATTTTTTACAAGCTTTCACACTCAAAGAATAATAATTTTCTTTCTTCAGTTCTTCCCCTGTATGGAAGCTTCTTTTAGGAAAGACCTATTAAGCCTATGCAATTTCATAGTTTATCTTTTGGAAGATTCTTTGAAAAAAATCAGTTTCCATTTCCTCACCCGGACGTATTTCAAATTTATTGTTCCACTTTGAACATCTTTTACAAAAATATTTTCGATATATGTGTTTTGTCCTTGCAGTTATTTGTTCGGACTGGATCCATTTTATGGCAGATTGGTTATCAGTTTTCGAAATTATCGGAAAATTAATATCTCTGGACAATTCCCTTATTAGTCCTTTAGCCTATTTTACTTCACAGATTCCTTCGCATATGGAAATCAGCTCTGCCTCGCATGTTGATAAAGTCACTAAATTTTGATTATTACTTCGCTAGTTGATAAGGCTATTTCTAAATTTAATTGTGTATCCTGAATAAGACCCTGCGTCCTTTCTTGATTACCATCTCGCGTCTGTACTAACGACAATATTATTATCTGTTTGCCTATATCTTAACATTTTATCTCTGGTGCCCTTCAGATACCTATATATTCTTCTGACTTCCTTCAAAAACACTTCTCTTACATCGTTATTATATTGCAATAAATGGCATTAAACAAAATTAAATTTAATTAACTTAGACTTTATCAAGGTCCTTTTGGAAGATAATTAAGCCAATTAAAAAGAGAATAGCTTTTTATAGGCGAAAGACAAATGGCATATGCACATAACAGAAAGCAACCGTGTGTGATAGAGAAAAAACTAAAGAAAATTTGAGGAAGCTTTTTGTACTTCTGGACGAGTTCCCTCTTCCAGATACCTGAGGGACCCGATCAACTCTTGGTATAATGTCTTGTCAACTGGCTTGGAGTCTTTATACTAATCAATTTTCTGATCTCGATCTCCTGTAGTTTGTACGCTGTTGCATTCCTCGAGTCCAAGTCTTCTTAAAATCTTATTAATGTAATAGCATTGTGATAAATCGTAACCAGGTTCTGTTCTCCTCATTTCTATACCTATGATTGATTCTTTTTCTTATTTTTCTTTCAAATCAACAAATATTAATATTTCTGATGCTAAATAATCATTGAATGCCTGGTCTGTTCAGGCTATTTGGATATTATCAACAAATAAACCCAAAATTCCCAGTTCTCTTCCCCTCTGTATGCACACATGGGTCGTATCTAGATCTTAACATTTCTAATTCTGTTAAAATACCGTTGATTCTTTTATTCCAACAGCGTTCAGATTGTGGAAGACCATATATGCTTTTTAACTACTTTCAAACTTTGTCGTCTTTATCCTTTTTAACAAATCATTCTGTTTGTTTCATAAAAATAGTTTCCTTCAACTCCCCGTTAAGGTATGCCATTTTTACATCATGTGAATTTATGGTTTAATTTAACTGTGCCGCTATGGCAACAATTTCGCGAAGACTTTCCTTTCTGATCACTGGTGAAAAGGATTCCTCATAGTCAATGCCGTATTTTTGGTTACTGCCAATGGCGACTAATCTCTTTTCTTTCAGGATCGCCCATACCTGATTTTCCCTTCTCTCTCTCTCTCTCATGCTGTAAACCCATTTCCTTTTCATTATCTTCATATTCTCTTCTCTAGGAATTAAATTCCATACTTCATGTTCGTTAATATATTACAATTATTTCTTCATCGAAACAATCCATTCATTCCTATTTTGGCATTTCATGGCTTCCTCAAAATTTCTGGAACATATTCTTCTTTTTCTAATATCATGTCGCCTTATTTTTTTATTTTATCCTTTGTGAAAGCCTAACTCCTTGCTCTTGTGACTTAATTTCATTTTCTCTAATTTTTTGCTCAATGTCTTTCCTATAAAACCTTTAGGGTATCTCCTTTCTTGCGACCTGGTTTTACATTTCCTTCTCCGATAGGTTCTTCTTGTCTAGAATCTGTAGAAATGTCTGCATTCAATGTCACTGATATAATATCTAGATCGTCGCTTTCTTTATTAATTAGCTTTTCATGTTCTTTTAAGGTTATGATATCGCTAATGTTGTGATTATTTTCATTTCATTACGATAACTCGTCATAATTCGTGTCTTTTTGGAGATTATTTGCATGATAAATTCCTTTCTTATTTACTATAAATTTCACTGTTTTTACTTCTTCTAGTCTCCCAGTAAAGATTTTATAGACTCGGCAAGCCTTTCTACTCAAGGAATAACCTATAAAGATGCCCTTTTGACTTAAGGCGAAAATTTGTTTCTACGTCGTTTATAAGCAGGACAAAACACTAAACAGCCTAATATTCTAAAATTCCTAATAGAAGGCCTCCTCCCTTTCTATTTTTCCATTGGCGTAGCATGTCTGAGCGACTTATGCGGTGTACAATTCTTGACATAAACCGCCGTAGCTACAGCCTCTGCCCAGAAAGGCATTGGTAACATTGAGTCGATCAATGGTGTTACGATCAATGGTGTTAGCGCTGTTTCCACTAGAGTTCGTTTATCATCTCCGCAACCTTGTTGCTTTGAGGCGAGTAGGTGGTGGTGAGTTGTTGGTATATTCCGTTCTTTATTAGGAAACCTTTAAATCTATCATTGATGAACTCCGTGCCGTTATCAGTTCGCACATCCTTTATTTTTTAATTTAGTTCATTTTCGATATTGGCCTTGAAAACTCTAAATCTATCAAAGTTATCATCTTTGATTTTTTTAAAAAGTAGGCAAAATTCCTTCTGCTGAAATCATCCACTAAAACACATCCACAAGAATTATTAGCCATTGGACCGCACATATCCATGTGAATTAATTCAAGTGGCTCAGTGGTATTATTCCCTGTAACAGGATGGTAAGGTCCTCTACTCAATTTTCCCACTATACACGATTCACATTCCTGTAGATTCCTATATTTAATATCAAGTCCATACACCAGATTTCCTCAGATTAGTTCCTTCATTAAATCTTCTGTGCCAGATACTAATCTTTTTATTGGAGATATTGCTTGTGACCATAGCATTCTCAGGCCTTCTGGAATTATCATATCTTAACCTTGCCTCCATTATAAACATTCAGTCTTTAATATGAGCTTCGGCGACTGAGTTTTATTATTTTGTAAAATTTGGCTCATTCATTGTTTAAAATATTGTATTTCCCCGTTTTATCAGTTCATACCCAGAAAGAAGGCCCGACATCAGATTAGGTACATGTAAAACATCTCTAATCTGTACATTCGAAAATCCCTAGCCTGTACAAGTAGTCACTCTGATAATACCTTTAGAAGTAGAGTGAGTAATTTTATCCTTTTCTGCCAAGTATATTTCACTTTCATATGGCACTACATCTTCCATCCAATCAAGGTGTGGTGATAAGTGTGTTGTGCATTCAGAATCAATACACCATGATCGTTTCTCACCATTACTATCTGCGGATACATCGCTTCCTTCATATATATAGTTATTGAATGCTAGTTCCTTAGGTGTGCTTGATATTTGGTTTGTACTATTTCTAAAATTGCCTTTATGATAATTCGTACTTGATTTTGCAATTCTATTTCTTTGTTGTTCTTGGGATCTCTTATTTCTAGACCAATAATCTTTGGCCATATGTTCCTTTCTGCTCCAGATAAAACATTCTTGCTGTCTGTTTGGATGATAACCCCTTCTATCTCTACTTCTGAAGGCCTGTTCTTGTTCCTCCTTGTGAATTTCATTTATTTTATAATTTAATCTGTTTTCTTCCTCCTTGAGAGACTGTTGTATTTCTTCGAGGGTTATATCTCGTCGGGATCTAAGTACAATTGCTATTTTCTCTAATTTTGGATGGATTCCTCGAACAATATGGTAGGTTAGCCCTCTTTGGGATATTTGGTGTCCGAGCGATGAGCTCTTTGCTCCAATATTTTTGGCCCTAGTTAAATATTGATCTACCGATTCGCTATGATTCATTTTAATATTTTTGAGTTCGAGTCCTACATCTATAATTTTATCTTCTCGAGATTTCCCGTATAGATCCTTTTTAAGTCATCCCATACCCTTTTTGCCTTATTTACATCTAAAAACCATCCAGCTTGTTCGTCTGAGAGTGTCGTTATAATTATACCAAAGGCTTCATCATTCTTTACGTTATATGTATCCCATGAATCTTCATCTTCAATACCAGGCTCATGTTTGGAAATACACATTTAAATAACTTCTTTGCACGTAGAAGTGCCTCGACCTTTAATGCCCTTATTGGGTAATTTGTACCCTTTAATGGTTCTATTCTAGACGCCGGCAATGAGGAAGAATCTGGCATTTTTTCTTTAAGCTGGTAAAATTTTAATTTTGCAAATATAGTCCAAGGATCAATTATAATTATACTTTCTTACTTACCATTTGAAGACTTAATTTTCTTTTATTTACTTATTTTTCTAATAACCACGTTCTGCTACCATTTTTTGGATAGTTTTGAAGACAACTATCAGATTTATAAAATAATTTATTAAACTTTAAACATTTTTAGATAGATGGAGAAACGAGTTAATTACTTCGTATTTAGGGCAAAAGAAAATATGTTATTTACAACATCATTCTAACTAGATTGAACTTATACGAAAAAGAAAACAAAGAAAATAAACAAATCAATGGTAGAAGGTAAGTTTCTATTTTTATAAGGTTTCATACTCAAATAATAATCATTTTCTTGCTTCAATATTTCATATAGATTATGCTGAAAACTTAATAAGAGTACTGTTTTGTGGCCGTGAGGCATAAATAGATCTAGGAACTTGTTTTAATAAGAATTCTGTCAACACTAACGTTTATCAAAACAAACCTTGGATTAACACATATCCCTAGTGCTTATTGATTCAATAACTAGCAACACAACAATGGGCTATTACTACTCCAACAAGACTTTGCACCCCAAATGCATCCAGAAGCGCTAAAAGTTGGTTAGAATGGCGCAAAATTCTCATATTTTAAATAGGACGAATCTCTTCTGGCTTTATTACAATAGAGAATATTTAAGGCAGATAGAAAAATTCAAATTTAAAAGAGAAATGTGTGCCAACATAATCCCAAATATTTCAAACAATAATTTTGACACTTATGAATGAATTTTACTTGAAATATTTTGAAAAATAAACGATTCAACATTCCCAACACAATAGTGCCAATAAAAATGAATCCCATGGAAATCCCAAATATATTTTAAAATGAGCTCATTATTGATTATTCTTTATTTTTTGTATCATTCTATCAAATAGGATAAATTATGTGAATCTCTATTTATTCATATAATATAAAAGATAAAATAACGAAATGAAATATTATTTTTCTGATTGTATATTTTAATAAATTTTAAAACTATATTTAACCTATTTTATTTTATCTTCATATTTTTTTTTTTCAAAAATAAAAAATCCCTTTATATCTTAATAGGATATGCAAAGATCTTGTGTGTGTGAGTATTACACATTACGCATGTGAAATTAGTTGAACTTTACCCTCTCTTACAATGTGACAGAGCCCCGTTTGATTACTTGTAGTGACTGGTGGGGTTGGCTATGTAATGACATCGAAACAATATTGTTAATTATTTAATCGCTATTTTAGCCAATTGTATTAAGGCCCCATGCGACTCCCATACCTTTGAATATAATTTTTAAAAATGTACCAAGAGGGGAGGATCATAACCCAAATTATCTGCAAGATGACCTTTCTGAATTCGTCAAAACTGGTTAGGTGCTAAGTTTATAGAACATTATTTCCTTTCGAATTTATAATTATGGATATGTTACAATATTCGTATAGAGAATTGATTGTTAGGAAGGTTTCTCTTACTCAAAGGGCAGTCGTTTGGTAAAAATTGAATAAATTTGTTATTAAGTAGTTTATTTTTAACTATCGAGTAAAAAGCACAACATATTTCACAATTAATATAGAATTTGTGAAGCTAATCCTATATTTTTATGTGATTGGAATAAAAATAAAGATAATCATTTATATATCTAATATTCTTAGTAAATCTAAGTTTTAAAAAGTAACATGTATTAACTTTAAAGGAAGCCAATGTGTGGCTTCGTGAAAATAATGGTCGAAATATTCATAATAAAACATGGTTAAGAAAAAGAATATAATATATTTAAAAAATAATATAATATATATAATGGTTCCTTTGCTGCGCCATAAAAACACAAAATCTATGTATCATCTATTGACCGTCTCTGCAAACTTTCAGACTCGGGTCAGTGACAAAGCCACGACACCTGTTCTAGAAATTTCAGAACGCTAACCCGTAGAAAATTGTGGGGCTAAGGTACTCGTAAGTTCGGGGAAGTGTTTAATATCACAAGATGCACAAGTGAATAACAAAATTTTCAGAATTTTCAAAGAGACCTATTTAGCAGGTAAGGTTTCTAAGTCAAATCTGTGGCACAAATATAAATGGATACTACGCAACAAATTTCTTTGATAAAAAAAGAAGAAATCTCGCCTATCCCGTCAAAATAGAAGATAAAACTATTCGCAAAAATTGACTTCAATCTAGAATATGCGGGAGGTGACAACGACTTTCTTTAACTTATTAAGACCAGCAGAATTAATTATTAAAATAATATTTCTATTAAATAAACATAAATGTCAGAGATTAATAAATTTATTTGATACAAGTTTTCTTGGGGGAATAATCTCAGTTGTTTTCCCTTACATTTCGAACAATATTTTGTTTCAGAAGCTCTTGTGTTTCGACCTTTTGTGGTTCTTCTCTTTGTCTGCCTTCTGCCATTTACTATCAGATTAGCAGTCACTAGCAGTAGTTAGGATACCACCGGTAGAGCTCTCGGGGTCAGTTGAAGATACTGTCACAGTTGAACTACCATCCGAAAGGTAATTAATTTGGAACCTTTGCTTATCGAACAAATTATTCATCAGGAGAAATATATTATTGAATTACCTACACAGGTAATAAGATAATAGAGATAAAATTCATTTGGATACATATGTAATTATTTGTGAAAATTTTAGTATTAGAATTAAGAAAAACTTAAATAATCCTACAATATAGGATATTTGTTTAAATTAACAGATTATGCAAAAAAATGCCCTTATCAAGATCTCAGCGCCGAGATTTATTAAACTTTTCAATATTTTATCCTTTATATAACAAATTCATATTTATGGGCAAAGGTATCTTTCACAATAACTTCATTTTCAAGGCTATATTGTATATAAAAATACCCTGTACCGAATATTCAAATTTGTGGCATTATAATCTAGTGTCAAACGTCAACCTAAATATAATGGCCACATACCTTGCCAATAGAACCATAGGATACCATGAGGAAATGTCCTAATTTGTCCAGAGTGATTGTTTCTTGGAAAGGATGAAGTGACTATATTATAATTCAGAATCATTTTATAATTAGGAATTATATGTATGTGTTGATCCTAAATAAAAAATAAAAATATTTATTTTTAAAAGAATTAAAAATTTATATTTATACAAAATTCTATAGATCTAATGTTTTTTTTTTTTGCACAGAGAAAATCTGTATGATTTCAATGTATAGAAGATCAAACACACAATAAAGTCTATTCATTAATTATGAAATGGGTTGAATGTTATCCTTCCACAATATAAATTGACAATTAACATAATTAAAATGACATCTTGTCAATACATGCAAAATTGTACTATTTTAAAATGATAATTATATATATATATACATAACACTATGGAAAATGAATATGGCTTCTCTGCCACCGCTGCAAAGTTTGATGGAGAATCGCCACAACATAAAGAGTCAAAAGGGTTGTGGATAAGTTTACATGTAGCTCATCGATGTAATGGGCTGCTATCCATGTAGCGACACGTCAATTTGTGACATATCAGTGTAGAAATGACAATCTTCCCGTGTCACTGATTCTTCTTATTTGGGGTTTTACTTCCTCAAACCGCGTCGAGGCGTGAAGTCGCGCCCTCTGTCGTCCTTATATATCGCCGGCGATCCTGACGTCGTCACATTCACCATGGGTCCGGCACCGCTTCTTTTGCTCCTACTGGTAGGTTGTCCTCAACCTTCTTCTGCAATTAGGAATGTGTCTTTCTTCTACACTCTAGAATGTCATTAATTTGTGCTTTCTCCTACACTTTGGAATGTACCTGCAGCCTTCTCCTTCAATTCGATATATCTCAGACACTTTCTCCTGTACTTGGAACGATCTCGATACTCTCTCCTATACTCTGGAATGTATTTGATTGGTGCTTTCTCCTACACTTTCAAATATCCCTGCAGTCTTCAATTTGTTATATCACAGAAACTTTCTCCTGTACTTGGAACGATCTCGATACTTTCTCCTGCACTCTAGAATGTATTTGATTTGTGCTTATACACTAAGAAATTACTGCAGCCTTATCCTTCAATTTGATATATTTCAAAAACTTTCTCCTTTATTGACACGAACTCGATACTTTATTTCACACATTGAGATATCTTCAGAACTTTATTACATCAAAATGGCCCTCTGACAGTTTCTCCTACAATTTTTAATATCTTTGGTACTATTTACTGTACTTTCAAATGTCTCTGAAGCTTTCTCCTTCATCATAGATTGTGTTCTCTTTTCACATTTTCTTCTACATTTTGGAAAATGTCAGGTTTTTTCCGTATCTCAAATACATTAAACTGTCTCTCTATGACACTTTTCTTACATTTGGTATTCATCTTATTCGTCGCGCTTTCTCTTACACTTCGGAATATATCGAAAACTACGCACTATCTCTCATTTTATTTTGACAACACCCGCAATAAAATAAATAAATTATTTTATAAACTCATTTCAAATAATGATTCTGCACCTATGTCTATACATAAATATATATATATATATGACATAATAAAAATATAATTTTTATTATTCATTAATATAATTATATTTTAAATAATCATAGAATTAACACAGAGTTAATTTTTTGAAATCCTTAACAAAAGGAGTACAACCCAAGATGTTTTTTTGTATATACTTAGATAATATTTATAAAATTGTATGTATGCAAACTGTTTGTTCTTAAAATATAATCATTAAAATAAATTCAATTTTGGATATAAAAGTTATCATTTCACTTCATTCCACGACTGCATGAATGAATTGGTAACGTACCTAAAATACATCTTTTTTTACGACATATATATATATATATATATATAATACATATATATGCATAATACATATATATATATAAAAAAACTCTGATAATTTTAACGATGGCAAAAAGAAAAGTAATTTTGTTTGTAAATTTTCATCGATCATACTACGATTCTGTAGGCCATTTCTTTTTTTCAATCTTTATATATTTATCAGTAAATCTTATGAGACTCTTAACGGTATTTTTGAAATTATTACGGCCTCAATATGTAAAGATTTTTGTTTCTCCTCCTATCTCATTCTGAGTTCACACAGATGATACTTCTCTTTCTAGAATCTCAGCTCAGAATTTATCATATGGTAAAACACATAATGGCGAATTGCATATTTATGCATTTGAAAATTACTGGAATATTTCCGAAATATTTTAATTTTTTAAGTATTATATAAATATATCATAAATTATTCTTTAATTTATGACAAAAGCAAATTTTATATTAACAAATTTTCTAAAAAATAAATAAAAATTGAAATTCTTTTAAATGAATTGCTAAATATTCAGAAAAATCCTTATTTTGGAAAAAATATAGTTCATTTTTCTTCCAATAACTAGTTAAGCGACTTGCCTTTTCGGGGAATATATATTTATATTTTTAAAATTTTCTATACGAATTCCCGAATAAAAAATACATAATTACATTTCAGAATTTACTTTAAAAATGAAGCTTCTCAACGCATTTACCATATAGTGGTGGATAAGAAAAAAAAGTTAGAGTTTTCTGGATTTCGAACTGGTGTTTGAGACATATTCAATTGATATGTCGGTTAGACAATATTGGTTTTCTTTGGTTTCTTTGTGCACACTTCCAGTAGAGAATGTTGAAGTATGAATATTATATTCAAGTTAAGTAAAACTGTAAACGTTATCGTGATTTTCCTAAACAGTATATTCAGAAAATAAATTAAGCGCTGATCTTAATGCAATGTTAAATATCAAGCTTTATAATTAAGCAGTATATATTCTTCTTGTCAGCTTTTCAAATGATTGCATATATTAACATATATATTACTTCAAAATATTTGAGCTACTTGAAATATAAATCTGATGGTTTTACTCCATGTTGATTTGTTATGTATCTTTATAGGCCTTTCTGCATTTGTTAAAATTAATTTCAAATTTTAATGAGGGGAACATTTGAAATCGAATCATACAGTCTTTCAAGATTAGTTTAAAAACCATGACTGCCTATATTGACGTCCCATCTAGATAGCATAGGATATGCTTGAGTAGGTTAAGAAAAATATCCATAAATACAGGAAAACATATTGGACTCTACAGGACTATTTTAGCAATTTACCACCAATGCGGCTTTGCCTGGATAAACAATGCTATCGACTCTGAGACCATTCAAAGTGAATTACCAGGGATTTTTCGTACAAAATCTGAACAATTAATTCAGCCGGACTCAGTAAAAATGGATCATACAAGATTATATTCTAATTATAAATTATTATATTGTAACAAAGTAATTATTAATTTTTATTATTTTTATTAAAAGAGTGGTCTATTTTATGATTATATTTTACTACTCTTTAAATTTCCCTCGTGGCTTATCTTTTGTTTGCCATTCTCAGTTTGTCCTTCCCTGAAATAAATTGTTGTCCCCTCCTGAAGATTTTGTCTTCCCTAATTTTCCATGTGGCAATATTAAAATAAAGAAGGCATATCCTGACCACGAGCACATGTGCTTTTTAGATGGCAGAACGCCATCTACAGGAGCAAAAATAAACTAAACGTTTATTTAACTTGCTCCGTGATATTTGGCCAAACCAATTTTTTGGTAAATTAAGAAAAGCCATCCACGAGCGCGTTTCGCGCTGTTGGCGCTCGTCAGCGTGGAGTAGGCTGTACCACTGCGACCAAAATATTTTTGGTCCCAGAAGCTTTTTGAGAAACCAAGAAATGGGTATTTAAGGCCAACTTATTATATATGTATTTAATACCTGAAAGTATTTTATCCTGGAACATATCATCAGACATAAAAGGTCACATTACCCAAACAAGAATCACTTCGACTTTACTAAGAGAAAGTCACATTCAAATAATTAAAAAGGAAGATGTAATTTGTAAATTCTGCAAAACTGAAAGCATTAAAGATATTACCCACTACATCTCCATCTCTCCTTTGTTTATGTTTCTTTTTTCATTTTCTCTATGGAAATGATGAATGGCGAGTCCTTACAGGACGGAAATGTCCTAATAACGCTGTTGTTGTAAATAGCATAGGCCTGATTTTAAATATCAGACTTTTGTAAGAATATTCCATAAGTCTTTCAAGCGTGGCTGGAGCCTTACCTAAGCTAAAAGGCATGGCACTAAATTCATACATGCCGCCCTATGTTTAAAATCTGTGGACTCTGTGTTTTCGTTGATTTCAATTTGTCATTACCTGCTTGAAATCAATTGCTTTGAAGTATTCTGACTCTTGAATGGTTTCCATGATATCATCGACTATATGGAAATGGAGTATGCATACTTCACTTATATGAAAATAACTTTCCGTAGTCAATCCAAGACCTCCAACACCATCCATTTTCCTAACTAAAATAACTGGAAACGCCCATGGGTTTGATGGACTAATGACTTCTACCTCAAGCATACCTTGAAAAAATCCATCAGTGATGTCTCTATCTGCTGCAATAACCCTGAAAGTCTTGCTTTCGATTGGGTTATTGTGATATTTATTTCATGTTTCGTTGAATTTATTCACTTAATTTAAATAGAATAAAATTGGATCATTCAAATGTATGTTTTCTTAGTTTGTAAGTCTTGGTTGATTTGAATTTAGGTTCGGTATTTTAGTCTGTATCTTCTATAGAATTCATTGATAAGGGATTAGTTTGTTAAACCCTGGTTTGTTAAGGTCATAGCAAGTCTTGAATCGAACCACAAAGTTCATGGAATCATCTTTGGCGAAGATTAAATCTGCATATTTGAAAATAATTCCCTTTTTTCTATAGATCTGATCCATTGACAAGGATTTCGCTCTCATTGTACTTGCGGATAGGTATATTTCTAATGACAAATACTGGTTCAGATCCGGCGTGTCTCCATTAGATGTTGCATCATCATTTGAGTTTGCCCTTATGTATACTGTAGATTGATCCATTTTGAAATATAAATAAGATAGAACAATAATCATGCCTAATTCCAATTTATATAATATACCCAGAGACCAATTTATAGACATTTTTATAATCACTGAACAGAATGAAAGGATGATTAACAGATCTATCTCTAACAAAGAGATGAGTTCTGTGACTTATACTGTTTCATGGAATAGGCACTACAGACTATTCTGTGACAATATGCAAATAAGGTTGGTAGCTATAGACAGATATTAGATATATATTAGATAATGTGCATATAAGGCTACACTATCCTATACGAATATTTACATAATACATTCAAATAATGCTTCCTTTGATAATCTCTTAGGAGACTACTTAGATTCAATAAGTAGATCAGCCACAACCCAAATATTTACATTTTTTTAAAGAGAATATAAATTTTATAGCACGTTTTACGATACATTTGAATATCTTTCATAATTTGAAGTAGAAAATGTAGATTGAATTCCTATCCTTATAAAAGGTAATTAAGACCACACGTGAATTACAATACAATTATATAGGAATTGTATTATTTTCATGGTCTGGTCTTGTAGTTCCTTCAAGAAACTTCAAGCGTAATTAACCTTATTAAGGAGAATTGGGAGCTTTTTTGAAGTATAAACCGTAAAGGTTGTGCTCAGAGCACGTTTCAAATATTTAGGAAGAAATCGTTGCTAGTTAGATTCCTCGAAAGGGAACAATAGTGTCAACTTCAAGACAGTCAATCAGAAAAATTGTCTCAAATTAATTTCAATAAATGCGGCTTCTTATGAGTGACAATCTCCCTGAGTGAACAATATATATGGAATTCCTCAAACTTGATGAGAAATTACCAGGATACATCCGAGGTATGTGTAAATTTAGGCTTTTGTCTCTCATATGATGGTCTGTTGCTCTTAATCAGACGTTTTAAATTATATATCTATAAATATATAAATAAATTTGGTTGATTGAAAGTTAACACGATGAAAGAATGCACACATGACCTTTCTAATGACGATACTGTTGAAAACTTTGAAAAATGATTTTTAATATTGTGAAACCATTTTTCGAAAAGAAACCAGAATTATATCCTAGTTTCAAGTGATCTAATAAACTTCTATAATTCATATAAATTTAGATATACTCTTATAAACTATAACATTGCATGATTGGTGTCCAGCTGGTCGTAGTGGGTCACGCCTACCCCCACCACGGGCACCACTACGAGAAGGGAGGAGACGACCACCACTCCTCGCACCACGGCCACGACGACCACAGAGGACACAAACATGGACACCACTCCGGTGGATACTCCGACTACAAGGACGACGCTAACTCCAAGGGCCATTCCTCTCACGGGGACTCCTATGGCTCCTATGGGTCGGGAAAAAAACATGGTTCAGATGGCTTCTCTTCCCACCACTCCTCCGGTGGTGACAGCAGCTACAAGAAAGGTGGAGAAGAATTCGGCAAGCACCACATGGTACAGGAGGGGCTGAATCACGGCAGCGGTGGGGCAGCACATGGCGCTTTTGGTCATGACAAGCATGGAAGCAAGGGCAGCAAATCAGGCAAGGCTGGAGGCGAATTCTTCAAGAACAAGGAACACAAGAACAAGGGCTTCAAGAATGTCTACCACAAGGAAGAATACGGCGATCAGAAAACCTACAACGACGAATTCAAGGATAGCGATTACAAGAAGAAGCACGCCGACCACGAAGATTTCTATGACAAGGATGGAGGCAAGTACGTGAAGGAGGACAACGACAAGCATTACAAGACGGCCAAGAAACACGGAGAGGACTACCACAAGGAAGGAAAGAGTGGTTACGATGCTCACCACGGGAGCGGATACAAGAAAGGAGGAAAACACCACAACAGCGAGGATTCCCACAAGAAAGACGGAAGCACCTACCACAAGAAGAATTTTGATGACTCTAAACATAAGCACGGAGGATCATCTTACAAAAAAGGTAGCAGTGGCTCTGGGTACAAAGATGGGTCTAGCTATGGAAAGAAGCATGGCGGAGAGCAGTACAGGAGTTCTGGATACAGTGATGGGGGAGATGAAGGCTACGGAGATGGAGGCGATGGAGCTCATGGAGCTGGAGGCTATGGTGGACACGATGAAGGTATCAGCTACGGAGGCCATGAAAAAGGTGGCTATGGAGGTGATGCATACGCCAAGGGAGGCTATGCCAGCGATAGCCATGGAGTTGGAAAGAGTACCCAAGGGGGAGACTATGGTTCTTATATTGCTGGAGGTAAAGGAGGGTATGAGGGATATGCTGACAGTGGAAAGGGTGCCTATGGCCATGCAAGTTATGATGATGTGGGTGCAGGAAAATACGAAGATTATGGAAAAGGTAAGCATGTGCATGGATACAGTGATGCAGGGAAGGGTGGTTATGGACATGAAGGATATGCTGAATCAGGAAAAGGAGCCTATGTACATGAGGGCTATGTTGATGCAGGGAAGGGCATATATGGACATGGATATGCTGATGTAGGAAAAGGAGGTCATGGACATGGCGCTTATATTGTTGATGGAAGCTCTGGACATGTAGCTGATGGAGGAAAAGCAGGTTATGGACAAGAGGCTTACGTTGAGGCAGGAAAGGCTGGCAGCTATGGAGATGCTGGGTATGGTAGTGATGGGAAAACTGTCTACATTCTGGAGGACCATGGAAATGCAGGCTATGCAACTCCTGTAGTTAAAGGAAGCGGGTATGTAAATGGGGGATATGTGGACGGCGGTAAGATTGCCTATGGCACGGTAGGACATGCTGGAGGCAAAGGAGGGCATGCCGGTCTCTTCAGCGGGCATGTCCAGGCAGAGAGGCCTGCAGAACTTGGGCATGGCTACAGCCTGAACGTCGGACCGGCCGATGGGAGCCATGGTGCTGCAAGGCATCATGTATACTTCCGTCAGGGATAGAACTACTGCTGAACTGCATAAATTGTACATTCTGTATTTATTGTATTGATTAAATATTTTATTTTAAATTGACCATCAACAAAGTGTTTTTATTTTAACACAATTTTAACAGTACACCAGTTTCCCCCAATATTCTCAAACTTATTTACATGCTGAGAGTACCTCTCTCATCAATATAATATTATATTTTTCCCATTTTATTAGAATATTCATGTACAGCATACTGCACATAGAATATGTAGAAGTTACAGCAGGTAAAATATCCACCGACATATATTTATATATAGCCTTAACGTACAATGAGTTTTCAACTGTCTCATTTTGTAAAATTGATGATTTCTTATTTAAAATTCGTCATAATTTCTTTGATAATATCTTTAAAAAAAGATGTTAAAAATATTGAGTTTGTCGAAGCACAATTATATTTGAAGATTTTATGCTGATGCATCTTACCAGAATAAGCAAAGAAATATTTTCAAAAATTAACATACTTTACGGTAATAAATATAAAGATTTCCTTTCAAACAAAATTTCAAACTATATATAAGCCCCATATTATGTTTTAAATAATACAAAATGTTCAATTGAATATTCTATTGAATAATTGCTATTCCTGTTTACATAAATGAAAATAAATATAAAAAATGATGATAAATGTTTTTTTTCCAAATTTTGGTGATAAAAAATAAACGGTGATACTTGTAAAACCATACCAGCAAGTGCAAGTTACTAAACGGGGCTCTGGAACGCTTGTAAGTGAAAAAGTCAAACCGCTTTTTACATGTGTAGATATGTGGTGCACTCACGATAACATCAGTCGGTACTCAGGAAGAAGACGGGCGCGAAACTGGGTTATTTAGAGTTAGTATATAAAAATATTATAATTTTATCATTCTCCAAAAAGCGAAAAAATGGTTTGTTCATTGTCTAATTTTAGAATTCGAATAGATGATATATTAATTTATGTATCCTACTTGCAAAATATACCGTTATTTTATTCAATGATTTAGGTGGAGAAAAGCAACAAACATCAATTTATCTTGACAAAAATATATTCAATAAAAGTAGTGGATGTTTACCCCGAAAATATTGTTTAAACAAGTGTTTGATTGGCAAACCATCTCTCAGGTGAAAAGCGGGCTAAACGTAATAGATTCAGTTGTATTCAAAATAATCTGAAAAAATCTAAATTAATCAAATAAACATTTTTAAGAGGTCAATTCTAACTTTAAAGATTGTGAATTCGGCTAAGAATGGAAAAACAGACAAATTTGTCTTCTATTGAAAAGGAAATGGTAAAATTCTTATTCTAAAATGGCATTAAACAAAATGAAATATAATGAACTTAGACTTTATCAAAGTCATTTTAAGAACATTGGGCCAATTAAAAATAGAATAGCTTTTTATAGAAAGCAACTGTGCATTATAGACTAAAATCTAAAGAAAATTTGAGGAAACTCGTTTTTATACTTCTAGATTTGAAATTAAATTTGAAAAGGGGATAATGTCAACTTAATTTATCCTCAACCCTAAGAAGAGTGAAATAATATAAGAATTGTTTTCTGATGAGTTAGCCTATTTTAAATGCTCGCTGGAGTAAACGGTTTATTTGAGATGCCAGTAGGATTGAATGGAAAGTTTGGAGGGAAACGGGGAACGATTTTAGCCAATATTTGTTGGATCGTTTTTGATGACAACTCTCAGATCTATAAAATATTTTATTGAACTTTGAACATTTTTAGATAAAGCGAGAAATGAGTTGATTACCTCGTATTTAAGGTAACAAAAAATCTTATTTACAACATCGTTCTAACCAGATTAAATTAATTAAAAAAAGACATAAGAAACTAAACAAATCAATTGTAGAGGGTAAGTTCTTATTTCTACAAACTTTCACACTCAAAGAATAATCATTTTCTTTCTTCAGTCCCTCCCCTGTGTGGAAGCTTCTTTTAGGAAAGACCTATTAAGCCAATGCACTTTCTTAGTTTATCTTTTGGAAGATTCTTTGAAAAAAATCAGTTTCCATTTCCTCATTCCGGGACGTATTCCAAATTTATTGTTCCACTTTGAACATCTTCTTTTACAAAAATATTTTCGATTTATGTGTTTTGTCCTTGCAGTTATTTGTTCGGACCGGATCCATTTTATGGAAGATTGGTTATCAGTTTTCAAAATTATCGGAAAATTAATATCTCTGGACAATTCCCTTATTAGTCTTTAGCCCATTTTAATTCACAGATTCCTTCGCATATGGAAATCAGCTCTGCCTCGCATGTTGATAAAGTCACTAAATTTTGATTTTTACTTCGCCAGTTGATAAGGCTATTTCCAAATTTAATTGTGTATCCTGAATAAGACCCTGCGTCCTTTGTTGAGCACCATCTCGCGTCTGTACTAACGACAATATTATTTTCTGTTTGACTATATCTTAACATTTTATCTCTGGTGCCCTTCAGTTACCTATATATTCTTTTGACTGCCGTCAAATACACTTCTCTTACATCGTTATCATATTGCGATAAATGGCATTAAACAAAATAAAATTTAATGAACTTAGACTTTATCAAGGTCCTTTTGAAAGATTTCTAACCCAATTAAAAATAAAATAGCTTTTTATTGGCGAAAGACAAATGGCATATGCACATAACAGAAAGCAACCGTGTGTGATATAGAAAAAAATCAAAAGAAAATTTGAGGAAACCTTTTGTACTTCTGGACGAGTTCCCGTTTCCAGATACACGAGGGACCCGATCAACTCTTGGTACAATGTCTTGTCTACTGGCTTGGAGTCTTTATACTCATCAATGTTCTGATCTCGATCACCTGGAGTTTGTACGATGTTGCATTCCTCAAGTACAAATTTTAAAATTTTATTAATGTAATGCGATTGTGACAAATCGTAACCATGTTCTGTTCTCCTTATTTCTATACCTATGAATGGTTCGTTTTCTTCTTTTTCCTTTGAATCAACAATTATTTTTATATTTCTGATGCTAAAGTATCATTGAATATCTGACATGAGCTGTTTGAAGATCATTAATATATAAACTCAAAATTCCAAATTCTCTTCCCCACATGGTTCGTATCTAGATCTTATCATTCCTAATTCTGCTTAAATTTTGTTGAGTCTTTTATTCCAACAGCGTCCAGATTTTGGAAGACCATATATGCTTTTTAACTACTTTCAAACTTTGTCGTCTTTATCCTTTTCAACAAATCCTCTGTTTGTTCCATAAAAACAGTTTCCTTCAACTCCCATTTAAGGTATGCCGCTTTTACAACATGCGAATTCATGGTTAAATTTAACTGTGCCGCTGAGGCAACAATTTCGCGAAGAGTTTCCTTTCTGATCACTGGTGAAAAGCATTGCTTATAGTCGATGCCGTATTTTTGATTACTAAGCAATGGCGACTAATCTCTCTTTTCTTTCAGGATCGCCCATACCTGATTTTCCTTCTCATGCTGTAAACCCATTTGCTTTACATTATCTTCATATTCTTTTCTCTAGGACCTAAAGTCCATACATCATGTTCGTTAAAATATTCCAATTCTTTCTTCATCGAAACAATCTATTCATTCCTATTTTGGTTTTCATGGCTTGCTCAAAATTTCTGGAACATATTCTTCTTTTTTCTAATATCATGTTCGCCTTATTTATTTCTTTTATCCTTTGTGAAAGCCTAACTCCTTGCTCTTGTGACTTAATTTCATTTTCCCTGATTTTTTGCTCAATGTCTTTCCTCCAAAACCTTTTGGATATCTCCTTTTTTTGCGACCTGGTTTTACATTTCTTTCTTCTTCTTCTTCTTCGAGAGAGGTTCTTCTTGTCTAGAATCTGTAGAATTGTCTGCATTTAATGTCACTGATATATGATATCTAGATCGTCGCTGTCTTTATTAATTAGCTTTTCATGTTCTTTTAAGGTTATGATATCGCTAATATTGTGATTATTTTCATTTCAGTACGAAACTCGTCATAATTCGTGTTTTTTGGAGATTATTTGCATAAAAAATTACTTTCTTATTTTCTATAAATTTCACTGCTCTTACTTCTTCTAATCTCCCAGTGAAGAATTTATAGACTCGGTAAGCCTTTCTACTTAAGGAATAACATATAAAGATGATCTTTTGACTTTTAGGCGAAAATTTGTTTCTACGTCTTTTATAAATGAGCCAAAATACTAAACAGCCGAATAATATAAAATGCCTAATAGAAGGCCTCCTCCCTTTATATTTTTCCATTGGCGTAGCATGACTGAGCGACTTATGCGGTGTACAATTCTTGACATAAGCTGCCGTAGCTACAGCCTCTGCCCAGAATGGCATAGGTAACATTGAGTCGATCCATAGTGTTCGCGCTGTTTCCACTACAGTTCGTTTATTCTCTCCGCAACTCCGATGCCTTGAGGCGAGTAGGTGGTGGTGAATTCCATTCTTTATTAGGATATCTTTGAATCTTTCATTGATGAACTCCGTGCCGTTATCAGTTCGCACATCCTTTTTTTTTAATTTAGTTCAATTTCGATATTCGCCTTGAAATCTTTAAATCTATCAAAGGTGTCATCTTTGGTTTTTGAAAGGTAGGCAAAAGTCCTTCTGCTGAAGTCATCTACTAGAACAAAGAAATACCTTGATCCTCCTAAAGATAGATTAGCCATTGGACCGCACAGATCCATGTGAATTAATTCAAGCGGCTCAGTGGTATTATTCCCTGTAACAGGATGGTAAGGTCCTCTACTCAATTTTCCCATTATACACGATTTACATTCCGGTCGATTCCTATATTTAATATCAAGTCCATACACCAGATTTCCTTAGATCAGCTCCTTCATGTAAGCTTGGTTCAGATTATTCAATCTTCTGTGCCAGATACTAATCTTGTCATTGGAGATATTGCTTGTGGCCATAGCATTCTCAGGCCTTCTTGATTTATCAAATCTTAACCTTGCCTCCATTATAAACATTCGGTCTTTAATATGAGCTTCGGCGACTAAGTTGTATTTTTTTTTGTAAAATTTGGCTCCTTCATTGTTAAAAATTATTCTATTTCTTATTTTTATCAGTTTGTACCCAGAAAGAAGGCCCGACATCAGATTAGGTACATGTAAAACATCCCTAATCTGTACATTCGAAATTTACTGGCCTGTACTAGTAGTCACTCTGATAAAATCTTTAACAGTAGAGTGAGTAATTTTATCCTTTCCTGCCAAGTATAATTCACTTTCATATGGCACTACATCTTCTATCCAACCAAGGTGAGGTGATAAGTGTGTTGTGTATCCAGAATCAATACAGCATGATTGTATCTCACCGTTACTATCTGTGGATACTTCGCTTCTTTCATCTATATAGTTTCCGAATGCTAGTTCCTTAGGTATGCTTGATATTTGGTTTGTACAATTTCTAAAATTATTTTATAATAATTCGTACTTGATTTTGCACTTCTATTTCTTTGTTGTTCTTGGGATCGCTTATTTCTAGACCAACAATCTTTGGCCACATGTCCCTTTCTGCTCCAGATAAAACATTCTTTCTGTCTGTTTGATGATTACCCCTTTTATCTATACTTCTGAAGGCCTGTTCTTGTTCCTCTATGTGAATTTCATTTATTTTATAATTTAAATATGTTTTCTTCCTCCTTGAGAGACTGTTGTATTTCTTCGAGGGTTATATCTCGTCGGGATCTAGGTACAATTGCTATTTTCTCTAATTTTGGATGGATGCCTCGAACAATATGGTAGGTTAGCCCTCTTTGGGATATTTGGTGTCCGAGCGATGAGCTCTTTGCTCCAATATTTTTGTCTCTAGTTAAATATTGATCTACCGATTCGCTATAATTCATTTTAATATTTTTGAGTTCGAGTCCTACATCTATAATTTTATCTTCGAGATTTCCCGTATAGATTCTTTTTAAGTCATCCCATACCTTTTTTGCCATATTTACATCTGAAAACATTCCAGCTTGTTCGTGTCTGAGAGTGTCGTTATAATTATACCAAAGGCTTCATCATTCTTTACGTTGTATGTATCCCATGAATCTTTTTCTTCAATATCATGCTCATGTTTGGAAATTACACATTTAAATAACTTCTTTGCACGTAGAAGTGCCTCGACCTTTAATGCCCTTATTGGGTAATTTGTACCCTTTAATGGTTCTATTCTAGACGCCGGCAATGAGGAAGAATCTGCCATTTTTTCTATAAGCTGATGAAATTTTAATTTTGAAAAGCTAGACCTAAGTATCAATTATAATTATATTTTCTTTCGCACATAATTTGAAAATTAGATTTTATTTTATTTAAATTTTTTCTAATAACTACGCTCTGCTACCATTTATTGGATCGTTTTTGAAGACAACTCTCAGATCTACAAAAGTAATTTATTAAACTTTAAACATTTTATATAGAGCGAGAAACGAGTTGATTACCTCATATTTAAGGCAACAATAATTATTTTATTTACAACGTCGTTCTAACCAGATTGAACGAAAAAGACAACAAAGAAAATAAACATTTCAATGGTAGAGTTAAGTTCCTATTTTTATAAGCTTTCACACACAAATAATAATCATTTTCTTGCTTCAATATTTCATATAAATGATGCTGAAAACTTATTAAAAGTACTGTTTGGTGGCCGTAAGGCATAAATAGAACTAGGAACTAGTTTTAATAAGAATTCTGTCAACACTAACGTTTATCAAAACAAACTTTGGATTAGCACATATCCCTAGTGCTTATTGATTTAATAACTAGCAACACAACAATGGGCTTTTACTACTCCAACAAGACTTTGTACCCTCAAATGCATCCAGAAGCGCTAAAGGTTGGTTAGAATGGCGCAAAATTCTCATATTTTAAATAGCCCGAATTTCTTCTGGCTTTATTACAATAGAGAATATTTAAGGCAGATACAAAAATTCTAAATAGAAATGTGTGCCTCTATAATCCCAAAATTTTTAAACTACAAATTTGACACTTTTTTTAAATTTTATTATTACAGAAGCACGAAGTCTATCAGACTATTGTGCTTTATTAGAAATATTTGCATATATATTTTTGATTATTCACACGATGAATTAGTAGTGATTTATAAATCTTTTTACAAATTGCTCTAAACTTGCCAAAGTATTCATAAGATTAAGCATATACAGAAAGTTGATTTGGCCTTGTGTCAAAGTAAGCAAGTACAATTTGGTTAGTCAGAGAGCAAGCCAACAAAAGATGCTCTGGTGTTTCAACATCTAGACAGCATTCACATGTTGGATCATTTGTAACTCTCAAGTCAAAGAGAAAACTTAAAAAGGGTTCTTTGCCTATGAAGAACAAAGTAATGTATCTATCAGGAGCAATGAATCTTGGTACATCTTTCGGAAAAAAATTCTTGAACGTTAGATTAATTTGAGAAAGATAAAATCTAAATTTTGTATTGATATATATTTGGGTCAATTCATTTGAAAGGGGCTTATTTAGTGTTTGGTCTGTCAGAGAATTCTTCATATTGTATCTAATTAGTGATAATTCAAGGTAGTCGGTCAGCATAGGAGTTTTGGCCAGAATATGAGTAATGTAAGAAGATGAACTTTTGTAAGCATGAATGCACCTAATTAAAATTTGATACTGTATAAAATTTAACTTTGAACGCTTTGCTGCATTGATAAAAGAGAAACAGATATTTGATGCATAACCTAACATAGGACGTATCACCGTCTTGTATAAAATCAATCTGCGCCTTGAATCAATTCCCCAAGTACGTGCACAAAATGAAAATAGCGAATTCTTAAATTTCATAGCCCTATTAATTTTATTGTCAACGTGTGATCCAAAATCAATTTTATTTCTTTGTCTGTGGTTGCAAAAATAACTCCCAAAATCTTTATAGTGTCTGATGGCTGAATATTTATACCGCTAAAGTTTACAGGAAAAATTTTGGTAATTGTGTAGGTAGAGTATACCTGTTTTATTCGGATTTATTGAGAGTTTTACCTTCTCACACCAATTTTTAATATTATTCAGACTTTTTTCAATTTCTAACTGAAGGTCCTGGATGTTAGAGCCCTAAACCACAAATTAAACATCATCGGCAAAAGCTATGACTTTTGCGAAATATTCACTAAAAGATGAAATGAAATCATTTAATAATTAATTCCAAATAATTGGAGAAATAATTCCACCTTGAGAAAATCCCTTATTTACCATTTTTGTACATTTTTAGCTCTACCTTTCGATCTTCGAGATATGAAATAACTATTTTAATTAGTGGCGCTGGGAAGTTTGCTTTGTCCAATTGTTGAATGATTGCAGGGTGCCAAGCATTGTCGAATACTCCGCTGATATCCACAGCAACCAATGCTGTAACATCTGTTTCCTTTCTTTGGAGACTTATTTTATTTATTTCGTCTAGGGCAGAGATTGTAGACTTTGCTTGTATGAAGCCGTGCTGATCAGGATGCATAAACTTATTAACATTGATATGATTTAAGAGTCCGATGTGAATTAATCCCTCAAAAATTTTGCCAAGATTATATGAAAGACATATAGGTCGGTAGGCCTTCGGTTCATTTTAATTATCTTTATTTGTTTGTCTTTTTTAATTATCATAACAGATGATTCTTTCCAGGCCATTGGATAATAATTTGGTCCAATGCAAGCAATGAATAAATTTGTTAGGACTGGCGATATGTAGTGGGCTGCCGTTTTAATAATCTAATTACTTATATGATCTAATCCTGGAGCCTTTTTATTGTTGAGTTTACTAATTATAGAGAAAGTTTGAGCATTATCAAAATGAATATTTTCGTCATTGGAAAAAGTATGTTCCTTGTTTCTGATTAATTTATGATAATATGATTCAGAAGATTGATTATCGTCCGGAAACAGCGAAGAGAGAAGGTTTATCATTTCTGATTGAAGCCTATCTCGAGATACATTTAAAATCGGTAAATCAAATGATTTTGGATTAGTCCTATGTTTCAAATTTTTATAAGTATTTCCAAAGGGGATGAATTTTCAACTTCCTCTAAGAAGGTCAGCCAAAAACTCACTCTTCTTGTTTTTACAATAGTAATCATATATTTATTTCGTGTTTATTTATATATTTTTAATCAATTAGCTGTCAATTGATCCGTTTACCTCGGTAATAAATATTTCGAACTTATTTGAAATGACTCTTAAGAAGTTCCAATTCACCCGTCCACCAAATAAATGAATTATCATGTAAGTATTTTGGCTTTATTTTTAAAGATGCATACGCTGCCTCAATGAGTATATCGGTTATTAGGGAAACTACACGACTTATATCGTTTTTATTTTCTATATTACTGGATGCCTCAACTGCCTCGTTAACTCTTGAGAACTCAATTGCTTGCTCATATTTCAGCCAGTTTGTTCCCTTCTCTTGAAAATACCACCTTGAAGTATTTCCACGCAAAATGTATTCTGTTCCCAATCCAATGTCAAAATAAATTGTGAGGTGGTCTGATATTTGGGAGAGATTTAATGTTTTCCATTCTTCAACAAGTACATGAGGATGACGATTTGTTATAGTGAGGTCTATTATGCTTGAACCTCGACAAGTTTTGTCCCGATTATTATGAATAAGCATGTTATGAAATTTAATTATGGACTGAAAGCTTTTACCATTCTGATTCAAAACATTATCAAACCATAATTGGCTTCGAGCATTAAAATCTCCTATCAATATCATTGGATTTGTATTAAAAGTTGTAATCAATTTATCGAAGAATTGAACAAGATTAGTGTCCATTTTATTTGGATGTATGTGAATATTTGAAATAATAATTTGAAATTTAGCAGTTTGCACCGAAATGGTAGTTGCAAATGAGTTGGAGAAATCTGCAATTAAATTACATACTAGGACAGGATTTGCTACAATAATTGCAGTATATATCGGAGTGCTCGAAATATTTGCACTTAGTATTTTACAATGCTTATTAAAAATTACTTCGTTATTCATCTTATATAGCTCTTGAACTAAAACCAGATCACACTTTTCTCTATTAATGTATTCCATGATTTCATTATTAACTATATTACGTTTCCGTATATTTTTTGTATAATTTCAAGTTTAAACATTCACCTTTATAATTAAGTGCTATAATTTAAACTAATGTGATGATATCATGATCTAGTTCTGTATAAC
This sequence comes from Cordylochernes scorpioides, assembly GCA_030710605.1. NCBI lineage: Eukaryota > Metazoa > Arthropoda > Arachnida > Pseudoscorpiones > Chernetidae > Cordylochernes > Cordylochernes scorpioides. The sequence goes on from CP092864.1 coordinate 180,917,044, forward strand.
ATGTTCTCTATATTTCGTATTTCATTTGTAATAGGTACAAGGGATTAGATTCATCATTTGATTTATGATTGTTGTTATTCCTATATTTAGAAATCGTTGAGCAATTTATGCATTTCGGGACTGATTGGCAATTACTATGTTGGCCGCTGTCTCCGCAATTATTACACATCTTAATATTACAAGAATTTTCATCGAGACCAAAACTAAAACAATTTTGACATTGCCGTACAAGCACCTTATCCTCTTTGTATGTAACCTGATTTTCAGTATATATTCGTTATATTAATTTGATATATTGCTGGTGACACACGGAGAACAACATCTTGTACATCGGAGTTAGATTTCAAAGCAAAAATAACTTTCATCTTCTTATCCCTTCCTTCCAACTCTAAATTTGACACTTACGAATGAATTTTTCTTAAAATATTGTGGAAAATAATCGCTTCAACACTCCGCACAGAATAATGCCAATAAGAATGAATCCCATGGAAATCCCAGATATATTCGTATTTTGAAATGATATTATTATTGATTATTCTATCATATTTGAGCACCCAAATCCCAAAATAGGATAAACTTACGTGAATCTCTATTTATTCATTTTATATAAAAGATAAAATATCGAAGTGATATATTATTTTTCTGCTTGTATATTTTGATAAATTTGAAATCATATTTGTCTTTTTTTTTCAAATCTTCATATATTTTTTATTTTTTCAAAAAAATATCCCTTTATATCTTAATAGGATATGCAAAGAACTTGTGTGCATTAGTATTACAATCTTGCAGACTCGGTTCAGTGACAAAACAACGACACCTGTTTTAGATATTTCAGAACGCTAACCCGGAGAACATTGTTGGGCTATGGTACTCGTCAATTCAGGGAAGTGTTTAAGTTTACAAGATGCACCAGTGAATCACGAAATATTCAGAATTTTCAAAGAGGCAAAATCTATGGCCCAAATATAAATGGATACTACCAGGGCAAAATTCTTTGATACCAAAAAGAAATCTCACCTCTCACCTCAAAATATAAGACTATTCGCAATCTATTGACTGAAATATAGCAGATGCGGGAGGTGACAACGACTTTCTCTAACGCAATAAGGACAGCAGTAATAATTATTAAAATAATATTTCTATAAGATAAACATAAATGTCAAAAATTCATCAATTTATTCGATTCAAGTTTTCTTGGGAAAATAATTTCAGTTGTTTTCTCTTACCTTTCGGATATGATTTATTTCAGAAGGTCTTGTGTATTGACCTTGTGGTTCATCTCTCTGTCTGCCTTCTACCATTTGACTATCAGATTGGAAGTCTCTACCAATAGTTAAGATACCGCCGGTAGACTCGCGGGGTCAGTGGAATACCCTGTCACGGCTGAACTACCATCCAAAAGGTAATTTATTGAAAATATTTGCTTATCGAGCAGACTATTCACCAGAGGAAATATTTTATTTAATTACCTACAGGATTAACCAGCTAATTGTGATGAATATTATTTGGATACATATGTTAAAAAAAGAGGTAAAATTTCCGGTGTTAAAAATTGAAAAAAAAAAACTTAAATAACTCAACTATAAGATATTTGTTGCAATTAGCAGAAAATAATGTCCATAGATAAATGCTCTCATCAAATTTTCAGCACCGATATATAAAACTCATCAATATTTTATCCTTTACATAACAAATTCACCTTTATATGCATGAACATTTCTTTTAAAAGAACTTGATTCTCCATAGGCTATTATTCATATAAAAATAGCCTGTGCCGAATATTTAAATTTGTGGCTACATAATCTACAAAAATTTAGTTTGAAACATCAATCTCTCAATATCATAGCCACATACCACACCAATAGAAGCTATTAGATACCATGGGAAAATGTCAAAATTTGTTCAAAAGGAATAATTTAATAATTAGGAATGATACGTACGTATTGCCCTTATGTAAAATACATATACGAGGATGGGTAGAAAAGTAAGGTCTCCTATTTTTTTTTTCATAGAAAAACACATTTAATCACAACTTTTTATACATTATTGGAAAGGTTGGACACTTTGCTATTTTTCTACACAGTCGCCTTGATGCTCAATCACTTTTTTTCATCCTGTCAATCAACTTTATAATTCCGGTGTTGTACCACTCGTAATTGAATAATGCAACAGGTTTCTGGAAATAAGTTCCTTTTGATTTTTAATTGCATTTTATATCTTTAGGGCATTTCTACTCTTTTACGGGAATACAAATTGACAATAATGAAGCCCTGTTAAACACTAACCGTTATTGTTCATTTTGTACTCCTATAAAAGGGCGGATATGCTGGAAAGATTGAGAGTGCAATAAAAAATCAAAAGTAACTTATCTCCAGAAACCTGTTGCATTATTTTATCAAAATATATCCATTGTTGAAAGTAATCAAAATTTATAATTACGGAGTTCTTTAGAGTTCATATCGATTTTTTTGACACAGAGACAAATAATCTTGATATGTATGATTACGAAGCATAGAAAAGATAAACACAAATATATATATATATTCTTATAGTATGAAATGGGTGGAGTTGAATGTCATCCTTCCGTAAAGAAGCAAAAGAATGTGGATAAGTTTGCATGTAGCTCATCGATGTAATGGGCTGATATCCAGGTAGCGACACGTCAATTTGTGACATATCAGTGTAGAAATGACAATCTCCCCGTGACACTGATTTTCTTTATTTGGCGTTTTACTTCCTCAAACCGCGTACAGGCGTGAAGTAGCGCCCTCTGTCGTCCTTATATATTCCCGTGGGCCGGGAGGTCGTCACATTCGACATGGGTCCGGCACCGCTACTACTGCTCCTACTGGTAGGTTGTCTTCAACTCTCTCCTGAAATTAGGAATATGTCTATGCAGTTTTCTCCTACACTCTAGAATGAAATTTCATTGTTTTTTTCTCCTACATTTTGGAACCTACCTGCAGCCTACTCCTTCAATTCGATATATCTCAGATACTTTCTGCTGTACTTGAAATGTTCTTGATACTTTCTTCTACACTCTGTAATGTATTTGATTTGTGATTTCTCCTGCACTTGGAATCTCCCTGCAGACTTCTTCTTCAATTTGATATATCTCAGACACTTTCTCCTGTACTTGAAACGATCTCGATATTTTTTCCTACATTTTGGAATGTCTTTGATTTGAGCTTTCTTCTACACTTCGAAATGTCCTTGCAGCCTTATTCAATTCTATCTATCTCAAACACTTTTTTCTGTACTTGAAACGATCTAGATAATTTCTCCTACACTCTGGAATGTATTTGATTTATTGTTTCTCCTTAACTTTGAAATGTCCCTGGAGATTTATTCAATTCGATATATCTCAGATACCTTCTCCTGTACTTGAAACGATCTTGATGCATCTTCCACATATTGAGATATTTATCAAACTTTTAAATATACTTGTACACTTAAATGACTCTGACTTTTTTTCTCACAATTCTGCATGTTTTTGGTACTTTTTACTGCACTTCGAAATGTCTCTAGAGCTTTCTCCTTCATCATAGATTGTGTGTGTGTGTTGTCTCTTCACGTTTTTTATACACTTTGGAAAGTCTTAGGTCTTTACCCCATCTCAAATACATTAACATCTCTCTCTCTGACACTTTTCTTACCTTTGAAATTTCTTACATTTGAAATTTATCTTTCTCTTACACTTAGGAATATATAAAGAATTTCGCATTCTCTATCTCTCTCATAACACTTTGACAACACCCACATCGTATAAATTAAGTATTTCATAAATTCATTTCAAATAATGTATCTGTATCTAAGTCCCTATATATATCTGCAACACTAACAACTATGATATTATTAACGTGAGCAAAAGAAATTATGATGCACTAGCGCGCCATCTGTTATCAAAATTCAAAACTATTTTAAAGGCGTAAGAATCTTTTTTATATTGAACAATTTCTACTGCCCTTACTGCAATGGAAAAATTAATGAGATGGCCTGGCTCATTTTGTTTGCCAAATTTTTATCGATCATACTACGATTCTGTAGGCCATTTCTTTTTTTCAATCTTTATATTTATCAGTAAATCTTATGAGACTCTTAACGGTTTCTTTGAAAAATTATCACGGCCTCAATCTGTAAAGATTTTTGTCTCTCCTCCTATCTCATTCTGAGTTCACACAGATGCTACTTCTCTTTCTAGAATCTCAGTTCAGAATTTATCATATGGTAAAACACATAATGGCGAATTGTATATTTATGCATTTGAAAATTACTGGAATATTTCCGAAATATTTTAATTTTGTAAGCATTATCTATATTAATAAAATGGAAATTTCATAAGTGGACATCACTAAAAACTTTCGTTCCAATGCATCAATTTCAACCAAATTTTCAACATTTATGTAAAACGAGATGGAGCAGGTTTTGCTTAACATCAAAATATATTTCCTAACATTAACATGCGTAACTTCGCTGTTATCGATTAAATACAAAAAGAATCAACAGAGTTAATTTTATTTATATATAAATACAAAATTAAATTTCAACAGAGTTAATTTTTTTACATACTAGCTAATAATCTCAATCTAAAAAATATTCAAAACAAGCAATTTTAAGATAACACCATATGTAAAACAGTCGGCCAAGAAAACAACAACGATATTACATCTTTCTCACATATTCACACACAATCTTGATTAATAATTAAAACTAATCTTTAACATTGTTTATTATACTTCAACTTTTATTTCTACATTTGTTTTTAAATACCCAATTATTTTATCATGTTTCTAATTTCGCCTAACAAATATACAAATTTATAGTGACCAACATATGCAAATTTTATCTTTGTTTTTATTTAACTTGTTATCGTAAACATAACATCCATTGTAAGCATTTTTCTGTTCACCTTCCGTGGTTTCTCTTTTCTCTGATAGTTTTTAGGTGTAGTATATTTTCTTATTACTAGACTACAAACATTCCCTCGAGAAAAACCTGGGGGAAGCCGGGTACATCCGCTAGTATAATTATATAAAAAAATATTTTTAAATATATGACAAAAGCAAATTTTATATTAACAATTTTCTAAAAATATATATAAAAATTGAAATTATATTAAATGAATTGCTAAATATTCAGAAAAATCCTTATTTTGAAGAAATATAGTTCATTTTTCTTCCAAAAACTAGTTAAGCGATTTGCCTTCTCGGGGAATATATATTTATATTTTAAAATTTTCTATACGAATTCCTGAATAAAAAATACATAATTACATTTCAGAATTTATTTTAAAAATGAAGCTTTTTAACGCATTTACCATATAGTGGTGGATAAGAAAAAAAAAGGTAGAGTTTTCTGGTTTTCGAACTGGTGTTTGAGACATATTCAATTGATAGGTCGGTTAGACAATATTGGTTTTCTTTGGTTTCTCTGTGCACGCTTCTAGTAGAGAATGTTGAAGCATGAATAATATATTCAAGTTATGTAAAACTGTAAACGTTAATGTGATTTTCCTAAACAGTATATTTAGAAAATAAAATAAGCGCTGATCTTAATGCAATGTTAAATATCAAGCTTTATAATTAAGCACTATATATTCTTCTTGTCAGCTTTCCGAATGATTGCATATATTAACATATATATTTCTACAAAATATTTGAGCTACTTGGAATATAAATCTGATGGCTTTATATACTCCATGTTGATTTGTTATGTATCTTTATAGGCCTTTCTGCATTTGTTAAAATTAATTTCAAATTTTAATGAGGGGAACATTTGAAATCGAATCATACAGTCTTTCAAGATTAGTTTAAAAACCATGACTGCCTATATTGACGTCCCATCTAGATAGCATAGGATATGCTTGAGTAGGTTAAGAAAAATATCCATAAATACAGGAAAACATATTGGACTCTACAGGACTATTTTAGCAATTTACCACCAATGCGGCTTTGCCTGGATAAACAATGCTATCGACTCTGAGACCATTCAAAGTGAATTACCAGGGATTTTTCGTACAAAATCTGAACAATTAATTCAGCCGGACTCAGTAAAAATGGATCATACAAGATTATATTCTAATTATAAATTATTATATTGTAACAAAGTAATTATTAATTTTTATTATTTTTATTAAAAGAGTGGTCTATTTTATGATTATATTTTACTACTCTTTAAATTTCCCTCGTGGCTTATCTTTTGTTTGCCATTCTCAGTTTGTCCTTCCCTGAAATAAATTGTTGTCCCCTCCTGAAGATTTTGTCTTCCCTAATTTTCCATGTGGCAATATTAAAATAAAGAAGGCATATCCTGACCACGAGCACATGTGCTTTTTAGATGGCAGAACGCCATCTACAGGAGCAAAAATAAACTAAACGTTTATTTAACTTATTCCGTGATATTTGGCCAAACCAAATTTTTGGTAAATCAAGAAAAGCCATCCACGAACGCGTTTCGCGCTGTTGGCGCTCGTCAGCGTGGAGTAGGCTGTACCACTGCGACCAAAAATATTTTTGGTCCCAGAAGCTTGTTGAGAAACCAAGAAATGGATATTTAAGGCCAAATTATTATATAAGTATTTAATACCTGAATTTTTTTTTTCCTGGAACATATCATTAGACATAAAAGGTTACATTACCCAAACAAGAATTACTTCGACTTTACTAAGAGAAAGTCACATTCAAATAATTATAAAGGAAGATGTAATTTGTAAATATATGTAAAACTGAAAGCATAGAAGAAATGACTCACTACATCTCTTAATGCACTGTTGTTAAGGAGGAGCGGAATAAGAACTTAAAGAACATTATCCAAGTCTACGTGAACCCAGTTCAGCTAATCAGAATAATGTCAGAGAAAAATATATAGCGATAGAATTGTTTAACTTTCATAAAGCCTTAGAGAACAAGGTAATCTCCAAGAACTAAAATTAAAGAACAATTTCCTTCCATAGTTGATTTGTATAGTTATTTTGAATACTTTGATTCGCTTTTGATTTTTCCTTCTCTCCTTTGTTTATGTTTCTTTTTCCTTTTCTCTATGGAAATGATGAATGGCGAGTCCTCACAGGAAGGAAATATCCTAATAACGCTGCTGTTGTTGTTGTAAATAGCATAGGCCTGTTTTCAATATCAGATTTTTGTAAGAATATTCCATAAGTCCTTCAAGCGTGGCTGGAGCCTTACATAAGCCAAAAGGCATGGCACTAAATTCATACAAGCCGTCCCATGTTTAAAAATCTGTGGACTCTGTGTTTTCGTTGATTTCAATTTGTCATTACCTGCTTGAGATCAATTGCTTAGAAGTATTCTGACTCTTGAAGGGTGTCCATGATATCATCGACAATATGAGAATGGAGTATGCATACTTCACTTATATGAAAATTAACTTTCCGTTGCCAATCCAAGACCTCCAACACCATCCATTTTCCTAACTAGAATAACTGGAAACGCCCATGGGTTTGATGGACGAATGACTTCTACCTCAAGCCTATCTTGAAATTATTCATCAGTGGTGTCTCTATCTGCTGCAATAACCCTGAAAGGCTTTCTTTCAATTGAGTTATTGTGATATTTATTACATAACGACTATAATATTCTTCTTGGTAATATTTAGACGAAAAGACGAAATAAAAGAAGTAGAGTTTCTTTTAAAAGAAACTCTTCTTCTTTTATTTCGTCTTTTCGACTAAATATTTATTACATATTTCGTTAAATTTATTCACTTAATTTAAATAGAATAAAATTGGATCATTCATATTTATGTTTTCTTAGTTTTAAGTCTTGGTTGATTTGAATTTAGGTTCGATATTTTCGTCTGTATCTTCTATAGAGTTGATTGATAGGGATTGATAAGGGGAGGTTTGTTAAAACCTGTGGTTTGAAAGTCATAGCAAGTCTTGATTCGACCCAAATATTTCATGGAATCATCCTTGTCGATGATTAAATATGCATATTTGAAAATAATTCCCCTTTTCTATAGATCTGATCCATTGACGTGGATTTTCGTTTCAATCGTATTTGCGGATAGTTATATTGCAAATCACAAATACTGGATAAGATTCAGCATGTCTCTATTAGATGTTGTATTGTAATTTGAGTTTGGCCTAATGAATAATCCATTTTGTAATTATAAATAAGATTATAACGGTAGCCATGTCTAATTCAAATTTATTTATTATATCCAGAAAATTCTCTCAACAGAATAAAAGGATGATGAACAAATCTATCTCTAACAAAGAGGTGAGTTCTGTGACTTATACTATTTCATCGAGTATGCACTACAGACTATTCTGACCAATATGCAAATAAAGTTGGTAGCTATAGACAGATATCAGATTTTATTAGAGAATATCCATATAAGGCTATCCTATCCTATTCGGAAATTCACATAATCCATTCAAATAATGCTTCACCCACAACCCCAACATTTAAATTCTTTTTCAAGAAAATAAACCTTATAAAGGTAATTAAGACCAAGTGAGTCACAATACAATTATAGGGGAATCGTATTATTTTCATGGTCTGGTTTTAGTTCCTTCAAGAAACTTCAAGCGTAATTAACCTTATTAAGTAGAATTGAAACTTTTTTGAAGTATAAACTGTAAAAGTTGTGCTCAGAGCACGTTTCAAATATTTAGGAAAAAATCGTTTCTAGTTAGATTCCTCGAAAGGGAACAATAGTGTCAACTTCAAGACAGCCAATCAGAAAAAATGCCTTAAATAAATTACAATAAGCGCGGCATCTGATAAGTGACAATCTCCTTGAATGAACTAAATATAAGAAATTCCTCAAACCTGATGAGAAATAACCTGGATACATCAGAGGTATGTGTGCATTAAGGCTCTTGTCTCTCATCAGATTGTCTGTTGCTCTTAATCAGACGTTTTAAATTATATATCTCCAAATAAATAAATAAATATATTTAGTTGAATGAAAGTTAACACGATGATAGAATGCACACATGAGCTTCCTAATGACGATACTGTTGAAAGTTTTGAAAAATGATTTTTAATATTGTAAAACCATTTTTCAAAAAGAACCCAGGGATATCCTAGTTTCAAGTGATCTAATAAACTGCTATAATTCATATAAATGTAGAATACTCTTATGATATTTAAAATTGCATGATTGGTGTCCAGCTGGTCGTGGTGGGTCACGCCTACCCCCACCACGGGCACCACTACGAGAAGGGAGGGGACGACCACCACTCCTCGCACCACGGCCACGACGACCACAGAGGACACAAACATGGACACCACTCCGGTGGTAACTCCGACTACAAGGACGACTCGGACTCCAAGGGACATTCCTCTCATGGGGACTCCTATGGCTCCTATGGGTCGGGCAAAAAACATGGTTCAGATGGCTTCTCTTCCCACCACTCCTCCGGTGGTGACAGCAGCTACAAGAAAGGTGGAGAAGAATTCGGCAAGCACCACATGGTACAGGAGGGGCTGAATCACGGCAGCGGTGGGGCATCACATGGGGCCTTCGGTCATGACAAGCATGGAAGCAAGGGTAGCAAATCCGGCAAGGCTGGAGGCGAATTCTTCAAGAACAAGGAAAACAAAAACAAGGGCTTCAAGAATGTTTACCACAAGGAAGAGTACGGCGATCTGAAAACCTACAACGATGAATTCAAAGATAGCGATTACAAGAAGAAACACGCCGACCACGAAGATTTCTATGACATGGATGCAGGCAAGTACATGAAGGAGGACAACGACAAGCATTATAAGACGGCCAAGAAACATGGAGAGGACTACCACAAAGAAGGAAAGAGTGGTTATGATTCTCACCACGGGAGCGGATACAAGAAAGGAGGAAAACACCACAACAGCGAGGATTCCCACAAGAAAGACGGAAGCAACTACCACAAGAAGAATTTTGATGACTCTAAACATAAGCACGGAGGATCATCTCACAAAAAAGGTAGCAGTGGGTCTGGGTACAAAGATGGGTCTAGCTATGGAAAGAAGCATGGTGGAGAGCAGTACAGGAGTTCTGGATACAGTGATGGGGGAGCTGGAGGCGATGGAGCTCATGGAGCTGGAGGCTATGGCGGACACGATGAAGGTATTAGCTACGCAGGACATGAAGAAGGTGGCTATGGAGGCGATGCATACGCCAAGGGAGGCTATGCCAGCGATAGCCATGGAGTTGGAAAGAGTACCCATGGGGAAGACTTTGGTTCTTATAGTGCTGGAGGTAAAAGAGGGTATGAGGGATATGCTGACAGTGGAAAGGGTACCTATGGCCATGCAAGTTATGACGACGTGGGTGCAGGAAAATATGAAGATTATGGAAAAGGTAAGCATGTACATGGTTACAGTGATACAGGGAAGGGTGGTTATGGACATGAAGGATATGCTGAATCAGAAAAAGGAGCCTATGGACATGAGAGCTATGTTGATGCAGGGAAGGGCATATATGGACTTGGATATGCTGTTGTAGGAAAAGGAGGTAATGGACATGGCGCCTATATCGTTGATGGAAGCTCTGGACATGTAGCTGATGGAGGAGAAGCAGGGTATGGAAAAGAGGCTTACGTTGAGGCAGGAAAAGCTGGCAGCTATGGAGATGCTGGATATGGTAGTGATGGGAAAACTGTCTACATTTTGGAGCACCACGGAAATGCTGGATTTGCAACTCCTGTAATTAAAGGAAGCGGGTATGTAAATGGGGGATATGTGAACGGCGGTAAGATGGCATATGGCACGGTAGGACATGCTGGAGGCAAAGGAGGGCATGCCGGTCTCTTCAGCGGGCATGTCCAGGTAGAGATGCCTGCAGGGCTTGGGCATGGCTACAGCCTGAACGTCGGACCGGCCGATGGGAGCCATGGTGCTGCAAGGCATCATGTCTACTTCCGTCAGGGATAGAGCTACTGCTGAACTGCATAAATTGTACATTCTGTATTTATTGTAATGATTAAATATTTTATTTTAATTTGACCATCAACACAGTGTTTTTATTTTCACACAATTTTAACAGTACACCAGTTCCCTCTCAATATTCTCAAACCTATTTACATACTGAGAGTACTTCTATTATGAATATAATTTTATATTTTTCCCATTTTATTAATATTTTCATGTACAGCACACTGCACATAGAATATGTAGAAAGTCGAGCAGCTAAAATATCCACCGAGATATATTTATATATAGCCTTAACGTACAGGAGTTGTCAACTGTCTCGTTTTGTAAAATTGAAAATTTCTCATTTAAAATTCGTCATAAATTCTTCTCTTCAAAAAGGATGTTAAAATTAAGGATGTTAAAAGGATTGTAAATTTTATGCAAATGCATCTTACCAAAATAAGCAAAGAAATATATTTGAAATATATTTTACGGTATTAAAAATAAAGATCACCTCTCCCGTGAAAATATACGACAAATCTAAGCGCCACTATTGATCGGCTCCCTAAAATAGAGTCCTCAGGAGGGTGACAAAGCCATAATACCAGTTTTGTCACACTGATAAACATCCAGTTAGGGACCATGTTTCGGGAAAAATACTCTCTTTAATCTAGTTAGGACTCTATTTCATGAGATCCAAAAAGAATAAAAGGAATTCTTAACAATATCCCAAAGAGGGGTTTCGCTTGTAGAGTGGCTAGGCCAAATCTATGGCTTAAATATATGGAAACCTTGCCGGAAGGAAATTGATTTATAAAAATAAATGCCGCCTTTCCGTCAAATATAATTTTTGAACTATTAATAAGTGCCATATATTTTTTCATTAATACAAAATATTTCATTGAATATTCTATTGGATAATCGCTATTCTTGTTACACAAATAAAAAGGAAATATACTCAATGATGATAAATGATAATTTTTTCACAATTTGGTGATAAAACATATACAGTTTTTATCTTATGTTTTATATAGATAGGGTATATGGATATGATAGATCATACAATAGAATACATTCACGTATTTATGTGATACTTGTAAAACCATACCAGAAAGTGCAAGTTACTAAACGGGTCTCTGGCACGCTTGTGAGTGAAAAGGTCGTACTGCTTTTTGAATGTGTAAATATGTTGTGCATTCACAGTAAAATCAGTCGTTAACTTTACACATACTGATCATCATGGCCTCTACCACGTTACAGTAATACCTTACCTTAATTTTTATTTTCATGACAATAAATTATATATATATAATAATTTTACTCTTTTTATTGTTGATTGTTGTTCTTATGTAAGATACTGTTGACTTACTGTAGGATTGGTGACTTGTGTTGGTTGATGATATCTGGCGCAGTCGTTTTTATCATTCCTAATTCTGCTTAAATTTCGTTGATTCTTTTATTCAAACAGCGTCCAGATTGTGGAAGACCATATATGCTTTTTAACTACTTTCAAACTTTGTCGTTGTTGTTATCGTGTCCATATAAGAGTCTCAGATGTCTCCATGCATCTCCATCACAGCAGCAGCAATATCCACTATCTTGGGTGTGTAAAGCTGCTGCTCTGGAACTAAGTCAATTTTCTGCATGGCTGCGGCCATTGCTGGGCATGAGAATATGTGAATAAGTGTTAGTTCCACACCAGGACAGTTGTTGCATGCTTTATAAGTTCTTGTTCTATCTGGATGTATTGTCATTCCTTTATAGTGCTTTGTTTTAAGTCTTGTTTTAGTTTTTGTCAGTTTTCTCTAAGAGTTTATTTCACATATTTGATCTTTTCCTTTGTTTGTTTGATTATCTTGTATTTTGCCAAAGCATCAGCGTCAAATACTGACATTTGTTCTTTCCATTGGCTCAGCTTTCTGGCTTCCTTTGCCATTTTCATCTCAATTCATCTGCCATTTCATTACCCTCGATCCCAACATGGGCAGGAATCCATTGTAGAATGCAGTTCTTCTCCAATGTTTCCAGTTGGGTAAGAAATGAGTGTATTTTCTGCGTGATTCTAGTATTGCCCTTCTGAATTGCTTCTAGAGCGGATCTGGAGTCGCTGTATATCATGATTCCTTCTGCTTGATGCTGGGATGGTTGGTTCAGGCATACATCAAGGGCTTTCCAGATAGCTGTCAGTTCACAAGTTAAGTTTAACGAAATCTTTCCTGCTCCTTCTTTGATTTTGATGTGTGTTCCATCTTGGAGTAGTATGTTAATTCCGGCCCCTCCATTACTCAGGGTAAGGTCTGATGATCCATCTGTGTATGCTAATAAATAATTTATCTGATCATATAAATCAATTGTGTCAAGTCCTTACTTTTTAATTATGATTTTGTTCTCTTTTTTATTGCAGGGTTCGTTCAGGTTGATATATGATTATATATGATGGTAATGGGGTAGGGAATGTTGGTTCTTCTTGAATTTGAAAGTCACTGTGTTTCATGTTTATGCCTTTTCTAATATTGTTGTCTTACTGAAGTGTTGAAGTTCTTTTAAGTCTTTTGTTTTGTGTCCAGTTTAAATAGGTTCTATGGGATATGTGTTCGGGTTTTTACTTTTTGCGAAATTGGTGAATTTTATTGTTTTTAATTGTCTTCTTCTTTCGAGTAGGTCTAGGGGCTTGAGGAAGCCCAGGCAGGTGTTAAATATTCCATTATTGGCCTTATTAAGGTGGTTTAATGTTGTTCTGAGGGTTTGGGCTTTGCTCCCCAATTTGTTCCACATAACCTTCTCAGAATATTTAGTTTTCTGGTAGCTCTATTTGAGGTGCTAAATATGTTCCTTTTTAACAAATCCTTCTGTTTGTTTCATAAAAATAGTTTCCTTCAACTCCCCGTTAAGGTATGCCGTTTTTACATAATGCGAATTTATGGTGAAATTTAACTGTGCCGCTAAGGCAACAATTTCGCGAAGACTTTCCTTTCTGATCACTGGTGAAAAGGATTCCTCATAGTCGATGCCGTATTTTTGGTTACTGCCAATGGCGACTAATCTCTCTTTTCTTTTAGGATCGCCCACATCTGATTTTCACTTCATGCTGTAAACCCATTTGCTTTTCATTATCTTAATATTCTTTTCTCTAGGAACTAAAGTCCATACACCATGTTCGTTAATATATTCCAATTCTTTCTTCATCGAAACAATCCATTCATTCCTATTTTGGCATTTCGTGGCTTCCTCAAAATTTCTGGAACATATTCTTTTTTCTACTATCATGTTCGCCTTATTTATTTCTTTTATCCTTTGTGAGAGCCTAACTCCTTGCTCTTGTGACTTAATTTCATTTTCCCTGATTTTTGCTCGATGTCATTCCTCCAAAACCTTTTGGGTATCTCCTTTCTTGCGACCTGGTTTTACATTTCCTTCTTCGAGAGAGATAGGTTCGTCTTGTCTAGAATCTCTAGAATTGTCTGCATTTAATGTCAATGATATAATATCTAGATCGTCGCTTTTTTTATTAATTAGCTTTTCATGTTATTTTAAGGTTATGATATCGCTAATATTGTGATTATTTTCATTTCAGTACGATAACTCGTCATAATTCGTGTCTTTTTGGAGATTATTTGCATAATAAATTCCTTTCTTATTTTCTATAAATTTCACTGTTCTTACTTCTTCTATATTCTCCCAGTAAAGAATTTATAGACTCGGGAAGCCTTTCTACTTAAGGAATAACAAATAAAGATGCCCTTTTGACTTATAGGCGAAAATTTGTTTCTACGTCGCTTATAAGTAGGACAAAACACTAAACACAGCCGAATATTCTAAAATTCCTAATTGAAGGCCTCCTCCCTTTCTATTTTTCAATTGGCGTAGCATGTCTGAGCGACTTATGCGGTGTACAATTTTTGACATAAGCTGCCGTAGCTACAGCCTCTGCCCAGAAAGGCATAGGTACCATTGAGTCGATCAATAGTGTTCGCGCTGTTTCCACTAGAGTTAGTTTATTCTCTCCGCAACTCCGATGCCTTGAGGCGAGTAGGTGGTGGTGAATTCCATTCTTTATTAGGAAACCTTTAAATCTATCATTGATGAACTCCGTGCAGTTATCAGTTCGCACATCCTTTATTTTTAAATTTAGTTCTTTTTCGATATTCGCATTGCTATCTCTAAATCTATCAAAGTTTCATCTTTGCTTTTTAAAAAGTAGGCAAAAGTCCTTCTGCTGAAGTCATCCACTAGAACAAAGAAATACCTTGATCCTCCTAAAGATTGATTTGCCTTCGGAACGCACAGATCCATGTGAATTAATAAAAGCGGCTCAGTAGTATTATTCCCTGTAACAGGATGGTAAGGTCCTCTATTCAATTTTCCCATTGTACACGATTTAAATTCCGGTAGATTCCTATATTTAATATCAAGTCCATACACCAGATTTTCTTAGATCTGCTCCTTCATGTAAGCTTTGTTCAGATTATTCAATCTTCTGTGCCAGATACTAATCTTGTCATTGGAGATATTGCTTGTGGCCATAGCATTCTCAGGCCTTCTTTAATTATCAAATCTTAACCTTGCCTCCATTATAAACATTCGGTCTTTAATATGAGCTTCGGCGACTGTGAGTTTTTTTTTTTTTTAATTTGGCTCCTTCATTGTTAAAAATTATTGTATTTCCTCTTTTTATCAGTTCGTACCCAGAAAGAAGGCCCGACATCAGATTAGGTACATGTAAAACATCCCTAATGTGTACAATCGAAAATCCCTGGCCTGTACTCGTAGTCACTAAGGTAATATCTTTAGCAGTAGAGTGAGTAATTTTATCCTTTTCTGCCAAGTCTATTTCACTTTCATATGGCACTACATCTTCCATTCAACCAAGGTGAGGTGATAAGTGTGTTGTGCATCCAGAATCAATACACCATGATTGTATCTCACCATTACTATCTGTGGATACTTCGCTTCCTTCATCTATATAGTTATTGAATGCTAGTTCCTTAGGTGTGCTTGATATTTGGTTTGTACGATTTATAAAATTGCTTTTATGATGATTCGTACTTATTTTGCATTTCTTTTTCTTTATTGTTCTTGGGATCTTCTATTTCTAGACCAACAATTTTTGGCCACATGTCCCTTTCTGCTCCAGATAAAACATTCTTTCTGTCTCTTCGGATGATAACCCCTTCTATCTCTACTTCTGAAGGCCTGTTCTTGTTTCTCCATGTGAATATCATTTATTTTATAATTTAATCTGTTTTCCTTCTCCTTGAGAGACTGTTGTATTTCTTCGAGGGTTATATCTCATCGGGATCTAAGTACAATTGCTATTTTATCTAAATTTTGGATGGATGCCTCGAACAATATGGTAGGTTAGCCCTCTTTGGGATATTAGGTGTCCGAGCGATGAGCTCTTTGCTCCAATATTTTTGGCTCTAGTTAAATATCGATCTACCGATTCGATATGATTCATTTTAATATTTTTGAGTTCGAGTCCTACATCTATAATTTTATCTTCGAGATTTCTCGTATAGATCATTTTTAGGTCATCCCATACCTTTTTTGCCTTAGTTACATCTAAAAACATTCCAGCTTGTTCGTCTGAGAGTGTCGTTATAATTATACCAAAGGCTTCATCATTCTTTACGTTATATGTATCTCATGGATCTTTATCTTCAATACCAGGCTCATGTTTGGAAATACACATTTAAATAACTTCTTTGCAGGTAGAAGTGCCCCGACCTTTAATGCCCATATTGGGTAATTTGTACCCTTTAATGGTTCTATTCTAGACGCTGGCAATGAGAAAGAATCTGCCATTTTTTCTATAAGCTGGTAAAATTTTAATTTTGAAAAGCTAGACCTAAGTATCAATTATAATTATATTTTCTTACTTACAATTTGAAGATTAGATTTTATTTTATTTACTTTTTTTTCTAATAACTGCGCTCTGCTACCATTTGTTGGATCATTTTTGAAGATAACTCTCAGAGCTACAAAAGTAATTTATTAAACTTTAACCATTTTATATAGAGCGAGAAACGAGTTGATTACCTCGTATTTAAGGAAACAATAATTATTTTATTTACAACGCGCGCGCGTCGTTCTAACCAGATTAAACTTATGCGAAAAAGACAATAAAGAAAATAAACAAATCAATGGTAGAGTTGAGTTCCTATTTTTATAAGCTTTCACACTCAAATAATAATCATTTTCTTGCTTTAATATTTCATATAGATGATGCTGAAAACTTATTAAAAGTACTGTTTTGTGGCCGTAAGGCATAAATAGATCTAGGAACTTGTTTTAATGAGAATTCTGTCAACACTAACGTTTATTAAAACAAACCTTGGATTAGCACATATCCCTAGTGCTTATTGATTCAATAACTAGCAACACAACAATAGGCTATTACTACTCCAACAAGACTTTGCACCCCAAATGCATCCAGAAGCGCTAAAAGTTGGTTAGAATGGCGCAAAATTCTCATCTTTTAAATAGCACGAATCTCTTCTGGCTTTATTACAATAGAGAATATTTAAGGCAGATAGAAAAATTCAAATTTAAAAGAGAAATGTGTGCCAACATAATCCCAAATATTTCAAACAATAATTTTGACACTTAAGAATGATTTTTTCTTGAAATATTTTGAAAAATAAACGATTCAACACTCCCAACACAATAGTGCCAATCAAAAAGATTCCCATGGAGAGAAATCCCAAATATATTTTAAAATGAGCTCATTATTGAATATTCTTTCATTTTTGTATCATTCTATCAAATATTAAAAATTACGTGAATCTCTATTTATTCATTTTATTTAAAATATAAAATAACGAAATGAAATATTATTTTTCTGCTTGTATATTTTAATAAATTTTAAAATCATATTTAACCTATTTTTTTTAAATCTTCATATTTTTAATTTTTCAAAAATAAAAAAATCCCTTTATATCTTAATAGGATATGCAAAGACCTTGTGTGTGTGAGTATTACACATTACGCATGTAGTATTGGTTGAACTTTACCCTCTCTTACAATGTGACAGAGGCCAGTTTGATTACTGGCAGTCACTGGTGTGGTTGGCTATGTAATGGTATCGAAAAATAATGTTAATTATTTAATCGATATTTTAGCCATTTGTATTAAGGCCTCATACGACTCCCATACCTTTGAATATAATTTTAAAATATGTACCAAGAGGGGAGGATCAAAACCCAAATTATTTGCAAGATGACCTTTCTGAATTCGTCAAAACTGGTTAGGTGCTGAGTTTATAGAACAGAATCCTTTAGATTGCTCTATATGTGATATGTACTTGTTTGATGTTAAATTGGCTTTCAATCAAAAATATATATTTTACATTTCCTTTCGAATTTATAATTATGGATATGTTACAATATTCGTATAGGGAATTGATTGTTAGGAAGGTTTCCCTTACTCAAAGGGCAGTCGTTTGGTAAAAATTGAAGAAATTTGTTATTAAGTATTTTATTTTAAACTATATATATATATCGAGTAAAAAGCACAACATATTTCACAATTAATATAGAATTTGTGAAGTTGATCCTATATTTTTATGTGATTGAATTAAAAATAAAGAGAAATATTTATATATCTAATATTCTTAGTAAAACTAAGTTTTAAAAAGTAACATGTATTAACTTTAAAGGAAGCCAATGTGTGGCTTCGTGAAAATAATGGTCGAAATATTCATAATAAAACATGGATAAGAAAAATAGAATATAATATATTTAAAAAATAATATAATATATATAATGGTTCCTTTGCTGCGCCAAAATACACAATATCTATGTATCATCTATTGACCGTCTCTGCAAACTTTCAGACTCGGGTCAGTGACAAAGCCACGACACATGTTTTAGAAATTTCAGAACGTTAACCCGTAGAAAATTGTGGGGCTAAGGTATTCGTTAGTTCGGGGAAGTGTTTAATATCACAAGATGCAAAAGTGAATAACGAAATTTTCTGAATTATCAAAGAGGCATATTTAGCAGGTAAGGTTTCTAGGTCAAATCTGTGGCCCAAATATAAATGGATAATACGAAACAAATTTCTTTGATAAAAAAAAAAAAGAAGAAAAATCTCGCCTATCCCGTCAAAATAGAAGATAAAACTATTCGCAAAAATTGACTTCAATCTAGCAGATGCGGGAGGTGACAACGACTTTCTTTAACTTATTAAGACCAGAAGAATTAATTATTAAAATAATATTTCTATAAAATAAAGATAAATGTCAAAGATTCATAAATTTATTTGATACAAGTTTTCTTGGGGGAATCATCTCATCCCTACATTTCGAACAATATTTTGTTTCAGAAGCTCTTGTGTTTCGACCACCTTTTGTGGTTTTCTCTTTGTCTGCCTTCTGCCATTTACTATCAGATTAGCAGTCTCTAGCAGTAGTTAGGCTACCGCCGGTAGAGCTCTCGGGGTCAGTTGAAGATACTGTCACAGTTGAACTACCATCCGAAAGGTAATTAATTTGGAACCTTTGCTTATCGAACAAATTATTCATCAGGAGAAATATATTATTGAATTACCTACACGGGTAATAAGATAATAGAGATAAAATTCATTTGGATACATATGTAAATATTTGTGAAAATTTTAGTATTAGAATTAAGAAAAACTTAAATAATCCTACAATATAGGATATTTGTTTAAATTAACAGATTATGCAAAAAAATGCCCTTATCAAGATCTCAGCGCCGAGATTTATTAAACTTTTCAATATTTTATCCTTTATATAACAAATTTATATTTATGGGCAAAGGTATCTTTCACAATAACTTCATTTTCAAGGCTATATTGTATATAAAAATACCCTGTACCGAATATTCAAATTTGTGGCATTATAATCTAGTGTCAAACGTCAACCTAAATATAATGGCCACATACCTTGCCAATAGAACCATAGGATACCATGAGGAAATGTCCTAATTTGTCCAGAGTGATTGTTTCTTGGAAAGGTTGAAGTGACTATATTATAATTCAGAATCATTTTATAATTAGGAATAATATGTATGTGTTGATCCTAAATAAAAAATAAAAATATTTATTTTTAAAAGAATTAAAAATTTATATTTATACAAAATTCTATAGATCTAATGTTTTTTTTTTTTTTTTTTGCACAGAGAAAATCTGTATGATTACAATGTATAGAAGATCAAACACACAATAAAGTCTATTCTTTAAGTATGAAATGGGTTGAATGTTATCCTTCCACAATATAAATGAGAATTAACATAATTAAAAGGTCATCTTGTCAATACATGCAGAAGTGTACTATTTTAAAATGATAATTATATCATATACATAACACTATGGAAAATGAATATGGCTCCTCTGCCACCGCTGCAAAGTTTGGTGAGAATCGCCACAACATAAAGAGTCAAAAGGGTTGTGGATAAGTTAGCATGTAGCTCATCGATGTAATGGGCTGATATCCATGTAGCGACACGTCAATTTGTGACATATCAGTGTAGAAATGACAATCTCCCCGCGCCACTGATTCTTCTTATTTGGGGTTTTACTTCCTCAAACCGCGTCGAGGCGTGAAGTCGCGCCCTCTGTCGTCCTTATATATCGCCGGCGATCCTGACGTCGTCACATTCGCCATGGGTCCAGGACCGCTTATAGTGCTCCTACTGGTAGGTTGTCCTCAACTTTCTTCTGCAATTAAGAATGTGTTTTTCTTCTACACTCTAGAATGTCTTTAATTTGTGCTTTCTCCTACACTTTGTAATGTACCTGCAGCCTTCTCCTTCAATTCGATATATCTCAGACACTTTCTCCTGTACTTGGAACGATCTCGATACTCTCTCCTACACTCTGTAATGTATTTGATTAGTGCTTTCTCCTACACTTTCAAATATCCCTGCAGTCTTCAATTTGTTATATCACAGAAACTTTCTCCTGTACTTGGAACGATCTCGATACTTTCTCCTGCACTCTAGAATGTATTTGATTTGTGCTTATACACTAAGAAATTACTGCAGCCTTATCCTTCAATTTGATATATTTCAAAAACTTTCTCCTTTATTGACACGAACTCGATACTTTCTTTCACACATTGAGATATCTTCAGAACTTTATTACATTAAAATGGCCCTCTGACAGTTTCTCCTACAATTTTTAATATCTTTGGTACTATTTACTGTACTTTCAAATGTCTCTGAAGCTTTCTCCTTCATCATAGATTGTGTTCTCTTTTCACATTTTCTTCTACATTTTGGAAAATGTCAGGTTTTTCCGTATCTCAAATACATTAAACTGTCTCTCTATGACACTTTTCTTACATTTGGTATTCATCTTATTCGTCGCGCTTTCTCTTACACTTCGGAATATATCGAAAACTACGCACTCTCTCTCATTTTACTTTGACAACACCCGCAATAAAATAAATAAATTATTTTATAAACTCATTTCAAATAATGATTCTGCACCTATGTCTATACATAAATATATATATATAATACATATATATGCATAATACACATATATATATATATAAAAAAAACTCTGATAATTTTAACGATGGCAAAAAGAAAAGTAATTTTGTTTGTAAATTTTCATCGATCATACTACGATTCTGTAGGCCATTTCTTTTTTTCAATCTTTATATATTTATCAGTAAATCTTATGAGACTCTTAACGGTATTTTTGAAATTGTTACGGCCTCAATATGTAAAGATTTTTGTTTCTCCTCCTATCTCATTCTGAGTTCACACAGATGATACTTCTCTTTCTAGAATCTCAGCTCAGAATTTATCATATGGTAAAACACATAATGGCGAATTGCATATTTATGCATTTGAAAATTACTGGAATAATTCCGAAATATTTTAATTTTTTAAGTATTATATAAATATATCATAAAATATTTTTTTTTTAATATATGACAAAAGCAAATTTTATATTAACAAATTTTCTAAAAAAATAAATAAAAATTGAAATTCTTTTAGATGAATTGCTAAATATTCAGAAAAATCCTTATTTTGGAAAAAATATAGTTCATTTTTCTTCCAATAACTAGTTAGCGACTTGCCTTTTCGGGGAATATATATTTATATTTTTAAAATTTTCTATACGAATTCCCGAATAAAAAATACATAATTACATTTCAGAATTTACTTTAAAATTGAAGCTTCTCAACGCATTTACCATATAGTGGTGGATAAGGAAAAAAAGTTAGAGTTTTCTGGATTTCGAACTGGTGTTTGAGACATATTCAATTGATATGTCGATTAGACAATATTGGTTTTCTTTGGTTTCTTTGTGCACACTTACAGTAGAGAATGTTGAAGTATGAATATTATATTCAAGTTAAGTAAAACTGTAAACGTTATCGTGATTTTCCTAAACAGTATATTCAGAAAATAAATTAAGCGCTGATCTTAATGCAATGTTAAATATCAAGCTTTATAATTAAGCAGTATATATTCTTCTTGTCAGCTTTTCGAATGATTGCATATATTAACATATATATTACTTCAAAATATTTGAGCTACTTGAAATATAAATCTGATGGCTTTACTCCATGTTGATTTGCTATGTATCTTCAAAGGCCTTCAAAGGGATGCAATTGTTAAAATTAATTTCAAATTTTAATGAGGGGAATATATGAAATTGAATCATAGTATTTCGAGATTAGTTTAAAAACCATGACTCATCTAAATAGCATAGGATATTCTGGAGTAGGTTAAGAGAAGTATCCATAAATACAGGAAAACCTATTGGACTCTACAGGACTATTTTAGCAATTTACCACCAATGCGGCCTTGCCTGGACAAACAATGCTATCGACTCTGAGACCATTCAAAGCGAATTACCAGGGATTATTCGTTCAAAAACTGAACAATTAATTCACCCGGACTCAGCAAAAATGGATCATACAAGATTATATTCCAATTATAAATTATTATATTGTAACAAAGTAATTATTAATTTTTATTATTTTTATTAACAGAGTGGTCATTTTTATGATTATATTTTACTACTCTTTAAATTTCCCTCGTGGGGCTTATCTTTTGTTTTCCATTCTCAGTTTATCCTTCCCTGAAATAAATTGTTGTCCCCTCCTGAAGTTTTTGTCTTCCCTAATTTTCCACGTGGCAATATTAAAAATAAAGAAGGTATATCCTGACCACGAGCACATGTGCTTTTTAGATGGCAGAACGCCATCTACAGGAGCAAAAATAAACTAAACGTTTATTTAACTTGCTCCGTGATATTTGGCCAAACCAATTTTTTGGTAAATTAAGAAAAGCCATCCACGAGCGCGTTTCGCGCTGTTGGCGCTCGTCAGCGTGGAGTAGGCTGTACCACTGCGACCAAAATATTTTTGGTCCCAGAAGCTTTTTGAGAAACCAAGAAATGGATATTTAAGGCCAATTTATTATATATGTATTTAATACCTGAAAGTATTTTATCCTGGAACATATCATCAGACATAAAAGGTCACATTACCCAAACAAGAATCACTTCGACTTTACTAAGAGAAAGTCACATTCAAATAATTAAAAAGGAAGATGTAATTTGTAAATTCTGCAAAACTGAAAGCATTAAAGATATTACCCACTACATCTCCATCTCTCCTTTGTTTATGTTTCTTTTTTCATTTTCTCTATGGAAATGATGAATGGCGAGTCCTTACAGGACGGAAATGTCCTAATAACGCTGTTGTTGTAAATAGCATAGGCCTGATTTTAAATATCAGACTTTTGTAAGAATATTCCATAAGTCTTTCAAGCGTGGCTGGAGCCTTACCTAAGCTAAAAGGCATGGCACTAAATTCATACATGCCGCCCTATGTTTAAAATCTGTGGACTCTGTGTTTTCGTTGATTTCAATTTGTCATTACCTGCTTGAAATCAATTGCTTTGAAGTATTCTGACTCTTGAATGGTTTCCATGATATCATAGACTATATGGAAATGGAGTATGCATACTTCACTTATATGAAAATAACTTTCCGTAGTCAATCCAAGACCTCCAACACCATCCATTTTCCTAACTAAAATAACTGGAAACGCCCATGGGTTTGATGGACTAATGACTTCTACCTCAAGCATACCTTGAAAAAATCCATCAGTGATGTCTCTATCTGCTGCAATAACCCTGAAAGTCTTGCTTTCGATTGGGTTATTGTGATATTTATTTCATGTTTCGTTGAATTTATTCACTTAATTTAAATAGAATAAAATTGGATCATTCAAATGTATGTTTTCTTAGTTTGTAAGTCTTGGTTGATTTGAATTTAGGTTCGGTATTTCAGTCTGTATCTTCTATAGAGTTCATTGATAAAGGATTAGTTTGTTAAACCCTGGTTTGTTAAGGTCATAGCAAGTCTTGAATCGAACCACAAAATTCATGGAATCATCTTTGGCGAAGATTAAATCTGCATATTTGAAAATAATTCCCCTTTTTCTATAGATCTGATCCATTGACAAGGATTTCGCTCTCATTGTACTTGCGGATAGGTATATTTCTAATGACAAATACTGGTTCAGATCCGGCGTGTCTCCATTAGATGTTGCATCATCATTTGAGTTTGCCCTTATGTATACTGAAGATTGATCCATTTTGAAATATAAATAAGATAGAACAATAATCATGCCTAATTCCAATTTATATAATATACCCAGAGACCAATTTATAGACATTTTTATAATCACTGAACAGAATGAAAGGATGATTAACAGATCTATCTCTAACAAAGAGATGAGTTCTGTGACTTATACTGTTTCATGGAATAGGCACTACAGACTATTCTGTGACAATATGCAAATAAGGTTGGTAGCTATAGACAGATATTAGATATATATAAGATAATGTGCATATAAGGCTACACTATCCTATACGAATATTTACATAATACATTCAAATAATGCTTCCTTTGATAATCTCTTAGGAGACTACTTAGATTCAATAAGTAGATTAGCCACAACCCCAATATTTACATTTTTTTAAAGAGAATATAAATTTTATAGCACGTTTTACGATACATTTGAATATCTTTCATAATTTGAAGTAGAAAATGTAGATTGAATTCCTATCCTTATAAAAGGTAATTAAGACCACAAGTGAATTACAATACAATTATATAGGAATTGTATTATTTTCATGGTCTGGTCTTGTAGTTCCTTCAAGAAACTTCAAGCGTAATTAACCTTATTAAAGAGAATTAGGAGCTTTTTTGAAGTATAAACCGTAAAGGTTGTGCTCAGAGCACGTTTCAAATATTTAGGAAGAAATCGTTGCTAGTTAGATTCCTCGAAAGGGAACAATAGTGTCAACTTCAAGACAGTCAATCAGAAAAATTGTCTCAAATTAATTACAATAAATGCGGCTTCTTATGAGTGACAATCTCCCTGAGTGAACAATATATATGGAATTCCTCAAACTTGATGAGAAATTAACAGGATACATCCGAGGTATGTGTAAATTTAGGCTTATGTCTCTCATATGATGGTCTGTTGCTCTTAATCAGACGTTTTAAATTATATATCTATAAATATATAAATAAATTTGGTTGATTGAAAGTTAACACGATGAAAGAATGCACACATGACCTTTCTAATGACGATACTGTTGAAAACTTTGAAAAATGATTTTTAATATTGTGAAACCATTTTTCGAAAAGAAACCAGAATTATATCCTAGTTTCAAGTGATCTAATAAACTTCTATAATTCATATAAATTTAGATATACTCTTATAAACTATAACATTGCATGATTGGTGTCCAGCTGGTCGTGGTGGGTCACGCCTACCCCCACCACGGGCACCACTACGAGAAGGGAGGAGACGACCACCATTCTTCGCACCACGGCCAAGACGACCACAGAGGACACAAACATGGACACCACTCCGGTGGATACTCCGACTACAAGGACGACGCTAACTCCAAGGGCCATTCCTCTCACGGGGACTCCTATGGCTCCTATGGGTCGGGAAAAAAACATGGTTCAGATGGCTTCTCTTCCCACCACTCCTCCGGTGGTGACAGCAGCTACAAGAAAGGTGGAGAAGAATTCGGCAAACATCATATGGTACAGGATGGACTGAACCATGGCAGCGGTGGGGCAACACATGGGGCTTTTGGTCATGACAAGCATGGAAGCAAGGGCAGCAAATCTGGCAAGGCTGGAGGCGAATTCTTCAAGAACAAGGAACACAAGAACAAGGGCTTCAAGAATGTCTACCACAAAGAAGAATACGGCGATCAGAAAACCTACAACGACGAATTCAAGGATAGCGATTACAAGAAGAAGCACGCCGACCACGAAGATTTCTATGACAAGGATGGAGGCAAGTACATGAAGGAGGACAACGACAAGCATTACAAAACGGCCAAGAAACACGGAGAGGACTACCACAAGGAAGGAAAGAGTGGTTACGATGCTCATCACGGGAGCGGATACAAGAAAGGAGGAAAACACCACAACAGCGAGGATTCCCACAAGAAAGACGGAAGCACCTACCACAAGAAGAATTTTGATGACTCTAAACATAAGCACGGAGGATCATCTTACAAAAAAGGTAGCAGTGGCTCTGGGTACAAAGATGGGTCTAGCTATGGAAAGAAGCATGGCGGAGAGCAGTACAGGAGTTCTGGATACAGTGATGGGGGAGATGGAGGCTATGGAGATGGAGGCGATGGAGCTCATGAAGCTGGAGGCTATGGCGGACACGATGAAGGTATCAGCTACGGAGGCCATGAAGAAGGTGTCTATGGAGGTGATGCATACGCCAAGGGAGGCTATGCCAGCGATAGCCATGGAGTTGGAAAGAGTACCCAAGGGGGAGACTATGGTTCTTATAGTACTAGAGGTAAAGGAGGGTATGAGGGATATGCTGACAGTGGAAAGGGTACCTATGGCCATGCAAGTTATGATGATGTGGGTGCAGGAAAATACGAAGATTATGGAAAAGGTAAGCATGTGCATGGATACAGTGATGCAGGGAAGGGTGGTTATGGACATGAAGGATATGCTGAAACAGGAAAAGGAGCCTATGCACATGAGGGCTATGTTGATGCAGGGAAGGGCATATATGGACATGGATATGCTGATGTAGGAAAAGGAGGTCATGGACATGGCGCCTATATTGTTGATGGAAGCTCTGGACATGTAGCTGATGGAGGAAAAGCAGGTTATGGACAAGAGGCTTACATTGAGGCAGGAAAATCTGGCAGCTATGGAGATGCTGGGTATGGTAGTGATGGGAAAACTGTCTACATTCTGGAGGACCATGGAAATGCCGGCTATGCAACTCCTGTAGTTAAAGGAAGCGGGTATATAAATGGGGGATATGTGGACGACGGTAAGATGGCATATGGCACGGGAGGACATGCTGGAGGAAAAGGAGGACATGCCGGTCCTTACAGCGGGCATGTCCAGGTAGAGATGCCTGCAGGACTTGGGCATGGCTACAGCCTGAACGTCGGACAGGCGGATGGGAGCCATGGTGCTGCAAGGCATCATGTCTACTTCCATCAGGGATAGAACTACTGCTGAACTGCATAAATTGTACATTCTGTATTTATTGTATTGATTAAATATTTTATTTTAATTTGATCATCAACACAGTGTTTTTATTTTCACACAATTTTAACAGCACACCAGTTTCCTCTCTATTTTCTGAAACTACATGCTGAGAGTAACTCTCTTATCAATAAAATATTATATATTTTTCCATTTCATTAGAATATCCATGTACAGCACACTGCACATAGAATATGTAGAAAGTCGAGCAGCTAAAATATCCACCGAGATATATTTATATATAGCCTTAACGTACAGGAGTTGTCAACTGTCTCGTTTTGTAAAATTGAAGACTTCTCATTTAAAATTCGTCATAAAATATTATCTTCAAAAAGGATGTCAAAAATATTGAGTTTGGCGACGCACAATTATATTTGTAAATTTTATGCTAATGCATCTTACCAAAATAAGCAATGAAATATATTTGAAATATATTCTAATGTATTAAAAATAAAGATCACCTATCCCGTGAAATTATACGCCAAATCTAAACGTCACTATTGACTGGCTCCCCAAAATAGAGGACTCAGGGTGGTGACAAAGCTATAACACCAGCTTTGGCACTTTGATAAACATCCAGTTAGTGACAATGTTCCCTGGAAAATTGCTCTTTAAAACCAGTGAAGATTTTATTTCATGAGATCCAAAAAGAATAAAATGAATTCTTCACAATACCCCAAAGAGGGATTTTGCTTGTACAGTGGTTAGGCCAAATCTATGGCCTAAATATATGGAAACTTTGCGGGAAGAAAATTGATTTATAAAAATAAATGCCGCCTTTCCCGTTAAATAGAGAATTTCAAACTATTGTTTTCAACAATACAAAATATTGAATTGAAAATTATATTGAAAAATAGAACTTGTTATACTATAATAAAAAGTAAATATAATCAATGTTGATAAATTATATTTTTGTTCACAATATGGTGATAAAACTTTCAGGTTTTTTTTTTTTCAGGGAAGGAGATTCTCCATCTATTTGTAGATCATAAACATAGAATACATTCACGTATTTATGTGATACTTGTAAAACCACATACCAGCAAGTGCAAGTTACTAAACGGGGCTCTGGCACGTTTGTAAGTGAAATAGTCAAACCGCTTTTTACATGTGTAAATATGTGGGGCACTCTCACACTAAAATCAGTCGTTAACTTTACACACACTGATCATCATGGCATCTACCACGTGTACAGTAAAACTTTACATTAATTGTAATTCTTATGACAATACATTATATACATATATTAAAGTGATAAAATGATATAAATATAATATATAACATGTAATAAAGCAAATTTTGTCTGTGAAACATTTACTCGGGGAGAAGCCGAGCAAAGCTGGACCATTTACAATTAGTACGTATATAAAAATATTATAATTTTTATAACTCTCCAAAATACGAAAAAATGTTTTTTTTAATTGTCTAATTTCAGAATTATAATAACTGATATATTAATTTATATATCCTACATGCAAAATATCCTAATAGTTTATTCATTATTGTTGGAGAAGAATAAAAAACATCAATTTATCTTGAAAATAATATATTCATTAAAAGGAGTGGATTTTCACCCCGAAAATATTGTTTTAACAAATGTTGGTTTTGCAAACTTCCACTCGGGTAGAAAGCGGGCTAAGCTGAATAGATTCGGTTGTATTCAATATAATCGGAAAAAAGGTCTAAATTAGTTAATTAAATTTTTTAAGACATTAATTTTAACTTTGAAGATTGAGATCTTAGCTAAAAATGGATAGACACCTTGGTATTAAAATGAAAAGAAAATGGCAAAATTATTTATCGAAAATGGTATTAAACAAAATAAAATTAAATGAACGTGGAATTTATCAATGCACTTTTTGAAAAACATTAATTAAAAATGGCATAGTTTTGTATAGGCGGAAGACAAATGGCATAAACACATAACAGAAAGCAACTGTGCCTTATAGAGCCAAAATCAAAAGAAAATTTGAGGAAACTCGTTTTTGAACTTTTAGATTTGAAATTGAGTTTGAAAAGGGGATAATGTCAACTTAGTTTATCCTCAACCCTGAGAAGAGTGAAAGAAGATAATAATTTTTTCCCGATGTATTAACCTATCTTAAATGTTCGCTGGAGTAAACGGTTTATTTGATATGGCAGTAGGATAGAATGGAATGGTTTGGGAGGGAAACAGGGGACGATTTTAGCCAATATTTGTTGGATCGTTTTTGATGACAACTCTCAGATCTATAAAATTATTTTATTAAACTTTAAACATTTTTAGATAGAGCGAGAAACGAGTTGATTACCTCGTATTTAAGGTAACAAAAATTATCTTATTCACAACATCTTTCACACTCAAAGTATAATCATTTTTTTTTCCTTAGTCCTTTCCCTGTGTGGAAGCTCCTTTTATGAAAGACCTATTGAGCCTATGCACTATGCAAATCAGCCTACATTTCCTTACTCCGGACGTGTTTCAAGTTTGTTGCTCCACTTTGAACTTGTTCGTTTACAAAAAAATATTTTCAATTTATGTGTTTTTTTCCTTGCAGTTATTTGTTCGGACTGGATCCATTTTATGGTAGATTGGATATCAGTTTTCAAAATTATCGGAAAATTAATATCTCTGGACAATTTCTCTATTCCTTCGCATAGGGAAATCAGCTCTACCTCGCATGTTGATAAAGTCACCAAATTTGGCTTTTTACTACGCCAGTTGATAAGGCTATTTCCAAGTTTAATTGTGTATCCTGAAAAAGACTCTGCGCCCTTTGTTGAGCACCAGGACGTGTCTGTACTAAAGACAATATTATTTTCTGTTGAACTATATCTTAAAATTTTATTTCTGGTGCCCTTCAGATACCTATATATTATTTTGACTGCCGTCAAATGCACTTCTCTTACATCGTTATTATATTGCAATAAATGGCATTAAACAAAATAAAATTTAATGAACTTAGACTTTATCAAGGTCCTTTTTGAAGAACATTAAGCCAATTAAAAATAGAATAGCTCTCTATAGGCGAAAGACAAATGGTATATACACGTAACAGAAAGCAACCGTGTGTGATAGAGCCAAAATCTAAAGAACATTTGAGGAAACTCGTTTCTGTACTTCTGGACGAGTACCCCTTTCCAGATACATGAGGGATCCGATCATCTATTGGTACAATGTCTTGTCTACTGGCTTGGAGTCTTTATACTCATCAATGTTCTGATCTCGATCTCCTGGAGTTTGTACCCTGTTGCAATTCTCGAGTCAAAATCTTCTTAAAATCTTATTAATGTAATGGGATTGTGATAAATCGTAACCATGTTCTGTTCCCCTTATTTCTATGCCTACGAATGGTTCTTTTTCTTTTTTTTTCCTTTGAATCAACAAATTTTCCTATTTCTGATGCTAAATTATCATTGAATGCCAGGTCTGTTCCGGCTATTAAAAGATCATCAACATATAAACCCAAAATTCCAAATTATCTTCCCCTCTGTTTAGTATACAAACATGGGTCGTATCTATATTTTATCATTCCTAATTCTGCTGAATTTCGTTGAATATTTCATTTCAACAGCGTCCAGATTGTGGAAAACCATATATGCTTTTTAACAGTTTGCAAACTTTGTCTTCTTCATCCTTTTTTAACAAATCCTTCTGGTTATTTCATGAATATAGTTTCCCCCCAACTCCCCGTTAAGGTATGCCGTTTTTACATCATACGATTTTATGGTCAAATTCAACTGTGCCGCTAAGGCAACAATTATGCGAAGATTTTCCTTTCTGATCACTGGTGAAAAGGATTCTTAATATCCAATGCTGTATTTTTGGTTACTGACGATGACGACTAATCTCGCTCTTCTTTTAGGATCGCCCACCCTTGATTTTCCATTCATGCTGTAGACCCATTTGCTATTTATTATCTTTATATAACTTTTCTCTAGGAACTAAAGTCCATACTTCATGTTCGTTAATAGATTCCAATTCTTTCTTCATCTGACCAATTCATTCATTCCTATTTTAGCATTTCATGGCCTCCTCATAATTTTCTGGAACATATTCTTCTTCTTCTAATACTATGTTCGCCTTATTCATTTCTTTTATCCTTTGTAAACGCCTAACTCTTTGTTCTTGCAACTTAATTTCATTTTCCCTGATTTTTGCTCTATGTCTTTCCTCCAAATTCATTTGGGTATCTCCTTTTTTGCGATCTGGTTTTACATTTCCTTCTTCGATAGGTTATTCTTGTCTAGAATCCGTAGAAGTGTCTACATTTGATGTCCCTGATCTAATATCTAGACCGTCGCTTTCTTTATTAATTGGCTTTTCATATTCTTTTAAGGTTATAATTTCGCCATTTTTTTCTTTATTTTCATTTCTGTACGATAACTCCTCATAACTCATGTCTTTCCGGATATTATTTGCATAATGAATTCCTTTCTTATTTTCTATAGATTTCACTGATCTTACTTCTCTTATTCTCCCGGTAGATATTTTATAGACTCGGTAAGCCTTTCTACTTAAGGAATAACATATAAAGATGCCCTTTTGACTTTTAGGCGAAAATTTGTTTCTACGTCGTTTATAAGTATGCCAAAACACTAAACAGCCGAATATTCTAAAATTCCTAATAGAAGGCCTCCTCCCTTTCTATTTTTCCATTGGCGTAATATGTCTGAGCGACTTATGCGGAGTACAATTCTTGACATAAGCCGCCGTAGCTACTCCCTCTGCCCAGAAGGGCATAGGTATCCTTGAGACTATTAATAGTGTTCGGGCTGTTTCCACTAGAGTTCGGTTTATCATCTCCGCAAACCCGTTGCTTTGAGGCGAGTAGGTGGTGGTGAGTTGGTGGTGAATTCCGTTCTTTATTAGGAAACCTTTAAATCTATCATTGATGAACTCCGTGCCGTTATCAGTTCGCACATCCTTTATTTTTTAATTTAGTTCATTTTCGATATTCGCCTTGAAAACTCTAAATCTATCAAAGGTTTCATCTTTGGTTTTTAAAATGTAGCCAAAAGTCTTTCTGCTGAAGTCATCCACTATATTTCAAACTATAATTTTGACACTTAAGAATGATTTTTTCTTAAAAAATTGTGAAAAATAAACGACTCAACACTCCCAACAGTATAGTGCCAATAAGAATGAATCCCATTGAAATCCCAAATATATTTTGAAATGAGATCATATATTATTGATTATTCTTTAATTTTTGGTATCATTCTATCAAATAGGATAAATTATGTGAATCTCTATTTATTCATTTTATATAAAATATAAAATAACGAAATGAAATATTATTTTTCTGCTTGTATATTTTAATAAATTTTAAAATCATATTTAACCTATTTTTTATCCTCATATTTTTTATTTTTCAAAAATAAAAAAATCCCTTTATATCTTAATAGGATATGCAAAGACCTTGTGTGTGTGAGTATTACACATTACGCATGTAAAATTAGTTGAACTTTACCCTCTCTTACAATGTGACAGAGCCCCGTTTGATTACTTGCAGTCACTGGTGGGGTTGGCTATGTAATGATATCGAAACATAATGTTAACTATTTAATCGCTATTTTAGCCATTTGTATTAAGGCCTCATACGACTCCCATATCTTTGAATATAATTTTAAAATATGTACCAAGAGGGGGGGATAATAATCCAAATTATCTGCCAGATGACCTTTCTGAATTCGTCAAAACTGGTTAGGTGTTAAGTTTATAGAACAGAATCCTTTAGATTGCTCTATATGTCAAATGTACTTGTTTGATGTTAAATTGGCTTTTAGTCAAAAATATATATTTTACATTTCCTTCCGAATTTATAATTAAGAATATGTTACAATATTCGTATAGGGAATTGATTGTTAGGAATGCCTGTGTGGCTGTGTGGCTTCGTGAAAATAATGGTCGAAATATTCATAATAAAACATGGATAAGAAAAATAGAATATAATATATTTTAAAAATAATATAATATGAATAATGGTTCCTTTGCTGCGTCAAAAATACACAAAATCTATGTATCATCTATTGACCGTCTCTGCAAACTTTCAGACTCGGGTCAGTGACAAAGCCACGACACTTGTTCTAGAAATTTCAGAACGCTAACCCGTAGAAAATTGTGGGGCTAAGGTACTCGTAAGTTCGGGGAAGTGTTTAATATCACAAGATGCACAAGTGAATAACGAAAATTTCAGAATTTTCAAAGAGGCATATTTAGTAGGTAAGGTTTCTAGGTCAAATCTGTGGCTCAAATATAAATTAATACTACGCAACAAATTTCTTTGAAAAAAAAAGAAGAAATCTCGCCTATCCCGTCAAATTAACATAATTAAAAAGATATCTTGTCAATACATGCAAAAATGTACTATTTAAAATGATAATTATTTATATATTTGTATATATAAATAATACTATGGAAAATGAATATGGCTCCTCTGCCACCGCTGAAAAGTTTGGTGGAGAATCGCCACAACATAAAGAGTCAAAAGGGTTGTGGATAAGTTTGCATGTAGCTAATCGATGTAAGGGGCTGATATCCATGTAGCGACACGTCAATTTGTGACATATCAGTGTAGAAATGACAATCTCCCCGTGCCACTGATTCTTCTTATTTGGCGTTTTACTTCCCCAAACCGCGTCGAGGCGTGAAGTCGCGCCCTCTGTCGTCCTTATATATCCCCGTGGGCCGGGACCTCGTCACATTCGACATGGGTCCAGCACCGCTACTACTGCTCCTACTGGTAGGTTGTCCTTAACTTTCTTATGCAATTAGGAATGTGTCTTTCTTCTACACTCTAGAATGTCTTTAATTTGTGCTTTATTCTACACTTTGGAATGTACCTGCAGCCTTCTCCTTAAATTCGATATATCTCAGACACTTTCTGTACTTGGAACGATCTCGATACTTTCTCCTACACTCTGGAATGTATTTGATTGGTGCTTTCTCCCACACTTTCAAATTCACCTGCAGTCTTCAATTTGTTATATCTCAGATACTTTCTCCTGTACTTGGAACGATCTCGATACTTTCTCCTGCACTCTAGAATGTATTTGATTTGTGCTTTTACATA
This sequence comes from Cordylochernes scorpioides, assembly GCA_030710605.1. NCBI lineage: Eukaryota > Metazoa > Arthropoda > Arachnida > Pseudoscorpiones > Chernetidae > Cordylochernes > Cordylochernes scorpioides. Next base: position 180,951,515 of record CP092864.1, read on the forward strand.
CACTACGAAATTATTCTGCAGCCTTATCCTTCAATTCGATACATTTCAGAAACTTTCTCCTGTATTAAAACGAACTCGATACTTTCTCTTACATATTGAGATATCTTCAGAACATTACTACATTAAAATGGCTCTCTGACAGTTTCTCCTACAATTTTCAATATCTTTGGTACTATTTACTGTACTTTCAAATTTTTCTGAAGCTTTCTCCTTCATCATAGATTTGTTCTCTTTCACATTTTCTTCTACACTTTGAAAAATGTCAGGTTTTACCCTATCTCAAATACATTAAAATGTCTCTCTCTGACACTTTTCTTACATTTGGTATTCATCTTATTCTTCGCGCTTTCTCTTACACTTCGGAATATATCGAAAACTACGCACTCTCTCTCATATTACTTTGACAACACCCACAATAAAATAAATAAATTATTTTATAAACTCATTTCAAATAATGATTCTGCACCTATATCAAAAGATTTTGATATTTGTAACGATGGCAAAAGAAATACCAAATTTGTTTGCTAAATTTTCATCGATCATACTACGATTCTGTAGGCCATTTCTTTTTTTCAATCTTTATATTTATCAGTAAATCTTATGAGACTCTTAACGGTTCCTTTGAAATTATTACGGCCTCAATATGTGAAGATTTTTGTCTCTCCTCCTATCTCATTCTGTGTTCACACAGATGATACTTCTCTTTCTAGAATCTCAGCTCAGAATTTATCATATGGTAAAACACATAATGGCGAATTGCATATTTATGCATTTGAAAATTACTGGAATATTTCCAATATATTTTAAAATTTGCGCATTATATAAATAGATAATAAATTATTTTCCGATATAGGAAGAGAGCAAATTTTGTAGTAACAAATTTTCTAAAATAATAAATATAAATTGAAATTATTTTATATGTATTACTAAATACTTAGAAAAAATCTCTATACGAATTCCTAAATAAAAAATTGATCAATCTATTTCCGAATTTACTTCAAAATGAAGCTTTTAAACGCATTTACCGTATAGTGGTGGATAAGAAAAAAAGTTAGAGTTTTCTGGTTTTCGAACTGGCGTTTGAGGCATATTCAATTGATATGTCGGTTAGACAATATTGGTTTTCTTTGTTTTTTTTGTGCACGCTTCCAGTAGAGAATGTTGAAGTATGAATATTATATTCAAGTTAAGTAAAACTGTAAACTTTAATGTGATTTTCCTAAACAGTATATTCAGAAAAAAATTAAGCGCTGATCTTAATGCAATGTTAAATATCAAGCTTTATAAGCAGTATATATTATTATTTTCAGCTTTTCGAATGATTGCATATATTAACATATATATTTCTACAAAATATTTGAGCTACTTGAATTATAAATCTGATGGCTTTACTCCATGTTGATTTGCTATTTATCTTCAAAGGCCTGCAAAGGGATGCAATTGTTAAAATTAATTTCAAATTGTAATGATGGGAACATTTGAAATCAAATCATACAGTATTTCGAGATTAGTTTAAAAACCATGGCTGCCTATATTGACGTCTCATCTAAATAGCATAGGATATGTTGGAATAGGTTAAGAGAAATATCCATAAATACAGGAAAACATATTGGACTCTACAGGACTATTTTAGCAATTTACCACCAATACGACCTTGCCTGGACAAACAATGCTATTGACTCTTAGACCATTCAAAGCAAATTACCAGGGATTTTTCGTACAAAACTGAACAATTATTTCAGCCGGACTCAGTAAAAATGGGTCATACGAGATTATATTCTAATTATAAATTATTATATTGTAACAAAGTAATTAATAAATTTTATTATTTTTATTAACAGAGTGGTCATTTTTATGATTATATTTTGCTACTCTGTAAATTCCCTCGTGGCTTATCTTTTGTTTGCCATTCTTTGTTTTTTTCCTTCCCTGAAATAAATTGTTGTTCTCTCCTGAAGTTTTTGTCTTTCCTAATTTTCCACGTGGCAATATTAAAAATAAAGAAGGCATATCCTGACCATGAGCACATGTGTTTTTTAGATGGCAGAGCGCCATCTACAGGAGCAAAAATAAACTAAACGTTTATTTAACTTGCTCCGTGATATTTGTCCAAACCAATTTTTCGGTAAATCAAGAAAAGCCATCCACGAACGCGTTTCGCGCTGTTGGCGCTCGTCAGCGTGGAGTAGGCTGTACCACTGCGACCAAAAATATTTTTGGTCCTAGAAGCTTGTTGAGAAACCAAGAAATGGGTATTTAAGGCCAAATTATTATATAAGTATTTAATACCTGAATAAAAGGTTACATTACCCAAACAAGAATCACTTCGACTTTACTAAGAGAAAGTCACATTCAAATAATTAAAAAGGAAGATGTAATTTGTAAATTCTGCAAAACTGAAAGCATTAAAGAACTTTCATACTTTCATAAAGCCTTAGAGAACAAGGTAATCTCCAAGAACTAAAATTAAAGAACAATTTCCTTCCATAGTTAATTTGTATACTTATGTTTTGATTGCCTTTTCATTTTTCCTTCTCTCCTTTGTTTATGTTTCTTTTTCCTTTTCTCTATGGAAATGATGAATGGCGAGTCCTCACAGGACGGAAATGTCCTAATAACGCTGCTGTTGTTGTTGTAAATAGCATAGGCCTGTTTTCAATATCAGATTTTTGTAAGAATATTCCATAAGCCCTTCAAGCGTGGCTGGAGCCTTACATAAGCCAAAAGGCATGGCACTAAATTCATACAAGCCGCCCCATGTTTAAAAATCTGTGGACTCTGTGTTTTCGTTGATTTCAATTTGTCATTACCTGCTTGAGATCAATTGCTTAGAAGTATTCTGACTCTTGAAGGGTGTCCATGATATCATCGACAATATGAGAATGGAGTATGCATACTTCACTTATATGAAAATTAACTTTCCGTTGTCAATCCAAGACCTCCAACACCATCCATTTTCCTAACTAAAATAACTGGAAACGCCCATGGGTTTGATGGACGAATGACTTCTACCTCAAGCCTATCTTGAAATTATTCATCAGTGGTGTCTCTGCTGCAATAACCCTGAAAGGCTTGTTTCAATTGGGTTATTGTGATATTTATTACATAACGACTATAATATTCTTCTTGGTAATATTTAGACGAAAAGACGAAATAAAAGAAGTAGAGTTTCTTTTAAAAGAAACTCTTCTTCTTTTATTTCGTCTTTTCGACTAAATATTTATTACAAATTTCGTTAAATTTATTCACTTAATTTAAATAGAATAAAATTGGATCATTCATATTTATGTTTTCTTAGTTTTTTTTTAAAGTCTTGGTTGATTTGAATTTAGGTTCGATATTTTCGTCTGTATCTTCTATAGAGTTGATTGATAGGGATTGATAAGGGGAGGTTTGTTAAAACCTGTGGTTTAAAGTCATAGCAAGTTTTGAATCGACCCAAATATTTCATGGAATCATCCTTGTCGATGATCAAATATGCATATTTGAAAATAATTCCCCTTTTCTATAGATCTGATCCATTGACGTGGATTTTCGTTTCAATTGTATTTGCGGATAGTTATATTTCAAATCACAAATACTGGATAAGATTCAGCATGTCTCTATTAGATGTTGTATTGTAATTTGAGTTTGGCCTAATGAATGATCCATTTTGTAATTATAAATAAGATTATAACGGTAGTCATGCCTAATTCAAATTTATTTATTATATTCAGAAAATTCCCTCAACAGAATAAAAGGATGCTGAACAAATCTATCTCTAACAAAGAGGTGAGTTCTGTGACTTATACTATTTCATCGAGTATGCACTACAGACTATTCTGACCAATATGCAAATAAAGTTGGTAGCTATAGACAGATATCAGATTTTATTAGAGAATATCCATATAAGGCTATCCTATCCTATTCGGAAATTCACATAATCCATTCAAATAATGCTTCCTTTGATAATTTCTGAGTAGACTACTTATATTTAGATAAGTATTTCACCCACAACCCCAACATTTAAATTCTTTTTCAAGAAAATAAATTTTACAGCACGTTTTACGATATATTTAAATATCCTTCATAACTAGAAGTAGAAAAAATGTGGGTTAAAATACTATCCTTATAAAGGTAATTAAGACCAAGTGAGTCACAATACAATTATAGGGGAATCGTATTATTTTCATGGTCTGGTTTTAGTTCCTTCAAGAAACTTCAAGCGTAATTAACCTTATTAAGTAGAATTGAAGCTTTTTTTGAAGTATAAACCGTAAAAGTTGTGCTCAGAGCACGTTTCAAATATTTAGGAAAAAATCGTTTCTAGTTAGATTCCTCGAAAGGGAACAATAGTGTCAACTTCAAGACAGCCAATCAGAAAAATTGCCTTAAATAAATTACAATAAGCGCGGCATCTGATGAGTGACAATCTTCTTGAATGAACTAAATATAAGAAATTCCTAAAACTTGATGAGAAATAACCAGGATACATCAGAGGTATGTGTGCATTAAGGCTCTTGTCTCTCATCAGATTGTCTGTTGCTCTAAATCAGACGTTTTAAATTATATATCTCCAAATAAATAAATAAATATATTTAGTTGAATGAAAGTTAACACGATGATAGAATGCACACATGACCTTCCTAATGACGATACTATTGAAAGTTTTGAAAAATGATTTTTAATATTGTAAAACCATTTTTCAAAAAGAACCCAGGGATATCCTAGTTTCAAGTGATCTAATAAACTGCTATAATTCATATAAATGTAGTATACTCTTATGATATTTAAAATTGCATGATTGGTGTCCAGCTGGTCGTGGTGGGTCACGCCTACCCCCACCACGGGCACCACTACGTGAAGGGAGGGGACGACCACCACTCCTCGCACCACGGCCACGACGACCACAGAGGACACAAACATGGACACCACTCCGGTGGATACTCCAACTACAAGGACGACTCGGACTCCAAGGGACATTCCTCTCATGGGGACTCCTATGGCTCCTATGTGTCGGGCAAAAAACATGGTTCAGATGGCTTCTCTTCCCACCACTCCTCCGGTGGTGACAGCAGCTACAAGAAAGGTGGAAAAGAATTCGGCAAGCACCACATGGTACAGGAGGGGCTGAATCACGGCAGCGGTGAGGCATCACATGGGGCCTTCGGTCATGACAAGCATGGAAGCAAGGGTAGCAAATCCGGCAAGGCTGGAGGCGAATTCTTCAAGAACAAGGAAAACAAAAACAAGGGCTTCAAGAATGTTTACCACAAGGAAGAATACGGCGATCTGAAAACCTACAACGATGAATTCAAAGATAGCGATTACAAGAGGAAACACGCCGACCACGAAGATTTCTATGACATGGATGCAGGCAAGTACATGAAGGAGGACAACGACAAGCATTATAAGACGGCCAAGAAACATGGAGAGGACTTCCACAAAGAAGGAAAGAGTGGTTATGATTCTCACCTCAGGAGCGGATACAAGAAAGGAGGAAAACACCACAACAGCGAGGATTCCCACAAGAAAGACGGAAGCAACTACCACAAGAAGAATTTTGATGACTCTAAACATAAGCACAGAGGATCATCTCACAAAAAAGGTAGCAGTGGGTCTGGGTACAAAGATGGGTCTAGCTATGGAAAGAAGCATGGTGGAGAGCAGTACAGGAGTTCTGGATACAGTGATGGGGGAACTGGAGGCTATGGAGTTGGAGGCGATGGAGCTCATGGAGCTGGAGGCTATGGCGGACACGATGAAGGTATTAGCTACGCAGGACATGAAGAAGGTGGCTATGGAGGCGATGCATACGCCAAGGGAGGCTATGCCAGCGATAGCCATGGAGTTGGAAAGAGTACCCATGGGGAAGACTTTGGTTCTTATAGTGCTGGAGGTAAAAGAGGGTATGAAGGATATGCTGACAGTGGAAAGGGTACCTATGGCCATGCAAGTTATGACGACGTGGGTGCAGGAAAATATGAAGATTATGGAAAAGGTAAGCATGTACATGGTTACAGTGATACAGGGAAGGGTGGTTATGGACATGAAGGATATGCTGAATCAGGAAAAGGAGCCTATGGACATGAGAGCTATGTTGATGCAGGGAAGGGCATATATGGACATGGATATGCTGTTGTAGGAAAAGGAGGTAATGGACATGGCGCCTATATCGTTGATGGAAGCTCTGGACATGTAGCTGATGGAGGAAAAGAGGCTTACGTTGAGGCAGGAAAAGCTGGCAGCTATGGAGATGCTGGATATGGTAGTGATGGGAAAACTGTCTACATTTTGGAGCACCATGGAAATGCTGGATTTGCAACTCCTGTAATTAAAGGAAGCGGGTATGTAAATGGGGGATATGTGAACAGCGGTAAGATGGCATTTGGCACGGTAGGACATGCTGGAGGCAAAGGAGGGCATGCCGGTCTCTTCAGCGGGCATGTCCAGGTAGAGATGCCTGCAGGGCTTGGGCATGGCTACAGCCTGAACGTCGGACCGGCCGATGGGAGCCATGGTGCTGCAAGGCATCATGTCTACTTCCGTCAGGGATAGAGCTACTGCTGAACTGCATAAATTGTACATTCTGTATTTATTGTAATGATTAAATATTTTATTTTAATTTGACCATCAACACAGTGTTTTTATTTTCACACAATTTTAGCAGTACACCAGTTCCCTCTCAATATTCTCAAACCTATTTACATACTGAGAGTACTTCTCTTATGAATATAATATTATATTTTCCCCATTTCATTAATATTTTCATGTACAGCACACTGCACATAGAATATGTAGAAAGTCGAGCAGCTAAAATATCCACCGAGATATATTTATATATTGCCTTAACGTACAGGAGTTGTCAACTGTCTCGTTTTGTAAAATTGAAAATTTCTCATTTAAAATTCGTCATAAATTCTTCTCTTCAAAAAGGATGTTAAAATTAAGGATGTTAAAAGGATTGTAAATTTTATGCAAATGCATCTTACCAAAATAAGCAAAGAAATATATTTGAAATATATTTTACGGTATTAAAAATAAAGATCACCTCTCCCGTGAAAATATACGACAAATCTAAGCGCCACTATTGATCGGCTCCCTAAAATAGAGTCCTCAAGAGGGTGACAAAGCCATAATACCAGTTTTGTCACACTGATAAACATCCAGTTAGGGACCATGTTTCGGGAAAAATACTCTCTTTAATCTAGTGAGGACTCTATTTCATGAGATCCAAAAAGAATAAAAGGAATTCTTAACAATATCCCAAAGAGGGGTTTCGCTTGTAGAGTGGCTAGGCCAAATCTATGTCTTAAATATATGGAAACCTTGGCGGAAGGAAATTGATTTATAAAAATAAATTTCGCCTTTCCGTCAAATATATTTTTGAACTATTAATAAGTGCCATATATTTTTTCATTAATACAAAATATTTCATTGAATATTCTATTGGATAATCGCTATCCTTGTTACACAAATAAAAATGAAATATACTCAATAATGATAAATGATAATTTTTTTCACAATTTGGTGATAAAACATATACAGTTTTTCTCTTACGTTTTATATAGATAGGGTATATAGATATGATAGATCATACAATAGAATACATTCACGTATTTATGTGATACTTGTAAAACCATACCAGCAAGTGCAAGTTACTAAACGGGGCTCTGGCACGCTTGTGAGTGAAAAATTCGTACTGCTTTTTGAATGTGTAAATATGTTGTGCATTCACAATAAAATCAGTTGTTAACTTTACACACACTGATCATCATGGCATCTACCACGTTACAGTAATACTTTACCTTAATTTTTATTTTCATGACAATAAAATATATATATATAATAATTTTACCCTTTTTATTGTTGGTTGTTGTTCTTATGTAAGATCCTGTTGACTTACTGTAGGATTGGTGACTTGTGGTGGTTGATGATATCTGGCGCAGTCGTTAGTTGAATGGTAGAGTTCCACAGGGGAAATAACGAGACGAAAACCAGGATGGGATTGAATCTAAGACTTCGCGAATAAGAGAGAGAAAGTTTTGAGACTAAATGGGGTACCTTCCTTTCACATGATCGAAGAGAATTTTACCTTGGTGAGAGGGAATTGGACACGTCTTGCTCCTAGTCTTGTTCCTACCACCTAACTTTGAGTCCGAGATCTTCCTCGTTAACTCTCTATGCCTCTCATTGGTTGAGATCGTCTACGTGGTTACTTTTGGTTGGTTGTGGATGTTCATGCTGAACTGTGATTGGATGTTGGTACCTCCATTGTCTTTTCATGAATACCAGCTTCCAGGGAGAAGAAGGTCTTTGAACTTAGGTTTATGGTTCCTGGGTAGTGATCTCTACTTCCTGGATGATGCAATCCTGGTAAGTGCTGTTCTCTCTTTTTCGCGAGGCTTAACTTTTATTAAAACCTTTTGGACGATACATTGCATAGATTGTGGTGGAATTACATCTTGGTATAAACAAATTATGACATATATTAAAGAGATAAAATGAAATAATTATAATATATAACATGTATTAAAACAAATTTCGTCTGGAAATAATTACTCAGGAAGAAGACGGGCGAAGCTGGGTCATTTAGAGTTAGTATATGAAAAATATTATAATTTTATAACTCTACAAAATACAAAAAAAATGGTTTATTTATTGCCCAATTTTAGTATTAAAATAGCTGATATATTAATTTATATATCCTACATGCAAAAGATCCCAATAGTGCAAAGGAAATTTTCATTAAAAAGAGTGGATTTTTATCCCAAAAATATTGTTTCAAAAAATGTTCGTTTTGAAAATTTCACTCGGGTAAAAAGCGGGATAAGCTAAATAGATTCTGTTTTATTAAATATAATCGAAAAAAGATGTTCAATTGAAAAATATCAAGAGGTTACTCTTAACTTTGAAGATTGAGAACTCTGCTAAGAATGGATAGACACCTTGGTATTCAAATGAAAAGGAAATGGCAAAATTATTTATCGAAATAGGTATTAATCAAAATAAAAATTAAATGAACGTGGAATATATCAATGCTTTAAAAAAAAAAAACATTAATTAAAAATGGCATAGCTTTGTATAGGCGGAAGACAAATGGCATAAACACATAACAGAAAGCAACTGTGCCTGATAGAGCCAAAATCAAAAGAAAATTTGAGGAAACTCGTTTTTGAACTTTTAGATTTAAAATTGAGTTTGAAAAGGGGATAATGCCAACTTAGTTTATTCTCAACCCTAAGAAGAGTGAAAGAAGATAAGATTTTTTTCCCGATGTATTAACCTATCTTAAATGTTCGCCGGAGTAAACGGTTTATTTGATATGGCAGTAGGATAGAATGGAATGGTTTGGGGGGAAACGGGGGACGATTTTAGCCAATATTTGTTGGATCGTTTTTGATGACAACTCTCAGATCTATAAAATTATTTTATTAAACTTTAAACATTTTTAGATAGAGCGATAAACGAGTTGATTACCTCGAATTTAAGGTAACAAAAATTATCTTATTCACAACATCTTTCTAAACAGATTAACCTAATTTAAAAAAGACATAAGAAAATAAACAAATCAATGGTAGAGGGCAAGTTCCTATTTGTTACAAACTTTCACACTCAAAGTATAATCATTTTCTTTCCTTAGTCGTTCCCCTGTTTGGAAGCTTCTTTTATGAAAGACCTATTGAACCTATGCACTATGCAAATCAGCCTACATTTCCTTACTCCGGACGTGTTTCAAGTTTGTTCCTCCACTTTGAACTTGTTCTTTTACAAAAAAATATTTTAGATTTTTGTGTTTTGTCCTTGCAGTTATTTGTTCGGACTGGATCCATTTTATGGTAGATTGGTATTCAGTTTTCAAAATTATCGGAAAATTAATATCTCTGGACAATTCCTCTATTCCTTCGCATAGGGAAATCAGCTCTGCCTCGCATGTTGATAAAGTCACCAAATTTGGCTTTTTACTTCGCCAGTTGATAAGGCTATTTCCAAGTTTTAAACTCTGTATCCTGAATAAGACTCTGCGCCCTATGTTGAGCACCAGGATGCGTCTGTACTAAAGACAATATTATTTTCTGTTGAACTATATCTTAAAATTTTATTTCTGGTGCCCTTCAGATACCTATATATTATTTTGACTGCCGTCAAATATACTTCTCTTACATCGTTATCATATTGCGATTAATGGCATTAAACAAAATAAAATTTAATGAAGTTAGACTCTATCAAGGTCCTTTTTAAGAACATTAAGCCAATTAAAAATAGAATAGCTCTCTATAAGCGAAAGACAAATGGCATATACACATAACAGAAAGTAACCGTGTATGATAGAGCCAAAATCTAATGAATATTTGAGGAAACTCGTTTCTGTACTTCTGGACGAGTTCCCGTTTCCAGATACATTAGGGACCCGATCATCTATTGGTACAATGTCTTGTCTACTGGCTTGGAGTCTTTATACTTTAATGTTCTGATCTCGATCTCCTGGAGTTTGTACCCTGTTGCAATTCTCGAGTCAAAATCTTCTTAAAATCTTATTAATGTAATGGGATTGTGATAAATCGTAACCATGTTCTGTTCCCCTTATTTCCATTCCTACGAATGGTTCGTTTTCTCCTTTTTCCTTTAAATCAACCAATTTTCCTATTTCTGATGCTAAATCATCATTGAATGCCTGGTCTGTTCCGGCTATTAGGAGATCATCAACATATAAACCCAAAATTCCAAATTCTCTTTCCCTCTGTTAAGTATACACACATGGGTCGTATCAATATAATTTATCATTCCTAATTCTGCTAAATTTCTTTGATTATTTCATTTCAACAGCGTCCAGATTGTGGAAAACCATATATGCTTTTTAACAGTTCTCAAACTTTGTCTTCTTTATCCTTTTTAACAAATCCTTCTGGTTAGTTCATGAAAATAGTTTCCCCCAACTCCCCGTTAAGGTATGCCCTTTTTACATCATACGATTTTATGGTCAAATTTAACTGTGCCGCTAAGGCAACAATTATGCGAAGACTATCCTTTCTGATCACTGGTGAAAAGGATTCTTAATAGTCGATGCCGTATTTTTGGTTACCGCCAATGGCGACTAATCTCGCTCTTCTTTTAGGCTCCCCCACCCTTGATTTTCCATTCATGCTGTAGACTCATTTTCTATTTTTTATCTTCATATTCTTTTCTCTAGGAACTAAAGTCCATATTTCTTGTTCGTTAATAGATTCTAATTCTTTCTTCATCTGACCAATTCATTCATTCCTATTTTGGCATTTCATAGCCTCCTCATAAATTTCTGGAACATATTCTTCTTCTTCTAATACAATGTTCGCCTTAATCATTTATTTTATTCTTTGTGAACGCCTAACTCCTTGTTCTTGCAACTTAATTTTATTTTCCCTGATTTTTCTCTCTGTCTTTCCTCCAAAACCTTTTGGATATCTCCTTTCTTGCGACCTGGCTTTACATTTCCTTCTTCTTCTTCGAGAGAGATCTGTTCTTCTTGTCTAGAATTTGTAGAATTGTCTGCATTTAATGTCACTGATATAATATCTAGATCATCGCTTTCTTTATTAATTAGCTTTTCATGTTAAGGTTATGATATCGCTAATATTGTGATTATTTTCATTTCAGTACGATAACTCGTCATAATTCGTGTCTTCTGGGAGATTATTTGCATAATAAATTCCTTCCTTATTTTCTATAAATTTCACCGATCTTACTTCTTCTATTTTCTCAGTAAAGATGTTATAGACTCGGTAATCCTTTCTATTTAAGGAATAACATATAAAAATGCCCTTTTGACTTTTAGGCGAAAATTTGTTTCTACGTCTTTTAAAATTAGGCCAAAATACTGAGCGACTTATGCGGTGTACAATTCTTAACATAAGCTGCCGTAGCTACAGCCTCTGCCCAGAAAGGCATAGGTAACTTTGAGTCGATCAATAATGTTCGCGTTGTTTCCACTACAGTTCGGTTTATTCTCTCCGCAACTCCGATGCCTTGAGGCGAGTAGGTGGTGATGAATTCTATTCTTTATTAGGAAACCTTTAAATCTATCATTGATGAACTCCGTGCAGTTATCAGTTCGCACATCCTTTATTTTCAAATTTAGCTCATTTTAGATATTCGTCTTGAAATCTTTAAATCTATCAAAGGTTTCATCTTTGGTTTTTGAAAGGTAGGTAAAAGTCCTTCTGCTGAAGTCATCCACTAGAACAAAGAAATACCTTGATCCTCCTAAAGATTGATTAGACATTGGACCGCACAGATCTATGTGAATTAATTCAAGCGGCTTAGTGGTATTATTCCCTGTAACAGGATGGTAAGGTCCTCTATTCGATTTTCCCATTATACACGATTCACATTCCGTTAGATTCCTATATTTAATATCAAGTCCATACACCAGATTTCCTTAGATCAGCTCCTTCATGTAAGCTTGGTTCAGATTATTCAATCTTCTGTGCCAGATACTAATCTTGTCATTGGAGATATTGCTTGTGGCCATAGCATTCTCAGGCCTTCTTGAATTATCAAATCTTAACCTTGCCTCCATTATAAACATTCGGTCTTCAATATGAGCTTGGGCGACTGAGTTTTTTTTTTTTTGTAAAATTTGGCTCCATCATTGTTAAAAATTATTCTATTTCTTATTTTTATCAGTTTGTACCCCGAAAGAAGGCCCGACATCAGATTAGGTACATGTGGAACATCCCTAATCTGTACATTCGAAAATTACTGGCCTGTACTAGTAGTCACTCTGATAAAACCTTTAACAGTAGAGTGAGTAATTTTATCCTTTCCTGCCAAGTATATTTCACTTTCATATGGCACTACATCTTCCATCCAATCAAGGTGTGATGATAAGTGTGTTGTGCATCCAGAATCAATACACATGATTGTATCTCACTATTACTATCTGTGGATACTTCGCTTCTTTCATCTATATAGTTATTGAATGCTAGTACCTTAGGTGTGCTTGATATTTGTGTGTGTGGTTTGTACAATTTCTAAAATTGCCTTTATGATAATTCGTACTTGAATTTGCAATTATATTTCTTTGTTGTTCTTGGGATCTCTTATTTCTAGACCAAGAATCTTTGGCCGCATGTTCCTTTCTGCTCCAGATAAAACATTCTTGCTGTCTGTTTGGATGATAACCCCTTCTATCTCTACTTCTGTAGGCCTGTTCTTGTTCCTCCATGTGAATTTCATTTATTTTAAAATTCAATCTGTTTTCTTCCTCCTTGAGAGACTGTTGTATTTCTTCGAGGGTTATATCTCGTCGGGATCTAAGTACAATTGCTATTTTCTCTTATTTTGGATGGATGCCTCGAACAATATGGTAGGTTAGCTCTCTTTGGGATATTTGGTGTCCGAGCGATCAGCTATTTGCTCCAATATTTTTGTATCTAGTTAAATATTGATCTACCGATTCACTATGATTCATTTTAATATTTTTGAGTTCGAGTCCTACATCTATAATTTCATCTTCGAGATTCCCCGTATAGATCCTTTTTAAGTCATCCCATACCCTTTTTGCCTTATTTACATCTGAAAACATTCCAGCTTGTTCGTCTGAGAGTGTCGTTATAATTATACCAAAGGCTTCATCATTCTTTACGTTATATGTACCCCATGAATCTTATCTTCAATATCAGGCTTATGTTTGGAAATAGACATTTAAATAACTTCTTTGCACGTAGAAGTGGCCCGACCTTTAATGCCGTTATGGGTAATTTGTACCCTTTAATGGTTCTATTCTAGACGCCGGCAATGAGGTAGAATCTGCCATTTTTTTCTATAAGCTGGTAAAATTTTAATTTTGAAAAGGTAGACCCAAGTATCTATTATAATAATATTTTCTTACTTACAAATTGAAGATTAGATTTTCTATTATTTACTTTTTTTCTAATAACTGCGCTCTGCTACCATTTGTTGGATCGGTTTTGAAGATAACTCTCAGATCTACAAAAGTAATTTATTAAACTTTAAACATTTTTATATATAGAGAGAAACGAGTTGATTACCTCATATTTAAGGCAACAATAATTATTTTATTTACAACGTCGTTCTAACCAGATTGAACTTATACGAAAAAGACAACAAAGAAAATAAACAAATCAATGGTAGAGTTAAGTTCCTATTTTTATAAGCTTTCACACTAAAATAATAACCATTTTCCTGCTTCAATATTTCATATAGGTGATGCTGAGAACTTATTAAAAGTACTGTCTTGTGGCCGTAAGGCATAAATAGATCTAGGAACTAGTTTTAATAAGAATTCTGTCAACACTAACGTTTATCAGAAAAAAACTTGGATTAGCACATATTCCTAGTGCTTATTGATTTAATAACTAGCAACACAACAATGGGCTATTACTACTCCATCAAGACTTTGCATCTTAAAATGCTTCCAGAAGCGCTAAAGGTTGGTTAGAATGGCGCAAATATTTCATCTTTTAAATAGCACGAATCTCTTCTGGCTTTATTACAATAGAGAATATTTAAGGCAGATAGAAAATTCAAGTTTTTAAAAGAAAAATGTGTGCCAACATAATCCCAAAAATTTCAAACTATAATTTTTACACTTAAGAAAGAATTTTTCTTAAAATATCGTGAAAAACAATCGCTTCAGCACTCTGCACAGAATAAGGCCAATAATGAATCCCATGGAAATCCCAGGTATATTTTGAAATGAGATCATTATTGAATATTCTTTCATTTTTGTATCATTCTATCAAATAATATAAATTATGTGAATCTCTATTTATTCTTTTTATTTAAAATATAAAATTTAGAAATGAATTATTATTTTTCTGCTTGTATATTTTAATAAATTTCAAAATCATATTTAACCTTTTTTTTTTTAATCTTCATATTTTTTATTTTTCAAAAATAAAAAATCCCTTTATATCTTAATAGGATATGCAAAGACATTGTGTGTGTGTGAGTATTACACATTACGCATATAGAATTAGTTGAACTTTACCCTCTCTTACAATTTAACAGAGCCCAGTTTGATTACTTGCAGTCACTGGTGGGGTTGGCTATGTAATGACATCGAAACATAATGTTAACTATTTAATCGCTATTTTAGCCATTTGTATTAAGGCCCCATGCGACTCCCATACCTTTGAATATAATTTTAAAATATATGTACCAAGAGGGGAGGAAAATAATCCAAATTATCTTCCAGATGACCTTTCTGAATTCGTCAAAACTGGTTAGGTGCTAAGTTTATAGAACAGAATCCTTTAGATTGCTCTATATATCATATGTACTTGTTTGATGTTAAATTGGCTTTTAATCAAATATATATATGTAGTGATGTATAGTTGTTGTATCTTGTTGGATGAATGTAGTGTGGCATGTTGGTTTGCAGTCGTGGTGGCCACAATGATTAGAGTGGTTTCAGGCGTGGAATTGAGATTACACAAAAGGACGAGGCATATTAGATGTCACCACGGAGATGGCAAAAAGTGAGTCCAGCCGACACCAGTTTAGGGGAGAACTCTCTAGAGACGTCTGCAAGTCTCGTCCCCAAGCCGACTAACTGTTTTCATAAAAAAAAGGGGGGGGGGCTGTAGGGGCCCAGACTGGAATGTCGCACCCTGCTGCCGTCGAGACATAAATGCAGACGGTCGTAAATTACCAGGAAGCTAGAGGGACCCTTCTGGCATCGGCTGACGCTCACTCGAAATTTTATTTGTCACACTTTGGCAATCATTATACATTCATACAATACATGGAGACACAGATGTATTGGAATATATTACAACAGTTTATGCCCCGGTTGATGAAAATTAGGTTATGGTGAATATAGATGAAATCATAAGATAATTAAAATTGGGGAAAATAATTTGTATACAAATTGGTTTAATATATTATGGGGGTGTACAATTATAACATTGGATATGCTATCCTTAATAATAATGATTAATAATAAAAAGAGAAATGTTAACAAATAATAATGTCAAGCCCAACGTATAAAAATATATGAAAAAGGATTTTAAAAATGTAAATATATAAATGTAAATTTGGGTGAATATATACAGCATTGAATGTTGGAATTAATATTTGAAAGTGCATTGAATTATAGGGTCTAGATAGGTGGACATAGAATAGATTCTGGTACTGCGATGCAATGCGACGTTTTGGGATCGTAGGCATTGATCCATCTACAGTATGCTGAAGGTATTCGACATGGGCTGTCCTATCAGACGGATTTGGGAATAGGTGGTGGAAATTTGGGTCGAGAAAGTGTGGCAGAGAGAGAGAGTCGTTCTGTCGCATAAAAAAAAAATAATAACGATTTGGCCGCGGTAAGGCAGTGAAAGTGAGGTGATTGAATAATAATAAAAAATTTGCCCGAATGTGAAAAAAAAAAAAAAAAGGGGCGTTGATGCTCGAACCGGGCCGTGAATGAAAGACAAAAAACAAAACAAAAAAAACAAAAAAAAAAAAAACTCATCTAACTAGCTGCTCAAGTTCGACTGTTGGGAAGGTTACAGCGAAGAAGCGTTTGTAGTTAAGATGGAATAAATGTGAGAAATCAATGTTTCAGCGCATAGTAACGACCTCTCTGAGAAGGTATGGGCTGTGATGCCATGAGAATTTGGAGGGTAATGGTGTCGATGCATCTTCTAAAATTTTAACTTAAAAATCTAAAAATAGAATTTAAAAATTGAAGTTGAGAAAAAAAATTCAAATTGAAAATTGTGTGTGATGAATGTTGGTACAATATTATAAAAAGTGAAAATGATTATAAACATTGAAGATTAAACATAAAAGTTATCATCTCGATTGTTCATATAAAAATAAAAAGACAAAAGTTAAAACAAAAAAAAAAAAACTCGAAATATAATTGAAATAAATAATTACTAAATATGCGAAATATTAAAAAGAGGTATAGTATTTGAAATGATTAAAGATAGAAAAGTAATGAAAAGAGAGTAACAATACTAATTAATTTTAAATAAGGAAATATATAGAACAGTTGGTGTTCAAGCCAAGACAATCTTTAAGTATACATGGATTGACATTGATGTAGAGGTTTCGGCGTGGTTGCTTGTCATGTGTGTGTGTGTGTGTGTTCTTATGCAATAGTGCTGTGGAATGGTTGAACAGTGGTACTATAGCTGCGGTTTTATTTTTCGCCAGTCGATCTGAGGCATGTAACTGCCATGGTAATGATGGGCCAGGTGAAGGTAGATGTGCCCGTCTGGTGGTTGGCAAAAAAAAAAAAAGGAAGGCGATAAAGTAATACGACGGCATAGCAGCTATAGACAGTGGAATAGATAAGTGTGCCATTGAAGGAGTGATGTGTGTCGTGTGCTATATGATTATGGCATGGGGAATGTAGTTATATCGGCGTTCGTAGGTCGATGTATTTCGACATAAGTTTGACTAGGTAAATGTTTGTTCACGAAGTGTTAGGCTAGATATGCTCTATTAGATAAGACTTGCGACGTGGACACGCTTTCGAGAGAGAGAAAGGAAAAAAAAAAGATAAAAGTGTCACAGGAAAAATGAAGGCATAATGTAGCCTGGTAAAAGTGGAAAGAAAAAAATAGTGTTATCAAGTCGCTGTGACACGTGCGAAAAAATTGTAAATGGAAAGGCGTCACGTGAAATCGTTGTTTGGGTAAATAATCTAGCCTAATTCATCACGAACAACAAGTTTACTGAAGTCATAGGTGGTGGTTGTACGAACATAAAACGAGATTTTGTGAATGTTGGTGTTTAATTGTGAACGAGAGAGAAAAATTTCGCTAAGTGGCAAGCGAGTGTAAATTTTACGTTTGAAATACATTGGTAGAGGGGACGTGTGTGTGTAGAAGTTGGCTGGCGGTGACCTAGCTTTTGGGGGAATTGAACAGTCCCGCGTTATATTTTACTTTTGTTGTAGAAGGAAAGATGGTTGATTAGTAATGATTTTGTTAATTTATATTGGAAAATGGGTTTTGAAAAAGGAATGTTGATAAGGTAGCGAAAATCATCAATGGAATACGAAAGTAGAATTATAGCAACACTTTTTTTTTTGAGACGTTTACGTGTAATGGTGTGATTGGATTAAAAATTGATTCCACGAAATTTGCTTATAAAATGAGTGTAGGTAAAAGTGAAGGAGATGGAGGAAAATGTGAGGGTGAGATATTTACAATTTATGTTTGAAATTCAAGAGTTTTCTTTTAAAAGAGCGTTGTTATAATTAGTTGGTTTGTGGAATTGAATGTTTTTTATAGAAGGAACAATGGTGAAAAGGGCATTACACTGGCTGAGGTGAGTTGGTATTTGTGAATGTAGTTGTGATGAAGACATGGGGAAACTTTCTATAAGTGTTGGCTACATATTGTTTTTAGTTGGTAGCAGGCGTACATTTTTAAAATAACAAAAACGTGAATTTTTTCTTTAAATGATAATTTTGAGTTATAGAAGGTTTTATTTTGAAAATGACATTATTCAAAATGAATATGTAAAAAGGGGTTTAAAGTCTAAATGTTTGTTGAGAACACAATAGTTGAAAATATTAAGGGGATAAAATTATTATGAAAAATGTGTAAAATGAAGTGTTTTTTTTTTTTTATCTTGAAATGAAATTATAGTTTTCATGATATGAAGATTTAAAAGTAAATAAAAGCTGAAACGGTTAAATTACTATAGGTTAACTGGCATATAATGAAGCATTATAGGCGATTGATAGAATTTAGTAGGATGGGTATAAAATTGAATTGAGGAAACTTTGATTAAAATATAAGCAAAGAAAAAAAATGATGGTTATAAATTAAATGCGATATGATTATCTAATTGCAGGGGCTAAACGTAACATAAAATAAACGAAATAAAAATCTACTTAACAAACAATTGGATATTTAAGTTCTGAATGAGTTGTACTTACAGTACAAAAGTGTCAATTGTAGTGTAGTTTGAAGTTTGCACTGGTTGATGTAGCCATGGTCACGTTCTTGGTGATGGTTGTAGAAGGCGTGAGGGAGGAGAAGTTCTCGTCGTCAGGTGGATTGTGGATGTTTGCAGTGATCACATTGGATTTGTAATGGCGAGTAGTATGCAAGTTTTGTGGCAATTGAAGATTGGCTATCTACCTAAGGCTTGGAAGCGGCGATGTCTTGGATGGTTTCCGCGAGTTGTGCTACGATGTCCGTGGCTGTGGGTGGCATGGTGGTGATCTTCGGCGTTGCTCTGTTCTCCAGGCTCCATCCTCTTTGCGTTGTCCTCGGTATATCCTGTCGACTTTCTGTAGTGATGTATAGTTGTTGTATCTTGTTGGATGAATGTAGTGTGGCATGTTGGTTTGCAGTCGTGGTGGCCACAATGATTAGAGTGGTTTCAGGCGTGGAATTGAGATTACACAAAAGGACGAGGCATATTAGATGTCACCACGGAGATGGCAAAAAGTGAGTCCAGCCGACACCAGTTTAGGGGAGAACTCTCTAGAGACGTCTGCAAGTCTCGTCCCCAAGCCGACTAACTGTTTTCATAAAAAAAAGGGGGGGGCTGTAGGGGCCCAGACTGGAATGTCGCACCCTGCTGCCGTCGAGACAAAAATGCAGACGGTCGTAAATTACCAGGAAGCTAGAGGGACCCTTCTGGCATCGGCTGACGCTCACTCGAAATTTTATTTGTCACACTTTGGCAATCATTATACATTCATACAATACATGGAGACACAGATGTATTGGAATATATTACAACATATATTTTACATTTCCTTTCGAATTTATAATTATGGATATGTTACAATATCCGTATAGGGAATTGATTGTTAGGAAGGTTTCTCTTACTCAAAGGGCAGTCGTTTGGTAAAAATTGAAGAAATTTGTTTTTAAGTAGTTTATTTTTAACTATCGAGTAAAAAAGACAACATATTTCACATTTAATATAGAATTTGTGAAGATAATCCTATATTTTTATGTGATTGAAATAAAAATAAAGAGAATTATTTATACGTATATCTAATATTCTTAGTAAAATTAGTTTTAAAAAGTAACATGTATTAACTTTAAAGGAAGCCAATGTGTGGCTTCGTGAAAATAATGGTCGAAATATTTATAATAAGACATGGATAAGAAAAATAGAATATATTTAAAAAATAATATAATATTTATAATGGTTCCTTTGCTGCGCCAAAAAAACACAAAATCTATGTATCATCTATTGACCGTCTCTGCAAACTTTCAGACTCGGGTCAGTGACAAAGACACGACACTTGTTCTAGAAATTTCAGAACGCTAACCCGTAGAAAATTGTGGGGCTAAGGTAGTCGTCAGTTCGGGGAAGTGTTTAATATCACAAGATGCACAAGTGAATAACGAAATTTTCAGAATTTTCAAAGAGGCATATTTAGTAGGTAAGGTTTCTAGGTCAAATCTATGGCCCAAATATAAATGGATAATACGCAACAAATTTCTTTGATAAAAAAAAGAAGAAATTTCGCCTATCCCGTCAAAATAGAAGATAAAACTATTCGCAAAATTTGACTTCAATCTAGCAGATACAGGAGGTGACAACGACTTTCTTTAACGTATTAAGACAAGGAGAATTAATTATTAAAATAATATTTCTATAAAATAAACATAAATGTCAAAGATTCATAATTTATTTGATACAAGTTTTCTTGGGGGAATAATCTCAGTTGTTTTCCCTTACATTTCGAACAATATTTTGTTTCAGAAGGTCTTGTGTTTCGACCTCTTGTGGTTCTTCTCTTTGTCTGCCTTCTGCCATTTACTATAATATTAACAGTCTCTAGCAGTAGTTAGGCTACCACCGGTAGAGCTCTCGGGGTCAGTTGAAGATACTGTCACGGTTGAACTACCATCCGAAAGGTAATTAATTGGGAACCTTTGCTTATCGAACAAATTATTCATCAGGGGAAATATTATATTGAATTACCTACAGAGTTAATAAGATAATAGAGATAAAAATCATTTGGATACATATGTAAAAATAGGTGAAAATTTTAGTATTAGAATTAAGAAAAATTTAAATATACCTACATTATAGGATATTTGTTTAAATTAACAAATTATGCCAAAAAATGCCCTTATCAAGATCTCAGCGCCGAGATTTATTAAACTCTTCAATATTTTATCCTTTATATAACAAATTCATATTTATGTGCAAATGTATCCTTTACAATAACTTCATTTCCAAGGCTATATTGTATATAAAAATACCCTGTACCGAATATTCGAATTTGTGGCAATATAATCTAGTGTCAAACGTCAACCTAAAAATAATGGCCACATACCTTGCCAATAGAACCATAAGATACCACGAGGAAATGTCCAAATTTGTCCAGAGTGATTGTTTCTTGGAAAGGTTGAAGTGACTATATTTCAATTTAGAATGATTTTATAATTAGGAATGATATGTACAGTGTTGATCCTATATAAAAAATAAAGATATTTATTTTCAAATGAATTAAAAATTATAATTTCAAAATTATATAGATCTGATTTTTTTTGCACAGAGAAAATCTGTATGATTACAATGTAAGGAAGATCAAACACACAATAAAGTATATTCTTCAAGTATGAAATGGGTTGAGTGTTATCCTTCCACAATATAAATTTACAATTAACATAATTAAAAGGCCATCTTGTCAATACATGTAAAAGTGTACTATTTTAAAATGATGATTATATATATATATATATATTTATATATACATAACACTATGGAATATGAATATGGCTCCTCTGCCACCGTTGCAAAGTTTGGTGGAGAATCGCCACAACATAAAGAGTCAAAAGGGTTGTGGATAAGTTTGCATGTAGCTCATCGATGTAATGGGCTGATATCCATGCAGCGACACGTCAATTTGTGACATATCAGTGTAGAAATGACAATCTCCCCGTGCCACTGATTCTTCTTATTTGGCGTTTTACTTCCTCAAACCGCGTCGAGGCGTGAAGTCGCGCCCTCTGTCGTCCTTATATATCCCCGTGGGCCGGGACCTCGTCACATTCGACATGGGTCCAGCACCGCTACTACTGCTCCTACTGGTAGGTTGTCCTTAACTTTCTTCTGCAATTAGGAATGTGTCTATCTCTACACTCTAGAATGTCTTTAATTTGTGCTTTATTCTACACTTTGGAATGTACCTGCAGCCTTCTTCTTCAATTCGATATATCACAGACACTTTCTCCTGTACTTGGAACGATCTCGATACTTTCTCCTGCACTCTAGAATGTATTTGATTTGTGCTTTTACATGCATTACGAAATTATTCTGCAGCCTTATCCTTCAATTCGATATATTTCAGAAACTTTCTCCTGTATTGAAACGAACTTTATACTTTCTCTTACATATTGAGATATCTTCAGAACTTTTCTACATTAAAATGACTCTCTGACAGTTTCCTCTTCAATTTTTAATATCTTTGGTACTATTTACTGTACTTTCAAATTTTTCTGAAGCTTTCTCCTTCATCATAGATTGTGTTCTATTTTCACGTTTTCTTCTACACTTTGGAAAATGTCAGGTTTTTTGCGTATCTCAAATACATTAAACTGTCTCTCTCTGACACTTTTCTTACATTTGGTATTCATCTTATTCTTCGCGCTTTCTCTTACACTTCGGAATATATCGAAAACTACGCACTCTCTCTCATTTTACTTTGACAACACCCGCAATAAAATAAATAAATTATTTTATAAACTCATTTCAAATAATGATTCTGCACCTATGTCTATATATATAAAAAAAAACTCTGATAATTTTAACGATGGCAAAAAGAAAAGTAATTTTGTTTGTAAATTTTCATCGATCATACTACGATTCTGTAGGCCATTTCTTTTTTCAATCTTTATATTTATCAGTAAATCTTATGAGACTCTTAACGGTTTCTTTGAAAAATTATTACTGCCTCAATATGTGAAGATTTTTCTCTCTCCTCCTATCTCATTCTGTGTTCACACAGATGATACTTCTCTTTCTAGAATCTCAGCTCAGAATTTATCATATGGTAAAACACATAATGGCGAATTGCATATTTATGCATTTGAAAATTACTGGAATATTTCCGAAATATTTTAATTTTTTAAGCATTATATAAATCTACTAGCGGATGTGTACCCGGCTTCGCCCCGGTTTTTTCCGAGTGGAAGTTTGCCTAACGAATATTATTGATAATATATTTATTATTGGTAATTGATAATAATATTCCGGAACACACACACACACACACACACAGAACATTATGATAATAATGATAATAATATTCGTTACGTTATATATTTATATAATATATAAAATATATTTTTCGAGCAAACATATCCACTTTCTCTACTGAATATATTTTCAAAAAGATATATATAAATAAAAAATATCTAGAGATAAACTACACGATCTTAGCCAAAAGGCCGAGAAACGATATTTTATATATAGAGATGAGCTGGCTTCGTGTGTCTTCTGCTCGAGTGTTTGTTTCGCAGGTAGAATTTTGTTCCTGCCACTGAAAATTATTATCTGGCTTCGCCCGTGGTCTGTTTTAGTGAAAATTCCCCTAAAGAATTTTGTTTATGTCAATCAAGCATGATACAGCAATATTGTCATCATCATTTCTGACTGAAAAAATATTGTTGCTCAGTACCTGGTTGTTAGGAATCCAATTCTTTCCTAGTCTACAATCGAGCAGAGTAAACACAAACACCTCTCAGAAAATCAACACTTTTAATTTCCTTTCATGACCAACTAATTTACATCATTAAAAACCAATTATATACATGTAAAATCGTCCAGTCATCTGGTCAAAATATAAATAAATTAATCTAGGAAAAAACAACTTATAAAATCCTAACAATTGCCCCCCCATTTTAAAGTTGTTTTCATACCCTCATCGGAGGCCTAGAGTGGTCAAGATCCTGGTTAGGTTCTCGTTTAACACCATTTGGCAAGTCAACATCCCATACTCTGTGTTCCCGAAGTGATGCCATTTCACATTCTATAGACCTCAGCCGATTTTGTGCTTTGGGCATATTAAGCGCCTCCACGTATGATGACGGCATTTCATCTTGATGGCTCTTATGTTCAACTATCCCACGGTGGAAGGCTGATCTACAATACTCCTTCTGCCTAGCCGCAATTCTTGAAGATCTTCTTGGGATTATAGTTTCATTCTGGCCTTCGTCTTCTCTCCTCAGTGCTTCGTCTTCATAGGCCTGCTCTCCATCCTCTCTTCGTTCTAAGTTATTCAGATCTTTCTCTACCGATATTGTTTCCCCATCAGTCCCTGAATATCCTCTTGGGATCGCAGCTTCATTTTGGTATTCCCCTTCATCTTCCTTCTTTAGTTCTTCCACTGTATAGATTCTTCATCTTCTATTAGATTTCAAAATTAACCCGCCATCACTTCCAAAAACAGAGGCCTTGCCATTCTGGAATAATACTTTGTTTCCTCTTTCTTCAATCCTTCCAACAGACAAAATATTTCCGTATAACTCAGGAACGTATAAAACGTTTTCCAAGAACAAGGTTTCACCTCCATATTCGTGACCGAGTTTGATGGTTATATCACCCATCTCTGATACTTTTATTTCCTCATTGTTAGCCATTTCTACTGAAGTTGAAATACTTTTTGTGTTCGTCAATTTCAGTCTGTTCGACGTCATATGTTCAGTAGCTCCACTGTCCAGAAACCAGATATTCTGCGAATTATTGTTTTTAAAGTTGTTCGCAAATAGGACCTTATGAGTCAGGTCTAGCGTACCTTGTTTCAGCATACCTTCGCTAATTCTCCTTGAGGAGTTGGCAAATCTGCAATTCCTAGCTATGTGCCCTAATCTGCCACAACTGAAACACCTTATCTGCCTGGAGATACCTTCGCTAATTCTCCTTGAGGAGTTGGCAAATCTGCAATTCCTTGCTATGTGTCCTAACCTGCCACAACTGAAACACCTTATCTGCCTCGGGTAGTTATAATTTTCCCTTTTCCCTTCCGTCCACGTATTATGATAATTCCTTGGTTGATCATATTCAAATATTTTTCGCTCTTGACATGGTGATTTGCATGTATTCTCTTTTCTTCTTACCGCAAAAGCGCAATTAGGATCTTCTTGAGGAATTTGACGCTGTTTCTGTCTTTTTTCTTCTAAAAGTAACTTGGATTTTACCACACTAGTAGATAGCTTCTCTTCTTGCTGTTCTAAACTGAGAATCAGCGGCTCGTAACTCTTTGGTAATCCCAATAGCATAATCAAAGCTAATTCGCCATCCCCAAATCCATGGTGGCACTTTGCTAATTTTCTATGACATTCCATTATTCTCGCGAAATATTCCTTCATGTCTTCGTCATTCCTTTTGACAATATTGAAAGATTCTCTCAGTAACTGTAATATGTGCAGCAAGCCATATTTTGTGTGGATATCCTCCAGTATCTGCCAAGCATCAATCGCTCGCTTGCAATCACCGATATCATCTAGGAATGAATCCTCAACTGCTAGTAATATGACAGATAATGCCAAACTATCTTTCCGCTTCTGTTTTTCTGAAGTTTCCCTAGGAAAGCCAGGCTCAATCGCATCCCATATGTCCTTCTGGATCAAAATAGATTTAGTTCTTATGGCCCAGGTATAATAATTATTCCCATCTAGTTTAGGTATTCTTAACTCGTCAGCCATTGATATTTCTAGGTATGCAAATCTGACAAAAAATTATAACTCAAAGCTTTTTTCTTCTTCTTCGTTGCACAAAGTTCAGTCTTTAAATCACTCAAATTTCTTATAATCAAATTCTATTCTCTATCTTAGTTAGCCTAACAAACTTTTCTTCTTTGGCTTTCCCTTTTAGCTTTTTCTTCTTTACTTTCTTCAGCTTTAACTTCTAGCTTTTTCTTCTTCTTTTTCTCTCTACGGCGCAGTGGAAGCGTGCTTCTGGGCCCATAACCTGTTAGGAATCCAATTCTTTCCTAGTCTACCAATCGAGCAGAGTCAAACACAAAAATCTCTAAGAAAATTAACACCTTTAATTTCCTTTCATAACTAACTAATTTACATCATTAAAAACCAATTATATACATGTAAAATTGTCCAGTCATCTGGTCAAAATATAAATAAATTAATCTAGGAAAAAACAACTTATAAAATCCGTAAATGGCCTTGTCTTTATAGTTTGCTGAAGAGCATTGCTCGAAGCAAATATTTGAATGTAATTCTACTGTCCTATAAGCTTATGTCCATAGTTTACTTGAAAACCATTTCTAAGATTCCATCCTTCAGTGTAGCATATAAAAGCAGAATGATCCAATACAGTATTAGAGCTCTGAGAAGCGGTCTGGTGGATTAAATTGGCGAAACCGCTGGGAGGGTTCACCACTGATGAGCCAAGCCCTCCCAATATATTTTTTCATCGCAGTAAGGACAGTAGAAGTTCGCTTTATGTATAAAAGAAACATTCGCGCTTTTAAATCATTTTATTTTATAAATCCTAACACTGGTTAATTATAATTTTTCTTGGTTAAAGCGCGACAAAAAACTCTTCCTGATTTAACTCTCTGTCCTGTTTAAATTTCAGCGGGATTAGTTACATTTTGGGGGCGTGCATAGCCGACAAACATATATATATATGTTCCCGGCTTCGCTGGTTTTATCCTAGTAAAAGTTTGCCTAACGAACATTTGTTAAAACGATTCTAGCAAACATCGAATCCCTATATTGAATCTACACTTGTCTATACTCTCGATTATTTGACATTTTTTCCAGGACCCTTTAAAAATACTCGATAAGTTGAAAAAAATCAATATTAATTGGTCCACTCGGTAATTTGAAGTTGAAGGAATAGTATCTTGCCACAAACGAACATTTGTAAATAACTGTATTCAGCGAATGTACCCGGCTTCGCCCGGTTTTTACCCGAGTAAAAGTTTGCCTAACGAACATTTGTTAAAATGATTCCAGAAAACCTTCAATCCACCTATATATAGATTTATAAAGGTATATAAATATTGTTATATGCGTTTGAATATATTTTTGAAACATAATTATTTTAAAAACATTTATTAATTTTTAAATAAGATATTGTCACGTTTGTGGATTTTATAATTAATTATTTCTTTTTTTTCTCAATGAATTATGTATATTAATTTAAAAATTCATTTTTGTTATTATCATCACATACAATGTAATTTTTTATATAAACAACGATAAAAACAACAACAATTAAATTTGCATCTTCGTTATTATGAAACAACAGCAAATTAAATTAACAATGTAAAAATATATTTTAACATTACAACATTTTAACATTTAACACAAAAACGTTACAATATTTTCTTTAAATATATATTAATATTGAAATGCCAAGTTTTTTTACAACGTCTTTGGAATATTATATTACTATATTTCTAATTAAATTTATTATACTTGGAACACATTTTAGCATTTTTACAATTTATAAATTTAATTTCACCAGATGCCGCGAGAGGCGCTGCTTGCGAGTGAAAGAAGAAAATTTGCAAATAAAATTGCAAAGAATATTTATTTCAAATCGAATTCAAACCAGAAATCTTCCCAGCAGTATAATAAATAACTTCCTAAAGTTTCACGGCGATTGGATAATCTTACCTTTTAAAAACATTCATCGTGTGAACAAACTAACATTCAACCTATAAACAAACCACGTGTTAATTATTGACCAATCAAATTCATTTATCGTCGTGACCAGTGCTGCGCTCAAGCGGTAAAAGGCTGGAACTATCGCTTGTTGGTTTTTTATTTTTTAAAAAAAGCACATTAACTTTTTTAGTTTTTTGAATAGCCTATATGTTAAACGAAATCTTCAGTCACCTACATGCGAAATTTCATAATGATTGATTCAGTAGATTTTGCGCTACGCGATAACAAACATCGATTTAGGATTTCATTTTTATAGATATATAAGGATATAAGGATAAGGATATAAGGATATAGGTTTATAGATATATAAGGATAAGGATATAAGGATAAGGATATATATGTCATAATTTGTATATGATTGTATGCACCCCCGACCCACTATGCATGTACAATGTATGATTTTCAAAGATTTAATAAAGAATAAGGTAACTGGAGGAAAGAAAGTAGCAACAAGACATAGGAAGCAGGCTAAAAGCGGGCACAAGTATAAATAACTTGTACAGTCAATACTTCCTGGCAAGGCCGGACGTATCTGGTGACCAGAAGTTATAAAAGTAGAGAGACGCCCAATATTTCCGGAGCAAGACCGGACGTATTTGATAACCGCGGAAGTAAATAGAGTCGAACTAACACCCGATACTTCCTGACCAGGCCGGGCATATCTTCCACCAAAGAAAGCCGCCGGTCCAATTAGGAAGCAATAACTAAGTAGGTCAACCAATAGAAAAACGGGCACGTTCCATCCCTCGACCAATGGGAAGGAAGACAACTCGTGGTGTTAAATCGAGAAGCAAGAATTGTCAGTAGTGCTTTGGCTCCCAAGGAGGTGACATCGGCTCTGGACCTCTCTCCCTCTGCTCATCCCGTAGCTAAGTACAATCACCACCATGTGATCAGATAATTAACAATTAAAAATCGCTCCGCTCTTCTCAAGCTTTCTTGCCTCCAACCCAGTTGCCTTTTATTTTCAAACCCCATCACGTGTCCTGATTATTCCTAACTGTATGCTTCACTTGCCACTCAACGACTGCGTTTCAACCAATCCTCACCATTCAAATCGAACAACAAGAAATTCCGCAACGATATTGTCACAGAACGGTTAAGTCGACAGGATAAAGAGATGGAGATTAATCAGGATTTAATAAGCGTAAAAACGGAAAACCCTACGAAAGAAAGAGGGAAGAAACTGGCAACGAGCGGAAAGAAGCTGGCAACGAACGAAGCGACAAAACACACCCTGGCGACAATAATTTTGCAGTTGACCGCCACACTTCAAGGAGCAAGATCCACTCAACTACAGACGACGTTCCGTAGCGCCACCCCCGGAGCAGCCCACACCCCCCGCCGACCGAAAGGCGAGATGAGCGCGGCAGCCGACGCACGTGCCACCACCCCAGGCAAGTGTCACCGAGACCGGACACGGACCACCGAGGAGTCATCCACCGCCATGCCGTACCCGTACCCCGCACTTGAAAGTAATCCGCACAAACCGGGACAGTGCAAACGATCCCGAAACGACATTCCAGTACCGGACTTCACTTCCACTTCGCGGACGGTGCAAGCAGTCCCAAAATCACCAGTCCCGAGTCCACAACAACCAAGTCAAGCCAGAGACACCCCAGCCGAGCAGACTTTTCGAGACTAAGGTAGGCACCCCCCCTATGGCGTCAAGAATTGACTTTGAACTCTTATCTAACCCTACCTACCCCTTTAACCATGTATCTAAACATGTACCAAATGAATGCAAGCACGGGCTAGACCAAAACCTGTCCCAAAGGGCTCGTACAGCACACAAAGCTTTCACACATGGAAACCCTTGCCTGCATTCATTGCCCAAACCCCAAATATTTACATGCCACCATTCTAATCTCACACCACGCAACTTTTCATGCCCACAACATATAAAGCCACCACGACTTCAACCTACAATTCCAATAATGCCCGAAAAAGTGTCCGTACACCGACACAGCGCACCCACTTACCACACAAAATCCATACATGACCATATATCGCCACACCATAACCACGCAAATGTACCTCACAACATACACGCACCCATACGTCACCACGCAACAAACACGCACAATCCGCACAACAAACGCAACACGCGCGCCAAAAGACAACAACAACCAACAAGCGCATGCACAACCGTTAAGAATAATACAATCATCTCGTCTACACAAAACATAGAAAAAATTCACGCCACCAAACAACCACACAATCGAAAAACTTTGCGATCTTTCCTAAAAGCTGTGAACGCCTATAAAGAGTTCATTCCGGACCACGCCCGCTTGCGGACGCCACTTGTCAACCTTCTAAAAAAGGATGTCATGTGGGTCTGGAGTGACGAATGCCAGAAAGCGTTCACTAACCTGAAAGAAAGCCTTACCACACACCCCACATTATACCTTTACCAAGAAGGTCTGCCATGCCAGGTGTACTGTAACATCTCAACATTCGGCATTGCAGGCATTCTTAAACAAGTCTACCCTGATGGAAATACATACCCAGTTCAACATTTCAGCCGCTCTCTGCGTGGTCACGAGCGAAATTATTCAGACTTGGAACTACAATGCCTAGCCATTGTGGAAAGTGTGGATAACTTCCGCACCTGTCTAATGGGCAGAAAGTTTACAATACTTTCTGACCATCCTGCATTGCAGTGGTTGAAAGAGATCAAAGCCCCGTCAGGCAGATTGTTTCGATGGAGGTTAAGACTGTCAAGATACGAATATGAGGTCCGTAGCATAAATGGAGTACAACAATATGAAACGGGCGTTGTAACTCGTATCCCATTTTGTGACTTTCTAGATGCGCCACTCATAAAGAGCCAACAGTCTTCTCCACCGGGAAAATCTCGCGTGACTATGGATCACAATAAACTGCGCACCGTCTCCCGAAAAGGAGTACTTAAAACTATAGTCCCAAGTTCACTTACAGCCAGACTTCTTAAGTCCATACACACACAACACCACCATCCAAACATCTCCAAGATGACGAGACTCATCTCGTCACAATATTATTGGCAGAACATGACACAAGACATCGCAAAACAGGTAAAAACCTGCCCCACCTGCCGATTCGCTAGAAGAATCGATGAATCCAACCAACCTTCACGTAAAAATACCGACACAGGCCCCAAAGCAAAACAAAATTCGTACATAAAGCACAGCGTACACACAACACAAACAATGCCAAAATTACACCACCCACGTCAGAGAAACGATCACATATTTCCACTTAAACCAATTACCGCCGACATATCTCAAATAAAACCATTGACGGTCAAACAGGAGAACTGCGAACCTACCAATCATTTAAATTCTACAATTAATAAGGTTCAAGCAAATATTTCAGAGTCCCCATTTACAAAAATATGGAAGAACATGGGGCAATACCCTATCTTTCATCTGATTTTCATCCTTTGTTTGTTAGTTCTACCATACAAATGTATCCCAATTTTATTTTTTAATTATTTGTTTATCTATACCATGCCCGCTCATAAAATTTTCGAACTACAAGAGGCAGTTTTTAATTTTGGACAAACATTAGGAAACATCTTTGCAGAAAATCTAAATAGATTCCGAGGAGATAGAAGTGACTGAAAGATGACCAACCAATGTCGGAGAAGTCACCCTCCAAAAACAAGATGCAAGTCGCACACAAAATCAATTAGGCGGACAGGAAACGTAGTTCCCCCACTTCCGGATCCAATTACTTGCAAACAAGGGAGGGTAATTTTTAGATCGGTCATCGCTTTTCCCCTCCACAGACTCCTCCCTATCGCCAGTCTTGGATCCCAATTCGAACTACATATCGATTTTTACAATCCAATTCCACACGCACAAGACGTCACACACACAAACATTCTAAATGAGCTCACATCCCTATTATAAGTAATCAATTACTTTACAGACTTCTAACATTTTTCACAACACACACAAAGACAAAAATTTATAGGGCATAATTGAGCAATTAAAAAATTTATAGGGCATGTAGATACAAAAGGGTTCAAACCAATACACCTTATTGTTCATATTAATCATTTTCATTATTTTCTCTCAATTAAAATTTAAATATATAATCAATTTATCAATTTATTCAACTTATTATCACTTTTAATCATTAATTATCATTTTTTTTACCAATTAGTTTATATTATCATAGTTGCAAATCAACGAAAACTCATTGGTTTTCTTTTAAAATTGGATATTATATTTTACTTTTATTTACAAAAACATTCTTTTTTTTCTATTTTTTTTTTCTATTATGTTGTATTGTGCTGTAAAAAACAATATCATACGCAATATATATATATATATATATATATATTTTTTCACCATGCAACCAAGCATTCACTTTGATTTCTTCCAACTTTTTATTTTACTTTGATTTCTTCAAAACACCTTATGAAGTTTCCTCGTTTTCTTTTCCCAAAATTCGAGCAAAAATTAGTTAGGCATTTTTCCTTTTTCTCACCATGCACCAAACATTCACTTTGATTTCTTCCAACCTTTATTTTTATTTTTTGATTTCTCAAAAGACCTAATAAAAATCCCTCGATTTCCATTCCCAATTTCGAGTAAAATATAATTAGGCATTTCTTTTTACCATGCAACAAGCACTTTTCTTTTTTCACCATGCAACAAAGCATTTTTTTTCTTCACCATGCAACCAAGCATTTACTTTGATTTCGTCCAACTTTTTATTTTTATATTATTTTTGATTTCTCAAAAGCCCTAATAGAACTACCTCGATTTTTTTCCAATTTCGAGTAGAAATTAGTTAGGCGCATTTTCTTTTTTTTTAAATCCACTATGTACCATAGCATTCATTTTGATTTCTTACAATTAAAATTTTTTTTTGATTTCTATTAATTATACTCAACCTATATCATCAACACCATTCTATTTTACTTCTTATATCGCCACCAATGCTTGTATATAGACTCTCAATACCCACAACTAATTTTCCCACAAAATTATTTTTTACTTTACAGAATTCTCTCAGGCTAACCCCTTCTTGAATTCTTCACATGTAGGGGGCGCATCTGTCATAATTTGTATATAATTGTATGCACCCCCGACCCACTATGCATGTACAATGTATGATTTTCAAAGATTTAATAAAGAATAAGGTAACTGGAGGAAAGAAAGTAGCAACAAGAAATAGGAAGCAGGCTAAAAGCGGGCACAAGTATAAATAACTTGTACAGTCAATACTTCCTGGCAAGGCCGGACGTATCTGGTGACCAGAATTTATAAAAGTAGAGAGACGCCCAATATTTCCGGAGCAAGACCGGACGTATTTGATAACCGCGGAAGTAAATAGAGTCGAACTAACACCCGATACTTCCTGACCAGGCCGGGCATATCTTCCACCAAAGAAAGCCGCCGGTCCAATTAGGAAGCAATAACTAAGTAGGTCAACCATTAGAAAAACGGGCACGTTCCATCCCTCGACCAATGGGAAGGAAGACAACTCGTGGTGTTAAATCGAGAAGCAAGAATTGTCAGTAGTGCTTTGGCTCCCAAGGAGGTGACATCGGCTCTGGACCTCTCTCCCTCTGCTCATCCCGTAGCTAAGTACAATCACCACCATGTGATCAGATAATTAACAATCAAAAATCGCTCCGCTCTTCTCAAGCTTTCTTGCCTCCAACCCAGTTGCCTTTTATTTTCAAACCCCATCACGTGTCCTGATTATTCCTAACTGTATGCTTCACTTGCCACTCAACGACTGCGTTTCAACCAATCGTCACCATTCAAATCGAACAACAAGAAATTCCGCAACGATATTGTCACATATATAAAATTGAATGTCTGTCTGTCTGTTTGTCTGTCTGTCTGTACTCTATAGATTCAAAAACCATGCATCCAATCGCCGTGAAATTTTGGGATATTATTAGCTATATCCCCGGGAAGGTTTTTGAAAAATAATTTCTTGAATATCTTGAATATCCTTAGAGTTATTTGCAGATTTGTAGATTTAACTCGAAAGCAGCGCCCCCATTGCGACGATGATAACACGTTTTTTTATCTATTAATTTTCTTATAACTAAGTTTATTATCTTAAAGATTATTTATCAAAAGCAAGATTTTCTACCTATTAATTGCGCACAAGTCAAAGTTAGTTTTATCATTTATCTACAACATATATATTGGGAGAATAGATAATATGATGATTTTGTAATGTAGAAAATTAGGAGAGACAAAATTCAGGATATCGCGGCAATTTATTTGAGACAAGAATAATGATACAATTCCAAGGCAAAGATACTATTCCTTTAACTTCCAATTACCTAAGGAACCAATTAATATTGATTTTATTCAACATATCGAGTATTTTTCAAGGGACCGGGAAAAAATGTTCGCTGGATAAAACGATGATTTTGTAATGTAGAAAATTAGGAAAGACAAAATTCAGGATGACACGGCAATTTATTTGAGACAAGAATAATGATACAATTCCAAGGCAAGATACTATTCCTTTAACTTCCAATTACCGAGGGAACCAATTAATATTGATTTTATTCAACTTATCGAGTATTTTTCAAGGGACCGGGAAAAATGTTCACTTTATCGAGATATTCAAATTTACGAGTTTCAAATTATCAAAATATATCTTTTTTTTAATAAGTTTATAGAGAATTGTTTTAACAAATGTTCGTTAGAAAAACCTTTACTCGGGTAAAACCTGGGCGGAGCCGGGTACATCCGCTAGTATATCATAAATTATTTTTTAATATATGACAAAAGCAAATTTTATATTAACAAATTTTCTAAAAAAATAAATAAAAATTGATATTCTTTCAAATGAATTGCTAAATATTCAGAAAAATCTTTTTTTTGGAAAATATAGTTTATTTTTCTTCCAATAACTAGTTAAGCGACTTGCCTTTTCGGGGAATATATATTTATATTTTTAAAATTTTCTATACGAATTCCTGAATAAAAAATACATAATTACATTTCAGAATTTACTTTAAAAATGAAGCTTTTGAAGGCATTTACCATATAGTGGTGGATAAGAAAAAAAAGTTAGAATTTTCTGGTTTTCGAACTGGTGTTTGAGACATATTCAATTGATAGGTCGGTTAGACAATATTGGTTATCTTTGGTTTCTTTGTGCACGCTTCCAGTAGAGAATGTTGAACTATGAATATTATATTCAAGTAAAACTGTAAACTTTAATGTGATTTTCCTAAACAGTATATTCAGAAATAAATTAAGCGCTGATCTTAATGCAATGTTAAATATCAAGCTTTATAATTAAGCAGTATATATTATTCTTTTCAGCTTTTCGAATGATTGCATATATTAACATATATATTACTACAAAATATTTGAGCTACTTGAAATATAAATCTGATGGCTTTACTCCATGTTGATTTGCTATGTATCTTCAAAGGCCTTCAAAGGGATGCAATTGTTAAAATTAATTTCAAATTTTAATGAGGGGAACATTTGAAATCGAATCATAGTATTTCGAGATTAGTTTAAAAACCATGACTGCCTATATTGACGTCTCATCTAAATGGCATAGGATATTCTGGAGTAGGTTAAGAGAAGTATCCATAAATATGGAAAACCTATTGGACTCTACAGGACTATTTTAGCAATTTACCACCAATGCGGCCTTGCCTGGACAAACAATGCTATCGACTCTGAGACCATTCAAAGCGAATTACCAGGGATTATTCGTACAAAAACTGAACAATTAATTCACCCGGACTCAGCAAAAATGGATCATACAAGATTATATTCTAATTATAAATTATTATATTGTAACAAAGTAATTATTAATTTTTTATTATTTTTATTAACAGAGTGGTCATTTTTATGATTATATTTTACTACTCTTTAAATTTCCCTCGTGGGGCTTATCTTTTGTTTGCCATTCTCAGTTTATCCTTCCCTAAAATAAATTGTTGTCCCCTCCTGAAGTTTTTGTCTTCCCTAATTTTCCACGTGGCAATATTAAAAATAAAGAAGGTATATCCTGACCACGAGCACATGTGCTTTTTAGATGGCAGAACGCCATCTACAGGAGCAAAAATAAACTAAACGTTTATTTAACTTACTCCGTGATATTTGGCCAAACCAATTTTTTGGTAAATCAAGAAAAGCCATCCACGTACGCGTTTCGCGCTGTTGGCGCTCGTCAGCGTGGAGTAGGCTGTACCACTGCGACCAAAATATTTTTGGTCCCAGAAGCTTCTTGAGAAACCAAGAAATGGGTATTTAAGGCCAATTTATTATATAAGTATTTAATACCTGAAAGTATATATTTTATCCTGGTACATATCATTAGACATAAAAGGTCACATTACCCAAACAAGAATCACTTCGACTTTACTAAGAGAAAGTCACATTCAAATAATTAAAAAGTAAGATGTAATTTGTAAATTCTGCAAAACTGAAAGCATTAAAGATATTACCCACTACATCTCCATCTCTCTTTGTTTATGTTTCTTTTTTCCTTTTCTCTATGGAAATGATGAATGGCGAGTCCTTACAGGACGGAAATGTCCTAATAACGCTGTTGTTGTAAATAGCATAGGCCTGATTTTAAATATCAGTCTTTTGTAAGAATATTCCATAAGTCTTTCAAGCGTGGCTGGAGCCTTACCTAAGCCAAAAGGCATGGCACTAAATTCATACAAGCCGCCCTATGTTTAAAATCTGTGGACTCTGTGTTTTCGTTGATTTCAATTCGTCATTACCTATTTGAAATCAATTGCTTTGAACTATTCTGACTCTTGAATGGTTTCCATGATATCATCGACTATATGGAAATGGAGTATGCATACTTCACTTATATGAAAATAACTTTCCGTAGTCAATCCAAGACCTCCAACACCATCCATTTTCCTAACTAAAATAACTGGAAACGCCCATGGGTTTGATGGACTAATGACTTCTACCTCAAGCATACCTTGAAAAAATCCATCAGTGATGTCTCTATCTGCTGCAATAACCCTGAAAGTCTTGCTTTCGATTGGGTTATTGTGATATTTATTTCATGTTTCGTTGAATTTATTCACTTAATTTAAATAGAATAAAATTGGATCTTTCATATGTATGTTTTCTTATTTTGTAAGTCTTGGTTGATTTGAATTTAGGTTCGGTATTTTCGTCTGTATCTTCTATGGAGTTCATTGATAAGGGATTAGTTTGTTAAACCCTGGTTTGTTAAGGTCATAGCAATTCTTGAATCGAACCACAAAGTTCATGGAATCATCTTTGGCGAAGATTAAATCTGCATATTTGAAAATAATTCCCCTTTTTCTATATATCTGATCCATTGACAAGGATTTCACTCTCATTGTACTTGCGGATAAGTATATTTCTAATGACAAATACTGGTTCAGATCCGGCGTGTCTCCATTAGATGTTGCATCATCATTTGAGTTTGCCCTTATGTATACTGTAGATTGATCCATTTTGAAATATAAATAAGATAGTACAATAATCATGCCTAATTCCAATTTATATAATATACCCAGAGACCAATTTATAGACATTTTTATAATCCCTGACCAGAATGAAAGGATGATTAACAGATCTATCTCTAACAAAGAGATGAGTTCTGTGACTTATACTGTTTCATGGAATAGGCACTACAGACTATTCTGTGACAATATGCAAATAAGGTTGGTAGCTATAGACACAGATATTAGATATATATTAGATAATGTGCATATAAGGCTACACTATCCTATTCGAAAATTTACATAATCCATTCGAATAATGCTTCCTTTAATAATCTCTGAGTACACTACTTAGATTCAAATAAGTAGATCAGCCACAACCCCAATATTTACATTTTTTTGAAGAATATAAATTTTATAGCACGTTTTACGATACATTTGAATATCTTTCATAATTTGAAGTAGAAAATGTAGATTGAATTCCTATCCTTATAAAAGGTAATTAAGACCACAAGTGAATTTCAATACAATTATATAGGAATTGTATTATTTTCATGGTCTGGTCTTGTAGTTCCTTCAAGAAACTTCAAACGTAATTAACCTTATTAAGGAGAATTAGGAGCTTTTTTGAAGTATAAACCGTAAAGGTTGTGCTCAGAGCACGTTTCAAATATTTAGGAAGAAATCGTTGCTAGTTAGATTCCTCGAAAGGGAACAATAGTGTCAACTTCAAGAAAGTCAATCAGAAAAATTGTCTCAAATTAATTACAATAAATGCGGCTTCTTATGAGTGACAATCTCCCAGAGTGAACAATATATATGGAATTCCTCAAACTTGATGAGAAATTAACAGGATACATCCGAGGTATGTGTAAATTTAGGCTTTTGTTTCTCATATGATGGTCTGTTGCTCTTAATCAGACGTTTTAAATTATATATCTATAAATATATGAATAAATTTAGTTGATTTAAAGTTAACACGATGATAGAATGCACACATGACCTTTCTAATGACGATACTGTTGAAAACTTTGAAAAATGATTTTTAATATTGTGAAACCATTTTTCGAAAAGAAACCAGAATTATATCCTAGTTTCAAGTGATCTAATAAACTTCTATAGTTCATATAAATTTAGATATACTCTTATAAACTATAACATTGCATGATTGGTGTCCAGCTGGTCGTAGTGGGTCACGCCTACCCCCACCATGGGCACCACTACGAGAAGGGAGGAGACGACCACCACTCCTCGCACCACGGCCACGACGACCACAGAAGACACAAACATGGACACCACTCCGGTGGATACTCCGACTACAAGGACGACGCGGACTCCAAGGGCCATTCCTCTCACGGGGACTCCTATGGCTCCTATGGGTCGGGAAAAAAACATGGTTCAGATGGCTTCTCTTCCCACCACTCCTCCGGTGGTGACAGCAGCTACAAGAAAGGTGGAGAAGAATTCGGCAAGCACCACATGGTACAGGAGGGGCTGAATCACGGCAGCGGTGGGGCAGCACATGGGACCTTTGGTCATGACAAACATGGAAGCAAGGGCAGCAAATCAGGCAAGGCTGGAGGCGAATTCTTCAAGAACAAGGAACACAAAAACAAGGGCTTCAAGAATGTCTACCACAAGGAAGAATACGGCGATCAGAAAACCTACAACGACGAATTCAAGGATAGCGATTACAAGAAGAAGCACGCCGACCACGAAGATTTCTATGACAAGGATGGAGGCAAGTACATGAAGGAGGACAACGACAAGCATTACAAAACGGCCAAGAAACACGGAGAGGACTACCACAAGGAAGGAAAGAGTGGTTACGATGCTCATCACGGGAGCGGATACAAGAAAGGAGGAAAACACCACAACAGCGAGGATTCCCACAAGAAAGATGGAAGCACCTACCACAAGAAGAATTTTGATGATTCTAAACATAAGCACGGAGGATCATCTTACAAAAAAGGTAGCAGTGGCTCTGGGTACAAAGATGGGTCTAGCTATGGAAAGAAGCATGGCGGAGAGCAGTACAGGAGTTCTGGATACAGTGATGGGGGAGATGGAGGCTACGGAGATGGAGGCGATGGAGCTCATGGAGCTGGAGGCTATGGTGGACACCATGAAGGTATCAGCTACGGAGGCCATGAAAAAGGTGGCAATGGAGGTGATGCATACGCCAAGGGAGGCTATGCCAGCGATAGCCATGGAGTTGGAAAGAGTACCCAAGGGGGAGACTATGGTTCTTATATTGCTGGAGGTAAAGGAAGGTATGAGGGATATGCTGACAGTGGAAAGGGTGCCTATGGCCATGCAAGTTATGATGATGTGGGTGCAGGAAAATACGAAGATTATGGAAAAGGTAAGCATGTGCATGGATACAGTGATGCAGGGAAGGGTGGTTATGGACATGAAGGATATGCTGAATCAGGAAAAGGAGCCTATGCACATGAGGGCTATGTTGATGCAGGGAAGGGCATATATGGACATGGATATGCTGATGTAGGAAAAGGAGGTCATGGACATGGCGCCTATATTGTTGATGGAAGCTCTGGACATGTAGCTGATGGAGGAAAAGCAGGTTATGGAAAAGA
Source organism: Cordylochernes scorpioides (assembly GCA_030710605.1). Classification (NCBI taxonomy): domain Eukaryota; kingdom Metazoa; phylum Arthropoda; class Arachnida; order Pseudoscorpiones; family Chernetidae; genus Cordylochernes; species Cordylochernes scorpioides. The sequence continues at coordinate 180,991,162 of CP092864.1, forward strand.
GGCTTACGTTGAGGCAGGAAAAGCTGGCAGCTATGGAGATGCTGGGTATGGTAGTGATGGGAAAACTGTCTACATTCTGGAGGACCATGGAAATGCCGGTTATGCAACTCCTGTAGTTAAAGGAAGCGGGTATGTAAATGGGGGATATGTGGACGGCGGTAAGATTGCCTATGGCACGGTAGGACATGCTGGAGGCAAAGGAGGGCATGCCGGTCTCTACAGCGGGCATGTCCAGGTAGAGATGCCTGCAGGACTTGGGCATGGCTACAGCCTGAACGTCGGACCGGCCGATGGGAGCCATGGTGCTGCAAGGCATCATGTATACTTCCGTCAGGGATAGAACTACTGCTGAACTGCATAAATTGTACATTCTGTATTTATTATATTGATTAAATATTTTATTTTAATTTGACCATCAACACAGTGTTTTTATTTTAACACAATTTTAACAGTACACCAGTTTCCCCTCAATATTCTCAAACTTATTTACATGCTGAGAGTACCTCTCTCTCATCAATATAATATTATATTTTTCCCATTTCATTAGAATATTCATGTACAGCATACTGCACATAGAATATGTAGAAGTTACAGCAGGTAAAATATCCACCGACATATATTTATATATAGCCTTAACGTACAGGAGGTTTCAATTGTCTCGTTTTGTAAAATTGAAGATTTCTCATTTAAAGTTAGTCATAAAATCTTATCTTTGAAAAAGGATGTTAAAAATATTGAGTTTTTCGAATCACAATTATATTTGTAGATTTTATGCTAATGCATTTTACCAGAATAAGCAAAGAAATATATTTAAGAATTAACATATTTTACGGTAATAAAATAAAGATTTCCCTTCAAATAAAATTTCAAACTATATATAAGAGCCATATTATGTTTTAAATAATAAAACTGTTTAATTGAATATTCTATTGAATAATTGCTATTATTGTTACATAAATAAAAAGGAAATATAAAAATGATGATTCATGTTTTTTTTTCCACAATTTGGTGATAAAAAATATACAGTGATACTTGTAAAACCGTACCAGCAAGTGCAAGTGACTAAACGGGGCTCTGGCACGCTTGTAAGTGAAAAAGTCGAACCGCTTTTTACATGTGTAGATATGTGGTGCACTCACAATAAAATCAGTCATTAACTTTACACATACTGATCATCATGGCCTCTACCACGTGTACAGTAAAACTTTACATTAATTATAATTCTCATGAAGATACATTATATATATTGTCACTGAATAATTATTTTAAATATTCTGTGGTATATCATCATTAATATTTGCATAGTCATCACCCCTTACCATTCTTGTATATTATTACTGGTAAATAAGTTTTAAAAAAATAGTTTGCATTTTATAAATAAATTATTTTTACTTAAACTTTTGTTATTCTCGTTATCACTACCGTGACAATATTATCAAAGAGATAAAATGATATATTATATAATATAACATGCATTAAAACAAATTTCGTTTGGAAAAAAAAATACTCAGGAAGAAGACGGGCGAAGCTGGGTCATTTAGAGTTAGTATATAAAAATATTATAATTTTATTATTCTCCAAAATAAGAAAAAATGGTTTGTTCATTGTCTAATTTTAGAATTCGAATAGATGATATATTAATTTATATATCCTACTTGCAAAGTATACCGTTAATTTATTCAATGATTTAGGTGGAGAAAAGCAACAAACATCAATTTATCTTGACAAAAATATATTCAATAAAAGTAGTGGATGTTTACCTCGAAAATATTGTTTTAACAAATGTTTGATTGGCAAACTTTCACTCAGGTAAAAAGCGGGCTAAACGTAATAGATTCAGTTGTTTTCAAAATAATCTGAAAAAAGTCTAAATTAATTAATTAAACATTTTTAAGAGGTCAATTTTAACTTTGAAGATTCGGCTAAGAATGGATAAACAGACAACTTTGTCTTCTATTGAAAAGGAAATGGTAAAATTCTTATTCTAAAATGGCATTAAACAAAATGAAATATAATGAACTTAGACTTTATCAAAGTCATTTTTGAAGAACATTGAGCCAATTAAAAATAGAATAGCTTTTTATAGGCGATAGTCAAATGATATATACCCGTAACAGAAAGCAACTGTGCATGATAGACTAAAATCTAAAGAAAATTTGAGGAAACTCGTTTTTATACTTCTAGATTTGAAATTAAATTTGAAATAAGGATAATGTCAACTTAGTTTATCCTCAACCATAAGAAGAGTGAAATAATATTAGAATTGTTTTCTGATGAGATAGCCTATCTTAAATGCTCGCCGGAGTAAACGGTTTATTTGAGATGCCAGTAGGATTGAATGGAAAGGTTTGGAGGGAAACGGGGGACGATTTTAGCTAATATTTGTTGGATCGTTTTTGATGACAACTCTCAGATCTATAAAATATTTTATTAAACTTCAAATATTTTTATATAGAACGAGAAATGAGTTGATTACCTCATATATAAATTATCTTATTTACAACATTGTTCTAACTAATTCAAAAAAGACATAAGAAAATAATCAAATCAATGGTAGAGGGTAACTTCCTATTTTTTACAAGCTTTCACACTCAAAGAATAATAATTTTATTTCTTCAGTCCCTCCCCTGTATGGAAGCTTCTTTTAGGAAAGACCTATTAAGCCTATGCACTTTCTTAGTTTCCATCAGTTTCCATTTCTTCACTCCGGACGTATTTCAAATTTATTGTTCCACTTTGAACATCTTATTTAACAAAAATATTTTCGATTTATGTGTTTTGTCCTTGCAGTTATTTGTTCGGACTGGATCCATTTTATGGCAGATTGGTTATCAGTTTTCAAAATTATCGGAAAATTAATATCTCTGGACAATTCCCTTATTAGTCCTTTAGCCCATTTTGCTTCACAGATTCCTTCGCATATGGAAATCAGCTCTGCCTCGCATGTTGATAAAGTCACTAAATTTTGATTTTTACTTCACCAGTTGATAAGGCTATTTCCAAATTTAATTGTTAATCCTGAATAAGACCCTGCGTCCTTTGTTGAGTACCATCTCGCATCTGTACTAACGACAATATTATTTTCTGTTTGCCTATATCTTAACATTTTATCTCTGGTGCCCTTCAGATACCTATATATTATTTTGACTGCCGCCAAATACACTTCTCTTACATCGTTATCATATTGCGATAAATGGCATTAAACACAATAATATTTAATGAATTTAGTCAATGTCTTGTCAACTGGCTTGGAGTCTTTATACTCATAAATGTTCTGTTCTCGATCTCCTGGAGTTTGTACGCTGTTGCATTCCTCGAGTACAAATCTTAAAATCTTATTAATGTAATGCGATTGTGACAAATCATAACCATGTTCTGTTCTCCTTATTTCTATACCTATGAATGGTTTGTTTTCTTCTTTTCCCTTAAAACAATTCTTTTTCTATTTCTGATGCTAAAGTATCATTGAATATCTGGCATGAGCTGTTTGAAGATCATTAACATATAAACTTAAAATTCCAAATTCTCTTCCCCACATGGTTCGTATCTAGATCTTATCATTCCTAATTCTGCTAAAATTTTGTAGATTCTTTTATTCCAACAGCGTCCATATTGTGGAAGACCATATATGCTTTTTAACTACTTTCAAACTTTGTCGTCTTTATCCTTTTTAACAAATCCTTCTGTTTGTTTCATAAAAATAGTTTTCTTCAACTCCCCGTTTAGGTATGCCGTTTTTACATCATGCGAATTTATGGTTAAATTTAACTGTGCCGCTAAGGAAACAATTTCGCGAAAACTTTCCTTTCTGATCACTGGTGAAAAGGCTTCCTCATAGTCGATGCCGTATTTTTGGTTACTGCCAATGGCGACTAATCTCTCTTTTTTTCAGGATCGCCCATACCTGATTTTCCCTTCATGCTGTAAACCCATTTGCTATTTATTATCATCATATTCTCTTCTCTAGGAACTAAAGTCCATACTTCATGTTCGTTAATAGATTCCAATTCTTTCTTCATCGAAACAATCATGGCTACCTCAAAATTTCTGGAACATATTCTTCTTTTTCTAATATCATGTTCGCCATATTTATTTCTTTTATCCTTTGTGAAAGCCTAACTCCTTGCTCTTCTGACTTAATTTCATTTTCCCTGATTTTTTGCTCAATGTCTTTCCTCCAAAACCTTTTGGGTATCTCCTTTCTTGCGACCTGGTTTTAAATTTCCTTCTACGCGAGATAGGTTCTTCTTGTCTAGAATCTGTAGAATTCTCTACATTTGATGTCCCTGGTCTAATCTCTAGACCGTCGCTTTCTTTATTAATTGGCTTTTCATATTCTTTTAAGGTTATAGTTTCACCAATATTGTCTTCGTTTTCATTTCTCTACGATAACTCTCGTCATAATTCGTGTTTTTTCGGATTTTATTTGCATAATGAATTCCTTTCTTATTTTCTCTAAACTTCACTGTTCATATTTCTTCTATTTTCCCAGTAAAGATGTTATAGACTCGGTAAGCCTTTCTAATTAAGAATAACATATAAAGATGCCCTTTTGACGTTATGATAAAATTTATTTCTACGTCGTTTATAAGTGGGCCAAAACATTAAACAGCCGAATATTCTAAAATGCCTAATGGAAGGCCTCCTCCCTTTCTACAGTGTGATACAAAAGTCTTACACAATTTCAAAAATTAATAACTCCGCGAATATTCGGGCTAGAGCAATGCGGTAAACACCATTGTGTTCGGGATTCAATGGGAATATTTATGGCAAATGATTAAAAATTTTGAATTGATTTTTAGTTACAAATTTATTTGATAGATGGCGCTCTTACCAGAATCAGAGATTCAGCGGCCAAATTGTTTGATAAATTGAAAGAAATAACTGATCGACACGTATTTTTCCTTTTTGAATACCAGGAAAGAATCCTAATAATATCAAATGATAAATTAATAAAACACCATTTCGCTAAAAGTCGAAGAATTGGATGACGATTTTTAAATGGAATCCGAGATATGTAAAATAGGTAAATGAAAATTAAAACATGTAGAAAAAAATATTTTAGATGCTGTTTTGTGAAATAGATTGAATGTTTAAAAACACTGTCAAAATAAATACTAGATTATTTGAAATGTTAATATAGTACAAAAAATTATGATGGCACTATTAATAGGATTTATTGCTATAAGAAGTGTATAGTTTCTTGACAAATTGACGACACTTGACTATTTAACTGGAAAATTGTCATGATCCAACAAATGAAATAAAGAGAGGGGTGACAAAATCTATTTGTCGTATTTTATTCCAAATATCATATGGGCTTTGTTATCATTGCTTATTATACTCTAAAAAAATTTTAAAATGAATTCCCTAAAATAAAAATCATTTTTAGATCGACCTTTTGTGTGTTGAATAACGTGGAAGTAAAATCACTTTGTATTATTTTTTTGCACAAAATATCTAAAGTCATTGGTGTACAGAGAATATTCCCTATTTTATTTCTTCTAATGAGCGAAAAGCGAGAAACTAAACATATGGGGTAACATTTTGTGTACCAGTATTATTCGAGAAGTTATAACACTTTGGTCTGCACTACATAATATAAGATGTGAGCAAATGACAAACAAAAAAATTACTGATCACAAAGAAAAGTGTCATGATGTGAGGACAGCATTTATTATCCCCATAACCCAACATAAAGAGCTGCAAAATATAGGTAGATAATATGATACATGGCAGCTTATAAAATATAACACATGAGGTAACTGCCTTCTCTGTTGTATTAGGTCACAATCCTTGCTAAATTTGCGCCCTTCATTCCCAAACACCGCCTTCAGACGATAGATGACAGATTGTACAGCATCAAATAACATATCTGTTGAAATTGATGAAACGTGCCGTCTGAAAGAAGCCTTCAGCATGACCAATGTGGTAAGCCGGCATCGAAAAACACGCGACTTAATGTAACCCTATGGCCAAAAATCGTAAAGCGTCAAGGCTGGTGATCTTGGAGGCCACTGGTGATCTTCACCAAACGTATCTTTCAGCAATTGTTTAGCCCCGCGGAAGATATGAGGAGGTCCTCCATCTAGCATGAATATTATTCCGCCTAGTGCTTGTCTGTCCTGCAATGTGGGATTAACCTTTTCTCTCAAAAGTTAAACATAACGTTCACCAGTTTCACACAAATGGTTTTAAAAGTTCTTTCATTGATTTCTCCAAAGGAAAATGGCCCAAAAATAAAAGAAGAAGTGAATCCACACTAAACTGTAACTCGGGGCTGATGAATTGGCATTTCTGTAAATATCCTAGCGTTTTCTGTTACCCAAATGCGGCTCTCTTGAAATTTAACTTCTCCGTTTAGTGAAAAGTGATCTTCATCTGTTCAGATAACATTCGAAAGCCAGTTTTCATCAATATCAATTTGCCGGAAAACCCATGCAGCGATTCTTGACGCTTCTTAAAATCTCCCACTTTTAGCTCGTGAAATCTTTGAATTTTGTGCGGAAATTTTTCGAGAAAATTTTAGTGCTCATCAAACTGTTCCATATGAAATTCCCGTTTGTCGAGAAACTTGTCGAGCACTTACTTCTCAATACGTAGATAACGTTTCAATAGCTTCAATATTCTGCGAAACCGGAACAGCCACTGACTTGCATGTCGATGGTCTTCCATTTCGATATTTTGCTCCAGAGATCCAGTCTTCTCAAATTTTTTTATCATTCGCCTTAGAGAGTAACAACTCATGGGACCTTTACCGCTTCGAATATCTTCAAAGGTACAAAACGCTCGTAAATTTCCAGTGGCAGATTCTGAATTGTAATGAAAATATTTCACCAAGAGTGCTTTATTCTGTAGTGATGGCATTCCAGAGTGAAATAAATTATCAGAGATAGATAAATATTTTTCAAATGAATTAAAATAAATATAATCGACACTTAAAGAGAGCTGCATTAAAAAATTAGGAATTTATTATCTTTGAAATTTGAATTGCTGAAAGGATTCCAGCATACCGCATCTAGAATATATATATTTTTCCTGTTTTAATTGGCATTTACCTATTTAACATATCTCGGATTGCATTTAAAAATCGTCATCCTATTTATCTACTTTTGGCGAAATGATGTTTTATTAATTTATCATTTGATATTATTAGGATTCTTTCCTGGTATTCAAAAAGGAAAAATACGTGTTAATGAGTTACATTTTTCAATTTATCAAACAATTTGGCCGATAAATCTCTGATTCTGGTAGAGCGCCATCTAGAGAAAAAATTGTTACTGAAATAAATTTCGAATTTTTAATTATTTGCCCTCAAATTTCTTGTTTTATACAAATGCTCTTTATTTGTCCGGATAAAACTATATAAGCAAAAGTCGTTTTAGGTAACAAGACTATCCCTATTCTCCTCTCCTGGACTGGCACACACGCTCTATATATAGCTGGCACAAATAGGTTATAACAACTATGCAAATCGTGCCAAACATGCCACGAACAAATATGCAAAGAGCAAGTATGCAAATATACCACACACCTGCTTACATCCCCCTTTTATGATCTGAAATATATACATATACATTACAAACTTTAAATGCACTGTATAATCAACAATGAAGGCGATCCACGGGTTTAACAATTCGTCCACTCCGTGTTCTTATCTGGCCGTCATCTGAGTCGCCAGAGGGATAATCCACAGCTGGGGTCTTTTCATTTTTAACCAGTTCCTCCATGTCCCCAGCTCCGCAGCGTCGATCATATCTGGATTTCATATCCCTTCTCCTCCTCTCCTCAGGGTCCGAGAGTCCACCAACCCTAGACTAAGATTCTCTGGTGCAATTGGCAAGGTCGTTCGGAGCCCACTTCCCATGAGAAGCTCAGCAGGGCTGCAACCGTTCTCCAAAGGGGTCGATCGACACTCCAGGAGTCCAAGCGATGGGTCTTGATTTTTCTTGAGGATCAACTTAGGAATTTTCACACCTGCTTCTGCCATTCCATTGCTCTGCGGGAATCTAGGACTTGAAGCAACATGTGTGAATCCGTACTGCCTTACGAAATTTGGTACCCGTCGAGGAGTATGCACAGCATATGGGTTTGATCCAGGTTTCAATTTGATTTCGCAAGGGCTTCCGATCTGTCCCAGTCCTTCAAATACTTCGGGGAATTCCTTGATCGGGTCAATTTTCGTCGCAACCACTTCAATTCGCCTCGCCAGGTTCAAGAGCTCACATGCCCGGCGACTCAGTAGAGGTTCACTCAAACGACGAATGACATAAATCCTCTCCTTGATTTCATACCTGCCATTTCGCAGCGTTGACACAAACATACCCACAGTCTGAAGTTCGGAAAATTCAGCAGCTCTAAGGCCGATGTTACTCTCTACCAGTCGTTGCTGTCCCATTATCCTCTTGAAGAGACACAGAGGAACACATGTAACATCCGCCTGGGAGTCGAGCTTGAACTTCACCTGTTTCCCGTTCACCTGGATTTCTGCTGTCCATCGCCTCCTGCACTCGCCTTCATCATCATCGAGATTAGATGAATCCGCTACAGCTGAGACACCCAGGAGAAAACCAATTTCTTCATCCAGTTCAGAAACAGCTTTGACTTTCGCAGTCTTCGCCTGCTTATCTGGGCAGCTATTTGCAAAATGGCCAGTTTTTGAACACAGGTTACATCTTTTTCCTTCAGCACGGCAAGCCTGTCCTTCCCTGTGGGTGAAACCTCCGCACTTTGGACATCTTGTTCTTATTTTGGCTGACTTTTCCTTCTTCCCCGAAGGATGCTGTTGTTGCTTCGGCGAAAGTTTTCTCGAGTTGAACCTCACCTGGTTGACCATTTGGCTTGTTGAGGGACGCTGCAGGTCGAATTTGTGCTGTCGAACGGCTTCTTGCTGCCGAACCATTTTCACAGCCTTTTCCAAAGTCAGTTCGCTGTCCAACTGCATTCTTTCAGATAACGCCTTGTCCCTCACTCCAACCACTATTCGGTCAGGGATCAACTGCTCATGAAGACTCTCGAATTCGCAACTATCAGCCAATTTGTACAATGAAGTGATAAATTCGTCCACTGGCTCTCGATCTTCTTGTACTCTTGAGTTAAATTTCGCACGTTCGTAGATAATATTCTTTCCTACACAGAAGTGGCTGTCGAACGCCTTGAGGACGGAATCAAATTTCGTTGCCTCTTCCCCCTTTTCGAACCTAAAGGTCCTGAATATATCATCCGCGCGGTCTCCTATCAAGTACATCAGCAAATCGATCTTGTACGCCTCCTCTTTCTTCTTCATTCCACTGACCACGAGGTATCGTTCGAATCGCTTCCTCCATTTTGGCCATTCGTTGGGAGTCAAGAAGTCGAACGTTTCTGGAGGTTGAATCAGAGCCATGTTGAATTATCTTCCAAGGTACACTAAAACGCTACTTTGCAATATACGGGTTCGTATTTTATCCAGTCACCGCTGCCACCATGTTTTATACAAATGCTCTTTATTTGTCCGGATAAAACTATATAAGCAAAAGTCGTTTTAGGTAACAAGACTATCCCTACTCTCCTCTCCTGGACTGGCACACACGCTCTATATATAGCTGGCACAAATAGGTTATAACAACTATGCAAATCGTGCCAAACATGCCACGAGCAAATATGCAAAGAGCAAGTATGCAAATATACCACACACCTGCTTACATTTCTCATTGAATCCTGAACACAATGGTGCTTACCGCATTGCTCTAGCGCAAATATTCGCGGAGTTATTAATTTTTAAAGTTTTGCAAGAGTTTTGGATCACCCTGGATTTTTACATTGGCGTAGAATGTCTGAGCGACTTATGCGGAGTACAATTCTTGACATAAGCCGCCGTAGCTCCTGCTTCTGCCCAGAAAGGCATAGGTAACATTGAGTCGATCAATAGTGTTCACGCTGTTTCCACTAGAGTTCGGTTTATTTTCTCCGAAACTCCTTTGCCTTGAGGCGAATAGGTGGTGGTGAGTTGGTGGTGAATTCCTTTCTTTATTAGGAAACCTTTAAATCTATCATTGATGAACTCCGGGCCGTTATCAGTTCGCACATCCTTTATTTTTAAATTTAGTTCATTTTCGACTCTCGCCTTGAAATCTTTAAATCTATCAAAGGTTTCATCTTTGGTTTTAGAAAGTAGACAAAAGTCCTTCTGCTGAAGTCATTCACTAGAACAAAAAAATACCTTGATCCTCCTCAAGATTGCCGCTAAGCCATTGGATCGCACAGATCCATGTAAATAATTCAAGTTGCTCAGTGGCATTATTCCCTGTAACGGGATTGAAAGGTTCTCTTTCTCAATTTTCCCATTATACACGATTCCTATATTTCATATCAAGTCCAAAGACCAGATTTCCTTGGATCAACTCCTTCATGTAAGCTTGGTTCAGATGATTCAATCTTCTGTGCCAGATACTAATCTTGTCATTGGAGATATTGCTTGTGGCCATAGCATTCTCAGGCCTTCTTGAATTATCAATTCTCAACTTTGCCTCCATTATAAACATTCGGTCTTTAACCTGGGCTTTGGCGAGTGAGTTGCTTTCTTTATAGTAAAATTTGGCTCTTTCATTTTTAAAAATTATTTTATTTCTCCTTTTTGTGAGTTCGTACCCAAAAAGAAGACTCGACCTCAGATTAGGTACATGTAAAACATCTCTAATCTGTACATTTGAAAATTCTTGGCCTGTACTAGTAGTCACGGATATTACAAATAGCAATATAGTGAGTAATTTTATCCTTTTCTGCCAAGTATATTTGACTTTCATGTGGCACTACATCTTCCATCCAATCGAGGTCTGGTGATAAGAAATCTGGTGAACCAGAATCAATATTAGTCCTACATCTATAATTTTATCTTCGATATTTCCCGTAGAAATCCTTTTTAAGTCATCCTATACCCTTTTTGCCTTATTTACATCTAAAAACATTTCAGCTTGTTCGTGTCTGAGAGTGTCGTTATAATTATACCAAAGGCTTCATCATTCTTTACGTTATATGTATCTCATGGATCTTTATCTTCAATACCAGGCTCATGTTTGAAAATTACAAATTTAAATAACTTCTTTGCACGTAGAAGTGCCCCGACCTTTAATGCCCTTATTGGGTAATTTGTACCATTTAATGGCTCTATTCTAGACGCCGGCAATGAGGAAGAATCAGCCATTTTTTCTATAAGCTGGTAAAATTTTAATTTTGAAAAGCTAGACCTAAGTATCAATTATAATTATATTTTTTTACTTACAATTTGAAGATTAGATTTTCTATTATTTACTTTTTTTCTAATAACTGCGCTCTGCTACCATTTGTTGGATCGGGTTTGAAGATAACTCTCAGATCTACAAAAGTAATTTATTAAACTTTAAACATTTTTATATAGAGCGAGAAACGAGTTGATTACCTCATATTTAAGGCAACAATAATTATTTTATTTACAACGTCGTTCTAACCAGATTGAACGAAAAAGACAACAAAGAAAATAAACATTTCAATGGTAGAGTTAAGTTCCTATTTTTATAAGCTTTCACACTCAAATAATAATCATTTTCTTGCTTCAATATTTCATATAGATGATGCTGAAAACTTATTAAAAGTACTGTTTGGTGGCCGTAAGGCATAAATAGAACTAGGAACTAGTTTTAATAAGAATTCTGTCAACACTAACGTTTATCAAAACAAACTTTGGATTAGCACATATCCCTAGTGCTTATTGATTTAATAACTAGCAACACAACAATGGGCTTTTACTACTCCAACAAGACTTTGTACCCTCAAATGCATCCAGAAGCGCTAAAGGTTGGTTAGAATGGCGCAAAATATTCATCTTTAAAATAGCCCGAATTTCTTCTGGCTTTATTACAATAGAGAATATTTAAGGCAGATACAAAAATTCTAAATAGAAATGTGTGCCTCTATAATCCCAAAAAATTTAAATTATAAATTTGACACTTTTTTTAAATTTTATTATTACAGAAGCACGAAGTCTATCAGACTATTGTGCTTTATTAGAAATATTTGCATATATATTTTTGATTATTCACACGATGAATTAGTAGTGATTTATAAATCTTTTTACAAATTGCTCTAAACTTGCCAAAGTGTTCATAAGATTAAGCATATACAGAAAGTTGATTTGGCCTTGTGTCAAAGTAACCAAGTACAATTTGGTTAGTCAGAGAGCAAGCCAACAAAAGATGCTCTGGTGTTTCAACATCTAGACAGCATTCACATGTTGGATCATTTGTAACTCTCAAGTCAAAGAGAAAACTTAAAAAGGGTTCTTTGCCTATGAAGAACAAAGTAATGTATCTATCAGGAGCAATGAATCTTGGTACATCTTTCGGAAAAAAATTCTTGAACGTTAGATTAATTTGAGAAAGATAAAATCTAAATTTTGTATTGATATATATTTGGTTCAATTCATTTGAAAGGGGCTTATTTAGTGTTTGGTCTGTCAGAGAATTCTTCATATTGTATCTAATTAGTGATAATTCAAGGTAGTCGGTCAGCATAGGAGTCTTGGCCAGAATATGAGTAATGTAAGAAGATGAACTATTGTAAGCATGAATGCACCTAATTAAAATTTGGTACTGTATAAAATTTAACTTTGAACGCTTTGCTGCATTGATAAAAGAGAACCAGATATTTGATGCATAACTTAACATAGGACGTATCACCGTCTTGTATAAAATCAATCTGCGCCTTGAATCAATTCCCCAAGTACGTGCACAAAATTAAAATAGCGAATTCTTAAATTTCATAGCCCTATTAATTATATTGTCAACGTGTGATCCAAAATCAATTTTATTTTTTTGTCTGTGGTTGCAAAAATAACTCCCAAAATCTTTATAGTGTCTGATGGCTGAATATTTATACCGCTAAAGTTTACAGGAAAAATTTTGGTAATTGTGTAGGTAGAGTATACCTGTTTTATTCGGATTTATTGAGAGTTTTACCTTCTCACACCAATTTTTAATATTATTCAGACTTTTTTCAATTTCTAACTGAAGGTCCTGGATGTTAGAGCCCTAAACCACAAATTAAACATCATCGGCAAAAGCTATGACTTTTGCGAAATATTCACTAAAAGATGAAATGAAATCATTTAATAATTAATTCTAAATAATTGGAGAAATAATTCCACCTTGAGAAAATCCCTTATTTACCATTTTTGTACATTTTTAGCTCTACCTTTCGATCTTCGATATATGAAATAACTATTTTAATTAGTGGCGCTGGGAAGTTTGCTTTGTCCAATTGTTGAATGATTGCAGGATGCCAAGCATTGTCGAATGCTCCGCTGATATCCACAGCAACCAATGCTGTAACATCTGTTTCCTTTCTTTGGAGACTTATTTTATTTATTTCGTCTAGGGCAGAGATTGTAGACTTTGCTTGTATGAAGCCGTGCTGATCAGGATGCATAAACTTATTAACATTGATATGATTTAAGAGTCCGATGTGAATTAATCCCTCAAAAATTTTGCCAAGATTATATGAAAGACATATAGGTCGGTAGGCCTTCGGTTCATTTTATTTATCTTTATTTGTTTGTCTTTTTTAATTATCATAACAGATGATTCTTTCCAGGCCATTGGATAATAATTTGGTCCAATACAAGCAATGAATAAATTTGTTAGGACTGGCGATATGTAGTGGGCTGCCGTTTTAATAATCTAATTACTTATATGATCTCATCCTGAAGCCTTTTTATTGTTGAGTTTACTAATTATAGAGAAAGTTTGAGCATTATCAAAATGAATATTTTCGTCATTGGAAAAAGTATGTTCCTTGTTTCTGATTAATTTATGATAATATGATTCAGAAGATTGATTATCGTCCGGAAACAGCGAAGAGAGAAGGTTTATCATTTCTGATTGAAGCCTATCTCGAGATACATTTAAAATCGGTAAATCAAATGATTTTGGATTAGTCCTATGTTTCAAATTTTTACAAGGATTTCCAAAGGGGATGAATTTTCAACTTCCTCTAAGAATATCAGCCAAAAAACTCACTCTTCTTGTTTTTACAATAGTAATCATATATTTATTTCGTGTTTATTTATATATTTTTAATCAATTAGCTGTCAATTGATCCGTTTACCTCGGTAATAAATATTTCGAACTTATTTGAAATGACTCTTAAGAAGTTCCAATTCACCCGTCCACCAATTAAATGAATTATCATGTAAGTATTTTGGCTTTATTTTTAAAGATGCATACGCTGCCTCAATGAGTATATCGGTTATTAGGGAAACTACACGACTTATATCGTTTTTATTTTCTATATTACTGGATGCCTCAACTGCCTCGTTAACTCTTGAGAACTCAATTGCTTGCTCATATTTCAGCCAGTTTGTTCCCTTCTCTTGAAAATACCACCTTGAAGTATTTCCACGCAAAATGTATTCTGTTCCCAATCCAATGTCAAAATAAATTGTGAGGTGGTCTGATATTTGGGAGAGATTTAATGTTTTCCATTCTTCAACAAGTACATGAGGATGACGATTTGTTATAGTGAGGTCTATTATGCTTGAACCTCGACAAGTTTTGTCCCGATTATTATGAATAAGCATGTTATGAAATTTAATTATGGACTGAAAGCTTTTACCATTCTGATTCAAAACATTATCAAACTATAATTGGCTTCGAGCATTAAAATCCCCTATCAATATCACTGGATTTGTATTAAAAGTTGTAATCAATTTATCGAAGAATTCAACAAGATTAGTGTCCATTTTATTTGGATGTATGTGAATATTTGAAATAATAATTTGAAATTTAGCAGTTTGCACCGAAATGGTAGTTGCAAATGAGTTGGAGAAATCTGCAATTAAATTACATACTAGGACAGGATTTGCTACAATAATTGCAGTATATATCGGAGTGCTCGAAATATTTGCATTTAGTATTTTACAATGCTTATTAAAAATTACTTCGTTATTCATCTTATATAGCTCTTGAACTAAAACCAGATCACACTTTTCTCTATTAATGTATTCCATGATTTCATTATTAACTATATTACGTTTCCGTATATTTTTTGTATAATTTCAAGTTTAAACATTCACCTTTATAATTAAGTGCTATAATTTAAACTAATGTGATGATATCATGATCTAGTTCTGTATAACATGTTCTCTATATTTCGTATTTCATTTGTAATAGGTACAAGGGATTAGATTCATCATTTGATTTATGATTGTTGTTATTCCTATATTTGGAAATCGTTGAGCAATTTATGCATTTCGGGACTGATTGGCAATTACTATGTTGGCCGCTGTCTCCGCAATTATTACACATCTTAATATTACAAGAATTTTTATCGAGACCAAAACTAAAACAATTTTGACATTGCCGTACAAGCACCTTATCCTTTATGTATGTAACCTGATTTTCAGTATATATTCGTTATATTAATTTGATATATTGCTGGTGAAACACGGAGAACAACATCTTGTACATCGGAGTTAGATTTCAAAGCAAAAATAACTTTCATCTTCTTATCCCTTCCTTCCAACTCTAAATTTGACACTTACGAATGAATTTTTCTTAAAATATTGTGGAAAATAATCGCTTCAACACTCCGCACAGAATAATGCCAATAAGAATGAATCCCATGGAAATCCCAGATATATTCGTATTTTGAAATGAGATTATTATTGATTATTCTATCATATTTGAGCACCCAAATCCCAAAATAGGATAAACTTACGTGAATCTCTATTTATTCATTTTATATAAAAGATAAAATATCGAAGTGATATATTATTTTTCTGCTTGTATATTTTGATAAATTTGAAATCATATTTGTCTTTTTTTTCAAATCTTCATATATTTTTTATTTTTTCAAAAAAATATCCCTTTATATCTTAATAGGATATGCAAAGAACTTGTGTGCATTAGTATTACAATCTTGCAGACTCGGTTCAGTGACAAAACAACGACACCTGTTTTAGGTATTTCAGAACGCTAACCCGGAGAACATTGTTGGGCTATGGTACTCGTCAATTCAGGGAAGTGTTTAAGTTTACAAGATGCACCAGTGAATCACGAAATATTCAGAATTTTCAAAGAGGCAAAATCTATGGCCCAAATATAAATGGATACTACCAGGGCAAAATTCTTTGATACCAAAAAGAAATCTCACCTCTCACCTCAAAATATAAGACTATTCGCAATCTATTGACTGAAATATAGCAGATGCGGGAGGTGACAACGACTTTCTCTAACGCAATAAGGACAGCAGTAATAATTATTAAAATAATATTTCTATAAAATAAACATAAATGTCAAAAATTCATCAATTTATTCGATTCAAGTTTTCTTGGGAAAATAATTTCAGTTGTTTTCTCTTACCTTTCGGATATGATTTATTTCAGAAGGTCTTGTGTATTGACCTTGTGGTTCATCTCTCTGTCTGCCTTCTACCATTTGACTATCAGATTGGAAGTCTCTACCAATAGTTAAGATACCGCCGGTAGACTCGCGGGGTCAGTGGAATACCCTGTCACGGCTGAACTACCATCCAAAAGGTAATTTATTGAAAATATTTGCTTATCGAGCAGACTATTCACCAGAGGAAATATTTTATTTAATTACCTACAGGATTAACCAGCTAATTGTGATGAATATTATTTGGATACATATGTTAAAAAAAAAGAGGTAAAATTTCCAGTGTTAAAAATTGAAAAAAAAAAAACTTAAATAACTCAACTATAAGATATTTGTTGCAATTAGCAGAAAATAATGTCCAAAGATAAATGCTCTCATCAAATTTTCAGCACCGATATATAAAACTCATCAATATTTTATCCTTTACATAACAAATTCACCTTTATATGCATGAACATTTCTTTTAAAAGAACTTGATTCTCCATAGGCTATTATTCATATAAAAATAGCCCTTGCCGAATATTTAAATTTGTGGCTACATAATCTACAAAAATTTAGTTTGAAACATCAATCTCTCAATATCATAGCCACATACCACACCAATAGAAGCTATTAGATACCATGAGAAAATGTCTAAATTTGTTCAAAAGGAATAATTTAATAATTAGGAATGATACGTACGTATTGCCCTTATGTAAAATACATATACGAGGATGGGTAGAAAAGTAAGGTCTCCTATTTTTTTTTTCATAGAAAAACACATTTAATCACAACTTTTTATACATCATTGGAAAGGTTGGACACTTTGCTATTTTTCTACACAGTCGCCTTGATGCTCAATCACTTTTTTTCATCCTGTCAATCAACTTTATAATTCCGGTGTTGTACCACTCGTAATTGAATAATGCAACAGGTTTCTGGAAATAAGTTCCTTTTGATTTTTAATTGCATTTTAAATCTTTAGGGCATTTCTACTCTTTTACGGGAATACAAAATGACAATAATGAAGCCCTGTTAAACACTAACCGTTATTGTTCATTTTGTACTCCTATAAAAGGGCGGATATGCTGGAAAGATTGAGAGTGCAATAAAAAATCAAAAGTAACTTATCTCCAGAAACCTGTTGCATTATTTTATCAAAATATATCCATTGTTGAAAGTAATCAAAATTTATAATTTCGGAGTTCTTTAGAGTTCATATCGATTTTTTTTTGGCACAGAGACAAATAATCTTGATATGTATGATTACAATGCACAGAAAAGATAAACACAAATATATATATTTTTATAGTATGAAATGGGTGGAGTTGAATGTCATCCGTAAAGAAGCAAAAGAATGTGGATAAATTTGCATGTAGCTCATCGATGTAATGGGCTGATATCCAATTACACGCCAATTTGTGACATATCAGTGTAGAAATGACAATCTCCCCGTGTCACTGATTTTCTTTATTTGGCGTTTTACTTCCTCAAACCGCGTACAGGCGTGAAGTAGCGCCCTCTGTCGTCCTTATATATACCCGTGGGCCGGGAGGTCGTCACATTCGACATGGGTCCGGCACCGCTACTACTGCTCCTACTGGTAGGTTGTCTTCAACTCTCTCCTGAAATTAGGAATATGTCTATGCAGCTTTCTTCTACACTCTAGAATGTATTTTATTTGTACTTTCTCCTACAATTTGAATGCCCCTTCAGCCTTATTCCTCAATTCGATATATCTCAGACACTTTCTCCTGTACTTGAAACGATCGTGATATTTTCTACTACACTCTGTAATGTATTTGATTTGTGAGTTCTCCTGCACTTGGAATCTCCTTGCAGACTTCTTCTTCAATTTGATATATCTCAGACACTTTCTCCTGTACTTGAAACGATCTCGATATTTTTTCCTACATTTTGGAATGTCTTTGATTTGAGCTTTCTTCTACACTTTGAAATGTCCTTGCAGCCTTATTCAATTCTATCTATCTCAAACACTTTTTCCTGTACTTGAAACGATCTAGATACTTTCTCCTACACTCTGGAATGTATTTGATTTGTTGTTTCTCCTTAACTTTGAAATGTCCCTGGAGCTTTATTCAATTCGATATATCTCAGATACCTTCTCCTGTACTTGAAACGATCTTGATGCATCTTCTACATATTGAGATATTTTCCGAACTTTCAAATATACTTGTACACTCAAATGGCTCTGACACTTTTTCTCACAATTCTGCATGTTTTTGGTACTTTTTACTGCACTTCGAAATGTCTCTGGAGCTTTCTCCTTCATCATAGATTGTGTTGTCTCTTCACGTTTTTTATACACTTTGGAAAGTCTTAGGTCTTTAACCCATCTCAAATACATTTAACTCTCTCTCTGACACTTTTCTTACATTTGAAATTTCTCACATTTGGAATTTATCTTTCTCTTACACTTAGGAATGTATAAAGAATTTCGCATTCTCTATCTCTCTCATAATACTTTGACAACACCCACCTAGTATAAATTAATTATTTCATAAATTCATTTCAAATAATGATTCTGTATCTAAGTCCCTATATATATCTGCAACACCAACAACTATGATATTATTAACGATAGCAAAAGAAATTATGTTTGTCAAATTTTTATCGATCATGTCCACAATTCTGTAGGCCCTTTCTCTCTTTCCATCTTCATATTGTCGCGTGTTTACCCTACCGGTTCTTTGCCACGATGCGCTTCTTCCCTTCGTGGTTCACCTACTTAGGCTCCCGTTGCTCTTCCCTGCAGCTTTTCCCCGCAGGCCACCCAAAGACGTTCGGCAGGATGTTCGGCCAGGCTTCAACCCGGCGTTGAGGCTTGTTTTCTCTCTTCAGAACACCTCGGGACTGCGTGCGGCTCGCGTCGGCTGATGCTGTATCTTGGAGGAAACGTGGATCTTATAAACATTATTTTACATCCTGGGGCCAACACAAAAGCGTATTTACAGTTAACCTCCCCAGGAAACGGGACCACAGCAGTCGGCGACTTCCACATAAGCCAGCAAGGGAATCAGGCGAAAGCGCCATCTATTGGTGGAGGTTGTAATCGTTTGGAGGCCTTACACGTAACAATATTTATTTGTAAATATTATGAGAGTCTCAACTCTTTTTTTCAATTTTTACGGCCTTAATCTGTAAAACGATTTTCGTCTCTCCTCCTATCTCAATTTTATTTCACACAGATGATACTTCTCTTTCTAGAATCTCAGTTCAGAATTTATCATATGGTAAAACACATAATGGCGAATTGCATATTTATGCATTTGAAAATTACTGGAATATTTCCAATATATTTAAATTTTTTAAGCATTATATAAATAGATAATAAATTATTTCACGATATAGGATAAAAACAAATTTTGTATTAACAAATTTTCTAAAATAATTAATATAAATTGAAATTATTTTATATGTATTGCTAAATACTTAGAAAAATCTTTATTTTGGAAAAATATAGTTGATTTTTCTTCCAATAACTAGTTAGGCCACTTGCCTTCTCGGGGAATAAATATTTTAATTTTAAAATTTTCTATACGAAATCCTGAATAAAAAATATATAATAGCCTTTCAGAATTTACTTTAAAAATGAAGCTTTTTAACGCATTTACCATATAGTGGTGGATAAGAAAAAAAAGTTAGAGTTTTCTGCTTTTCGAACTGGTGTTTGAGACATATTCAATTGATATGTCGGTTAGGCAATATTGGTTTTCTTTGGTTTCTTTGTGCACGCTTCCAGTAGAAAATGTTGAAGTATGAATATTATATTCAATTTAAGTAAAACTGTAAACGTTAATGTGATTTTCCTAAACAGTATATTCAGAAAATAAATTAAGCGCTGATCTTAATGCAATGTTAAATATCAAGCTTTATAATTAAGCAGTATATATTCTTCTCGTCAGCTTTTCGAATGATTGCATATATTAACATAACTGCAAAATATTTGAGCTACTTAAAATATAAATCTGAAGGCTTTATATACTCTATGTTGATTTGCTATGTATCTTCAAAGGCCTTCAAAGGGATGCAATTGTTAAAATTAATTTCAAATTTTAATGAGGGGAACATTTGAAATTGAATCATAGTTTTTCGAGATTAGTTTTAAAACCATGACTGCCTATATTGACGTCTCATCTAAATAGCATAGGATATTCTGGAGTAGGTTAAGAGAAAAATATCCATAAATACAGGAAAACCTATTGGACTCTACAGGACTATTTTAGCAATTTACCACCAATGCGGCCTTGCCTGGACAAACAATGCTATCGACCCTTAGACCATTCAAAGCAAATTACCAGGGATTTTTCGTACAAAAACTGAACAATTAATTCAGCAGGACTCAGCAAAAATGGATCATACAAGATTATATTCTAATTATAAATTATTATATTTAAAAAAAAGAAGGCATACCCTGACCACAAGCACATGTGCTTTTTAGATGGCAGAGCGCCATCTACAGAAGCAAAAATAAACTAAACGTTTATTTAACTTGCTCCGTGATATTTGTCCTAAACAATTTCTTGATAAATCAAGAAAAGCCATCCACGAGCGCGTTTCGCGCTGTTGGCGCTCGTCAGCGTGGAGTAGGCTGTACCTTTGCGACCAAAAAGATTTTTGGTCCCAGAGACTTGTTGAGAAACAAAGAAATGGGTATTTAAGGCCAAATTATTTAATAAGTATTTAATACCAGAACAATTTTTATCCTGGAACATATCATTAGAAATAAAAGGTTACATTACCCAAACAAGAATCACTTCGACTTTACTAAGAGAAAGTCACATTCAAATAATTGAAACAGAAGATGTAATTTGTAAATATATATAAAACTGAAAGCATAGAAGAAATGACTCACTACATCTCTTAATGCACTTATGTTAAGGAGAAACGGAATAAGATCTTAAAGAACATTATCCAAGTCTACGTGAACCCAGTTCAGCTAATCAGAATAATGTCAGAGAAAAATATATAGCGATAGAATTGTTTAACTTTCCGAAAGCGTTAGATAATAAGGTAATCTCCAAGAATTAAAATTACAGAACAATTTCCTTCCATAGTTAATTTGTTTAGTTATGTTGAATACTTTGATTCCCTTTTCATTTTTCCCTTTCTCCTTTGTTTATGTTTCTTTTTTCCTTTTCTCTATGGAAATAATGAATGGCGAGTCCTTACAGGACGGAAATGTCCTAATAACGCTGTCGTTGTTGTTGTAAATAGCATAGGCCTGTTTTCAATATCAGACCTTTGTGAGAATATTCCATAAGTCTTTCAAGCGTTGCTGGAGCATTACAGCAGCCAAAAGGCATGGCACTAAATTCATACAAGCCGTCCCATGTTTAAAAATATGTGGATTCTATGTTTTCGTTGATTTCAATTTGTCATTACCTGTTTGAGATCAATTGCTCAGAAGTATTCTGACTCTTAAATGCTGTTCATGATATCATCGCTTATATGGAAATGGAGCATGCATACTTCACTTATATGAAAATTAACTTTCCGTAGTCAATTCAAGGCCTCCAACACCATCCAGTTTCCTAACTAATAAAACTGGAAACGCCCATTATTTGAAAATAATTTTCCTTTTCTGTGGATCTGATCCATTGACGTGAATTTTCGTTCCAATCGTATTTGCGGATGGTTATATTTCTAATCACAAATACTGGATAAGATTCAGCATGTCTCTATTAGATGTTGCATTGTAATTTGAGTTTGGCTTAATGATTGGTTCATTTTGTAATTATAAATAAGAATATAACGGTAGTCGTGCCTAATTCAAATTAATTTATTATAATCAGAAAACAATTTACAGACGTCGTTCTTATAATCCCTTAACAGAATGAAAGGATGATGAACAAATATATCTCTAACAAAGAGGTGTGTTCTGTGACTCATACTATTTCATCGAGTATACACTACAGACTATTCTGGGACAATATGCAAATAAAGTCAGTAGATATAGACAGATATTAGATATATATTAGATAATGTGCCAATAAGGCCACACTATCCTATTTCAAAAAATTCACATAATCCATTAAAATAATGCTTCCTTTGTTAATCTCTGAATAGAATACTTAGATTTAGATAAGTATTTCACCCACAACCCCAACATTTAAATTATTTTTCATGAAAATAAATTTTACAGCACGTTTTACAATATATTTAAATATCCTTCATAACTAGAAGTAGAAAAAATGTGGGTTAAAATACTGTCCTTATAAAGGTAATTAAGACCAAGAGAGTCACAATACAATTTTAGGAATCGTATTATTATCATGGTCTGGTTTTGTGGTTTCTTCAAGAAATTTCAAGCGTAATTAACCTTATTATGGGGATTTGGGAGCTTTTAGTTTGAAGTATAAACTGTAAAGGTTGTGCTCAGAGTAAGTTTAAATTATTTAGAAAGAATTGTTTGCTAGTTAGAGCCCTCGTTAGGGAATAATAGTGCCGACTTCAAAACAGTCAATCAGAAAAATTGTCCCAATAAATTACAATAAGCGCGGCTTCTTATGAGTAACAATCTTCTTGAGTGAAAATTTTAATTAAAGATGAAATTCCTAAAACTTGAATAGATTAGAAGTATGTGTGCATTGAGCCTCATGTCTCTCATCAGATGGTCTATTGCTCTCAATCAGACGTTTTAAATTATATATTTATAAATATAAATATATTTAAAAGAATGAAACTCAACACGATGATAGAATGCACACATTACCTTCCTAAACGATATCGTTGAATTAAAAAAAAATGATTTTTTATATTATGAATCCTTTTTTTGAAAAGAAACAAGGGATAGTCTAGTTTCAAGTGATCTAATAAACTGCTATAATTCATATAAATGTAGATATACTCTTATAAACTATAACATTGCATGATTGGTGTCCAGCTGGTCGTGGTGGGTCACGCCTACCCCCACCACGGGCACCACTACGAGAAGGGAGGAGACGACCAACACTCCTCGCACCACGGCCACGACGACCACAGCGGCCACAAACACGGCCACCACTCCAGTGGATACTCCGACTACAAGGACGACTCTGACTCCAAGGGCCATTCCTCCTACGGGGACTCCTACGGCTCCTATGGGTCGGGCAAAAAACATGGTTCAGATGGCTTCTCTTCCCACCACTCCTCCGGTGGTGACAGCAGCTACAAGAAAGGTGGAGAAAAATTCCGCAAACATCACATGGTACAGGAGGGAATGAACCATGGTAGTGGTGGGACAGCACATGGGGCCTTCGGTCATGACAAGCATGGAAGCAAGGGCAGCAAATCCGGCAAGGCTGGAGGCGAATTCTTCAAGAACAAGGAACACAAGAACAAGGGCTTCAAAAATGTTTACCACAAGGAAGAATACGGCGATCAGAAAACCTACAACGATGAATTCAAAGATAGCGATTACAAGAAGAAACACGCCGACCACGAAGATTTCTATGACATGGATGCAGGCAAGTACATGAAGGAGGACAACGACAAGCATTTCAAGACGGCCAGGAAAAATGGAGAGGACTACCACAAAGAAGGAAAGAATGGTTACGATGCTCACCACGGGAGCGGATACAAGAAAGGAGGAAAACACCACAACAGCGAGGATTCCCACAAGAAAGACGGAAGCACCTATCACAAGAAGAATTCTGATGGCTCCAAACATAAGCACGGAGGATCATCTCACAAAAAAGGTAGCAGTGGGTCTGGGTACAAAGATGGGTCTAGCTATGGAAAGAAGCATGGTGGAGAGCAGTACAGGAGTTCTGGATACAGTGATGGGGGAGATGGAGGCTACGGAGCTGGAGGCGATGGAGCTCATGGAGCTGGAGGCTATGGCGGACACGATAAAGGTATTAGCTACGCAGGACATGAAGAAGGTGGCTATGGAGGCGATGCATACGCCAAGGGAGGCTATGCCAGCGATAGCCATGGAGTTGGAAAGAGTACCCAAGGGGGAGACTATGGTTCTTATAGTGCTGGAGGTAAAGGAGGGTATGAGGGATATGCTGACAGTGGAAAGGGTGCCTATGGGCATGCAAGTTATGATGACGTGGGTGCAGGAAAATACGAAGATTATGGAAAAGGTAAGCATGTGCATGGATACAGTGATGCGGGGAAGGGTGGTTATGGACATGAAGGATATGCTGAATCAGGAAAAGGAGCCTATAGACATGAGAGCTATGTTGATGCAGGGAAGGGCATATTTGGACATGGATATGCTGATGTAGGAAAAGGAGGTCTAGGACATGGCGCCTATATCGTTGATGGAAGCTCTGGACATGTTGCTGATGGAGGAAAAGTAGGTTTTAGACAAGAGGCTTACGTTGAGGCAGGAAAAGCTGGCAGCTATGGAGATGCTGGTTATGGTAGTGATGGGAAAACTGTCTACATTCTGGAGGACCATGGAAATGCCGGCTATGCAACTCCTGTAGTTAAAGGAAGCGGGTATGTAAATGGGAGATATGTGGACGGCGGTAAGGTGGCATATAGCACAGTAGGACATGCTGGAGGCAAAGAAGGGCATGCGGGTCTATACAGCGGGCATGTCCAGGTAGAGATGCCTGCAGGGCTTGGGCATGGCTACAGCCTGAACGTGGGACCGGCCAATGGGAGCCATGGTGCTGCAAGGCATCATGTCTACTTCCGTCAGGGATAGAGCTACTGCTGAACTGCATAAATTGTACATTCTGTATTTATTGTAATGATTAAATATTTTATTTTAATTTGACCATCAACACAGTGTTTTCATTTTCGTACAATTTTAACAGTACACCAGTTCCCTCTCAATATTCTTAAGCTTATTTACATACTGAGAGTACTTCTCTTATGAATATAATTTTATATTTTTCCCATTTTATTAAAATTTTCATGTACAGCACACTGCACATAGAATATGTAGAAGGTCGAGCAGCTAAAATATCTACCGAGATATATTTATACACTGTATAACAAAAAAATCGAAGGAGTTGTCAGATTAGGACAGAAATTGGTGTATGTAAAGAGCATGTATAGGGGAAAAACGAATAAAATTTCAGAACAATTAATTGTTTTATTTCACAGTTTGATCGTCACAAATTGAGAATGTCAATATGTCGTTGGACCCCCACTGGCCTGGATGCAGGCTGCCACCCGGCGTATCATGGTCTGATAAATATTCCGGATGGTGTGCTACGGGATTTCTTGCCAAATTATCTCTAACTGTCGGGCTAAATAGTCAACATTCCGGGATGGTTGCAATCGCCTTCCCATCACGATCCAGATGTGCACTATGGACGAGAGATTAGGCTACCTTGCTGGCCACGGAAGAGTTCGGAAAGATGGAAGACAATCCATAGTAACACGTGCCGTGTGTGGCCGAAATTATCTTGTTGAAAAGTAAGCCCGGGGTGATGTGAGAGGAACGGAAACAAAACAGGCCGTAAAAAATCATCTACGTACCGTTGTGCTGTCAGGGTGCCAGGAATGACTACCAATGGGGTCCTGCTATCAAATGAAATGGCACCCCTGTTGTGTGCCTGTGTGGTGTTTGACAATAAGGCCAGGATCCACACGCTGCCCAGGACGTCTCCAGACACGTTTGCGACGGTCGTCAGGACACAGTAAGAAACGGGACTCGTCACTAAAGACTATACGTCCCCAGTCAGAGCAGTTCCAAGTTAATCGCTCCCGACACCACTGTAGTCGGACTTGTCGGTGCACGGGTGTGAGGGGTAGGCATCGTAACGGTCGGCGAGCTCTTAGATCCCGCTTCTCAGTCGCCTGTTGATGGTCATTTTGGACACTTGTGTGTCGGTCACACGTTGGATGGTAGATAACGTGGATTCCGGTGCTGCGACAGCCATTCTGACAATTGCTCTGTCCTCCCGTTCTGTTGTTGCACTTAGTCGACCGCTGTCGTCCTGACGTTGCATACTTCCGTTGTTGAACCACTTTAGCCAACATCACCTAATATTCGCATCACTTCGACACAGATGTCGCGCGATTAGTCGATTAGACCAACCAGTCTCTGTCAATCCAATGGCACGACCAGTTTCAAACTTTGACATATGTTCGTAATGAGCACGAATCTTTCTGCGAGGCATTGATACAGTAGAAATAGGCGTACTGCTAAAATATTAAAAGGAAATTCTAAAAATCAGCTTGTGCCGCGCTGAATATTGAGTCTAGAATGCTCGTGCTGGATGCGCAGTTCAGATGCGCTGGAGCTCTTGCTTTGCATAAATCGGCCACCAAATTTCAATCATTTGCATGTTTGGTCGAAACCTCTTTGTATACGTATTTTCAAATAAATCGGACAACTGCTTCTTCGTGCGTCGATTTTTTTTGTTATAGAGTATATATAGCCTTAACGTACAGGAGTTGTCAACTGTATCGTTTTGTAAAATTGAAGATTTCTCATTCAAAATTCGTCATAAATTCTTTTCTTCAAAAAGGATGTTAAAAATATTGAGTTTGATGAAGCACAATTATATTTGTAAATTTTATGCAAATGCATCTTACCAAAATAAGCAATGAAATATATTTAGAAATTAACATAGTTTACGGTATTAAAAATAAAGATCACCTCTCCCATGAAAATATACGCCAAATCTAAGCGTCATTATTGACTGGCTCCTCAAAATAGAGGACTCAGGAGGGTGACAAAGCCATAACACCAGCTTTGGCACACTGATAAACATCCAGTTAGTGACAATGTTTCGGGAAAATTGCTCTTTAAAACCAGTGAATATTTTATTTCATGAGATCCAAAAAGAATAAAATGAATTATTCACAATACCCCAAAGAGGGGTTTCGCTTGTAGAGTGGCTAGGCCAAATCTATGGACTAAATATATGGAAACTTTGCCGGAAGGAAATTGATTTATGAAAATAAATGTTGCCTTTCCCGTCAAATATAATTTCAAACTATTGTTTTCAACAATAAAAAATATTCAATTGAAAATTCTATTGAAAAATAGAACTTGTTACACAAATAAAAAGGAAATATAAATAATGATGATAAATTATATTTTTGTTCACTATATGGTGATAAAACTTTCAGTTTTTTTTTTCAGGGAGGGAGATTCTCCATCTATTTGTAGATCATAAACATAGAATACATTCACGTATTTATGTGATACTTGTAAAACCATACCAGCAAGTGCAAGTTACTAAACGGGGCTCTGGTACGTTTGTAAGTGAAATAGTCAAACCGCTTTTTACATGTGTAAATATGTGGGGCACTCACAATAACATCAGTCGTTAACTTTACACACACTGATCATCATGGCATCTACCACGTGTACAGTAAAACTTTACATTAATTGTAATTCTTATGACAATATATTATATATATATATATTAAAGTGATAAATGATATAATTATAATATATGAATTCTGTTAGAGACAGCAATCTTTTTGGCAATAAATCAGGCTTTTATTATTCATTTAGTCCCTTTGACATTTTAAAAATTAATTTCGTTATTTATTGCTTTCTAACATTTTCTTAATAGCTATACAGACATTAACACCAAACCCCATGGTCCGATTGCCTGATATTACTAGTAAAGACATTTGATGTAACTAAAGTCTAAATAGTCACAAACCTCTGTCCACCGTGATGTACAAGAAGTAAAAACAAAATATACTTTTTACACATACACAATCACTTTGAATGTGTTATTAATATTATGCTGATATTATCAAGAGAAGAGGTCGCCGTATAGAAAATAATTTTTAAAAACAAAGTCCAATTGCTAGATGATATCCACATACCAGAATTTCAAAAACTACATGTAGGAATATCACCACACAGTCATCAAATACATTCAATCTTATAATCTTAATAATTTTCCTTGAGCATCTTTGTCAGATATCATCTTTATAATAGATGAACTATTAAATTAACCTCGTAAAAATGTTTCATTTTCTGGAATTATAAATCAATCATATCCCAACATCATATGAAATTGTGAACGTTATTTTCTTATTTTCATAGCTTATAACATCGAAAATGTATATCAAATTTTTTTTAGTTAGAAAAATTATCATTTTCCTGGGACACGAGTCTTCAACAATCGATCAGTTCTAGGACCCTAGCTTTGCTGGCGCCATCAGGTCAGATCCGATGGTGGGGATAGTAAAAGCTAGAAGTGGAATAGGACTTCTCAGGACCATTTAGGGCTCCTGGGGGGTGAACCGCCAAAAAGGGTAACGCGCCAAGGCAGGTACTTCCAGAGTGGTGAGGAAACTCTGCCGGATAAAAGTTTATTTTTTCAGGAGATACCTTTTATCCAAAATAATATATATATTAATAATGCATTGATATATATAATAGAAATATATTTGTCCGTAAAACATTTACTCGGGGAGAAGCCGAGCAAAGCTGGACCATTTAGAATTAGTACGTATATTAAAAAATTATTATAATTTTTATAACTCTCCAAAATACGAAAAAATGGGTTTTTTCTTTGTATAATTTCAGAATTCGAATATCTGATATATTAATTTATATATCCTACATGCAAAACATCCTAAAAATGTATTCATTATTGTTGGAGAAGAATAAAAAACATCAATTTATCTTGAAAATAATATATTCATTAAAAGGAATGGATTTTCACCCCGAAAATATTGTTTTAACAAATGTTGGAGACGAAGGCGATAAAAACGTGCTGATTTTATTTTATTGATAAAATACAAGCTTTCAGGCAAGAATGCCCTTCCTCAGGTTACAACTGGGCAGGAAACAAAAGTGCCAATTTTATAAGTGCAAGAAGTAAAATAAATTTACATGCTATGAAGAAGTATAGGAAATTTACATGCTATTTAAAAAGTAAAGAGCAAAGGATTTACATATTTACAGATGCATGGAGAATATTAAAAAAAAAACTATGGACATGAAAAATAGCTCATACCGCAAGGAACACCAGAAGAATAAAAAGAGAAGAAGGGACGAAAGGAACGCAAAGCATGAGAACACGGTAGAGCGGAATAAAAGACAAGAAGATACAGTAGGTAAAAAGTTCAGCTGGGGGGAATGGCGGGGTAAAACACTGAGTACTGGGGTGGGAGGTCGATAGAAAGCGGGCTAAGCTGAGTAGATTCGGTTGTATTCAATATAATCGGGAAAAAAAGGTCTAAATTGGTTAATTAAATTTTTTAAGACATCAATTTTAACTTTGAAGATTGAGATCTTAGCTAAAAATAGTAAAATTCTCAACCGAAAATGGCATTAAACAAAATAAAATTTAATGAACTTAGACTTCATCAAGGTCCTTTTTGAAGAACATAGAACAAATGGCATATATACGAGGGGTGTCCCATAAGTCGGTAGCCCGACTTACGAGGTGTGTTCAAAAATATCGCGACTTTTGTGTTTTTTCAAAAATTATTTATTTTTTTCATGAATACTTATTTTGTCCACTTCAAGGTAATCCCCATGAGATATTATACACTTGTGCCAGCGGTTTTTCCAATCTTCGAAGCACTTCAAAAAATCATTTAAAAAAAATATATTTTTCAGCTCCTCCTTCGATGCCATCTTTATCTCGTAAAGCGTAGCGTAACGTCGTCATTTCATGGGCCTCTTCAGTTTAGGGAACAAGAAAAAGTCACAGGGGGCCAGATCTGGGGAATACGGTGGCTGCGGCATCATTAGTGTGTTGTTTTGGGCCAAAAAGTCGCGCACAAGCAACGATGTGTGAGCAGGGGCGTTATCGTGGTACAAAAGCCAATTTTTGTTCTTCCACAAATCCTGTCGTTTCTGGCGGATTGCTTCGCGCAAATTGCTCATAACTTGCAGGTAATATTCCTTATTGACCCTTCTACCTTGTGGCAAAAACTCATGATGCCCCACGCCCCTGCAATCGAAGAAAACTGTCAGCAAAACTTTCACATTCGAACGAAATTGGCGCGCTTTTTTCGGTCTTGGTTCGTGCGGCAGCTTCCATTGAGATGATTGAGCTTTGGTTTCCACGTCATAACCATAAACCTACGCTTCGTCACCAGTTATGACCCTCTGGAGAAAATTTGGGTCGTCGCGGACAGAGTCCAACATCTCATTAGCAATGTTCATGCGATGCTGTTTTCGGTCGCAATTGAGCAATTTTGGTACGAATTTCGCGGCGACCCGTCTCATGCCCAAATCATTGATAAAAATCGAATGGCACGAGCCAATCGATATGTTTAGGTCCTCAGCAACTTCTCTAACGGTGATTCGACGATTGGCCAATATCATTTTCTCCACTTCATTAATTTTTTCGTGTGTTGTTGAAGTGCTCGGGCGTCCGTCACGCTCTTCGTCGTTCACATCTTCTCGGCCTTCTGAGAACATTTTGTACTACCGATAAACGTTTCTTCGGACTCAAGGTAGCTTCTCCGTATGCCACAGTCAACATTCGGAATGCATCCGCGCACTTAATTTCGTTTTTCACACAAAATTTGATACAGGTTCTTTGATCCATTTTTTTAATTGATAAAAATCGAAGACGATCCAAAAAACCTGCAAGCAAAGCAGCTATCAACAATTAAGTGAACATTCAAAATGGCCGAGCTTGTCGGCATAAGTGAGAGACATGAGTACCAACATAAAGCCACAAAAAGATCGAAATTCGAATATACGTAACCCGCGAAAATTCAAAATCGCGATACCTTTTGAACACCCCTTCGTATAAGGAAAATGACTAAAAATATACAAGGTGCGTTCATTAATTTCCAGGACTGCTCTGTATCTTTGAAAAAAATAAAACAAATAAAAAAACTAATTCAATATTTTTCAAAATATGCCCCTCCTGCCTCAATACACCCGTTCCATCTTTTTTCCAATTGTCGAAGCAGGAGATAAAATCACTTTTTGAGAGGTTCCTCAAGGTTGCCTTCGATTCAGCTTGTTTCATATCAACGTTGTCAAATTTCCGTCCTTTCAAGTTAATTTTCAATTTAGGATAGAGGAAAAATTCATTGGGGGCTAAGTCGGGGGAATAGGGTGGATGAGGGATCTGTATGGTTGAATGCTTGGCCAAAAACTGCAAAACAACATGGGCTGTGTGCGGCCGCGCATTACCGACGTGAAGTATCCAGTCATTGTTTTGCCATCTTTCAGGTCTTTTAAGGCGCACTGCCTCCCTTAAGCACCTCATTATCCCCAAATAAACAGATAGTCCAGTCACTGAAGATAATTCTTCTGTTAGATTTAATTAACTCCTTTATTTTGAGCTTGTTTTCCTCGCAACGAAATGATCTTGGACGCCCAGTATGCTGATCATCGTTTACCTTTTCCCGACCTTTTTGGAAGCGTGAAAATCATTCAAAAGTTCTTGAACGGGATAAAGCTGCATCGCCAAAAGCTTCTTTAATCAATTCATACGTCTCAGTATCACTTTTTTTTCAATTTAAAACAAAACTTAATGCAGATTCTCTGCTCTTCGAAAATGGCCATTTTAAAATTAGAAATGCGAACCTTACAAGGAAGTTGTTTTGTTCTATTTTTAGATCGGCGCGTGCGCCACGAGACTCGTGCTTTCAGTCAGGTGTGGTCGAATGTCCAATATTCAACTCTGTAAAAAATATTTTCTCTAGCTTTTTTATTTATTTTATTTTTTAACCAGTCCTGGAAATTAATGAACGCACCTTGTATTATTATTTATTTTTAACATAATCCCCTTTAAGGTCTATACACTTTTTCCAGCGATGTTCTAATGCTTTTATGCCCTCCAAATAGAACGATGTTTCAAGTGACTCAAAATATGAGGTTACAGCATCAATGACCTCTTCATCTGACCTAAAACGAATGCCAGAAAGTGATTTTTTCAAATGAGGAAAGAGGTGGAAGTCAGACGGAGCTAGATCTGGTAAATATGGTGCATGTGGTTAAAGTTCAAAGCCAGAATCATAAATAGCAGCCATGGCTTGTAGCGACCGATGACTCAGAGCATTGTCTTGATGATAAACAATCTTCCAGGACAACTTTCCTCTTCTCTTTTCTTTAATAGCTTCTTGTAGTTGCTTCACAAGATTTGAATAATAATTGCCAGTGATAGTTTGACCCTTATTTATCCCAAAAAACAGACACCATAACCTTCCCTGCTCATGGAACTGTCTTGGCTTTCTTGGGGGGAGTAGAACCAGAATGTCTCCATTGCATGGATTGTTGCTTGGACTCTGGTGTAAAGTGATAGTCCCAAGCTCATCCATGGTTACCAATCTATTAACAAATTCCTCTGTATTGGCTTCAAATAACGCAAGATTGTCCGAAGATAACTTTCTCCTTACAGCCTTTTGATC
>CP092864.1:181030009-181100605 GCA_030710605.1 Cordylochernes scorpioides
AATGATATCGAAACATAATGTTAATTATTTAATCACTATTTTAGCCATTTGTATTAAGGCCCCATGCGACTCCCATACCTTTGAATATAATTTTAAAATATGTACCAAGAGAGGAGGATCATAACCCAAATTAACTGCAAGATGACCTTTCTGAATTCGTCAAAACTGGTTAGTTGCTAAGTTAATAGTACAGAATCCTTTAGATTGCTCTATATGTCATATGTACTTGTTTGATGTTAAATTGGCTTTTAATCAAAAATATATATTTTATATTTCCTTTCGAATTTATAATTATGTGGATATGTTACAATATTCGTATAGGGAATCGATTGTTAGGAAGGGTTCTCTTACTCAAAGGGCAGTCGTTTGGTGAATATTGAAGGAATTTGTTATTAAGTAGTTTATTTTTAACTATCGAGTAAAAAGCACAACATATTTCACAATTAATATAGAATTTGTGAAGCTAATCCTATATTTTTATGTGATTGGAATAAAAATAAAGATAATCATTTATATATCTAATATTCTTAGTAAATCTAAGTTTTAAAAAGTAACATGTATTAACTTTAAAGGAAGCCAATGTGTGGCTTCGTGAAAATAATGGTCGAAATATTCATAATAAAACATGGTTAAGAAAAAGAATATAATATATTTAAAAAATAATATAATATATATATTGGTTCCTTTGCTGCGCCATAAAAACACAAAATCTATGTATCATCTATTGACCGTCTCTGCAAACTTTCAGACTCGGGTCAGTGACAAAGCCACGACACCTGTTCTAGAAATTTCAGAACGCTAACCCGTAGAAAATTGTGGGGCTAAGGTACTCGTAAGTTCGGGGAAGTGTTTAATATCACAAGATGCACAAGTGAATAACAAAATTTTCAGAATTTTCAAAGAGACCTATTTAGCAGGTAAGGTTTCTAAGTCAAATCTGTGGCACAAATATAAATGGATACTACGCAACAAATTTCTTTGATAAAAAAAGAAGAAATCTCGCCTATCCCGTCAAAATAGAAGATAAAACTATTCGCAAAAATTGACTTCAATCTAGAATATGCGGGAGGTGACAACGACTTTCTTTAACTTATTAAGACCAGCAGAATTAATTATTAAAATAATATTTCTATAAAATAAACATAAATGTCAGAGATTAATAAATTTATTTGATACAAGTTTTCTTGGGGGAATAATCTCAGTTGTTTTCCCTTACATTTCGAACAATATTTTGTTTCAGAAGCTCTTGTGTTTCGACCTTTTGTGGTTCTTCTCTTTGTCTGCCTTCTGCCATTTACTATCAGATTAGCAGTCACTAGCAGTAGTTAGGATACCACCGGTAGAGCTCTCGGGGTCAGTTGAAGATACTGTCACAGTTGAACTACCATCCGAAAGGTAATTAATTTGGAACCTTTGCTTATCGAACAAATTATTCATCAGGAGAAATATATTATTGAATTACCTACACAGGTAATAAGATAATAGAGATAAAATTCATTTGGATACATATGTAAATATTTGTGAAAATATTAGTATTAGAATTAAGAAAAACTTAAATAATCCTACAATATAGGATATTTGTTTAAATTAACAGATTATGCAAAAAAATGCCCTTATCAAGATCTCAGCGCCGAGATTTATTAAACTTTTCAATATTTTATCCTTTATATGACAAATTTATATTTATGGGCAAAGGTATCTTTCACAATAACTTCATTTTCAAGGCTATATTGTATATAAAAATACCCTGTACCGAATATTCAAATTTGTGGCATTATAATCTAGTGTCAAACGTCAACCTAAATATAATGGCCACATACCTTGCCAATAGAACCATAGGATACCATGAGGAAATGTCCTAATTTGTCCAGAGTGATTGTTTCTTGGAAAGGTTGAAGTGACTATATTATAATTCAGAATCATTTTATAATTAGGAATAATATGTATGTGTTGATCCTAAATAAAAAATAAAAATATTTATTTTTAAAATAATTAAAAATTTATATTTATACAAAATTCTATAGATCTAATGTTTTTTTTTTGCACAGAGAAAATCTGTATGATTTCAATGTATAGAAGATCAAACACACAATAAAGTCTATTCATTAATTATGAAATGGGTTGAATGTTATCCTTCCACAATATAAATTGACAATTAACATAATTAAAATGACATCTTGTCAATACATGCAAAATTGTACTATTTTAAAATGATAATTATATATATATATATATTTATATATATACATAACACAATGGAAAATGAATATGGCTTCTCTGCCACCGCTGCAAAGTTTGGTGGAGAATCGCCACAACATAAAGAGTCAAAAGGGTTGTGGATAACTTTGCATGTAGCTCATCGATGTAATGGGCTGATATCCATGCAGCGACACGTCAATTTGTGACATATCAGTGTAGAAATGACAATCTCCCCGCGCCACTGATTCTTCTTATTTAGGGTTTACTTCCTCAAACCGCGTCGAGGCGTGAAGTCGCGCCCTCTGTCGTCCTTATATATCGCCAGCGATCCTGACGTCGTCACATTCACCATGGGTCCGGCACCGCTTCTATTGCTCCTACTGGTAGGTTGTCCTCAACTTTCTTCTGCAATTAGGAATGTGTCTTTCTTCTACACTCTAGAATGTCATTAATTTGTGCTTTCTCCTACACTTTGGAATGTACCTGCAGCCTTCTCCTTCAATTCGATATATCTCAGACACTTTCTCCTGTACTTGGAACGATCTCGATACTCTCTCCTATACTCTGGAATGTATTTGATTGGTGCTTTCTCCTACACTTTCAAATATCCCTGCAGACTTCCTCTTCAATTTGTTATATCACAGATACTTTCTCCTGTACCTGAAACGATCTCGATTCTTTCTCCTGCACTCTAGAATGTATTTGATTTGTGCTTTTACATACACTACGAAATTATTCTGCAGCCTTATCCTTCAATTCGATATATTTCAGAACTTTCTCCTGTATTGAAGCGAACTCGATACTATCTCTTACATATTGAGATATCTTCAGAACTTTACTACATTAAAATGGCTCTCTGACAGTTTCTCCTACAATTTTTAATATCTTTGGTACCATTTACTGTACTTTCACATGTCTCTGAAGCTTTCTCCTTCATCATAGATTGTGTTCTCTTTTCACATTTTCTTCTACACTCTGGAAAATGTCAGGTATTTACTCTATCTCTAATACATTAAACTGTCTCTTTCTGAATTTTTCTTACATTTGAAATTCATTTTATTCTTCGCGCTTTCTCTTACACTTCGGAATATATCGAAAACTACGCACTCTCTCTCATATTACTTTGACAACACCCGCAATAAAATAAATTAATTATTTTATAAACTCATTTCAAATATTGATTCTGCACCTTTGTCTATATATATGCCAAAAATTCTGATATTTTTTAACGATGGCAAGAGGAATAAAAAATTTGGTTGCTAAATTCTAATCGATCATACTACGATTCTGTAGGCCATTTCTTTTTTTCAATCTTTATATTTATCAGTAAATCTTATGAGACTCTTAACGGTTTCTTTGAAAAATTATTACGGCCTCAATATGTAAAGATTTTTGTCTCTCCTCCTATCTCATTCTGAGTTCACACAGATGATACTTCTCTTTTTAGAATATCAGCTCAGAATTTATCATATTGTAAAACACATAATGGCGAATTGCATATTTATGCATTTGAAAATTACTGGAAAATTTTCAATATATTTTAATTTTTTAAGCATTATATAAATAGATAATAAATTATTTTCTGATATAGGATAGAAGCAAATTTTGTAGTAACAAATTTTCTAAAATAATAAATATAAATAGATATTATTTTATATGTATTACTAAATACTTAGAAACATCTTTATTTTGGAAAAATACAGTTCATTTTTCTTCCAATAACTAGTTAGGCCACTTGTCTTCTCGGGGAATATATATTTATATTTTAAAAATTCTCTATATGAATTCCTGAATAAAAAATACATCATTCTATTTCTGAATGTACCTAAAAATGAAGCTTTTAAACGCATTTACCATATAGTGGTGGATAAGGAAAAAAATTAGAGTTTTCTGGTATTCGAACTGGTGTTTGAGACATATTCAATTGATAGGTCGGTTAGGCAATATTGGTTTTCTTTGGTTTGTTTGCGCACGCTTCCAGTGGAGAATGTTGAAGTATGAATATTATATTCAAGTTAAGTAAAACTGTAAACTTTAATGTGATTTTCCTAAACAGAGTATAGTCAGAAAATAAATTAAGCGCTGATCTTAATACACTGTTAAATATCAAGCTTTATAATTAAGCAGTATATATTCTTCTTGTCAGTTTTTTGAATGATTGCATATATTAACATATATATTACTTCAAAATATTTGAGCTACTTGAAATATAAATCTGATGGTTTTACTCCATGTTGATTTGTTATGTATCTTTATAGGCCTTTCTGCATTTGTTAAAATTAATTTCAAATTTTAATGAGGGGAACATTTGAAATCGAATCTTACAGTCTTTCAAGATTAGTTTAAAAACCATGACTGCCTATATTGACGTCTCATCTAAATAGCATAGGATATGTTGGAGTAGGTTAAGAGAAATATCCATAAATACAGGAAAACCTATTGGACTCTACAGGACTATTTTAGCAATTTACCACCAATGCGGCCTTGCCTGGACAAACAATGCTATCGACTATGAGACCATTCAAAGCGAATTACCAGGGATTTTTCGTACAGAAACTGAACAATTAATTCAGCCGGACTCGGCAAAAATGGATCATACAAGATTATATTCTAATTATAAATTATATATTGTAACGAAGTAATTATTAATTTTTATTATTTTTATTAACAGAGTGGTCATTTTTATGATTATATTTTTCTTTAATGAAATATCAAAGAATAGGTATATAGCGATGGCGATATTTGGATTCCACAAGACTATATCTCGGAAATAGGCCACACAGTGTTCTCCCCACCCATTGTGAACTGGCGAATCCTGTATAGGGCGAGAGGCCCTAAATAAAGGCTTTTTGTTGTTGTTGTTGATGTATATAGTTGTTGATTATATTTTGCTACTCTGTAAATTCCCTCGTGGCTTATCTTTTGTTTGCCATTCTTAGTTTGTCCTTCCCTGAAATAAATTGTTGTCCCCTCCTGAAGTTTTTGTCTTTCCTAATTTTCCACGTGGCAATATTAAAAATAAAGAAGGCATATCCTGACCATGAGCACATGTGTTTTTAGATGGCAGAGCGCCATCTAAAATTTGTCCAAACCAATTTTTTTGGTAAATCAAGAAAAGCCATCCACGAACGCGTTTCGCGCTGTTGGCGCTCGTCAGCGTGGAGTGGGCTGTACCACTGCGACCAAAAATATTTTTGGTCCCAGAAGCTTGTTGAGAAACCAAGAAATGGGTATTTAAGGCCAAATTATTATATAAGAATTTAATACCTGAAAACCTTTAATCCTGGAACATATCATTAGACATAAAAGGTTACATTACCCAAACAAGAATCACTTCGACTTTACTAAGAGAAAGTCACATTCAAATAATTATAAAGGAAGATGTAATTTGTAAATTCTGCAAAACTGAAAGCATTAAATAAATTACCCACTACATCTCTGAATGCACTATTATTAAGGAGGAACGGAATAAGATCTCAAAAAACATTATCCAAGTCTACCTGAACCCAGTTCAGCTAATCAGAATAATGTCAGAGAAAAAATATATAGCGATAGAATTGTTTAACTTTCATAAAGCCTTAGAGAACAAGGTAATCTCCAAGAACTAAAATTGAAGAACAATTTCCATCCATAGTTAATTTGTATAGTTATGTTGAATACTTTGATTCCCTTTTCATTTATTCTTCTCTCCTTTGTCTCTGTTTCTTTTTTTCCTTTTCTCTATGGAAATGATGAATGGCGAGTCCTTACAGGACGGAAATGTTCGAATAACGCTGTTTTGTTGTTGTAAATAGCATAGGCCTTTTTCAATATCAGACTTTTGTAAGAATATTCCATAAGTCTTTCAAGCGTGGCTGGAGCCTTACATAAGCCAAAAGGCATGGCACTAAATTCATACAAGCCGTCCCATGTTTAAAAATCTGTGGACTCTGCGTTTTCGTTGATTTTAATTTGTCATTACCTGCTTGAGATCAATTGCTTTGAAGTATTCTGACTCTTGAATGGTGTCCATGATATCATCGAATATATGGAAATGGAGTATGCATACTTCACTTATATGAAAATAACTTTCCGTAGTCAATGCAAGACCTCCAACACCATCCATTTTCCTAACTAAAATAACTGGAAACGCCCATGGGTTTGATGGACTATGACTCCTACCTCATGCATATCTTGATATTATCCATCAGTGGTGTCTCTATCTGCTGCAATAACCCTGAAAGTCTTGCTTTCGATTGGGTTATTGTGATATTTATTTCATGTTTCGTTAAATTTATTCACTTAATTTAAATAGAATAATATTGGATCATTCATACGTATGTTTTCTTAGTATGTAAGTCTTGCTTGATTTGAATTTAGGTTCGGTATTTTCGTCTGTATCTTTTATAGAGTTTATTGATAAGGGATTACTTTGTTAAACCCTGGTTTGTTAAGGTCATGGTAAGTCTTGAATCGAACCACAAAGTTCATGAAATCATCTTTGGCGAAGATTAAATCTGCATATTTGTAAATAATTCCCCTTTTATATAGATCTGATCCATTGACAAGGATTTTCGCTCCCATTGTACTTGCGGATAGTTATATTTCTAATGACAAATACTGGTTCAGATCTGGCGTGTCTCCATTAGATGTTGCATCATCATTTTAGTTTGCCCTTATGTATACTGTAGATTGATCCATTTTGTAATATAAATAAGAAAACAATAGTCATGCCTAATTCCAATTTATATAATATAACCCCCAGAGACTAATTTATAGACATTATTATAATCCCTGAACAGAAAGAAAGGATGGTTAACAGATCTATCTCTAATGAAGAGGTGAGTTCTGTGACTTATACTGTTTCATTGAATAGGTACCACAGACTATTCTGTGACAATATACAAATTGAGTGAGTAGCTATAGCCAGATATTAGATATATATTAGATAATGTGCATATAAGGCTACCCTACCCTATACGAATATTTACATAATCCATTCGAATAATGCTACCTTTGATAATCTCTGAGTAGAATAATTAGATTCAAATAAGTAGATCAGCCACAACCCCAATATTTACATTTTTTTGAAGAATATAAATTTTATAGCACGTTTTACGATACATTTGATATCTTTCATAATTTGAAGTAGAAAATGTAGATTGAATTCCTATCCTTAAAAGAGGTAATTATGACCAAGTGAGTCACAATACAATTATATAGGAATTGTATTATTTTCATGGTCTGGTTTTGTAGTTCCTTCAAGAAACTTCAAGCGTAATTAACCTTATTAAGGAGAATTGGGAGCTTTTTTGAAGTATAAACCGTAAAAGTTGTGCTCAGAGCACGTTTCAAATATTTAGGAAGAAATCGTTGCTAGTTAGATTCCTCTCGAAAGGGAACAATAGTGTCAACTTCAAGACAGTCAATCAGAAAAATTGTCTCAAATTAATTACAATAAATGCGGCTCTTATGAGTGACAATCTCCCTGAGTGAACAATATATATGGAATTCCTCAAACTTGATGAGAAATTACAAGGATACATCCGAGGTATGTGTAAATTTAGGCTCTTGTCTCTCATATGATGGTCTGTTGCTCTTAATCAGACGTTTTAAATTATATGTCTATAAATATATAAATATATTTAGTTGAATGAAAGTTAACACGATGATAGAATGCACATATGACCTTTC
The DNA here is from genome assembly GCA_030710605.1 of Cordylochernes scorpioides. Lineage (NCBI taxonomy): Eukaryota > Metazoa > Arthropoda > Arachnida > Pseudoscorpiones > Chernetidae > Cordylochernes > Cordylochernes scorpioides. The sequence goes on from CP092864.1 coordinate 181,037,882, forward strand.
TAATGACGATACTGTTGAAAACTTCGAAAAATGATTTTTAATATTGTGAAACCATTTTTCGAAAAGAAACCAGAATTATCCTAGTTTCAAGTGATATAATAAACTTCTATAATTCATATAAATTTAGATATACTCTTATAAACTATAACATTGCATGATTGGTGTCCAGCTGGTCGTAGTGGGTCACGCCTACCCCCACCACGGGCACCACTACGAGAAAGGAGGAGACGACCACCACTCCTCGCACCACGGCCAAGACGACCACAGAGGACACAAACATGGACACCACTCCGGTGGATACTCCGACTACAAGGACGACGCGGACTCTAAGGGCCATTCCTCTCACGGGGACTCCTATGGCTCCTATGGGTCGGGAAAAAAACATGGTTCAGATGGCTTCTCTTCCCACCACTCCTCCGGTGGTGACAGCAGCTACAAGAAAGGTGGAGAAGAATTCGGCAAGCACCACATGGTACAGGAGGGGCTGAATCACGGCAGCGGTGGGGCAGCACATGGCGCTTTTGGTCATGACAAGCATGGAAGCAAGGGCAGCAAATCAGGCAAGGCTGGAGGCGAATTCTTCAAGAACAAGGAACACAAGAACAAGGGCTTCAAGAATGTCTACCACAAGGAAGAATACGGCGATCAGAAAACCTACAACGACGAATTCAAGGATAGCGATTACAAGAAGAAGCACGCCGACCACGAAGATTTCTATGACAAGGATGGAGGCAAGTACATGAAGGAGGACAACGACAAGCATTACAAGACGGCCAAGAAACACGGAGAGGACTACCACAATGAAGGAAAGAGTGGTTACGATGCTCACCACGGGAGCGGATACAAGAAAGGAGGAAAACACCACAACAGCGAGGATTCCCACAAGAAAGACGGAAGCACCTACCACAAGAAGAATTTTGATGACTCTAAACATAAGCACGGAGGATCATCTTACAAAAAAGGTAGCAGTGGCTCTGGGTACAAAGATGGGTCTAGCTATGGAAAGAAGCATGGCGGAGAGCAGTACAGGAGTTCTGGATACAGTGATGGGGGAGATGGAGGCTACGGAGATGGAGGCGATGGAGCTCATGGAGCTGGAGGCTATGGTGGACACGATGAAGGTATCAGCTACGGAGGCCATGAAGAAGGTGGCTATGGAGGTGATGCATACGCCAAGGGAGGCTATGCCAGCGATAGCCATGGAGTTGGAAAGAGTACCCAAGGGGGAGACTATGGTTCTTATATTGCTGGAGGTAAAGGAGGGTATGAGGGATATGCTGACAGTGGAAAGGGTGCCTATGGCCATGCAAGTTATGATGATGTGGGTGCAGGAAAATACGAAGATTATGGAAAAGGAAAGCATGTGCATGGATACAGTGATGCAGGGAAGGGTGGTTATGGACATGAAGGATATGCTGAATCAGGAAATGGAGCCTATGCACATGAGGGCTATGTTGATGCAGGGAAGGGCATATATGGACATGGATATGCTGATGTAGGAAAAGGAGATCATGGACATGGCGCCTATATTGTTGATGGAAGCTCTGGACATGTAGCTGATGGAGGAAAAGCAGGTTATGGACAAGAGGCTTACGTTGAGGCAGGAAAAGCTGGCAGCTATGGAGATGCTGGGTATGGTAGTGATGGGAAAAACTGTCTACATTCTGGAGGACCATGGAAATGCGGGCTATGCAACTCCTGTAGTTAAAGGAAGCGGGTATGTAAATGGGGGATATGTGAACGGCGGTAAGATTGCCTATGGCACGGTAGGACATGCTGGAGGCAAAGGAGGGCATGCCGGTCTCTACAGCGGGCATGTCCAGGTAGAGAGACCTGCAGAACTTGGGCATGGCTACAGCCTGAACGTCGGACCGGCCGATGGGAGCCATGGTGCTGCAAGGCATCATGTATACTTCCGTCAGGGATAGAACTACTGCTGAACTGCATAAATTGTACATTCTGTATTTATTGTATTGATTAAATATTTTATTTTAATTTGACCATCAACAAAGTGTTTTTATTTTAACACAATTTTAACAGTAGACCAGTTTCCCCCAATATTCTCAAACTTATTTACATGCTGAGAGTACCTCTCTCATCAATATAATATTATATTTTTCCCATTTTATTAGAATATTCATGTACAGCATACTGCACATAGAATATGTAGAAGTTACAGCAGGTAAAATATCCACCGACATATATTTATATATAGCCTTAACGTACAATGAGTTTTCAACTGTCTCATTTTGTAAAATTGATGATTTCTTATTTAAAATTCTTCATAATTTCTTTGATAATATCTTTAAAAAAAGATGTTAAAAATATTGAATTTGTCGAAGCACAATTATATTTGAAGATTTTATGCTAATGCATCTTACCAGAATAAGCAAAGAAATATTTTCAAAAATTAACATACTTTACGGTAATAAATATAAAGATTTCCTTTCAAACAAAATTTCAAACTATATATAAGCCCCATATTATGTTTTAAATAATACAAAATGTTCATTGAATATTCTATTGAATAATTGCTATTCTTGTTTACACAAATGAAAATAAATATAAAAAATGATGATAAATGTTTTTTTTTTCACAATTTGGTGATAAAAAAAAAATATATGGTGATACTTGTAAAACCATACCACCAAGTGCAAGTTACTAAACGGGGCTCTGGAACGCTTGTAAGTGAAAAAGTCAAACCGCTTTTTACATGTGTAGATATGTGGTGCACTCACGATAACATCAGTCGGTACTCAGGAAGAAGACGGGCGAAACTGGGTTATTTAGAGTTAGTATATAAAAATATTATAATTTTATCATTCTCCAAAATGCGAAAAAATGGTTTGTTCATTGTCTAATTTTAGAATTCGAATAGATGATATATTAATTTATGTATCCTACTTGCAAAATATACCGTTAATTTATTCAATGATTTAGGTGGAGAAAAGCAACAAACATCAATTTATCTTGACAAAAATATATTCAATAAAAGTAGTGGATGTTTACCTCGAAAATATTGTTTAAACAAGTGTTTGATTGGCAAACCTTCTCTCAGGTGAAAAGCGGGCTAAACGTAATAGATTCAGTTGTATTAAAAAAAATCTGAAAAAATCTAAATTAATTAAATAAACATTTTTAAGAGGTCAATTCTAACTTTAAAGATTGTGAATTCGGCTAAGAATGGAAAAACAGACAAATTTGTCTTCTATTGAAAAGGAAATGGTAAAATTCTTATTCTAAAATGGCATTAAACAAAATGAAATATAATGAACTTAGACTTTATCAAAGTCATTTTAAGAACATTGGGCCAATTAAAAATAGAATAGCTTTTTATAGAAAGCAACTGTGCATTATAGACTAAAATCTAAAGAAAATTTGAGGAAACTCGTTTTTATACTTCTAGATTTGAAATTAAATTTGAAAAGGGGATAATGTCAACTTAATTTATCCTCAACCCTAAGAAGAGTGAAATAATATAAGAATTGTTTTCTGATGAGTTAGCCTATTTTAAATGCTCGCTGGAGTAAACGGTTTATTTGAGATGCCAGTAGGATTGAATGGAAAGTTTGGAGGGAAACGGGGAACGATTTTAGCCAATATTTGTTGGATCGTTTTTGATGACAACTCTCAGATCTATAAAATATTTTATTGAACTTTGAACATTTTTAGATAAAGCGAGAAAAATGAGTTGATTACCTCGTATTTAAGGTAACAAAAAATCTTATTTACAACATCGTTCTAACCAGATTAAATTAATTAAAAAAAGACATAAGAAACTAAACAAATCAATTGTAGAGGGTAAGTTCTTATTTCTACAAACTTTCACACTCAAAGAATAATCATTTTCTTTCTTCAGTCCCTCCCCTGTGTGGAAGCTTCTTTTAGGAAAGACCTATTAAGCCAATGCACTTTCTTAGTTTATCTTTTGGAAGATTCTTTGAAAAAAAATCAGTTTCCATTTCCTCATTCCGGGACGTATTCCAAATTTATTGTTCCACTTTGAACATCTTCTTTTACAAAAATATTTTCGATTTATGTGTTTTGTCCTTGCAGTTATTTGTTCGGACCGGATCCATTTTATGGAAGATTGGTTATCAGTTTTCAAAATTATCGGAAAATTAATATCTCTGGACAATTCCCTTATTAGTCTTTAGCCCATTTTACTTCACAGATTCCTTCGCATATGGAAATCAGCTCTGCCTTGCATGTTGATAAAGTCACTAAATTTTGATTTTTACTTCGCCAGTTGATAAGGCTATTTCCAAATTTAATTGTGTATCCTGAATAAGACCCTGCGTCCTTTGTTGAGCACCATCTCGCGTCTGTACTAACGACAATATTATTTTCTGTTTGACTATATCTTAACATTTTATCTCTGGTGCCCTTCAGATACCTATATATTCTTTTGACTGCCGTTAAATACACTTCTCTTACATCGTTATCATATTGCGATAAATGGCATTAAACAAAATACAATTTAATGAACTTAGACTTTATCAAGGTCCTTTTGGAAGATTTTTAACCCAATTAAAAATAAAATAGCTTTTTATTGGCGAAAGACAAATGGCATATGCACATAACAGAAAGCAACCGTGTGTGATATAGAAAAAAATCAAAAGAAAATTTGAGGAAACCTTTTGTACTTCTGGACGAGTTCCCGTTTCCAGATACATGAGGGACCCGATCAACTCTTGGTACAATGTCTTGTCTACTGGCTTGGAGTCTTTATACTCATCAATGTTCTGATCTCGATCACCTGGAGTTTGTACGATGTTGCATTCCTCAAGTACAAATTTTAAAATTTTATTAATGTAATGCGATTGTGACAAATCGTAACCATGTTCTGTTCTCCTTATTTCTATACCTATGAATGGTTCGTTTTCTTCTTTTTCCTTTGAATCAACAATTATTTTTATATTTCTGATGCTAAAGTATCATTGAATATCTGACATGAGCTGTTTGAAGATCATTAATATATAAACTCAAAATTCCAAATTCTCTTCCCCACATGGTTCGTATCTAGATCTTATCATTCCTAATTCTGCTTAAATTTTGTTGATTCTTTTATTCCAACAGCGTCCAGATTGTGGAAGACCATATATGCTTTTTAACTACTTTCAAACTTTGTCATCTTTATCCTTTTCAACAAATCCTCTGTTTGTTTCATAAAAACAGTTTCCTTCAACTCCCATTTAAGGTATGCCGTTTTTACAACATGCGAATTCATGGTTAAATTTAACTGTGCCGCTGAGGCAACAATGTCGCGAAGAGTTTCCTTTCTGATCACTGGTGAAAAGGATTTCTTATAGTCGATGCCGTATTTTTGATTACTAAGCAATGGCGACTAATCTCTCTTTTCTTTCAGGATCGCCCATACCTGATTTTCCTTCTCATGCTGTAAACCCATTTGCTTTACATTATCTTCATATTCTTTTCTCTAGGACCTAAAGTCCATACATCATGTTCGTTAAAATATTCCAATTCTTTCTTCATCGAAACAATCTATTCATTCCTATTTTGGTTTTCATGGCTTCCTCAAAATTTCTGGAACATATTCTTCTTTTTTTCTAATATCATGTTCGCCTTATTTATTTCTTTTATCCTTTGTGAAAGCCTAACTCCTTGCTCTTGTGACTTAATTTCATTTTCCCTGATTTTTTGCTCAATGTCTTTCCTCCAAAACCTTTTGGATATCTCCATTCTTGCGACCTGGTTTTACATTTCTTTCTTCTTCTTCTTCTTCTTCTTCGAGAGAGAGGTTCTTCTTGTCTAGAATCTGTAGAATTGTCTGCATTTAATGTCACTGATATATGATATCTAGATCGTCGCTGCCTTTATTAATTAGCTTTCATGTTCTTTTAAGGTTATGATATCGCTAATATTGTGATTATTTTCATTTCAGTACGAAACTCGTCATAATTCGTGTTTTTTGGAGATTATTTGCATAAAAAATTACTTTCTTATTTTCTATAAATTTCACTGTTCTTACTTCTTCTAATCTCCCAGTGAAGAATTTATAGACTCGGTAAGCCTTTCTACTTAAGGAATAACATATAAAGATGATCTTTTGACTTTTAGGCGAAAATTTGTTTCTACGTCTTTTATAAATGGGCCAAAATACTAAACAGCCGAATATTATAAAATGCCTAATAGAAGGCCTCCTCCCTTTCTATTTTTCCATTGGCGTTGCATGACTGAGCGACTTATGCGGTGTACAATTCTTGGCATAAGCTGCCGTAGCTACAGCCTCTGCCCAGAATGGCATAGGTAACATTGAGTCGATCAATAGTGTTCGCGCTGTTTCCACTACAGTTCGTTTATTCTCTCCGCAACTCCGATGCCTTGAGGCGAGTAGGTGGTGGTGAATTCCATTCTTTATTAGGATATCTTTGAATCTTTCATTGATGAACTCCGTGCCGTTATCAGTTCGCACATCCTTTTTTTTTAATTTAGTTCATTTTCGATATTCGCCTTGAAATCTCAAATCTATCAAAGGTGTCATCTTTGGTTTTTGAAAGGTAGGCAAAAGTCCTTATGCTGAAGTCATCCACTAGAACAAAGAAATACCTTGATCCTCCTAAAGATAGATCGCACAGATCCATGTGAATTAATTCAAGCGGCTCAGTGGTATTATTCCCTGTAACAGGATGGTAAGGTCCTCTACTCAATTTTCCCATTATACACGATTTACATTCCGGTAGATTCCTATATTTAATATCAAGTCCATACACCAGATTTCCTTAGATCAGCTCCTTCATGTAAGCTTGGTTCAGATTATTCAATCTTCTGTGCCAGATACTAATCTTGTCATTGGAGATATTGCTTGTGGCCATAGCATTCTCAGGCCTTCTTTAATTATCAAATATTAACCTTGCCCCCATTATAAACATTCGGTCTTTAATATGAGCTTCGGCGATTGAGTTTTTTCTTTTTGTAAAATTTGATTCCTTCATTGTTTAAAATATTGTATTTCCTCATTTAATCAGTTCGTACCCAAAAAAGAAGGCCCGACATCAGATTAGGTACATGTAAAACATCCCTAATCTGTACATTCGAAAATTCCAGGCCTGTACTAGTAGTCACTCTGATATTACCTTTAGCAGTAGAGTGAGTAATTTTATCCTTTTCTGCCAAGTATATTTCACTTTCATATGGCACTACATCTTCCATCCAACCAAGGTGAGGTGATAAGTGTGTTGTGCATCCAGAATCAATACAGCATGATTGTATCTCACCATTACTATCTGTGGATACTTCGCTTCTTTCATCTATATAGTTATTGAATGCTACTTCCTTAGGTGTGCTTGATATTTGGTTTGTACGATTTATAAAATTGCCTTTATGATAATTCGTACTTGATTTTGCATTTCTATTTCTTTGTTGTTCTTGGGATCGGTTATTTCTAAACCAACAACCTTTGGCCACATGTCCCTTTCTGCTCCAGATAAAACATTCTTTCTGTCTGTTTGGATGAAAACCCCTTCTATCTCTACTTCTGTAGGCCTGTTCTTGTTCCTCCATGTGAATATCATTCATTTCATAATTCAAATGTTTTCTTCCTCCTTGAGATACTATTGTGTTTCTTCGAGGGTTATATCTCGTCGGGATCTAAATACAATTTCTATTTTCTCTAATTTTGGATGGATGCCTCGAACAATTTGGTAGGTTAGCCCTCTTTGGGATATTTGGTGTCCGAGCGATGAGCTCTTTGCTCCAATATTTTTGTCTCTAGTTAAATATTGATCTACCGATTCGCTATGATTCATTTTAATATTTTTGCGCTCTAATCCTACATCTATAATTTTATCTTCGAGATTTCCCGTAGAGATCCTTTTTAGGTCATCCCCATCACTTTTTGCCTTAGTTACATCTAAAACATTCCAGCTTGTTCGTTTGAGAGTGTCGGTATAATTATACCAAAGGCTTCATCATTCTTTTCGTTATATGTATGCCATAAATCCTTATCTTTAATATCAGGCTCGGGATTGGAAATCACACATTTAAATAACGTCTTTGCACCTATAAGTTCCCCGACCTTTAATGGGGGTAATTTGTACCATTAATGGTTCTATATATATATTCTAGACACCGGCACTGAGAAAGAATCTGCCATTTTTCTCTATAAGCTGGTAGAATTTTAAATTTGCAAAGATAGTCCTAAGTATCAATTAGAATTATATTTTCTCATTTATAATTTGAAGACTTGATAATTTTTATTTACTTTTTTTCTAATAACCACCCTCTGCTACTATTTGTAGGATTGTTTTTAAAGACAACTTAAAATCTATAAAAGTAATTTATTAAACTTTGAACATTTTTAGATAGAGCGAGAAACGAGTTGATTACCTCATATTTAAGGCAACAAAAATTATTCAATTTACAACATCGTTCTAACTAGATTGAACTTAAACGAAACAGACAACAAATAAAATAAACAAATCAATGGTAGAGGTAAGTTCCTATTTTTATAGGCTTTCACACTCAAATAATAATCATTTTCTTGCTTCAATATTTCATATAGATGATGCTGAAAACCTATTAAAAGTACTGTTTTGTGGCCGTAAGGCATAAATAGATCTAGGAACTAGTTTTAATAAGAATTCTGTCAACACTAACGTCTATCAAAACAAACCTTGGATTAGCACATATTCCTAGTGCTTATTGATTTAATAACTAGCAACACAACAATGGGCTTTTACTACTCCAACAAGACTTTGTACCCTCAAATGCATCCAGAAGCACTAAAGGTTGGTTAGAATGGCGCAAAATATTCATCTTTAAAATAGCACGAATTTCTTCTGGCTTTATTACAATAGAGAATATTCAAGTCAGATAGAAAAATTCAAAATAGAAATGTGTGCTACTATAATCCCAAAAATTTTAAACTATAAATTTGACACTTTTTTATTTTATTTTATTATTACAGAAGCACGAAATCTATCAGACTATTGTGCTTTATTAGAATTATTTGCATATATATTTTTGATTATTCACACGATGAATTAGTAGTGATTTATAAATCTCTTTACAAATTGCTCTAAACTTGCCAAAGTGTTCATAAGATTGAGTATATACAGAAAGATGATTTGGCCTTGTGTCAAAGTAAGCAAATAAAATTTGGTTAGTCAGAGGGCATGCCAACAAAAGATGCTCTGGTGTTTCAACATCTAGACAGCATTCACATGTTGGATCATTTGTAACTCTCAAGTCAAAGAGAAAACTTAAAAAGGGTTCTTTGCCTGTGAAGAACAAAGTAGTGTATCTATCAGGAGCAATGAATCTTGGTACATCTCTCGGAAAAAAATTCTTGAACGTCAGATTAATTTGAGAAAGATAAAATCTAAATTTTGTATTGATATATATTTGGTTCAATTCATTTGAAAGGGGCTTATTTAGTGTTTGGTCTGTCAGAGAATTCTTCATATTGTATCTAATTAGTGATAATTCAAGGTAGTCGGTAAGGATAAGAGTTTTTGGCCAGAATATGAGTAATGTAAGAAGATGAACTTTTGTAAGCATGAATGCACCTAATTAAAATTTGGTACTGTATAAAATTTTGAACTTTGAACGCTTTGCTGCATTGATAAAAGAGAACCAGATATTTTGATGCATAACTTAACATAGGACGTATCACCGCCTTGTATAAAATCAATCTGCGCCTTGAATCAATTCCCCAAGTATGTGCACAAAATGAAAATAGCGCATTCTTAAATTTCATAGACCTATTAATTATATTGTCAACGTGTGGTCCAAAATCAATTTTATTTCTTTGTCTGTGGTTGCAAAAAATAACTTCCGAAATCTTTATAGTGTCTGATGGCTGAATATTTATACCGCTAAAGTTTACAGGTAATTTTTAGTAATTGTGTAGGTAGAGTATACCTGTTTTATTCTGACATATTGAGAGTTTTACCTTCTCACGCCAATTTTTAATATTATTCAGACTTTTTTCAATTTCTAACTGATGATCCTGGATGCTAGAGCCCTAAACCACAAATTAAACATCATCGGCAAAAGCTATGACTTTTGCGAAATATTCACTAAAAGATGAAATGAAATCATTTAATAATTAATTCCAAATAATTGGAGAAATAATTCCACCTTGAGAAAATCCCTTATTTACCATTTTTTGTTCCATTTTAGCTCTACCTTTCGATCTTCGAGATATGAAATAACTATTTTAATTAGTGGCGCTGGAAAGTTTGCTTTGTCCAGTTGTTGAATGAATGCAGGATGCCAAGCGTTGTCGAATGCTCCGCTCATATCCACAGCAACCAATGCTGTAACATCTGTTTCTTTTCTTTGGAGACTTATTTTAGTTATTTCGTCTAGGGCAGAGATTGTAGACTTTGCTTGTATGAAGCCGTGCTGATCACAGGATGCATAAAATTATTAGCATTGATATGATTTAAGAGTCCGATGTGAATTAATCCCTCAAAAAATTTTGCCAAGATTAGTTGACAGACATATAGGTCGGTAGGCCTTCGGTTCATTTTAATTATCTTTATTTGTTTTGTTTTTTTTTTAAATTATCATAACAGATGATTCTCTCCAGGCCATTGGATAATAATTTAGTCCAATGCAAGCAATGAATAAATTTGTTAGGACTGGCGATATGTATTGGGCTGCCGTTTTAATAATCTAATTACTTATATGATCTAATCCTGGAGCCTTTTTATTGTTGAGTTTACTAATTATAGAGAAAATTTGAGCATTATCAAAATGAATATTTTCGTGATTGGAAAAAGTATGTTCCTTGTTTCTGATTAATTTATATTAATATGATTCAGAAGATTGATTATCTTCCGGAAACAGCGAAGGGAAGGTTTATCATTTCTGATTGAAGCCTATCTCGAGATACATTTAAAATCGATAAATCAAATGATTTTGGATTAGTCCTATGTTTCAAAATTTTATAAGTATTTCCAAAGGGGATGAATTTTCAACTTACTCTAAGAATGCCAGCCAACACACACACACACACTCATTCTTCTTGTTTTTACAATAGTAATCATATATTTATTTCGTGTTTCTTTATATACTTTTCATCAATTAACTGTCAATTGATCCGTTTACCAACTTATTTGAAATGACTCTTAAGAAGTTCCAATTCACCCGTCCACCAATTAAATGAATTATCATGTAAGTATTTTGGCTTTATTTTTAAAGATGCATACGCTGCCTCAATGAGTATATCGGTTATTAGGGAAACTACACGATTTATATCGTTTTATTTTTTATATTACTGGATGCCTCAACTGCCTCGTTAACTCTTGAGACCTCAATTGCTTGCTCATATTTTAGCCAGTTTGTTCCCTTCTCTTGAAAATACCACCTTGAAGTATTACCACGCAAAATGTATTTTTTTCCCCATCCAATGTCAAAATAAATTGCGAGGTGGTCTGATATTTGGGAGAGATTTAATGTTTTCCATTCTTCAACAAGTACACGAGCATGACAATTTGTTATAGTGAGGTCTATTATGCTTGAACCTCGACAAGTTTTGTCCCGATTATTATGAATAAGCATGTTATGAAAATTAATTATGGACTGAAGGCTTTTACCATTCTGATTCAAAACATTATCAAACCATAATTGGCTTCGAGCATTAAAATCTCCTGTCAATATCACTGGATTTGTATTAAAAGTTGTAATCAATTTATCGAATAATTGAACAAGATTAGTGTCCATTTTATTTGGATGTATGTAAATATTAGAAATAATAATTTGAAATTTAGCAGTTTGAACCGAAATGGTAGTTGCAAATGAGTTGGAGAAATCTGCAATTAAATTACATACTAGAACAGGATTTGCTACAATAATTGCAGTATATATCGGAGTGCTCGAAATATTTGCATTTAGTATTTTACAATGCCTATTAAAAATTACTTCGTTATTTATCTTATATAGCTCTTGAACTAAAACCAGATCACACTTTTCTCTATTAATGTATTCCATGATTTCATTATTAACTATATTACTTTTCCGTATATTTTGTTGTATAATTTCAAGTTTAAACATTCACCTTTATAATTAAGTGCTATAATTTAAACTAATGTGATGATATCATGATCTAGTTCTGTATAACATATTCTCTGTATTTCGTATTTCATTTGTAATAGGTACACAAGGGATTAGATTCATCATTTGATTTATGATTGTTGTTATTCCTATATTTAGAAATCGTTGAGCAATTTATGCATTTCGGGACTGATTGGCAATTACTATGTTGGCCGCTGTCTCCGCAATTATTACATTTCTTAATATTACAAGAATTTTTATCGAGACCAAAACTAAAACAATTTTGACATTGCCGTACAAGCACCTTATCCTTTATGTATGTAACCTGATTTTCAGTATATATTCGTTGAAGCTTCTTCATAATTTGATATATTGCTGGTGAAACACGGAGAACAACATCTTGTACATCGAAATTAGATTTCAAAGCAAAAAGAACTTTCATCTTCTTATCCCTTCCTTCCAACTCTAATTTGACACTTACGAATGAATTGTTCTTAAAATATTGTGGAAAATAATCGCTTCAACACTCCGCACAGAATAATGCCAATAAGAATGAATCCCATGGAAATCCCAGATATATTCGTATTTTGAAATGAGATTATTATTGATTATTCTATCATATTTGAGCACCCAAATCCCAAAATAGGATAAACTTACGTGAATCTCTATTTATTCATTTTATATAAAAGATAAAATATCGAAGTGATATATTATTTTTCTGCTTGTATATTTTGATAAATTTGAAATCATATTTATCTTTTTTTTTTCAAATCTTCATATTTTTTTTATTTTTTCAAAAAAATATCCCTTTATATCTTAATAGGATATGCAAAGAACTTGTGTGTATTAGTATTACAATCTTGCAGACTCGGTTCAGTGACAAAGCCACGACACCTGTTTTTAGATATTTCAGAACGCTAACCCGGAGAACATTGTTGGGCTATGGTACTCGTCAGTTCAGGGAAGTGTTTAAGTTTACAAGATGCACCAGTGAATCACGAAATATTCAGAATTTTCAAAGAGGCATATTTAGCTGGTCGCTAGGAAAAATGTATGGCCCAAATATAAATGGATACTACCAGGGGAAAATTCGTTGATACCAAAAATAAATCTCACCTCTCCCCTCAGAATATAAGACTATTCGCAATCTATTGACTGAAATATAGCAGATGCGAGAGGTGACAACGACTTTCTCTAACGCAATAAGGACAGCAGTAATAATTATTAAAATAATATTTCTATAAAATAAACATAAGTGTCAAAAATTCATTGATTTATTCGATTCAAGTTTTCTTGGGAAATAATCACAGTTGTTTTCTTTTACCTTTCGGATTTGATTTATTTCAGAAGGTCTTGTGTATTGACCTTGTGGTTCATCTCTCTGTCTGCCTTCTGCCATTTGACTATCAGATTGGAAGTCTCTACCAATAGTTAAGATACCGCCGGTAGAGCTCGCGGGGTCAGTGGAAGACCCTGTCACGGCTGAAATACCTTCCAAAAGGTAATTTATTGGAAATATTTGCTTATCGAGCAGACTATTCACCAGAGGAAATATTTTATTTAATTACCTACAGGATTAACCAGCTAATTGTGATGAATATCATTTGGATACATATGTTAAAAAAGAGGTAAAATTTCCAGTGTTAAAATTGAAAAAAAAAAACTTTAACAACTCAACTTAAAGATATTTGTTGCGATTAGAGAAAATAATTTCCAAAGATAAATGCTCTCATCAAATTTTCAGCACCGATATATAAAACTCATCAATATTTTATCCTTTACATAACAAATTCACCTTTATATGCATAAACATTTCCATTAAAAGAACTTGATTCACCATAGGCTATTATGCATATAAAAATAGCCTGTGCCGAATATTTAAATTTGTGGCTACATAATCTACAAAAATTTAGTTTGAAACATCAATCTCTCAATATCATAGCCACATACCACACCAATAGAAGCTATTAGATACCATGAGAAAATGTCTAAATTTGTTCAAAAGGAATAATTTAATAATTAGGAATGATACGTACGTATTGCCCTTATGTAAAATAAATATATTTATTCAATAGATATAAATCTCCTACATATATATATATATATATATATATATATATATATATATATATATATATTAATTGAATAATGCAACAGGTTCCTGGAAATAAGTTCCTTTTGATTTTTAATTGCATTCTTAATATTTCGGGCATTTCTACTATTTTACGGGAATACAAAATGACAATAATGAAGCCTTGTTAAACACTAACCGTTATTATAACGAAAAGATTCAAAAAGGATAAGTTTCTTTATATTCTTTATTGTTCATTTTGTACTCCTATAAAAGGGCGGATATGCATGAAAACTTGAGAGTGCAATAAAAAATCAAAAGTAACTTATCTCCAGAAACCTGTTGCATTATTTTATCAAAATATAACCATTGTTGAAAGTAATCAAAATTTATAATTTCGGAGTTCTTTAGAGTTCATATCGATTTTTTTTGGCACAGAGACAAATAATCTTGATATGTATGATTACAATGCACAGAAAAGATAAACACAAATATATATATTTTTATAGTATGAAATGGGTGGAGTTGAATGTCATCCTTCCGTAAAGAAGCAAAAGAATGTGGATAAGTTTGCATGTAGCTCATCGATGTAATGGGCTGATATCCAATTACACGCCAATTTGTGACATATCAGTGTAGAAATGACAATCTCCCCGTGTCACTGATTTTCTTTATTTGGCGTTTTACTTCCTCAAACCGCGTACAGGCGTGAAGTAGCGCCCCTCTGTCGTCCTTATATATCCCCGTGGGCCGGGAGGTCGTCACATTCGACATGGGTCCGGCACCGCTACTACTGCTCCTACTGGTAGGTTGTCTTCAACTCTCTCCTGAAATTAGGAATATGTCTATGCAGCTTTCTTCTACACTCTAGAATGTATTTTATTTGTACTTTCTCCTACAATTTGAATGCCCCTTCAGCCTTATTCCTCAATTCGATATATCTCAGACACTTTCTCCTGTACTTGAAACGATCGTGATATTTTCTACTACACTCTGTAATGTATTTGATTTGTGAGTTCTCCTGCACTTGGAATCTCCTTGCAGACTTCCTCTTCAATTTGATATATCTCAGACACTTTCTCCTGTACTTGAAACGATCTCGATATTTTTTCCTACATTTTGGAATGTCTTTGATTTGAGCTTTCTTCTACACTTTGAAATGTCCTTGCAGCCTTATTCAATTCTATCTATCTCAAACACTTTTTCCTGTACTTGAAACGATCTAGATACTTTCTCCTACACTCTGGAATGTATTTGATTTGTTGTTTCTCCTTAACTTTGAAATGTCCCTGGAGCTTTATTCAATTCGATATATCTCAGATACCTTCTCCTGTACTTGAAACGATCTTGATGCAGCTTCTACATATTGAGATATTTTCCGAACTTTCAAATATACTTGTACACTCAAATGGCTCTGACACTTTTTCTCACAATTCTGCATGTTTTTGGTACTTTTTACTGCACTTCGAAATGTCTCTGGAGCTTTCTCCTTCATCATAGATTGTGTTGTCTCTTCACGTTTTTTATACACTTTGGAAAGTCTTAGGTCTTTACCCCATCTCAAATACATTTACCTCTCTCTCTGACACTTTTCTTACATTTGAAATTTCTCACATTTGGAATTTATCTTTCTCTTACACTTAGGAATGTATAAAGAATTTCGCATTCTCTATCTCTCTCATAATACTTTGACAACACCCACCTAGTATAAATTAATTATTTCATAAATTCATTTCAAATAATGATTCTGTATCTAAGTCCCTATATATATCTGCAACACCAACAACTATGATATTATTAACGATAGCAAAAGAAATTATGTTTGTCAAATTTTTATCGATCATGTCCACAATTCTGTAGGCCCTTTCTCTCTTTCCATCTTCATATTGTCGCGTGTTTACCCTACCGGTTCTTTGCCACGATGCGCTTCTTCCCTTCGTGGTTCACCTACTTAGGCTCCCGTTGCTCTTCCCTGCAGCTTTTCCCCGCAGGCCACCCAAAGACGTTCGGCAGGATGTTCGGCCAGGCTTCAACCCGGCGTTGAGGCTTGTTTTCTCTCTTCAGAACACCTCGGGACTGCGTGCGGCTCGCGTCGGCTGATGCTGTATCTTGGAGGAAACGTGGATCTTATAAACATTATTTTACATCCTGGGGCCAACACAAAAGCGTATTTACAGTTAACCTCCCCAGGAAACGGGACCACAGCAGTCGGCGACTTCCACATAAGCCAGCAAGGGAATCAGGCGAAAGCGCCATCTATTGGTGGAGGTTGTAATCGTTTGGAGTCCTTACACGTAACAATATTTATTTGTAAATATTATGAGAGTCTCAACTCTTTTTTTCAATATTTACGGCCTTAATCTGTAAAACGATTTTCGTCTCTCCTCCTATCTCAATTTTATTTCACACAGATGATACTTCTCTTTCTAGAATCTCAGTTCAGAATTTATCATATGGTAAAACACATAATGGCGAATTGCATATTTATGCATTTGAAAATTACTGGAATATTTCCAATATATTTTAATTTTTTAAGCATTATATAAATAGATAATAAATTATTTCACGATATAGGATAAAAACAAATTTTGTATTAACAAATTTTCTAAAATAATTAATATAAATTGAAATTATTTTATATGTATTGCTAAATACTTAGAAAAATCTTTATTTTGGAAAAATATAGATGATTTTTCTTCCAATAACTAGTTAGGCCACTTGCCTTCTCGGGGAATAAATATTTTAATTTTAAAATTTTCTATACGAAATCCTGAATAAAAAATATATAATAGCCTTTCAGAATTTACTTTAAAAATGAAGCTTTTTAACGCATTTACCATATAGTGGTGGATAAGAAAAAAAAGTTAGAGTTTTCTGCTTTTCGAACTGGTGTTTGAGACATATTCAATTGATATTGTTGGTAATGTGATTTTCCTAAACAGTATATTCAGAAAATAAATTAAGCGCTGATCTTAATGCAATGTTAAATATCAAGCTTTATAATTAAGCAGTATATATTCTTCTCGTCAGCTTTTCGAATGATTGCATATATTAACATAACTGCAAAATATTTGAGCTACTTAAAATATAAATCTGAAGGCTTTTTATACTCTATGTTGATTTTCTATGTATCTTCAAAGGCCTTCAAAGGGATGCAATTGTTAAAATTAATTTCAAATTTTAATGAGGGGAACATTTGAAATTGAATCATAGTATTTCGAGATTAGTTTTAAAACCATGACTGCCTATATTGACGTCTCATCTAAATAGCATAGGATATTCTGGAGTAGGTTAAGAGAAAAATATCCATAAATACAGGAAAACCTATTGGACTCTACAGGACTATTTTAGCAATTTACCACCAATGCGGCCTTGCCTGGACAAACAATGCTATCGACCCTTAGACCATTCAAAGCAAATTACCAGGGATTTTTCGTACAAAAACTGAACAATTAATTCAGCAGGACTCAGCAAAAATGGATCATACAAGATTATATTCTAATTATAAATTATTATATTTAAAAAAAAGAAGGCATACCCTGACCACGAGCACATGTGCTTTTTAGATGGCAGAGCGCCATCTACAGAAGCAAAAATAAACTAAACGTTTATTTAACTTGCTCCGTGATATTTGGCCTAAACAATTTCTTGATAAATCAAGAAAAGCCATCCACGAGCGCGTTTCGCGCTGTTGGCGCTCGTCAGCGTGGAGTAGGTTGTACCTTTGCGACCAAAAAGATTTTTGGTCCCAGAGACTTGTTGAGAAACAAAGAAATGGGTATTTAAGGCCAAATTATTTAATAAGTATTTAATACCAGAACAATTTTTATCCTGGAACATATCATTAGAAATAAAAGGTTACATTACCCAAACAAGAATCACTTCGACTTACTAAGAGAAAGTCACATTCAAATAATTGAAACAGAAGATGTAATTTGTAAATATATATAAAACTGAAAGCATAGAAGAAATGACTCACTACATCTCTTAATGCACTTATGTTAAGGAGAAACGGAATAAGATCTTAAAGAACATTATCCAAGTCTACGTGAACCCAGTTCAGCTAATCAGAATAATGTCAGAGAAAAATATATAGCGATAGAATTGTTTAACTTTCCGAAAGCGTTAGATAATAAGGTAATCTCCAAGAATTAAAATTACAGAACAATTTCCTTCCATAGTTAATTTGTTTAGTTATGTTGAATACTTTGATTCCCTTTTCATTTTTCCCTTTCTCCTTTGTTTATGTTTCTTTTTTCCTTTTCTCTATGGAAATAATGAATGGCGAGTCCTTACAGGACGGAAATGTCCTAATAACGCTGTCGTTGTTGTTGTAAATAGCATAGGCCTGTTTTCAATATCAGACCTTTGTAAGAATATTCCATAAGTCTTTCAAGCGTTGCTGGAGCATTACAGCAGCCAAAAGGCATGGCACTAAATTCATACAAGCCGTCCCATGTTTAAAAATATGTGGATTCTATGTTTTCGTTGATTTCAATTTGTCATTACCTGTTTGAGATCAATTGCTCAGAAGTATTCTGACTCTTAAATGCTGTTCATGATATCATCGCTTATATGGAAATGGAGCATGCATACTTCACTTATATGAAAATTAACTTTCCGTAGTCAATCCAAGGCCTCCAACACCATCCAGTTTCCTAACTAATAAAACTGGAAACGCCCATTATTTGAAAATAATTTTCCTTTTCTATAGATCTGATCCATTGACGTGAATTTTCGTTCCAATCGTATTTGCGGATGGTTATATTTCTAATCACAAATACTGGATAAGATTCAGCATGTCTCTATTAGATGTTGCATTGTAATTTGAGATTGGCTTAATGATTGGTTCATTTTGTAATTATAAATAAGAATATAACGGTAGTCGTGCCTAATTCAAATTAATTTATTATAATCAGAAAACAATTTACAGACGTCGTTCTTATAATCCCTTAACAGAATGAAAGGATGGTGAACAAATATATCTCTAACAAAGAGGTGTGTTCTGTGACTCATACTATTTCATCGAGTATACACTACAGACTATTCTGGGACAATATGCAAATAAAGTCAGTAGATATAGACAGATATTAGATATATATTAGATAATGTGCCAATAAGGCCACACTATCCTATTTCAAAAAATTCACATAATCCATTAAAATAATGCTTCCTTTGTTAATCTCTGAATAGAATACTTAGATTTAGATAAGTATTTCACCCACAACCCCAACATTTAAATTATTTTTCAAGAAAATAAATTTTACAGCACGTTTTACAATATATTTAAATATCCTTCATAACTAGAAGTAGAAAAAATGTGGGTTAAAATACTGTCCTTATAAAGGTAATTAAGACCAAGAGAGTCACAATACAATTTTAGGAATCGTATTATTATCATGGTCTGGTTTTGTGGTTTCTTCAAGAAATTTCAAGCGTAATTAACCTTATTATGGGGATTTGGGAGCTTTTAGTTTGAAGTATAAACTGTAAAGGTTGTGCTCAGAGTAAGTTTAAATTATTTAGAAAGAATTGTTTGCTAGTTAGAGCCCTCGTTAGGGAATAATAGTGCCGACTTCAAAACAGTCAATCAGAAAAATTGTCCCAATAAATTACAATAAGCGCGGCTTCTTATGAGTAACAATCTTCTTGAGTGAAAATCTTAATTAAAGATGAAATTCCTAAAACTTGGATAGATTAGAAGTATGTGTGCATTGAGCCTCATATCTCTCATCAGATGGTCTATTGCTCTCAATCAGACGTATTAAATTATATATTTATAAATATAAATATATTTAAAAGAATGAAAGTTAACACGATGATAGAATGCACACATTACCTTCCTAAACGATATCGTTGAATTAAAAAAAAATGATTTTTTTATATTATGAATCCTTTTTTTGAAAAGAAACAAGGGATAGTCTAGTTTCAAGTGATCTAATAAACTGCTATAATTCATATAAATGTAGATATAGCCTTATAAACTATAACATTGCATGATTGGTGTCCAGCTGGTCGTGGTGGGTCACGCCTACCCCCACCACGGGTACCACTACGAGAAGGGAGGAGACGACCACCACTCCTCGCACCACGGCCACGACGACCACAGCGGCCACAAACACGGCCACCACTCCAGTGGATACTCCGACTACAAGGACGACTCTGACTCCAAGGGCCATTCCTCCTACGGCTCCTATGGGTCGGGCAAAAAACATGGTTCAGATGGCTTCTCTTCCCACCACTCCTCCGGTGGTGACAGCAGCTACAAGAAAGGTGGAGAAAAATTCGGCAAACATCACATGGTACAGGAGGGAATGAACCATGGTAGTGGTGGGACAGCACATGGGGCCTTCGGTCATGACAAGCATGGAAGCAAGGGCAGCAAATCCGGCAAGGCTGGAGGCGAATTCTTCAAGAACAAGGAACACAAGAACAAGGGCTTCAAGAATGTTTACCACAAGGAAGAATATGGCGATCAGAAAACCTACAACGATGAATTCAAAGATAGCGATTACAAGAAGAAACACGCCGACCACGAAGATTTCTATGACATGGATGCAGGCGAGTACATGAAGGAGGACAACGACAAGCATTACAAGACGGCCAGGAAAAATGGAGAGGACTACCACAAAGAAGGAAAGAATGGTTACGATGCTCACCACGGGAGCGGATACAAGAAAGGAGGAAAACACCACAACAGCGAGGATTCCACAAGAAAGACGGAAGCACCTATCACAAGAAGAATTTTGATGGCTCCAAACATAAGCACGGAGGATCTTCTCACAAAAAAGGTAGCAGTGGGTCTGGGTACAAAGATGGGTCTAGCTATGGAAAGAAGCATGGTGGAGAGCAGTACAGGAGTTCTGGATACAGTGATGGGGGAGATGGAGGCTACGGAGCTGGAGGCGATGGAGCTCATGGAGCTGGAGGCTATGGCGGACACGATAAAGGTATTAGCTACGCAGGACATGAAGAAGGTGGCTATGGAGGCGATGCATACGCCAAGGGAGGCTATGCCAGCGATAGCCATGGAGTTGGAAAGAGTACCCAAGGGGGAGACTATGGTTCTTATAGTGCTGGAGGTAAAGGAGGGTATGAGGGATATGCTGACAGTGGAAAGGGTGCCTATGGGCATGCAAGTTATGATGACGTGGGTGCAGGAAAATACGAAGATTATGGAAAAGGTAAGCATGTGCATGGATACAGTGATGCGGGGAAGGGTGGTTATGGACATGAAGGATATGCTGAATCAGGAAAAGGAGCCTATAGACATGAGAGCTATGTTGATGCAGGGAAGGGCATATTTGGACATGGATATGCTGATGTAGGAAAAGGAGGTCATGGACATGGCGCCTATATCGTTGATGGAAGCTCTGGACATGTTGCTGATGGAGGAAAAGTAGGTTTTGGATAAGAGGCTTACGTTGAGGCAGGAAAAGCTGGCAGCTATGGAGATGCTGGTTATGGTAGTGATGGGAAAACTGTCTACATTCTGGAGGACCATGGAAATGCCGGCTATGCAACTCCTGTAGTTAAAGGAAGCGGGTATGTAAATGGGAGATATGTGGACGGCGGTAAGGTGGCATATAGCACAGTAGGACATGCTGGAGGCAAAGAAGGGCATGCCGGTCTATACAGCGGGCATGTCCAGGTAGAGATGCCTGCAGGGCTTGGGCATGGCTACAGCCTGAACGTGGGACCGGCCAATGGGAGCCATGGTGCTGCAAGGCATCATGTCTACTTCCGTCAGGGATAGAGCTACTGCTGAACTGCATAAATTGTACATTCTGTATTTATTGTAATGATTAAATATTTTATTTTAATTTGACCATCAACATAGTGTTTTCATTTTCGTACAATTTTAACAGTACACCAGTTCCCTCTCAATATTCTTAAGCTTATTTACATACTGAGAGTACTTCTCTTATGAATATAATTTTATATTTTTCCCATTTTATTAAAATTTTCATGTACAGCACACTGCACATAGAATATGTAGAAGGTCGAGCAGCTAAAATATCTACCGAGATATATTTATACACTGTATAACAAAAAAATCGAAGGAGTTGTCAGATTAGGACAGAAATTGGTGTATGTAAAGAGCATGTATAGGGGAAAAACGAATAAAATTTCAGAACAAATAATTGTTTTATTTTACAGTTTGATCGTCACAAATTGAGAATGTCAATATGTCGTTGGACCCCCACTGGCCTGGATGCAGGCTGCCACCCGGCGTATCATGGTCTGATAAAGATTCCGGATGGTGTGCTACGGGATTTCTTGCCAAATTGTCTCCAACTGTCGGGCTAAATAGTCAAAATTCCGGGATGGTTGCAATCGCCTTCCCATCACGACCCAGATGTGCTCTATGGACGAGAGATCAGGCTACCTTGCTGGCCACGGAAGAGTTTGGAAAGATTGAAGACAATCCATAGTAACACGTGCCGTGTGTGGCCGAAATTATCTTGTTGAAAAGTAAGCCCGGGGTGATGTGAGAGGAACGGAAACAAAACAGGCCGTAGAAAATCATCTACGTACTGTTAGGTTGTCAGGGTGCCAGGAATGACTACCATTGGGGTCCTGCTATCAAATGAAATGGCACCCCTGTTGTGGACCTGTGTGGTGTTTGACAGTAAGGCCAGGATCCACACGCTGCCCAGGACGTCTCCAGACACGTTTGAGACGGTCGTCAGGATACAGTATGAAACGGGACTCGTCGCTAAAGACTATACGTCCCCAGTCAGAGAAGTTCCAAGTTAATCGCTCCCGACACCACTGTAGTCGGACTTGTCGGAGCACGGGTGTGATGGGTAGGCATCGTAACGGTCGGCGAGCTCTTAGATCCCGCTTCTCAGTCGCCTGTTGATGGTCATTTTGGACACTTGTGTGTCGGTCACACGTTGGATGGTAGATAACGTGGATTCCGGTGCTGCGACAGCCATTCTGACAATTGCTCTGTCCTCCCGTTCTGTTGTTGCCCTTGGTCGACCGCTGCCGTCCTGACGTTGCATACTTCCGTTGTTGACTCACTTTAGCCAACATCACCTAATATTCGCATCACTTCGACACAGATGTCGCGCGATTAGTCGATTAGACCAACCAGTCTCTGTCGATCCAATGGCACGACCAGTTTCAAACTTTGACATATGTTCGTAATGAGCACGAATCTTTCTTCGAGGCATTGATACAGTTGAAATAGGCGTACTGCTAAAATATTAAACGGATATTCAGAAAATCAGCTCGTGCCGCGCCAAATATTGAGTCTAGAATGCTCGTGCTGGATGCGCAGTTCAGATGCGCTGGAGCTCTTGCTTTGCATAAATCGGCCACCAAATTTCAATCATTTGCATGTTTGGTCGAAACCTCTTTGTATACGTATTTTCAAATAAATCGGGCAACTGCTTCTTGGTGCGTCGATTTTTTTGTTATAGAGTATATATTGCCTTAACGTACAGGAGTTGTCAACTGTATCGTTTTGTAAAATTGAATATTTCTCATTCAAAATTCGTCATAAATTCTTCTCTTTAAAAAGGATCTTAAAATTTTTGAGTTTGATGAGGCACAATTATATTTGTAGATTTTATGCAAATGCATCTTACCAAAATAAGCAATGAAATATATTTGAAATATATTTTACGGTATTAAAAATAAAGATCACCTCTCCCGTGAAAATATACGCCAAATCTAAGCGTCACTATTGACTGGCTCCCCAAAATAGAGTCCACAGGAGGGTGACAAAGCCATAATACCAGTTTTGGCACACTGATAAGCATCCAGTTAATGACCATGTTTCGGGAAAATTGCTCTTTTAAACCCAGTGAAGACTTTATTTCATGAGATCCAAAAAGAATAAACTGAATTCTTCACAATACCCCAAAGAGGGGTTTCGCTTGTAGAGTGGCTAGGCCAAATCTATGGACTAAATATATGGAAACTTTGCCGGAAGGAAATTGATTTATGAAAATAAATGTTGCATTTCCCGTCAAATATAATTTCAAACTATTGTTTTCAACAATAAAAAATATTTAATTAAAAATTCTATTGAAAAATAGAACTTGTTACACAAATAAAAAGGAAATATAAACAATGATGATAAATTATATTTTTGTTCACAGTATGGTGATAAAACTTTCAGGTTTTTTTTCAAGGAGGGAGATTCTCCATCTATTTGTAGATCATAAACATAGAATACATTCACGTATTTATGTGATACTTGTAAAACCATACCAGCAAGTGCAAGTTACTAAACGGGGCTCTGGTACGTTTGTAAGTGAAATAGTCAAACCGCTTTTTACATGTGTAGATATGTGGTGCACTCACGATAACATCAGTCGTTAACTTTACACACACTGATCATCATGGCATCTACCACGTGTGCAGTAAAACTTTACATTAATTGTAATTCTTATGACAATATATTTTATATATATTAAAGTGATAAATGATATAATTATAATATATGAATTCTGTTAGAGACAGCAATCTTTTCGGCAATAAATCAGGCTTTTATTATTCATTTAGTCCCTTTGACATTTTAAAAATTAATTTCGTTATTTATTGCTTTCTAACATTTTCTTAATAGCTATACAGACATTAACACCAAACCCCATGGTCCGATTGCCTGATATTACTAGTAAAGACATTTGATGTAACTAAAGTCTAAATAGTCACAAACCTCTGTCCACCGTGATGTACAAGAAGTAAAAACAAAATATACTTTTTACACATACACAATCACTTTGAATGTGTTATTAATATTATGCTGATATTATCAAGAGAAGAGGTCGCCGTATAGAAAATAATTCTTATAAAACAAAGTCCAATTGCTAGATGCTATCCAGATACCAGAATTTCAAGAACTACATGTAGGAATATCACCACACAGTCATCAAATACATTCAATCTTATAATCTTAATAATTTTCCTTGAGCATCTTTGTCGGATATCCTCTCTGGGCAGTGATGAACCATTAAATTAACTTTGTAAAAAACGTTTCATTTTCTGGAATTATAAATAAATCAAATCCCAACATCATATGAAATTGTGAACATGAATTTCTTATTTCCATAGCTTATAACATCGAAAATTTATATCAAATTTATTTTAGTTAGAAAAATTATCAGTTTCCTGGGACACGAGTCTTCAACAATCGATCAGTTCTAGGACCCTAGCTTTGCTGGCGCCATCAGGTCAGATCCGATGGTGGGGTTAGTAAAAGCTAGAAGTGGAATAGGACTTCTCAGGACCATTTAGGGCTCCTGGGGGGTGAACCGCCAAAAAGGGTAACGCGCCGAGGCAGGTACCTCCAGAGTGGTGAGGAAACTCTGCCGGATAAAAGTTTATTTTTTCAGGAGATACCTTTTATCCAAAATAATATATATATTAATAATGCATTGATATATATAATAGAAATATAATTGTCCGTAAAACATTTGCTCGGGGAGAAGCCGAGCAAAGCTGGACCATTTAGAATTAGTACGTATATAAAAAATATTATAATTTTTATAACTCTCCAAAATACGAAAAAATGTTTTTTTCATTGTCTAATTTCAGAATTCGAATAGCTGATATATTAATTTATATATCCTACATGCAAATCATCCTAATAGTTTATTCATTATTGTTGGAGAAGAATAAAAAACATCAATTTATCTTGAAAATAATATATTCATTAAAAGGAGTGGATTTTCACCCCGAAAATATTGTTTTAACAAATGTTGGTTTTGCAAACATCCACTCGGGTAAAAAGCGGGCTAAGCTGAATAGATTCGGTTGTATTCAATATAATCGGAAAAAATGTCTAAATTAGTTAATTAAAAGTTTTAAGACATTAATTTTAACTTTGAAGATTAAGATCTTAGCTAAGAATAGATAAACAGAAACCTTTACTTTAAATAAAAAGAAAATAGTAAAATTCTCAACCGTAAAATGGCATTAAACAAAATAAAATTTAATGAACTTAGACTTTATCAAGGGGTCCTTTTTGAAGAATATTAAACAAATGACATATATATGAGGGGTGTCCCATAAGTCGGTGGCCCGACATATAAGGAAAATGACCAAAATAATTATTATGATTTATTTTTAACATAATCCCCTTTAAGGTCTATACACTTTTTCCAGCGATGTTCCAATGTTTTCATGCCCTCCAAAAAGAACGCTGTTTCAAGTGACTCGAAAAATGAGGTTACAGCATCAATGACCTCTTCATCTGACCTAAAATAAATGCCAGAAAGTGTTTTTTTCAAATGAGGAAATAAGTGGAAGTCAGACGGAGCTAGATCTGGTGAATAGGCTGCATGTGGTTGAAGTTCAAAGCCAGAATAATAAATAACAGCCATGGCTTGCAGTGTCCGATGACTCGGAGCATTGTCTTGATGGTAAACAATATTCCTGGACAACTTTCCTCTTCTCTTTTATTTAATATCTTCTTGTAGTTGCTTCACAAGATTTGAATAATAATTTCCAGTGATGGTTTGACCCTCATTCAGAAAGTCTAGAAGAAGTACACCCTTGGAATTCCAAAAGACAGACGCCATAACCTTCCCTGCTGATGGAACTGTTTTGGCTTTCTTGGGGGGAGGGGAACCGGAGTGTCTCCATTGCATGGATTGTTGTATGGGCTCTGGTGTAAAGTGATGGGCCCAAGTCTCATCCATGGTAACAAATCTACTGACAAATTCCTCTGGATTGGCTTCAAATAACGCAAGATTGTGAGACGATAACTTTCTCCTTACAACCTTTTAATCGGGTGTCAAAAGTTTGGGAACCCAACGGGCAGAAAGCTTCCTGAAGCCCAAGTGTTCTCTCATGATCCGATCCACTGTTGTTTTTAGAATACCCAAGGTCTCTTCTATCTGACAAACTGTCTTTCTTCTGTCCAACATAACCAAATAATGTATCTTGTCGATGTTTCTTGATTAACTGACTCAACAGGTCTTCCTGGTCGATGTTCGTCTTCGGTGCTGATCCTCCCTAATTTAAACGCAGATACCCATTTTTTCACTGTGCTATAGGAAGGAGAATCTTCCCTTAATACATCCACCATATCCTCATAGATTTCTTTCGGCGACATTCCTTTCTTACAAAGATTTTTTTATTACAGCATGAATCTTGTTTGTCTCCATTTTAGATGATTCCAGTTTCTTGTCCTCTTTCAGAACCTATAACAACAACAAAAAAAAAAAAAACGTTTAGTTGTAGAAACTTAAAAATTCACATATCTTTATACAAGGCTTCAAGGTATATTTGGTAAAATTTATTAGTTTCTAATATTTCGTTCTCATGGTCGGGCCACGGACTTATAGGACACCCCTCGTAGATAACAGAAAGCAACTGTGCGTGATAGAGCCAAAATCCAAAGAAAATTTGAGGAAACTCGTTTTTGTACTATTAGATTTGTATTGAATTTGAAAAGCGGGGGGGGGGGGGGGGGGGGGGAATGTCAACTTAGTTTATCCTCAACCCTAAGTAGAGTTAAAGAATATAAGAATTGTTTTCTGATGAGTAAACCTATCTTAAATGCTCTCCGGAGTAAACGCTTTATTTGATATGCCTGTAGGATAAAATAGGAAAGTTTGGGGGAAAACGGGAATCGATTGCTGCCAATTTTTCATATAGATGATGCTGACACCTTGTCAGAACTACTTTTATGAACGTAAGTCTTAAATACATCTAAAATCTAGTTTTAAATATAATTCTGTCGATTTAAACGTTCATCAAAACAAAACCTGGATTAGCACATATTCATAGTGCTTATTAATTTAATAACTAGCAACACAACTAAGGGCAATTAATACTCCAACAAGACTTAGCACCCTAAAATGAATTTTGGTAAGAATGTGGCAAAATTCCCAACTTAAAAATAGCAGGAATCTCTTCTGTCTTAAATACAATAGAGAATATTTAAGGTAAATAGAAAAAAATATAAATTTCAAAACAGAACTGTCCCCATAATTACAAGAAAAACTTGAAACTACCATATTAATTTGAGAATGAATTTTTCTTGAAATCTTGTGACAATCGTTTCAACTCCTCTCTCTTTCTCTATGCACAAAATTTCCAATTAGATTAAATCCCATGGATATCCAAATTATATTTTGAGATGAGATCATTATTGATTAATCAATCACTTTTGAGCACCAAAATCATGAAGTTAAAAAACAAAATATTTATGCCAGTACAGAAAAATAAAATATTGTAACCAAGTATTTATTATTTTATTATTTTTATTAACAGAGTGGTCATTTTCATGCTTATATTTTGCTACTCGGTAAATTCCTCTCATGGCTTATCTTTTGTTTACCTTTCATAGTTTGTCCTTGCTTGAAATAAATTTTGTTTCCTCCTGAAGTTTTTGTCTTCCCTAATTTTCCACGTGGCAATATTAACACTCAATATTTCAAATCATTTCAGAAAAAAAAAACTCAATTTCAATCCTCACATATATTTTATAATAAATAAAGCAAATATAAAAAAAAAACTGCTACTGTCAATTTGCGGAAAATCTTGGGGTCTGAGTACCCATAAGAGACTTACATTATACAAAACAATATTTAAGCCAATGATTTCTTATGGATCGGAGATCTATTATATATTCGTAAATAGGTAAAATTTAAATAAAATTCATTTCAATACCAAATGCTATTATGGTGCACGCAATCATATAAAACGACGCGTTCTAATTGCATACATAAATATAACCAAAATGCCTCTGCTTAACGGTTTTATTGAATCCAAAGATATGAAATATGAATTAAATAAATTAACTTTAGAAGAAAAACAAAAATACAATGTTGATGTCCCAAGCATAATAACGGATTTTATTGAAGTTAAACTGGCTACTTTGAAGAACAACACAAACGAAACTTTTAAAAGCTTCTTCCCTAACAACATACCAATATATTTCCGGCCAAACTTTCATAATTCTCAATTCATTTCTAATAATGAAAATTTCAAAAGTTTACTAAAAAGAATTGAAGCAGTGGAATACTCGAGTTGTTTTTGCGGTCATGAGGAACAAACCTCAATGCGTCTTTTACTGGATTGTCCTGTTTTTCAAGATTATAGAATCGACAATAATTTAATAGTAACCGATCCAAGTATTTTCATTTCCAGTAAATAAATGTATATTAAATTTAATACATTTGTAGATATATTAAAAATTATATAGCAACAAATATATTTTAAGAAACTGCCAATTTATTATGTTAATTTTATACATATTCCTGACATTCATTTATTTGTACAAAGTTCTCTATTCTCGTTTTTTTTCTCTCTCTCTCTCGGCTGTGTGAGAGATTGAGATGGAAGCAATGGAAATCTACAATGAATTCTCGGTACTGGCGGAGAGCCAGGTTAATGATAAGCATGATGGTGGTACTCCCACCCAGCAAAATTCTACCATTGCCGAGAAATCGGCGGAAGACATTTCCAAGATTGATTTGAAAAATACTACTTCAATCAAGCTAACAAACGGCGAATATGTAAATCAGGCCGCTATAAAAAAACAAGCCTATGCAAATTGGGCGGAAAGAATGTAAGCTTCGGATAAGGAATTGGATTGTAAAATTCCCAAATCCAACAAAAGAAAAGGCCGAGAATCGCCGACCCAGCCAACAAAAGTGGCAAAGGCTGAAGCCATCGCAGCCAAGCCATCACTACAACCGAGGCTGGAAATAAAAATGCTGTCACACATATAAGAACTAGCAGACAGCAACAAGAACTAGCCAAAGCGAGGTCGACAGCGGCAACATTCAACCAGTGCTGCTTCATCGAATGGAGCCCGGACTTCCACCTAGTCCAGTACATGAAAGCGCTGGACCAGATGCTGGGGAAATATTCAGTTTACCAGCTTATGAAGATGTCCGGCCATGTCCTGGTAGGACTTTCCAGCACTGAGAAGGACGAAAGCATAATCGAGGAGAGCCTCAGCATCGCCAGCACACTCCTGCGAGCCTTCCCTTACAGGAAGAGGGCCGAGAAGATCATTATAGGCAACCTTCCTATTGCCGTCAAAGATGAGGACATCGTTGCGGCGCTAAGGCCTTACTGCAAAGTGGCCTCGATGGCCTACGAAGTAGTAACCTGCGAAGGTTACTCCTGGACCCCGGGCAGTAGGGAAGCCTTTGTCCTTCTGAACGAAGGACGGAAACTCCACCAGCTCCCTGCCAAATTGGTGATTATCTTCAAAGGAGAATCAACACCCGCCTAAATCACCTACGGCGTAAGGTGTAGCAAATGTCACCGCCAGGGAAATCGGCGAGCAACCTGCCCCTTGGTAACCCCCCAGAGCCGTACTGCCCATCTTCAGGACAACCAGAGTGGACCGCTGTCGACAATTCCATCTTCCCAGCCCACGTCCTCGCAAAATTTCGCAGCGCCCACATCGGCTGCACTGGGTCCAGATACCACTAGGCAGACCCCTTCGAGACCTTCCAGCCCTGCTACATCATCGCCTGCGGCGAACCTTTCTACGCCTCCTCAGGTGACTCCGATCACTGAATCATCTGCTTCAGAGCCCAACGCCAACCGGTTGACGCAACTACAAGCGCCTTATTTGTCCTCAAGTTATAGGAGCAGCGTAAAGACCCCAGCGCCTGCTCCCACCATCACTATAGCTGCACCTCCACCTGCAGCATCCGACCACCCTGCGCCAGAGGCTGCCCCGGTGCAGATGACCCTCACACCAACAGCCCATAAGGACAAAAACCCCGAGACTGCACCCCCACCAGCATTCCGGAATATTTCAATGCCCAAACTGAAAAGCCTTCTCGGTACGCTGAGGATATGGTAGAAAAGCTTTTTTTTTATAAACTGAACTCTCGCTTAGTCCTGCGTCCTTTGGAAAATCAAACAGAGATAGTTGTACGTGCGGTTTCTTACAGCCAAGAAAAGGAGGAAGTCCTGGTCAGCCTTACGCCCGATGAAAAGATCATTCTCGCGGAGCTCCTCGACCGTGCAATAGCGAGTATTGGGGACAGTGACCACTACATAACCCAGAAGCTATCAGATTTTAAGGTGGCTTGTGAAGCTCAATTCCAGACGTCCTTTCATTGAGGGTTCTGCCTGATGTATATATATTTAATTTTGATGATTTTAATTTTTGTTAATTTTTCCCCCTGATTTGTGCAGATTTTTGCACTTTGACATTGTATTATTGACAAGATGTCAATAAAGTATGTGAATTGTCAATTGTCTCTCTTTTTCCTTGTTAATATAATATGACTAATTTTTCACGATCTACAATTATTGTAAATATATATATATATATATATAGATAATTGTAAAAGAATACATGTATGACAGCGCAAGTGTTCCTAAGGGGACATAGCGCTTTAATTTGAAATAAATAAATAAAAAGCTTTATTTTTTTATTTTTGGCTTAAATAAAATATTTTAACTTTATATTGTAACAGGATATACTTGAGGCCTTGAGTATCACAGCATATCATTATACATGTAGGATTAGTTGAACTTTACACTCACAATGTGACATAGGCCCGCTTGGTTACTTGCACATGGAATGACATCGAAATAATATTTTTAATTGTTTAGTCCCCATTTTTAACCATCTGGATTAAGGTTGCCGTGACCACCATAACTTAAGAATATAATTTTAGAATAGGTGTCGAAATAGATATCATAACCAAAGGTATATGCAGATGACCTATCTGATTTTGTCAAAAGTGGGTAGGTGCTGAATTTACAAACCAAATATTTTAGATGACTTTAGATGGCATATGTACTGTTTGAAGTTAAATAGGTTCTTTTTTATATTTTAAAATATGAATTCAACTGTCAAATTTATAATTGTGTTTATATTATACGAAATTCGTACAAAGAATTGATTTTTAGGAAGGTTTTTTACAAAGTGCAGCCGTTTAATAAAAATTGTCGAAATTTGTTATTAAGTAGTTTATTTTTAACTCTTGAGTAAGAAGCAAAAAGTATTTCACAATTAATATAAAATTTATCAAATCAATCTTATAATATAAGTTTATCCTATATTATTATATGACTGATAAAAATAAATACATTGATTTTCACAGATAATGTTCATAAGAGCTAATAAAAAGTAACACATATTAATTTTAAAAGAAGCCAATGCGTGGCGTCGTAAAAATAATAGTCAAAATATTCATAATAAAACTATATACGAGGTGTGTTTATAAAGTATCGCGACTTTTGTGTTTTTTCAAAAATTATTTATTTATTCATGAATACATATTTTGTCCCCTTCAAAGTAATCCTCATGAGATATTATACACTTGTGCCAACGGTTTTTCCAATCTTCGAAGCACTTCAAAAAATCATTTTTTAAAAATCTTTTTCAGCTCCTCCTTCGATGCCGTCTTTATCTCATCAAGCGTAGCGTAACGTCGTTCTTTCATGGGCCTCTTCAGTTTAGGGAACAAGAAAAAGTCACAGGGGGCCAGTTCTGGGGAATACGGTGGCTGCGGCATCATTAGTGTGTTGGTTTTGGCCCAAAAGTCGCGCACAAGCAACGATGTGTGAGCAGGGGCGTTATCGTGGTGCAAAAGCCAATTTTTGTTCTTCCACAAATCCGGGCGTTTCTGGCGGATTGCTTCGCGCAAATTGCGCATAACTTGCAGGTAATATTCATTATTGACCGTTCTACCCTGTGGCAAGAACTCATGATGCACCACGCCCCTGAAATCGAAGAAAACTGTCAGCAAATATTTCACATTCGACCGAACTTGGCGCGCTTTTTTCGGTCTTGGTTCGTGCGGCAGCTTCCATTGAGATGATTGAGCTTTGGTTTCCACGTCATAACCATAAACCCATGCTTCGTCACTAGTTATGTCGTTCTGGAGCAAATTTGGGTCGTCGCGGACAGAGTCCAACATCTCATTAGCAATGTTCATGCGATGCTGTTTTTGGTCGCAATTGAGCAATTTTGGTACGAATTTCGCGGCGACCCGTCTCATGCCAAATCATTGATAAAAATAGAATGGCACGAGCCAATCGATATGTTTAGGTCCTCAGCAACTTCTCTAACGGTGATTCGACGATTGGCCAATTTCATTTTCTCCACTTCATCAATTTTTTCGTCTGTTGTTGAAGTGCTCGGGCGTCCGGCACGCTCTTCGTCGTTCACATCTTCTCGGCCTTCTGAGAACATTTTGTACCACCGATAAACGTTGCTTCGTTCCAAGGTAGCTTCTCCGTATGCCACAGTCAACATTCGGAATGCATCCGCGCACTTAATTTCGTTTTTCACACAAAATTGATACAGGTTCTTTGATCCATTTTTTTAATAGGTAAAAATCGAAGACGATCCAAAACACCTGCAAGCAAAGCAGCTGTCAACAATTAAGTGAACATTCAAAATGGCCGAGCTTGTCGGCATAAGTGAGAGACATGAGTACCAACATAAAGCCACAAAATATCGAAATTCGAATATACGTAACCCGCGAAAATTCAAAGGTCGCGATACCTTTTGAACACACCTCGTATATACTGGAATAGAATATATTTTAAAATAATGTATGGTAAAATATATAAAGGCCTTTTGGCATAATCAACTTTCATTATAAGTAATTTGTTGCAATTAAAATAATGTCCAAAGAAAAATGCTCTCATCAAATTCTCAGCTCCGATTTATTAAAATCGATAATATTTTATCCTTTACAAAACACATTCATATTTATATGCAAAAACATTTCCTTTAAAACAACTTGATTCTCTATAGGCTATATTGGATATAAAAATAGCCATACCGAATATTTAAATTTGTTGAAACATAATATAGAAAATTTAGTTTTAAACGTCAACCTTTTAATATTATGGTCCTAATATACCCCGCCAAAAGCACCCATAAGATACCATGAGAAAATGTTCAAATTTGTCCAAAAGGAATCATCTAATAATTAGAAACTATTACATAATGATAGCTTCATAAAAAAAATATACAGATATCTATTCAATATATGTAAATTTCCTATATATTAATATATAATTTAACACGTTTCTGGAGATGAGTTCCTTTTGATTTTTTATTTGTATCCTCAAGTTTTCGGGCATTTCCACCCTTCTACATAAGTACAAAATGAACAATAAATAAACTCTGCTAGACACTAACCCTTAATGTCTAACTTTGTTACATTATGGTTCATTTTGTACTCTTGTAGAAGGGCGGAAATACACGAAAGCTTGAGAATGCAATTAAAAATCAAAATAAACCTATCTCCAGAAACCTGTAGCATTATTTAATTAACAGATATCTATTGTTTAAAGGAAACAAAATTTGTATTTTCGGAGTTCTTTAGATCTTATGCTCTCTCACTTTTTTTTTTTTTGCACAGGGACAAATCATTTTGATCTGTATGATTACAATGCATAGAAAAGAAAAACACAAAAATATATATTCTTATAGTATGAAATGGGTGGAGTTGAATGTCATCCTTCCATAAAGAAACAAAAGGTGTGGATAAGTTTGCATGTAGCTAATCGATGTAAGGGGCTGATATCCATGTAGCGACACGTCAATTTGTGACATATCAGTGTAGAAATGACAATCTCCCCGTGACACTGATTTTCTTTATTTGGCGTTTTACTTCCTCAAACCGCGTCGAGGCGTGAAGTCGCGCCCTCTGTCGTCCTTATATATCCCCGTGGGCCGGGAGGTCGTCACATTCGACATGGGTCCGGCACCGCTACTACTGCTCCTACTGGTAGGTTGTCTTCAACTCTCTCCTGAAATTAGGAATATGTCTATGCAGCTTTCTTCTACACTCTAGAATGTATTTTATTTGTACTTTCTCCTACAATTTGAATGCCCCTTCAGCCTTCTCCTTCAATTCGATATATCTCAGACACTTTCTCCTGTACTTGAAACGATCTTGATATTTTCTACTACACTCTGGAATGTATTTGATTGGTGCTTTCTCCTACACTTTGAAATCTCCCTGCAGCCTTCTCCTTCAATTCGATATATCTCAGACACTCTTTCCTGCATTAAAACGATCTTGATACTTTCTCCTACATATTCAGATATCTTCAGAACTTTTAAATATACTTTCAAATGGCTATTACAGTTTCAAATATAATTTTTAATATCTTTATACTTTTTAATGCACTTTGAAATGTCTATAAAACTTTCTCCTTCACCATGGAATGTTCTTGTCTCTTCCCCCCTTTCTTCTACACTTTAGAAAGTCTCAGGTTTTTGTCCCATCTCAAATACATTAAACTGTCTCTTCGACACTTTTCTTACAGTATTTTAAATTTATCTTGCGCTCTCTCTCTCTCTTTCTCCTACACTTTGGTATATATCGTGAAATTTCACACACAATTTATCTTTCTCTCATAATACGTTGACAAGACACGCAATAACATAAATTTATTATTTTATGAATTCAATTCTAATAATTATTTTGTTCTTTTGCCTATATATCTGCAATACCAAATTCTGATATTATTTACGATGGCTAAGGAATAATTCAGCGATCATATCTACAATTTTGTAGTCTTGTCTTAACTGTTTCTTCAAAACTATTACGGCCTTTATCTGTATAGGTTTTCGTCTTTTCTCCTATCTGAGTTTACATAAATTATTCTACTTTTTCTAGAATCTCTCCTTGGTATTCATCATGTGACAAAGCACATAATGGCGAATGGTATATTTTATGCACTTGAAGATTAATAGAGTTGAAAATATGCAATATATATTTTTATTTTGGGGAAAAATATAAATATATAAAAATTATATATTGTGATAGGAGAAAAGTAAATTTTATATTAACTAATTTTTATCCAATATATTGAGATAGTTATTATATATATATATATATATATATATATATATATTTAAAATTCATCTTTTAATTAAAAAGTCATATATTGGATCAAAAAATAATATAATTATTAATATTTCAGTTGGCTGAACGCCAACCTTCTCAAGGTATAACAAAATATTTATGTCAACAACAAACTGAGCCTCACATGACGTTATGTGGCGGCTTCAAGTGAGTCAGTCAGAAAAATTGTCTGAAATAATTTACAATAAGCGCGGCATCTGATGAGTGACAATCTCCCTAAGTGAACATTTTAAATAAAAATAAACTTCCCTAAACTACAGAGAAATTACCAGGATAGGCCAGAGGTATGTGTGCCGTAAGGCTCTAGTCTCTCATCATATGATCTGCTTCACTTGAGCAGGGGTTTCAAATTATATTTTTATAAATATATTCAGTCTATTGAGAACTTTGTAGGTGAGGGAAGCACATTCTTCAAGGGTTGGGGCGCCACAACAAATGTCGTCAATGTAAACAACCACTCTGAGTTCCAATAAATCAGCCAACATCTCGCTCATAACCCTTTGAAATCTAGGAGGTGAATTTTTCCACCCGAACGGTAGTCTCTTAAACTCATAAAGTCCATCAGGTGTTACAAAAGCAGAGAACTTTCTCGTGGCTTTAGTTAGACCGACTTGCCAAAACCCATCCTTCAAATCAATTTTTGTAAAGTATCGACAACCCCCAAATTTATTAATGATTGAGTCGATTCTAGGAAAAGGAAAAGGGTCCAAAAAAGTATCTTTATTCAACTGTCGATAGTCAATACAGAGCCGGTAGGACGAGTCCGTTTTAGGAACTAGAATACAAGGTGATGCGTACTCAGAAGTAGAAGGAGTAATAATATCCCCATCTAGCATCTCCTTGATTTTTCCAGCAGTCCATGCTCTCTTGTGATCTGACATAGGGTAAGGTTTACACGCCACGATGTTATTATTGGGCTTCAATAGAAAGTCGATCTCGTACAATGGTAATTCCTTTTTGGAGACATTGCAAAGCTTGGGGAATATAGTGATCAGGTCATCACTGGTAAAAATAACTTCTTTTGACCGCAAAGACAAGCACTTAATCTCATCAGTCCCAAAGTTCCATTGAATTCGGAGATCCCTCATGGTAGGCTTTCCTATTAACAGTTCGAATGGCATCTCCCTCAATATTGTCGCCGTCATCATTCTCTGTTGATCGTCAACCTGAAGTTCCACCTCAATATTCTCAGTAGCTCGGACATGGCTTTCGTCAATCGTTGTTATCGTGGTCTCTGATGGATAACTTTTCCATTTATATTTGGCCAAAAGGTCTCTTCTCATTAGATTGATAGAAGAACCTGGATCCAAGAAAGCAACAAGTTTTACACCATTTATAATAACGGACAACATAGAATCGGGACTTTTGCAAGACAAAAATAGGATCGATTTTGTCATCGGGATCGAACAACCCTCTAAATTTAGTTTTTTTGAAGAGAAGACACAGAATTATTTTGATTGTTCATTGTCTGTGATGCCTCCTCAATTTGATCAAGTTTGGCAAAATAGGCTTGCTTCTTGACCACTGTGTTGCCAGTTGTCTGGTAGGGCTTGGGTTCAAAAGGTTTTTTCTCCAAACTGGGACGGATATTTTTCAGCAGCTGAAGAAGAGTCTCTTTGTTTTCGATTTTCACAGTGGACAACTGATTCTGCATATCTGGGGGTAGCCCATGAATCACTCCAATTATCAATAGCTTTTCAATTAAGCCGGGCATCCCTAATCGCATTTTCCTTTGTTTTTGGTGGAAGTAATCGATCAGAGAGCCGCCTCGATATCTCCACTTGAACGCCCTATCATATTTGTCTATGGGGTTATCCCCAAATGAGGATACAAAATCTTCTTTCCATGTTTCCCAGCTAAAGTTGCATTCATCAGCAAGTCTGCTATCGAACCACAATTGTGCTGTTCCCCCTAGGTAGTTTCTCATACCATATATTTTGGATTGATCTTTTACCCAACCATTATTTGCACAGACATTTTCATATAGGGTTATCCAAGTGGCTGGATCTAAGTTATTACCGGAGAAATCAGGTGCTTTCATTTCGACATGTCTTGGTGCATATTCATGCTGGTTTAAACTTAAATTTTGAACTAAAGAATTAACTAGTTTTTGTTGTTCTGATACAGTAGTTATCAATTTGCTAAAAGTGTCTTCGGTTAATAGAGATTTTGCATCTAATTCCTCCTCATCCATTACGCAAATTTGTAAATCTTCAAATGATCGATTTTTGTATATTTCAATTATTTTTGATGGAACTTTAACAAATCTATTAGAATCCTTTTCTAAATAGTAAGAAGTTAGATTCTTTCCACATTTAAACACGAGCTCGTGATAAATGGGCAATTGAAATTCTTCAGGGATAGATAGAACGTTAGCATCAGGGTTAAAGCTATAGCCAATTACCTTTTTATTCTTAAAATGCAGGATGATCGATCCTGTCGGCTGCGCCATTTTTGTAATGTTCCTTCGATAAAATAAATATGCTTTATTATATTAATAAACTAAGTTTTATTATATATATTTTTAATGTCAAACGTACACTTTTTAAATAGATTCATAACAACAACAATAATTACAGTGCTGCCAAATCCAAACAATTTCAGTCTATTATGGTATATTATATAATCTAAAATACAAATATTTTAGTTTTTTAAAAAACATATATTTCACTTTCATTTATTGACTGTTATATATTTTTTTACCATAGATTCAGAACATACCACTTTTTAATTATTATTGTTGTAAATATGTATAGTTAATCCTACCTTTTTAAATTAAAATCACGATTATAGAATTCATTCTATAAATTATATATTGCTGTGATAAATAATTTTATGTGTAATTTTACTTCAAGTAATTCTAAATAAAATCTACTTGAAAGGTAAATGATTATCGTTACTTTTTCACGACTGCACCTCTTTTCAACAACAAAACAAAAAAATAAATACCAACACAATATATATATAGTTGAATGAGAGTCATCATGATGGTATAATACACACATCACCATCAATGATTCGTAATATTTTAAAACTTTTTTCGAAAAGATAATAGAGATAGCCTAATTTTAAGTAATCTAATATAATAATTCATATAAATGTAGATATGCTCTCTCTCTCTCTTAACAACTATAACATTGCATGGTTGGTGTCCAGCTGGTCGTGGTGGGTCACGCCTACCCCCACCACGGGCACCACTACGAGAAGGGAGGAGACGACCACCACTCTTCGCACCACGGCCACGACGACCACAGCGGCCACAAACACGGCCACCACTCTGGGGGATACTCCAACTACAAGGACGACTCTGACTCCAAGGGCCATTCCTCCCACGGGGACTCCTACGGCTCCTATGGGTCGGGCAAGAAACATGGTTCAGATGGCTTCTCTTTTCACCACTCCTCCGGTGATGACAGCAGCTACAAGAAGGGCGGAGAAGAATTCGGCAAGCACCACATGGTACAGGAAGGGCTAAATCACGGCAGCGGTGGGGCAGCACATGGGGCTTTTGGTCATGACAAGCATGGAAGTAAAGGCAGCGATTCTGGAAAAGCTGGAGGTGAATTCTACAAGAACAAGAAACAGAAGAACAAGGGTTTCAAGAATGTCTACCACAAGGAAGAATACGGAGATCTGAAGACTTACAACGATGAATTTGAGGATAGCGATTATAAGAAGAATCACGCCGACCACGAAGATTTCTATGACAAGGATGGAGGCAAGTATATGAAGGAGAACAACGACAAACATTACAAGACGGCCAAGAAACACGGAGAGGACTACCACAAGAAAGGAAAGAGTGGTTACGATGCTCACCATGGGAGCGGCTACAAGAAAGGAGGAAAACACCACAACAGCGAGAATTCCCACAAGAAAGACGGAAGCACCTACAACAAGAAGAATTTTGATGACTCTAAACATAAGCACGGAGAATCATCTTACAAAAAAGGTAGCAGTAACTCTGGGTACAGAGATGGGTTTAGCTATGGAAAGAAGCATCGCGGAGATCATTACAGGAGTTCTGGATACAGTGATGGGGGAGATGGAGGCTACGGAGCTGTAGGCTTTGGCGGACACGATGAAGGTATCAGCTATGGAGGCCATGAAGAAGGTGGCTATAAAGGCGATGCATACGCCAAGGGAGGCTATGCCAGCGATAGCCATGGAGTTGGAAAGAGTACCCAAGGGGGAGACTATGGTTCTTATAGTACTGGGGGTAAAGGAGGGTATGAGGGATATGCTGACAGTGGAAAGAGCGCATATGGACACGCAAGTTATGGTGATGTTGGTGCAGGAAAGTATGCAGATTATGGAAAAGGTAAGCATGGACATGGATACAGTGATGCAGGAAAGGGTGGTTATGGACATGAAGGATATGCTGAATCAGGAAAAGGAACCTATGGAAATGAGGGCTATGTTGATGCAGGGAAGGGCATATTTGGACATGGATATGCTGATGTAGGAAAAGGAGGTCATGGACATGACGTCTATATCGTTGATGGAAGCTATGGACATGTAGCTGATGGAGGAAAAGCAGGTTATGGACAAGAGGCTCACGTTGAGGCAGGAAAAGCTGGCAGCATTGGAGATGCTGGGTATAGAAGCGATGGGGAAAACTGTCTACATCCTGGAGAACCATAGAAATGCCGGTTATGCAACTCCTGTAGTTGAAGGTAGCGGGTATGTAAATGGGGGATATGTGGACGGCGGTAAGATTGCCTATGGCACGATAGGACATGCTGGAGGCAAAGGAGGGCATGCCGGTCTCTACAGTGGGCATGTCCAGGTAGAAATGCCTGCAGGACTTGGGCATGGCTACAGCCTGAAGGTCGGACTGGCCGATGGGAGCCATGGTGCTGCAAGGCATCATGTATACTTCCGTCAGGGATAGAACTACTGCTGAACTGCATAAATTGTACATTCTGTATTTATTGTAATAATTAAAAATGTTATTCTAATTTGACCATTAACACAGTGTGTTTATTTCTCACACAAATTTAACAGTACATCAGTTTCACCTCAACATTCTCAAACCCATTCAAATACTGAACGAACCTTTCTTATCAATATTATTATATATTTTTCCAATTTTTATAAGAAGCGCATGTTTCATGTAGAGCCGACTGAAAATAGAATATGTAGAAGTGACAGTAGTTAAAATATTTACCGATATATAGAGCCTGAACGTACAAGAGTTTTCAACTGTCTTGGTTTGTAAAATTGAAATTTTATCAAATAAAATATGTCATACCTTCTTCTCTTTAAACACGAAGAATGTTCAAAGTTGAGTTTGATTAAGCACAATTATAATTTTAGATTTTATGCTGAAAAATCTTATTAAAATCAGCATTGAAATATATTCGAACCATATTTTACGGTAATATCCGTGAAAATATACGCTAATTATAATTACCATATTTTAACCGACTCCCAAAATGGATAACTCAGGACGGTGACAAAGCCATAGCACTAGCCTTTGCAAACTGAGAAACTCCCAGTTGAAGACCATGTTCCGGGCTAACGGCGCTCTCGAGGCAGTTAGAACTTTATTTCATGAGATCCAAAAAGAATAAAATGAACACTTCATAATATCTCAAAGAGGGGTTTCTCTTGTAGAGTGGCTGGGCCAAATCTATGGCCAAAAATATATGGAAACTTTGCCAGAAGGAAATTTATTTAAAAAAATAAACGTCCCCTTTACCCTCAAATGGAAGTTCAAACTTTATATAAGAGCGCCATATATTTTTTTCCAATTAGACAAAATATTTTTTGAATATTCTATTGAATAATTTCTATCCTTGTTACACAAACAAATAAAAAATATAAACAATGATAATAAATGATATTTTTTTCACAATTTAGTGATAAAACATATACAGTTTTTTTTTTCAGGGAGGGAGATTCTTCATCTATTTATAAATCATATACATAGGATACATTTACGTGTTTATATGATACATGTACAACCATACCAGCGAGTGCAAGTTACTAAACGGGGCTATTGAAGGCTTTTGAGTGAAAAAGTCGAACTGCTTTTCACATGTATAGACATAAGGTGCATATACAGTAAAAGCAGTCGCAACTTTACACACACTGATCATCCTGGCCTGTACCACGTGTACTAGGTATAATAAAATAAAATAAAACTAGATATACAAAATGAAGCAATGCAATTTATTAATAGGAGATCATATTTTAGTTTAGTGGAAAGTCCATATTGCATATGGATTGAATAATTGAAAAATTTAGAAATTTTATATTTGTAGAGATTTGATTACACTTTTTTTATTTCTTAAATCCAAATAGAAGTTTAAAAATTACTAAAATGTTTATAATATAGACAACCAGCCTGAAAACAAAATCTATAGACAAAATTGATTCCTTTAGTGTGTGTAAAATTAATGAAAAAATAAGGTTATTTAACATATATATTTAATACAGTTATATCTATGACTCCTGTATGGTCCATTCTACAGACCTGGGCCTGTGCTACACGCCAGAAAATTAGAAGCCGGTGAAGTGATCGCTGCGTCTATAGTGATCGCCAAGCGGCATAAAATTTTAAGTCACCTTTGAACCTGTTCATCGACGCCGAGGAAGGCCACTTTGAAACCGGCTGAATAAATTGTTATATAGTATCCATGTTATTGTAAGGTATTGTTCATGTGATTAATTTTTTGTTAATTAAAATTATTACAAAAATTATTAACTCTCTCCGTTATTTCGTAACATCCTGAAATACATATTTGATTTGATTATTCAATTATAAAAATTTATATTAAACGCGAAAAATATATTTTTGCGTATTCATAGGGTTACACTATTTTGAAATGTGATATTATTTTAAAAATGAAACAATATTTCCTCACTGCAATGTTAAAATATTCATCAGCGGTGAGCAGCGGTGCCGTTAGTTTAATCTAGCCTTCAGTTATAATATTAATTTGGCGCTGCTTTATAATTTTACTGATACTGAAGCTAAACTCTTGGAAAATGTAATCTGATTGAACTATTCAGGTGAAGATATAATCTTTAATAACAGTAGAAATACATATAATTATAAATGTATAATCATGTTCCGAGAATTGCCTTTCCACAAACAACAAATACGATTATTTTTATTCATAATATTGCCACTGATAAACTAGGAAACACAAACTCCAGGATGAGAAAGAAACTTATTCAAAGCATCGTCAATGCGTGGCAGCGGGTAAAAATATTTTTTGTTATCTTATTTAATCGACGCTAATCTACTCAGCATCTCCACAAAATGCCACGTGGAAAATTATGAAAGACAAACTTCAGGATAGCAGAGCAATTCAAACCTTTAAAGTAAAATATTCATCAATTCAAAATAAATAGTTGATTGTAGTTAATTTTGAATATAATGATATATATTATGTATAAAAAGAGTTTCTGCTGTTATGAGATTAATTGCTTGTAGAGGAATTATTGGTCATTTGCTTTATTCCGGAATCCATGAGCATGTGACACTGCAGTCGTGGCAATAATCAAATAAAATTAGTTATCAAAAATAGCTTTAATTTTTTTTTAAATAATATTTTTATACAACATGCATTTATTTATTAATTACACTGGTCAACAAGATTTTTGCACAAGAGAACCTGATTATGTTTCTAGTGTAACTTTTTATGCTGAACTCAACAATCTAATCAGAAATTTCCCATCACCTATGGTTTTTGCTTGACGGTCTTTTTTTTAGTATTGGGATAAATACAGTAAAAAATGCAAACAATGTTACGTAATCAGTTTTGCATAACACTTATTACATTACACTGGTTTATCAAAAATATTTTTTTTTGTCCACAAAGAAATAGCATCTTATCACTTTTTCTGAATCCAAATATACCATTAGTTTTTTTCTATTACGCAATATTTCTGAGATACACCTACTTGAAATTTGGAAATATTGTTAATATATAGGCATATATGAACGAAACATATTTATTTATTGAAAAGCAGTGACAGTGGATTTTCTTCTATACTTTGCTTGTGGTAGATCCCTCTTGAGTGTCCAGCAGTAGTCGGCAAGCATAGCGGGACTCCATTTACCTTGGTACCGCTTCTCCATGCTTGATATATCTTGATGAAACCTCTCACCATGCTCATCGCTAACTGCGCCAAGATTGTCTGGAAAGAAATCTAGATGTGAATGCAGGAAATGGATCTTGAGGGACATGTTACATCCCAGTGACTTGTAGGAAAGCAACAGATCATTAACTATGTCTCGGTAATTTTCAACCTTGACACTTCCTAAGAAGTTTTTGCAAACGTTTCTAAAGGAATTTCATGCTGCTGCTTCAACTTCATTCAAACTATTCTGAAAATTTCCATCCTGCTGCAATCCTCGAATCTGAGGTCCAACGAAAATGCCTTCTTTAATCTTCGCTTCACTTATACTAGAAAATGTTTGTTTTAGGTAGGCAAATCCACTGGCATTTCGATCCATTGCCTTGACAAAGTTCTTCATTAATCCCAGTTTAATATGTAATGGTGGTAAGTAAATATTTTCTGAATCGATCAGGGGTAGATTTGCAATATTTTTATATCCTGGAGTAAAAATTTCACGGTTTGGCCACATTTTTTTTAATGTAATGCCTTTCCCTATCTCTGCTATCCCACTTACACAGAAAACAACAAAATTTTGTATATCCAAGCTGTAATCCACGCAAGAGAGCAACGACTTTCAAATCGCTGCATATTTTCCAACCGTATCTTTCATATTCTATCTTTTTCAAAAGCAGTTTCATGTTTTCGTAATTCTCTTTCATGTTGGATGCATGTGCTATTGGCACTGATGGGCATCAGGACATCAGGCAAAAACCATGGGTGATGGGAAATTTCTGATTAGATTTTTGAGTACAGCATGAAAAGTTACACTAGAAACACCATCAGGTTCTCTTTTGCAAAAAAAAAAGTTTTTT
Organism: Cordylochernes scorpioides; assembly: GCA_030710605.1. NCBI lineage: Eukaryota > Metazoa > Arthropoda > Arachnida > Pseudoscorpiones > Chernetidae > Cordylochernes > Cordylochernes scorpioides. Next base: position 181,082,764 of record CP092864.1, read on the forward strand.
TTTTTTGTAGACCTGTGTTATATATATACGTCGTATATATATAATTGTATATATGTCGTAAACCCGGGTAAGCCAAGTTGGAAGCAGTCGGGGTTGAGGGCAAGGTGTGCAGAGTGGGAACGCCGCATGGGACAGTAACGACAAAGTTTGGGGTCAAAATACGCTCTCCTAGTACGTCTCACCTGGCACCAGGGCCAGGGGAAGTTGAGGATTAACTAAGGAAAAGCTCGGCGTCCAGCCTGAAACCGCGGGGACCGTCGTGAGATGATGATGACCTACAACTGAGCGGGGCTATCCGAAAATATCCACTGTAACCTAAAATACTGTCAACATCTGGACGCCCCTTCTTTTGTCCCTCTCTGGATCCCTCAGGTGTCCCGTGGCAAGCTGGTGCCACTTTGAGACGACTAGAAAAGGCGTCATACTTTATTACTTAAATATCACATTGTTTAAATTACTATATATATATATATATATATATATATATATATATATATATATATATATATAGTGTAAAAACTATATAATAAAAATATAACAGTGATTCTACATTTAAAACTCAAGGAGCAAACTGATAAGAATGATAAATCATATCAAGTAGATTTGGTTAGATTAGCAAGCTAAATCTAAATTAATTATAAAAATAAATAGTTGTATAGTTTTATAGTTAAGTTTTCTATTAAAATTATCTTCATTATTTTGATTATTTAAATTCAAATTATAAAATTTGTAAATTGTTATTATTTAGTATAGATAGAGAGAAAAAAAAATCCTTTACTTCTAACACATCATCTAGTTAATTATATATTTATAATTAATAACAATAAAATTTAACAACGTAACGTCTTTTGCATCGGCTTTTACACGTCATTTAGACATACTCTAATCCTATATATAGAATAATAGAAGTGAGAATATATATAATATTATACATTTTAGTAGTTAGAGAAAAGAGAGAAAGACAGAACCATGCACTTTTAATCAAACTAATAAGAAGAAAACAAAAAGTTTTGTAAAGAAGGTAGATAAGATTGTTAGTATATATATATATATTTTTATAATTTTATATTTTTTCCTTTTTTTTTTAAATGATTTTTTAAATTTTTTATTTTAAAATATGAATATAAATAGTTGTATTTAGTAATATATCTATACTATTAATTAACTTTTGTTATAAGTTTGGTTATTATGTTTTGAAACCCTAATGGTAGACCAGACATATACAAAAAAAAATTAAATTGGAGTAATTATTGAAAAAAGAGATCTGCTGAACCGGGAATTCTCAAATAGAAGTTCAGTTTAGAACTTCAGAACTTCAGTTCAGAAGGGATGAAACGCCGCTGAACTTCTATTTGAGAATTCCCGGTTCAGCAGATCTCTTTTTTCAATAATTACTCCAATTTAATTTTTTTTTGTATATGTCTGGTCTACCATTAGGGTTTCAAAACATAATAACCAAACTTATAACAAAAGTTAATTAATAGTATAGATATATTACTAAATACAACTATTTATATTCATATTTTAAAATAAAAAAATTTAAAAAATCATTAAAAAAAAAAGGAAAAAATATAAAATTATAAATATATATATATATATATATATACTAACAATCTTATCTACCTTCTTTACAAAACTTTTTGTTTTCTTATTATTAGTTTGATTAAAAGTGCATGGTTCTGTCTTTCTCTCTTTTCTCTAACTACTAAAATGTATAATATTATATATATTCTCACTTCTATTATTCTATATATAGGATTAGAGTATGTCTAAATGACGTGTAAAAGCCGATGCAAAAGACGTTACGTTGTTAAATTTTATTGTTATTAATTATAAATATATAATTAACTAGATGATGTGTTAGAAGTAAACGATTTTTTTTTCTCACTATCTATACTAAATGATAACAATTTACAAATTTTATAATTTGAATTTAAATAATCAAAATAATGAAGATAATTTTAATAGAAAACTTAACTATAAAACTATACAACTATTTATTGTTATATTTATATATATATATATATATATTGTTACACCTGCCTCGACCGTAGGTGCTTCTAAGGGTTTCTGATCAGCGTTCGCCATCTCATAAAATAAACCAGACCGCGTTCTCATAAAGCAAGCAACTACTATTTATTAATAATGAAAGAAGTTAAACTGATTTAGAGTAACAACGAACTAAACTCAAAAAAAAAAAAACAAAAGAAGCTCTATCAACTAATTGTATCTCGCTCTTATATCAAAAGCCTTATTTGCATAAATTTCTATTACCAATTATATTTTATACTAATTTACATATTTTTACAAAATAACTATGCAGAGTGTGACACTTCTCCCTCCTCCGAAATGGTCGCGTCCTCGTGACCGTCTTCCATTCTCGCAAAGTAAGGCTTGATTCTGCTTATGTGAACTGTTGTAGGCTGTGTGCGGTTCCCAGGGTTATCTTCTGGCACGATGGAGCAGTTCACATCGGAAATTTTTTTCAGCACGATGTAGGGTCCGAAATAGCGTCTCAAAAGTTTCTCACATTTTCCAGGTTTTCTTATTGGAGTCCACAGCGCTACCAAGTCACCTGGTTCATAACCAGTTTGCCGATGTTTTTGGTTGTAATAATTAATCATTTTTTCCTGACTTTTCTCGGTATTAACTTTCACAATATCTCTCGTTCTCACGATTTTTTCAATCAACTTGCTCACGTACTCGTCATAATCCTCCGAATCGGGCTCAATGAAGATATTCGTGTCATCCAAAATCGAGACTGGTTCCCTTCCATACAAAAGGAAGAACGGGGAATATTTGGTTGTTTCTTGTATTGTCGTATTGTAAGCATGGGTTATGAATGGTAGTATCTCGTCCCAATTCCTTTGATCTACGTTCACGTACATGCTTATCATATTGATCAATGTTCTGTTCAATCGCTCTGTGAGGCCATTTGTCTGTGGGTGATAGCTTGTTGTGAGGCAATGCTGAATTTGACATATCTTGGTTATTTCTTTCACCAAATTGCTCGTGAATTGGCTTCCTCTATCGCTAATCAGATACCGTGGGGCTCCATGTTTCAAAATCACATTTTCTGTCAGAAATTTAGCAACCTCCCTCGCTGTGGCATCGATGACAGCTTTCGTTTCCGCATATTTTGTGTAATAGTCGGTCAATACTATCATCCACTTCTTTCTGTTCTTCGTAGATGGCAATGGTCCCAAAAAGTCGATCCCAACTCTCTCGAAGGGATAATTTGCAGCAGGGATCGGATGAAGTAGGCCAGCAGGCAACTGATTAGAACCCTTCCTGCTTTGGCACAGATGGCAGGTCCTAACATATTCCACCACATCTTTCAGCATGGATGGCCAGAAATATTTATCCTTTAGACGGTGCATTGTTCTGGTCACACCTAAATGGCCACAGATCATATGATTGTGGTACTCTTTTAAAATGTCCCTCCTTCTCACTCTGGGTACCACCAGCAGCCAGGCTCTTCCTTCTGGCCTCGGATTTCTTTTGAACAGACATCCGTTTTCTTCTTTAAAATTTTCAACGATCGATCGCTTGCCCTCCGTGTCACCGAGGCATCTCTTGATGTTTTCGATATATTCGTCGGAATCCTCGATGACTGGGTTGAAAAACAAACTATCATAGTTATCGTCAAAATCAGCCTCTGGTAATGGACCTCGTGAAAGACCATCTGCATCCAAATGTTTTTTTCCGGATTTATAAATTATTTCGAAGTCATATTCTTGTATTTTTAATGCCCATCTTGCAAGTCTACCTGTTGGATCCCGTAGGTTTCTTAACCAACATAATGCGTGATGGTCCGTCATAACTTTGAAGCGCCTTCCATATAGATAAGGCCGCAACTTCGACATTGACCATACTATGCCAAGCATTCCTTCTCCGTTGTCGAATAATTACGTTCTGGCTTGCTTAATGATCGACTTATGTATGAAATTACTTTTTCTTGACCATTGATAGTTTGAACAAGGGTAGCACCTAGGCCAATATTTGATGCATCGGTGTGGATCTGGGTCGGTGCTTCTGGGTCAAAATGTGACAATATCGGGGGATTTGTTAGCAAAGATTTCAGAGTTATAAATGCTTCTTCCTGAGATTCTGACCAGATGAATGGAGAATCCTTTCTTGTTAGTTTGAACAGTGGGTCAGCTATTCGCGAGAAGTTCTTAATGAATTTCCTGTAATATGAGCAAAGTCCTATGAATGACTGAATTTCTTTTGTCTTTGAAGGACGGGGAAAATCTCTAATCGCTTTAACATTATGATCTGCCGGTTTAATTCCATGTTTGCTTGTCACGTGACCGAGTATTTCAATTTCTTCAAATCCAAATCGGCACTTTTTCCCATTAAGCCTCAGGTTCGATTCACGAAAGCACTTTAAGACAGCCTCAATCCTTCCGAGATGAGTGGTAAAGTCGGGACTGTAGATAACAATGTCATCTAGGTAACAGAGGCAAAATTTCCATTTAATGTTTTTTAGTACATTGTCCATAATTCTTTCGAAAGTAGCTGGGGCATTGCACAACCCAAATGGCATAACATTTAAATTCGTATAACCCGTGGGATGTTGTGAAGGCCGTCTTCTTCTTGTCTTGTTCCTCGATCTCTACCTGCCAGTATCCCGATCTGAGATCTATGGCCGTGAAATATCTAGATCCCTGAAGTGTGTCCATAACATCATCAATTCTGGGGATCGGATAAACATCCTTTACCGTTATGCTGTTCAGTTTCCTGTAGTCCACACAAAATCGCCAATTGCCATCTCTCTTTCTAACCAAAATAACCGGAAAAGCCCATGGACTAGAAGATGCCCTTATTACTCCCTCCTGGAGCATATCCTGAATTTGTTCTTTGATGATGTCTCGCTCCTTAGGGCTAACTCTGTACGGTTTGTGTTTTATCGGCTTCGCATTTTCTGTTTCAATTCTATGTTTGGCCAAATTCGTCTTGCCCAGTTTTGATGAAAATAGATCACTGTATTTCGATAAAACTTGCCTTAATTCATTCTTTTGGCTTAATGTCAGGTCCTCGTTTATCTGAATTTCCGTCACCTTATCTTCCTCATCATTTTCTATATAATTAACCGTGGTGGGAGGACTTGCGTAGCCCAAGGTCTGATTCTTCATTATTTTTAATGTTCGAGGATAAGGATTAGTTATCCATAAATCTGCTAATTTGTTTCTTACCGTGATCAGACATCTAGCAATTCTAAGCCCATTTGTAAGAGTTAGCCTTTCATTTGGTTCAACCACGTATTCGCCATCACCGGCCTTCACGGTTACCCTGACTAGTTTAACACAAAGCCGAGGCACTACTTCATCCTGCTGATTGATTATCTTCCTGGGTGCTTCGTTCGAGTCTTGACACTCGGTCACAATGTCATATTCTAAAATATCCCGTTTGCAATTTATTTTCGCATTTAAACGCCTGAGAAGATCTCTTCCAATTATTAATGACCTCATATTGGACTCCAGAACTACAAATCTATGATTCAACGACTTTTCGTCAATTTTTATATCCATTGAAATGCTTCCCAATATATTAAGCCTTTTACCATCTGGGCCAATACACTTTCCATTATAGGTCTCAATTTGAACGCCAGTTTCGAGAGCAGTTCTCAAAACCACAATCGAGAGATCCGCGTCTGTGTCAACCAAGGCTTCCAATATTCCAATTCTATCAACACTCACATTTATTCGGCTTTTTGAATCCATCTCTGTGATCGCGCCTATTTTCGACATGCCCTGGTTGACTGGAACAGGCGCGCTTTCTAGTTTAAATCATCCAACACCTCGAATCTGTTGTGAGTTGGAATGCTTGGTCTCTCACACACATCGGCGTATACCTCTGGGCTCAGGTTCCGGGTGTTCAGCGGTTTTTTGTCGTCAGACGGGCTGTCTAGGCTAGGGGGAACTTCCTCAACCATGCGAACATATTTTATTCTGCAATACTTTGCCACATGACCCGGTCTATTACATCTAAAGCAGATAGGTCGTCCGTCCTCGGTTCTACCTCTATCATTCCGAGGTTTTCTATCATAAGTGTTGCCAGAAGGAGTTCGTCTATATGTATCCCTTTGAGTGGATCGGGGAAATGTACGAGTCTCCTGTGGGGGGAAGTAAGTTTGGTTTTGTCTTGGTGTTCCCATCATAGGCCTCGAGTAATTTCAGTTTTATATGATTGAAACTCTCTTGGTCGCCTGTTCCATCCGGCATGATTAGTTTCTTTTTGAGAAATCCGATTCATAAGAATTTTATTCTTCTCCTTTCGTTCCAGGTATTCCTTCTCGAACCCATCGATTCTCTTACATGCTTCCAGAAGTTCGTCGATGGTTTTAGGGGGGTTGAGATATAGCGCCAGCGCGTACTCTTTCTTTAGACCTCCGATTACAAATTGAAATTTTTCCATCTCTTCCATATTGGGCTGGACTTTGCTGCATTGAAGCAATATATCTTCAGCAAATCGCATCGCGAGTTCATTCCACCCCAGCATTCTGTTCAGTTTGAGCATCATCTCGTCCTTGTTCTCTAGCGACGCGAAGTCCTGGATGAGGCGAGTCTTGAAAATTTCCCAGGTGGCAAGATTGACCTTGTGGAATTCATACCAAGTTTTAGCAGGTCCGACTAGGTTCATGGCGGCGTAGCGGGTGATGATGTAATCCGCCCAGCGGTAAAGAAACCAACTTCTTTAAGAGAAGTGATCCATTGGCGTGGGTCTTCGTCTCCAGCATACTTCCTGATGTTCAAGCTTGGATTAAAGGGTATAGGGTCGAAACCGGCATCTCCACCAGTTGTTACACCTGCCTCGACCGTAGGTGCTTCTAAGGGTTTCTGATCAGCGTTCGCCATCTCATAAAATAAACCAGACCGCGTTCTCATAAAGCAAGCAACTACTATTTATTAATAATGAAAGAAGTTAAACTGATTTAGAGTAACAACGAACTAAACTCAAAAAAAAACAAAAGAAGCTCTATCAACTAATTGTATCTCGCTCTTATATCAAAAGCCTTATTTACATAAATTTCTATTACCAATTATATTTTATACTAATTTACATATTTTTACAAAATAACTATGCAGAGTGTGACAATATATATATATATATTGAATATTTAGCAATCCATAATTAAAAATTATATTTTAAAAAATGCATATATTGGATTTCTAAGTATTTCATTGTTCCAATATTTAGAGGGTCAACTCGCCTCTCTTTATCAGAAACATCCTCGAAAAAGAGAGGCGAGTTGACCCTCGAAATATTGGAGCAATAAAATAATTATAAATCCAATATATGCATCTTTGGTGAATATATATATAGTGTCTAATTTATATACATAATATGTTTATATATTATAATATTGTAGCAAAGTATTCATTATATTTTATGTACAGATTATTAATTTTTTGATATTTATATTATATATTTTTTGCTACTCTGGAAACTTTCCTCATTGCTTCTCTTGTCTTGTATCTTATAAATGTTGAGTTTGTGATAGTGCCTTAAATAAAAATTGCCGTGTCATTCTGAAGTTTGTCTTTCCTAATTTTACGCATGACAATAATTTAAGCGTTATATTAATTATTAAAATATATCACACTGTTTTTCTAATAGCTATTAAGTTGAAAAAGAGAGATTAGAATGGATAAATTTAGTTTGTGTGCAAATATTGTGAGAAAACCCATATGGAGGGCTATGTAAATTTAGATAGGCTACCAGTTTTAAATGCCAAAATAGGGACCATCTCGTTTTAGATTTCAAATCTCCAAAAACAGCTAATAAGCCCAATAAATAATAATTTTGAAGTTGAAGTTGATAAAAGCCAAGATGAAAATGCAGATTTAGGATTATATGATAAAGAAGATGCTCAGAAGTATGAAATACATTTTCAAGTAGCAATTCTATACCATATGCATAAGATCCTAACTTCGAAGGAGAAGTGTAAAAATAGAAATTGATAGAGGAAATTATCAACCATAGTTTAAAAAAAGGATTACCATATATATTTTTACATGTGCGATAACAGCCTACGAATATTATACTTTAAACAGATGAAGGCACCGCAATTAACCTATTTAGTCAAATAAATTGAAAGTGGAATATATAATAACAAGAGGAAGGAATAGTCAAGAAAGGAATAAGCAACAAATAATTAAAAGTTATTTTAAATATATTAAAAAATTCACTAATTATTTACAATATTAATTCAACGAAACAATAACTCTTTTAAAAAAATTGCTCTCAAGTTACTATTAAGGCTTTCACATACAAATGACACATAGATTATTCTATATCCAAGAAATGACGCGAGCTATCAGCAACCTTCCTTTACATGATAAGGAGATGCATTTTTCCTAATTTATCCACCTTATCTCAGTACATTTTCACATTTGTACTACTTTTTCACAAAAATAATTCTATTGCACCAGTTTTTTTTTTTTTTTGGAAAGAACAGTGCCCTTTGCCTTCAAAAAAATGGCTGAGCAAGATTTGGAGAGATAATAGAAACTGGATTTTAATTTATCTGGTTACACCTAGATCTTGGCCTAAACCAATAGTAGTGGTGCCTAAGAAAGATAAGTACATTAACATTTGCTGTAATTTCAAAGTGGCCCTTAAATATTTCAAATCCCCCCATTTATACATTGTATACCCAGAAACATTTTCTCCAAGTTATCAGGCAAGTAATTTTTCACAAAATAGATCTAAGCAGTGCCTGTGTTTGCAATTACAAATAGATAAATCGGTTCAATATTATCTCACAATCAACGCAGATAAGGGTTTAAATTAATTCCGATGAATTCCATTTGGACTTTCAAGTGCAACAGGACATTTTCAATGTATAATGGAGAAATTATTGGACGTATTCTGAGTGTTGATTGTTTATAGATGATATTATCATAACATGATCTTCAGAAGAAGATCACTCATCGAAAATTGAAGAGGTGTTTGAAATATTAAGTACCTATAATATCAGATTGGAAGAAAAATTATTTATTTTTCTAAAGTTAAATTGAATATTTAGGTCATGTTATATTGATAAGGATGTCTTACAACCACCTCGTGAAATGATAGGGCCATTAAAGATGCAGAGTCGCCGAAGAATATTCAAGAATTGCGGTCTCATTTTAGTACTATTGAATTAGTATGGTAAATTCATAAAAGAGACATCTCATTGCTGCTTTTCCCACTGAATCTATTGCTTAAGAAAATTACAAGCTGGTGGTGGAAAAACTAATGTGGAGAATCTGTCAACAAATGCAAAGATGCCTTAACAGCTGAATAATTATTAGTGCACTATGATACCAAGTTGCCGCTATTTATTACCGATAACGCCTCAAGCTATGGAATTGGAACAGTCTTGGCGAATGTTATTGAAGATAAAGAAAAGCAAGTATTTAAGGTTTCCAGGAACTTTTAAAAGGCAGGAAGCCCCCATTATTTAAAAATAGACAAAGAAGCTTTAGCAATAATTTATGAAGTAAAAATATTTATAAATTTATATATAGAGGGAATTTCATTTTATTCTGATCATAAGGACAGTAGAATTACATATAATCTTAAAAGCTTATGTTCATAGTTTACTTGAAAACCATTTCTAAAATTCCTACCTTCAGTGTTGCATATATAAGCAGAATCATCTAATACAGTATTAGAGCTCTGAAAAGTGATCTGATAAATTAAATTGGTGAAACCGCTGGGAGGGTTCACTAATGATGAGCCAAGCTCTCTCAACATTTTTGATCACAGTAAGAACCGTAGAAGTTTGTTTTATGTGTAAAGGCGGCTTTCGTGCTTTAATGTTTTTCTTTCTTATATATAGGTGACCCATTATTGAACTATAATTAATTTATGTACAAGACACTACAATCAAAAGGTCTGTTCAGTAATTTCCCGGAAAGTAAAATATTATTTGAAATACGAATAATGAAATTTTTTGAAAACCAATTCTAATAAATAAAAAGCTTGAGCAACACGGTAATATATAGCATCACGATTTTGCACGCTCAGCACCTGAATAAAAAAATTCCATTTATAACACTTCAAGTAGTCACTTCCATTTTTATGGATTCAAAAACTGAATTATAAAATTTCGGTTCAAAATCGGTATTCTGTACTCGAAACTCATCAAATTTATCAAAAATAACCTTCAGCGATAGCCATTTAAAAAATAATTCGTATATGAATGGTATTCACAATTTAAAAATGGCAGAGAATCAGTGGACGATGATGCGTACGTTGACTGGTTAATCCTTCACATGATTCCTGAAAACACAAATTTGAGAATTCAATAAAGAAAAATAAATTAATTCCGCTATAAGACATCGATATATAGAAACTGGGATATCTAAAGTTGGAATGATAATCAAAGAAAATCTGCAGTTGAGAAAGACACCCCGCCAAATTTGTTCCTAATATGCTAGTATTCGAAAAAAAAAGATCGTGTTGATACCTGAATAAACAACTTGAAATGGTTGAATAAAGCCTTTATTGGAAGGGAAACATAATAACTGAAGATTAAACTTAGGTTTGGAGGCATGATCACGAAACTGAATGTCAATACATGGTGTGGAAAGGAAAATATGAGCCAAAACGAAGAATTATCGTCTTTGCAAGTCAAAAACTAAGGTTTTCTAGTGTCATTCTTCGACATTAAAAGAATTGTACTTTATAAATACCTTGAAGAAGGGCAATAATGAATAAGGAAGTTCATTCAAACATTCTGAAACGTCTATGCAATTCAATTCATCTTCAAAGAAAAAAAGTGGGATTTCCAAATCTGGTTTCTCCATCTCGACAACACGCTGCTATATCTGTGCTGAATATTTTAGCTAAGACAGAACTCGAATACTTTACCAACCTGCTTACTCTCCAGACTTGAATCCTTATTACTTTTTTTCTATTCCCAAAATCAAATGGGCTTTGAAAGGGAATGTTAATGACACTAGAGAAAATATCATTGCAGAATATCGAAAAGGTATTCAAGAGCATCCTGATAGATGACCTTAGTAAATTTTTGAAGAATGGGAAAAAACGATGGAAGATGTGTTTGAATGAGAAGGAAGATTATTTTGAAAAATACTGATACAATATTATCAGTCTCACTATTTTTCTAATTTTTGGCTTTACCAGGAAATTATTGGACGGACCTTGTAATTGAAAATGCACTCAAAATATATTCGGAAACATTTTAATCAAGAATTATAGAATAAAAAGAGTTGATTTGTTCGAGAAGATCCACAAGGCAAGAACCTGCCTGCCACATTCTTTCATATATGTGAAAGAGCTTTATAAATATTTGAAAAGGCAATGCTTATATATTATCAAGCCATAACAATTAATAAACGCAAATTCTACATCCTTGTATACTATTCACACATCGTTCGGAGGAGATTTATAGAATCGTCAAAGTCGTGGTCCATTTGGATGAGAGAAGCGAAGACTAAAACGCGGTTGACTTCTCACTCACCTTTTCAGTGATACGCCTACCTATGCACGGTGGATTCTGTGGTCACTGAACATGCGTCGGACCTGGAGGCTGTTGGGTTCTGCGCTGACAAAGTATACGAGCTCCATCTATGCTTCCTTCCTCTAATGAATCTGTATAAGACTGGTGGTCTTAATAAAGCTGTATGTGTGTATACTATTTATAAATAATAAATAATTTATATATAAATAAAAAAATAATAATAATCATCATCATCAAGATAATGGAATGTTTACCGTATAGAGCAACCCCTCAATTTGTACGTATCGATGTAGAAATGACATTCTCTTCGCGCCACTTATTCTGTTTATTTGATTTGGTACTTCCTCAACCCGCGTTGAAGCGTGAAGTCGCGCCCTCTGTTGTACTTATATATCGCCGTGGGTCGGGGCGGTACCACATTGGTCATGGGTCCTTCCCAGTTGCTACTGCTCTTACTGGTAGGTTATCTACAACTTTCTCGCTCTCTCCAAAACTATGAAATACGTTTGTCGCCTTGTCCTACACTATGGAATATATAATTTACTTTCTTTCCACTTAAAATGCCTTTAAACTTTCTCTCATGTGCAATTTTTCTTCGATCTTCGATTCCAATACCTTTAAATGTCAATTTCTTCAAGTTTTCTCCTACACATTGGATCGTATTCAGAACTTTCTACTAGACTTGGCGATATCATTGGGACTTCCATCTGAAAGGATTATATTTATATATCTTCATGTTTTCTTTCTAACTTTGGAACGTCTATGTTTTTTGAAAATGAATGTTTTTTACACTAAAGAAAACATCATTGTGGAATCGAAAAGGTATTGTAGAGCATCCCGAAATATTGGATAGTAATTGATTCTTTTTATACAATACTAGCGGATGTACCCGGCTTCGCCCGGTTTTACTCGAGTAAAGGTTTGTCTAACGAACATCCGTTAAAACGATTCTCTATAAACTTATTTAAAAAATAATAGATATATTTTGATAATTTGATACTCGTAAATTTGAATCTCTCGATAAAGTGAACATTTTTTCCCGGTCCCTTGAAAAATACTCGAAAAGTTGAATAAAATCATTATTAATTGGTTCCCTCGGTAATTGAAAGCTAAAAGAATAGTATCTTGCCTTGGAATTGTATCATTATTCTTGTCTCAAAGAAATTGCCGTGTCATCCTGAATTTTGTCTTTCCTTATTTTCTACATTACAAAATCATCGTATCATCATGATAATATTTAGAGCAGATTGTTGAATTATAACAGATAAATTAGAATATTTATCTTCATTATTTTTTAGGCGAAAAGTTATTTCAAAAAATTTTATTTGCTAGACACCTTCCCAGTACTATACTAAATAACTTCCCAAAGTTTCATGGCGTTCCAATGAGTGGTTTGGTCAGGCATAAAGGACAGACACACACACACATACATTCATTATATATATATATGATATTTCTCCGAATATTTACAATTTCTACTCTATACCTTAAAATATTTGAAAAAGAAAGAATAAATAATATTAAGGTAAGGAGTTTCTTTTAATTTTGATTTCACAAGCTTTAGAGCAAAGTTTCTGCTCTTCGACCGGCAAATACTTCTATGTACAATAAAAAATGTACTTTGTACAAAAATAATAGGAAAAAAATGTGTTATTGGTTTGTGCTCTCTTTTTCAATTATTTCTGTACAAAGTTCATCTTTATATTATACGTAGAAATATTTACCCGTCGAAGAGCAGAAATTTTGCTCGAAAAGCTTGCGAAATCAAAATTAAAATAAACTATCTTAATATTATTTATTCTTTCTTTTTCAAATAATTTATAAATAACTATTGTTCACTCCCTTAAAATATGTTGAAAACTTTGTTTAAAACCTCTTTAAACACTAATTGTAGAAATTGATCTGCTTATAAAATCACTTCGACGAGAGATTCTCTACATTTGAGTATTCAAAACACCAAAATATCCATAGTATATTGTATTCTTTTTTTGAAGAAATTAAAGAGAAGGCTTTTTCATTACCTATATTGATAGTTTAAAAACATAAAATATACACGTTCCTGTTTCACTTCTATATATTTATTAGTTAACGGTTCATATTTTATATTATATACAAATCAACATGGTATTTATACCAAGTTCTTCGAAATATATTTGATCATGTGCAAAATAGACATAGATTACTCTTGATAAAATTCATAGAAAAAAATTTAAAATGTATCCTTCAGAGTGTAACACTCAGATTCCAATTAGTGGTTCAGCCACAACAATATTTACAATTTTTACAAATAAATAAATTTGAATCGCAACGTTCTACGATATAGTAGATTATCGCAGAAAACTGTGGCATAAATTGATAATGTAACAAATGATAATTAAAATAACAAATAGGTAAATTAAATATTTGGAGCTGTATTATTTTCATGGGCTGATTTTGTGACTTCTAGATATATTAAAGTAATTAACATTTTGATATAGCACTTTGTTATAGGGTGATTTCAGAGCAGGTAGTTTTAATTTAATTATTTGGAAAAAATATTGGTTTATAATTAGTGTAGTCGTTAGTAGAGAGTAATCTAGACTTCATGAAATCAATATGAAAAAAAACTGACCGATAATATTCAGAAAAATCTCGACTTCGAATCAACGACTATCTCCCTAAGTGAACACCTTTCTAGAAATAAGGATGGACTTATCCTGTCCTTCGTGAGATATTACCAAGAAAGACTGAAAGTATGCATGTCTTTAGGCACTGTTCTGTTATCAGATGATCTGCTGCACTTAAGAATGCATTTTAAATTATAGGTATTGAGAATATAGTTATATAGAAAGACATTATGATAATAATAGAACACGGAACTGTCTAATGCTTCGGGCACACCCATCGGTTTCATTTAAAAGCTCACCAATCTGCTTAACAATAATGGATCCCCTGCACTTGTTTCCTGTTATGATCCTGAAACGCTGAGGAGCGCGATTACAGGGCTCTTAAAAACAGCGGCAGACCAATCTATACAAAACGACCTTACAAGAATGGATAGATCTAAGCTATACTCTCACTACAAAGACATTCACATATCTTTCATGACGGAGGGATACCTTTTAGGGGGTTTTCCTTTCCCGGTTGTAAGACTACTCGCACAAGTTAGAATACTTTCAAGTTTTTTTTAGAGAAAACCACACCAAGATGCTCTGCGGTGAGGACCCGATTTGTACCTTCTGTAATTCAGAACTAAAAAATGAAATCACTCACATTATTTTTGATTTCTCTGCTCTGAAAGAAGAAAGAAGAACCCTTATGCTCAAAACTGGACAACTCTGTGCTTCACTTCCATCAATAATTGACAATATGACCAGAATAAGTATATTGCTACGCGTTTTATGGTTTCCACAAGTCCATATCTCAGAAGAAGGCCAAGTGACACTCACTTCTCACTTTCTTACTGCTACTCTTTTTGTGTTGTTTTTCTTGCTTCCCTCTTTCTCTTTCTTGTTTTTTTCTTTTTTTTTTCTTTTTCTTCTGTATATATCGTTATTTCCTTTGTCTCACTGTTTTGTTCTTATGCATACCTCTGGTGAATCCTGTATAGGGTCAGTGACCCTAAATAATGGCTTTTTGTTGTTGTTGGTGACATCATGATAATAGAATACCTTCCTGAACAATATCTTTATGAAATAAAATAAAATCGATATAGTTAAAACCCAGTATTGTTTCAATTAGAAGTCAGGAGTAGGCTTGTTTTTTTGAGTGATCACTAATAGACAAGTAAACTGAATATAAAGGTAGATGTTATTATACTTGTATACTATGAAAGCCCTTTAAGAAATCATTAGAATATTATAACATTACATGATTGGTGTCCAGCTGGTCGTGGTGGGTCACGCCTACCCCCACCACGGGCACCACTACGAGAAGGGAGGAGACGACCATCACTCCTCGCACCACGGCCACGACGACCACAGCGGCCACAAACACGGCCAACACTCCGGTGGATACTCCGACTACAAGGACGACTCTGACTACAAGGGCCATTCCTCCCACGGGGACTCCTACGGCTCCTATGGGTCGGGCAAGAAACATGGTTCAGATGGCTTCTCTTTTCACCACTCCTCCGGTGATGACAGCAGCTACAAGAAGGGCGGAGAAGAATTCGGCAAGCACCACATGGTACAGGAGGGACTGAACCATGGCAGCGGTGGGGCAGCACATGGGGCCTTCGGTCATGACAAGCATGGAAGTAAGGGCAGCAAATCTGGCAAGGTGGGAGGTGATTTCTACAAGAACAAGGAACACAAGAACAAGGGCTTCAAGAATGTCTACCACAAGGAAGAATATGGTGATCAGAAGACCTACAACGATGAATTTGAGGATAGCGATTACAAGAAAAATCACGCCGACCACGAAGATTACTATGACAAGGATGAAGGCAAGTACATGAAGGAGGACAACGACAAGCATTACAAGACGGCCAAGAAACACGGAGAGGACTACCACAAGGAAGGAAAGAAGGGTTACGATTCTCACCACGGCAGCGGATACAAGAAAGGAGGGAAAACACCACAACAGCGAGGATTCCCTCAAGAAAGACGGAAGCACCTATCGCAAGAAGAATTTTGATGACTCTAAACATAAGCACGGTGATCATCTTACAAAAAAGGCAGCAGTGGCTCTGGGTACAAAGATGGGTCTAGCTATGGAAAGAGGCTTGGCGGAGATCAGTACAGGAGTTCTGTATATAGTGATGAGGAAGATGGAGGCTACGGAGCTGTAGGCGATGGAGCTCATGGAGCTGGAGGCTATGGCGGACACGATGAAGGTATCAGTAACGGAGGCCATGAAGAAGGTGGCTATGGAGGCGATGGATACTCCAAGGGAGACTATGCCATCGATATCCCTGGAGTTGGAAAGAGTACCCATGGGGGAGACTATGGCTCTTATAGTACTGGAGGTAAAGGAGGGTATGAGAAGGATAATGACAGTGGAAAGGGGGCCTATGGGCATGCAAGTTATGATGATGTAGTTAGAGGAAAATACGAAGACTATGGGAAAGGTAAGCATTTACTTGGATACAGTGATGCAGGAAAGGGTGGTTATGGACATGAAGGATATGCTGAATCAGAAAAAGGAGCCTATGGACATGAGGGCTATGTTGATGCAGGGAAGGGCATATATGGACATGGATATGCTGATGTAGGAAAAGGAGGTCATGGACATGGCGCCTATATCATTGATGAAAGCTCTGTACATGTAGCTGATGGAGGAAAAGCAGGTTATGGACAAGAGGCTTACGTTGAGGCAGGAAAAGCTGGCAGCTATGGAGATGCTGGTATGGTAGTGATCGGAAAACTGTCTACATTCTGGAGGACCATGGAAATGTAGGCTATACAACTCCTGTAGTTAAAGGAAGCGGGTATGTAAATAGAGGATATGTGGACGGCGGTAAGATGGCCTATGGTACGGTAGGACATGCTGGAGGCAAGGGAGGCCAAGCCGGTCTCTACAGCGGGCATGTCCAGGTAGAGATGCCTGCAGGACTTGGCCATGGCTACAGCCTGAACGTCGGACCTGCCGATGGGAACCATGGTGCTACGAGGCATCACGTCTACTTCCGTCAGGATAGAACTACTACTGAACTGCAAATATTGTACATTCTGTATTTATTATAATAATCAAATGTTTTATTTTTATTCGACCATTAAAAAAGTGTGATTTTTTTATAATTTGAAAGTACACCAGTTTCCTTTCTACATTCTCAAACTTATTTGAATACTGAGCGTACCTTTTTTTTCAATATAATTTATAATTTTTTTTTGTCTCCAGAAATGCGATAAATTTCATGTAAAGCCCAATGCACATAGAATATGTAGAAGTACAATATTAACCGATATATATATATATATATATGTATATGTTGTAAATAATTTGACTATATTATTTTCTACATAAATTATAATTTTATCAATACTTTATTGTTTATTTCATAGATGAACTCTGTGACGCCGCGAAGTCCAAACGGCGCTTATGTACACTGCGTGACATTGAAAATGGAACACCAAGAAATAGTGGCCAGAAAGTGATGAAACTCGGCAGACAGAGAGAGACAGGGACGAACAATAAGTGATCTTTATTTCAAAATGATAGTCATAATACAGAGCGAGAACGGCGTCGGCTTAGTAGCAAGTAGGACCACCGCGGACGGCGATGCACGCAGCAACACGTCTAGGTAGAGAGTCAATCAGAGTACGGATGGCGTCCTGAGGGATGGCTCTCCATTCCCTCTCAACCATTTGCCACAGTTCGTCTTCTGAACGCGGCTGTGGCAAGGCATGCAAACGGCGTCCAATGATGTCCCAGACGTGCTCG
>CP092864.1:181100705-181168049 GCA_030710605.1 Cordylochernes scorpioides
GGGTGTCAAAGGTTTGGGAACCCAACGGGCAGAAAGCTTCCTGAGGCCCAAGTGTTCTCTCATGATCCGATTTACTGTTGTTTTTGGAATACCCAAGGTCTTTTCTCTATTCAACGAACTGTCATTATTTTGTCCAACATAACCAAATCATGTATCTTGTCGATGTTTTATTGAGTCACTGATTCAACAGCTCTTCCTGGTCGATGCTCGTCTTCGTTGCTGATCCCCCCTATTTTAAACGCAGCTACTTAATTTTTACTGTTCTATAGGAAGTAGAATCTTCCTTTAATGTATCCACCATATCCTCATAGATTTCCTTCCTCGACAATCCATTCTTACAAAGATCCTTTTATTACAGCACGAATCTCGTTTGTCTCCATTTTAGATGATTCCAGTTTCTTGTCCTCTTTCAGAACCTATATTTAAAAAAAACGGTTAGTTGTAGAAACTTAAAAATTCACATATCTTTATACAAGGCTTTAAGGTATATTTGGTGAAATTTATTAGTTTCTAATATTTCGTTCTCATGGTCGGGCCACGGACTTATAGGACACTCCTCGTAGATAACAGAAAGCAACTGTGCGTGATAGAGCCAAAATCCAAAGAAAATTTGAGGAAACTCGTTTTTGTACTATTAGATTTGTATTGAATTTGAAAGCGGAGAGAGAAAATATCAAATTAGTTTTATCCTCAACCCTAAGTAGAGTTAAAGAATATAAGAATTGTTTTCCGATGAGTAAACCTATCTTAAATGCTCTCCGAAGTAAACGCTTTATTTGATATGCCTGTAGGATAAAATAGGAAAGTTTGGGGGAAAACGGGAATCGATTGCTGCCAATTTTTCATATAGATGATGCTGACACCTTGTCAGAACTACTTTTATGGCCGTAAGTCTTAAATACATCTAAAATCTAGTTTTAAATATAATTCTGTCGATTTAAACGTTTATCAAAACAAAACCTGGATTAGCACATATTCATAGTGCTTATTAATTTAATAACTAGCAACACAACTGAGGGCAATTAATACTCCAACAAGACTTAGCACCCTGAAATGAATTTTGGTTAGAATGTGGCAAAATTCCCAACTTAAAAATAGCAGGAATCTCTTCTGTCTTAAATACAATAGAGAATATTTTAAGGTAAATAGAAAAAAATATATAAATTTCAAAACAGAACTGTCCCCATAATTACAAGAAAAACTTGAAACTACCATATTAATTTAAGAATTAATTTTTCTTGAAATCTTGTGACAATCGTTTCAACTCCTCTCTCTTTCTCTATGCACAAAATTTCCAATTAGATTAAATCCCATGGATATCCAAATTATATTTTGAGATGAGATCATTATTGATTAATCAATCACTTTTGAGCACCAAAATCATGAAGTTAAAAACAAAATATTTATGCCAGTACAGAAAAATAAAATATTGTAACCAAGTATTTATTATTTTATTATTTTTATTAACAGAGTGGTCATTTTCATGCTTATATTTTGCTACTCGGTAAATTCCTCTCATGGCTTATCTTTTGTTTACCTTTCATAGTTTGTCCTTGCTTGAAATAAATTTTGTTTCCTCCTGAAGTTTTTGTCTTCCCTAATTTTCCACGTGGCAATATTAACACTCAATATTTCAAATCATTTCAGAAAAAAAAAACTCAATTTCAATCCTCACATAGATTTTATAATAAATAAAGCAAATATAAAAAAAAACTGCTACTGTCAATTTGCGGAAAATCTTGAGGTCTGAGTACCCATAAGAGACTTACATTATACAAAACAATATTTAAGCCAATGATTTCTTATGGATCGGAGATCTATTATATATTCGTAAATAGGTAAAATTTAAATAAAATTCATTTCAATACCAAATGCTATTATGGTGCACGCAATCATATAAAACGACGCGTTCTAATTGCATACATAAATATAACCAAAATGCCTCTGCTTAACGGTTTTATTGAATCCAAAGATATGAAATATGAATTGAATAAATTAACTTTAGAAGAAAAACAAAAATACAATGTTGATGTCCCAAGCATAATAACGGATTTTATTGAAGTTAAACTGGCTACATTGAAGAACAACACAAACGAAACTTTTCAAAGCTTCTTCCCTAACAACATACCAATATATTTCCGGCCAAACTTTCATAATTCTCAATTCATTTCTAATAATGAAAATTTCAAAAGTTTACTAAAAAGAATTGAAGCAGTGGAATACTCGAGTTGTTTTTGCGGTCATGAGGAACAAACCTCAATGCGTCTTTTACTGGATTGTCCTGTTTTTCAAGATTATAGAATCGACAATAATTTAATAGTAACCGATCCAAGTATTTTCATTTCCAGTAAATAAATGTATATTAAATTTAATACATTTGTAGATATATTAAAAATTATATAGCAACAAATATATTTTAAGAAACTGCCAATTTATTATGTTAATTTTATATATATTCCTGACATTCATTTATTTGTACAAAGTTCTCTATTCTCGTTTTTTTTCTCTCTCTCTCGGCTGTGTGAGAGATTGAGATGGAAGCAATGGAAATCTACAATGAATTTTCGGTACTGGCGGAGAGCCAGGTTAATGATAAGCATGATGGTGGTACTCCCACCCAGCAAAATTCTACCATTGCCGAGAAATCGGCGGAAGACATTTCCAAGATTGATTTGAAAAATACTACTTCAATCAAGCTAACAAACGGCGAATATGTAAATCAGGCCGCTATAAAAAAACAAGCCTATGCAAATTGGGCGGAAAGAATGTAAGCTTCGGATAAGGAATTGGATTGTAAAATTCCCAAATCCAACAAAAGAAAAGGCCGAGAATCGCCGACCCAGCCAACAAAAGTGGCAAAGGCTGAAGCCATCGCAGCCAGGCCATCACTACAACCGAGGCTGGAAATAAAAATGCTGTCACACATATAAGAACTAGCAGACAGCAACAAGAACTAGCCAAAGCGAGGTCGGCAGCGGCAACATTCAACCAGTGCTGCTTCATCGAATGGAGCCCGGACTTCCACCTAGTCCAGTACATGAAAGCGCTGGACCAGATGCTGGGGAAATATTCAGTTTACCAGCTTATGAAGATGTCCGGCCATGTCCTGGTAGGACTTTCCAGCACTGAGAAGGACGAAAGCATAATCGAGGAGAGCCTCAGCATCGCCAGCACACTCCTGCGAGCCTTCCCTTACAGGAAGAGGGCTGAGAAGATCATTATAGGCAACCTTCCTATTGCCGTCAAAGATGAGGACATCGTTGCGGCGCTAAGGCCTTACTGCAAAGTGGCCTCGATGGCCTACGAAGTAGTAACCTGCGAAGGTTACTCCTGGACCCCGGGCAGTAGGGAAGCCTTTGTCCTTCTGAACGAAGGACGGAAACTCCACCAGCTCCCTGCCAAATTGGTGATTATCTTCAAAGGAGAATCAACACCCGCCTAAATCACCTACGGCGTAAGGTGTAGCAAATGTCACCGCCAAGGAAATCGGCGAGCAACCTGCCCCTTGGTAACCCCCCAGAGCCGTACTGCCCATCTTCAGGACAACCAGAGTGGACCGCTGTCGACAATTCCATCTTCCCAGCCCACGTCCTCGCAAAATTTCGCAGCGCCCACATCGGCTGCACTGGGTCCAGATACCACTAGGCAGACCCCTTCGAGACCTTCCAGCCCTGCTACATCATCGCCTGCGGCGAACCTTTCTACGCCTCCTCAGGTGACTCCGATCACTGAATCATCTGCTTCAGAGCCCAACGCCAACCGGTTGACGCAACTACAAGCGGCTTATTTGGCCTCAAGTTATAGGAGCAGCGTAAAGACCCCAGCGCCTGCTCCCACCATCACTATAGCTGCACCTCCACCTGCAGCATCCTACCACCCTGCGCCAGAGGCTGCCCCGGTGCAGATGACCCTCACACCAACAGCCCATAAGGACAAAAACCCCGAGACTGCACCCCCACCAGCATTCCGGAATATTTCAATGCCCAAACTGAAAAGCCTTCTCGGTACGCTGAGGATATGGTCGAAAAGCTTTTTTTTATAAACTGAACTCTCGCTTAGTCCTGCGTCCTTTGGAAAATCAAACAGAGATAGTTGTACGTGCGGTTTCTTACAGCCAAGAAAAGGAGGAAGTCCTGGTCAGCCTTACGCCCGATGAAAAGATCATTCTCGCGGAGCTCCTCGACCGTGCAATAGCGAGTATTGGGGACAGTGACCACTACATAACCCAGAAGCTATCAGATTTTAAGGTGGCTTGTGAAGCTCAATTCCAGACGTCCTTTCATTGAGGGTTCTGCCTGATGTATATATATATTTAATTTTGATGATTTTAATTTTTGTTAATTTTTCCCCCTGATTTGTGCAGATTTTTGCACTTTGACATTGTATTATTGACAAGATGTCAATAAAGTATGTGAATTGTCAATTGTCTCTCTTTTTCCTTGTTAATATAATATGACAAATTTTTCACGATCTACAATTATTGTAAATATATATATATAGATAATTGTGAAAGAATACATGTATGACAGCGCAAGTGTTCCTAGGGGGACATAGCGCTTTAATTTGAAATAAATAAATAAAAAGCTTTATTTTTTTATTTTTGGCTTAAATAAAATATTTTAACTTTATATTGTAACAGGATATACTTGAGGCCTTGAGTATCACAGTATATCATTACACATGTAGGATTAGTTGAACTTTACACTCACAATGTGACATAGGCCCGCTTGGTTACTTGCACATGGAATGACATCGAAATAATATTTTTAATTGTTTAGTCCCCATTTTTAACCATCTGGCTTAAGGTTGCCGTGACCACCATAACTTAAGAATATAATTTTAG
Organism: Cordylochernes scorpioides; assembly: GCA_030710605.1. Taxonomy (NCBI): domain Eukaryota; kingdom Metazoa; phylum Arthropoda; class Arachnida; order Pseudoscorpiones; family Chernetidae; genus Cordylochernes; species Cordylochernes scorpioides. The sequence continues at coordinate 181,105,549 of CP092864.1, forward strand.
AATAGGTGTCGAAATAGATATCATAACCAAAGGTATATGCAGATGACCTATCTGATTTTGTCAAAAGTGGGTAGGTGCTGAATTTACAAACCAAATATTTTAGATGACTTTAGATGGCATATGTACTGTTTGAAGTTAAATAGGTTCTCTTTTATATTTTAAAATATGAATTCAACTGTCAAATTTATAATTGTGTTTATATTATACGAAATTCGTACAAAGAATTGATTTTTAGGAAGGTTTTTTACAAAGTGCAGCCGTTTAATAAAAATTGTCGAAATTTGTTATTAAGTAGTTTATTTTTAACTCTTGAGTAAAAAGCAAAAAGTATTTCACAATTAATATAAAATTTATCAAATCAATCTTATAATATAAGTTTATCCTATATTATTATATGACTGATAAAAATAAATACATTGATTTTTACAGATAATGTTCATAAGAGCTAATAAAAAGTAACACATATTAATTTTAAAAGAAGCCAATGCGTGGCGTCGTAAAAATAATAGTCAAAATATTCATAATAAAACTATATACGAGGTGTGTTTATAAAGTATCGCGACTTTTGTGTTTTTTCAAAAATTATTTATTTATTCATGAATACATATTTTGTCCCCTTCAAAGTAATCCTCATGAGATATTATACACTTGTGCCAACGATTTTTCCAATCTTCGAAGCACTTCAAAAAATCATTTTTAAAAAATCTTTTTCAGCTCCTCCTTCAATGCCGTCTTTATCTCGTCAAGCGTAGCGTAACGTCGTCCTTTCATGGGCCTCTTCAGTTTAGGGAACAAGAAAAAGTCACAGGGGGCCAATTCTGGGGAATACGGTGGCTGCGGCATCATTAGTGTGTTGGTTTTGGCCCAAAAGTCGCGCACAAGCAACGATGTGTGAGCAGGGGCGTTATCGTGGTGCAAAAGCCAATTTTTGTTCTTCCACAAATCCGGGCGTTTCTGGCGGATTGCTTCGCGCAAATTGCGCATAACTTGCAGGTAATATTCCTTATTGACCGTTCTACCCTGTGGCAAGAACTCATGATGCACCACGCCCCTGAAATCGAAGAAAACTGTCAGCAAATATTTCACATTCGACCGAACTTGGCGCGCTTTTTTCGGTCTTGGTTCGTGCGGCAGCTTCCATTGAGATGATTGAGCTTTGGTTTCCACGTCATAACCATAAACCCATGCTTCGTCACCAGTTATGACGTTCTGGAGCAAATTTGGGTCGTCGCGGACAGAGTCCAACATCTCATTAGCAATGTTCATGCGATGCTGTTTTTGGTCGCAATTGAGCAATTTTGGTACGAATTTCGCGGCGACCCGTCTCATGCCAAATCATTGATAAAAATCGAATGGCACGAGCCAATCGATATGTTTAGGTCCTCAGCAACTTCTCTAACGGTGATTCGACGATTGGCCAATATCATTTTCTCCACTTCATCAATTTTTTCGTCTGTTGTTGAAGTGCTCGGGCGTCCGGCACGCTCTTCGTCGTTCACATCTTCTCGGCCTTCTGAGAACATTTTGTACCACCGATAAACGTTGCTTCGGTCCAAGGTAGCTTCTCCGTATGCCACAGTCAACATTCGGAATGCATCCGCGCACTTAATTTCGTTTTTCACACAAAATTGATACAGGTTCTTTGATCCATTTTTTTAATAGGTAAAAATCGAAGACGATCCAAAACACCTGCAAGCAAAGCAGCTGTCAACAATTAAGTGAACATTCAAAATGGCCGAGCTTGTCGGCATAAGTGAGAGACATGAATACCAACATAAAGCCACAAAAATATCGAAATTCGAATATACGTAACCCGCGAAAATTCAAAGGTTGCGATACCTTTTGAACACACCTCGTATATACTGGAATAGAATATATTTTAAAATAATGTATGGTAAAATATATAATGGCCTTTTGGCATAATCAACTTTCATTATAAGTAATTTGTTGCAATTAAAATAATGTCCAAAGAAAAATGCTCTCATCAAATTCTCAGCTCCGATTTATTAAAATCGTTAATATTTTATCCTTTACAAAACACATTCATATTTATATGCAAAAACATTTCCTTTAAAACAACTTGATTCTCTATAGGCTATATTGGATATAAAAATAGCCATACCGAATATTTAAATTTGTTGAAACATAATATAGAAAATTTAGTTTTAAACGTCAACCTTTTAATATTATGGTCCTAATATACCCCGCCAAAAGCACCCATAAGATACCATGAGAAAATGTTCAAATTTGTCCAAAAGGAATCATCTAATAATTAGAAACTATTACATAATAATAGCTTCATAAAAAAAATATACAGATATCTATTCAATATATGTAAATTTCCTATATATTAATATATAATTTAACACGTTTCTGGAGATGAGTTCCTTTTGATTTTTTATTTGTATCCTCAAGTTTTCGGGCATTTCCACCCTTCTACCTAAGTAAAAAATGAACAATAAATAAACTCTGCTAGACACTAACCCTTAGTGTCTAACTTTGTTACATTATGGTTCATTTTGTACTCTTGTAGAAGGGCGGAAATACACGAAAGCTTGAGAATGCAATTAAAAATCAAAATAAACCTATCTCCAGAAACCTGTAGCATTATTTAATTAAAAGATATCTATTGTTGAAAGGAAACAAAATTTGTATTTTCGGAGTTCTTTAGATCTTATGCTCTCTCCCTTTTTTTTTTTTTTTTGCACAGGGACAAATCATTTTGATCTGTATGATTACAATGCATAGAAAAGAAAAACACAAAAATATATATTCTTATAGTATGAAATGGGTGGAGTTGAATGTCATCCTTCCATAAAGAAACAAAAGGTGTGGATAAGTTTGCATGTAGCTAATCGATGTAAGGGGCTGATATCCATGTAGCGACACGTCAATTTGTGACATATCAGTGTAGAAATGACAATCTCCCCGTGACACTGATTTTCTTTATTTGGCGTTTTACTTCCTCAAACCGCGTCGAGGCGTGAAGTCGCGCCCTCTGTCGTCCTTATATATCTCCGTGGGCCGGGACCTCGTCACATTCGACATGGGTCCGTCACCGCTACTACTGCTCCTACTGGTAGGTTGTCTTCAACTCTCTCCTGAAATTAGGAATATGTCTATGCAGCTTTCTTCTACACTCTAGAATGTATTTTATTTGTACTTTCTCCTACAATTTGAATGCCCCTTCAGCCTTCTCCTTCAATTCGATATATCTCAGACACTTTCTCCTGTACTTGAAACGATCTTGATATTTTCTACTACACTCTGGAATGTATTTGATTGGTGCTTTCTCCTACACTTTGAAATCTCCCTGCAGCCTTCTCCTTCAATTCGATATATCTCAGACACTTTTTCCTGTACTTGAAACGATCTTGATATTTTCTACTACACTCTGGAATGTATTTGATTGGTGCTTTCTCCTACACTTTGAAATCTCCCTGCAGCCTTCTCCTTCAATTCGATATATCTCAGACACTCTTTCCTGCATTAAAACGATCTTGATACTTTCTCCTACATATTCAGATATCTTCAGAACTTTTAAATATACTTTCAAATGGCTCTTACAGTTTCAAATATAATTTTTAATATCTTTATACTTTTTAATGCACTTTGAAATGTCTATAAAACTTTCTCCTTCACCATGGAATGTCCTTGTCTTTTCCCCCTTTCTTCTACACTTTAGAAAGTCTCAGGTTTTTGTCCCATCTCAAATACATTAAACTGTCTCTTCGACACTTTTCTTACAGTATTTTAAATTTATCTTGCGCTCTCTTTTTCTCCTACACTTTGGTATATATCGTGAAATTTCACACACAATTTATCTTTCTCTCATAATACGTTGACAAGACACGCAATAACATAAATTTATTATTTTATGAATTCAATTCTAATAATTATTTTGTTCTTTTGCCTATATATCTGCAATACCAAATTCTGATATTATTTACGATGGCTAAGGAATAATTCAGCGATCATATCTACAATTTTGTAGTCTTGTCTTAACTGTTTCTTCAAAACTATTACGGCCTTTATCTGTATAGGTTTTCGTCTTTTCTCCTATCTGAGTTTACATAAATTATTCTACTTTTTCTAGAATCTCTCCTTGGTATTCATCATGTGACAAAGCACATAATGGCGAATGGTATATTTTATGCACTTGAAGATTAATAGAGTTGAAAATATGCAAAATATATTTTTATTTTAGGAAAAATATAAATATATAAAAAATTATATATTGTGATAGGAGAAAAGTAAATTTTATATTAACTAATTTTTATCCAATATATTGAGATAGTTATTATATATATATATATATTTAAAATTCATCTTTTAATTAAAAAGTCATATATTGGATCAAAAAATAATATAATTATTAATATTTCAGTTGGCTGAACGCCAACCTTCTCAAGGTATAACAAAATATTTATGTCAACAACAAACTGAGCCTCACATGACGTTATGTGGCGGCTTCAAGTGAGTCAGTCAGAAAAATTGTCTGAAATAATTTACAATAAGCGCGGCATCTGATGAGTGACAATCTCCCTAAGTGAACATTTTAAATAAAAATAAACTTCCCTAAACTACAGAGAAATTACCAGGATAGGCCAGAGGTATGTGTGCCGTAAGGCTCTAGTCTCTCATCATATGATCTGCTTCACTTAAGCAGGGGTTTCAAATTATATTTTTATAAATATATTCAGTCTATTGAGAACTTTGTAGGTGAGGGAAGCACATTCTTCAAGGGTTGGGGCGCCACAACAAATGTCGTCAATGTAAACAACCACTCTGAGTTCCAATAAATCAGCCAACATCTCGCTCATAACCCTTTGAAATCTAGGAGGTGAATTTTTCCACCCGAACGGTAGTCTCTTAAACTCATAAAGTCCATCAGGTGTTACAAAAGCAGAGAACTTTCTCGTGGCTTTAGTTAGACCGACTTGCCAAAACCCATCCTTCAAATCAATTTTTGTAAAGTATCGACAACCCCCAAATTTATTAATGATTGAGTCGATTCTAGGAAAAGGAAAAGGGTCCAAAAAAGTATCTTTATTCAACTGTCGATAGTCAATACAGAGCCGGTAGGACGAGTCCGTTTTAGGAACTAGAATACAAGGTGATGCGTACTCAGAAGTAGAAGGAGTAATAATATCCCCATCTAGCATCTCCTTGATTTTTCCAGCAGTCCATGCTCTCTTGTGATCTGACATAGGGTAAGGTTTACACGCCACGATGTTATTATTGGGCTTCAATAGAAAGTCGATCTCGTACAATGGTAATTCCTTTTTGGAGACATTGCGAAGCTTGGGGAATATAGTGATCAGGTCATCACTGGTAAAAATAACTTCTTTTGACCGCAAAGACAAGCACTTAATCTCATCAGTCCCAAAGTTCCATTGAATTCGGAGATCCCTCATGGTAGGCTTTCCTATTAACAGTTCGAATGGCATCTCCCTCAATATTGTCGCCGTCATCATTCTCTGTTGATCGTCAACCTGAAGTTCCACCTCAATATTCTCAGTAGCTCGGACATGGCTTTCGTCAATCGTTGTTATCGTGGTCTCTGATGGATAACTTTTCCATTTATATTTGGCCAAAAGGTCTCTTCTCATTAGATTGATAGAAGAACCTGGATCCAAGAAAGCAACAAGTTTTACACCATTTATAATAACGGGCAACATAGAATCGGGACTTTTGCAAGACAAAAATAGGATCGATTTTGTCATCGGGGTCGAACAACCCTCTAAATTTAGTTTTTTTGAAGAGAAGACACAGAATTATTTTGATTGTTCATTGTCTGTGATGCCTCCTCAATTTGATCAAGTTTGGCAAAATAGGCTGGCTTCTTGACCACTGTGTTGCCAGTTGTCTGGTAGGGCTTGGGTTCAAAAGGTTTTTTCTCCAAACTGGGACGGATATTTTTCAGCAGCTGAAGAAGAGTCTCTTTGTTTTCGATTTTCACAGTGGACAACTGATTCTGCATATATGGGGGAAGCCCATGAATCACTCCAATTATCAATAGCTTTTCACTTAAGCCGGGCATCCCTAATCGCATTTTCCTTTGTTTTTGGTGGAAGTAATCGATCAGAGAGCCGCCTCGATATCTCCACTTGAACGCCCTATCATATTTGTCTATGGGGTTATCCCCAAATGAGGATACAAAATCTTCTTTCCATGTTTCCCAGCTAAAGTTGCATTCATCAGCAAGTCTGCTATCGAACCACAATTGTGCTGTTTCCCCTAGGTAGTTTCTCATACCATATATTTTGGATTGATCTTTTACCCAACCATTATTTGCACAGACATTTTCATATAGGGTTATCCAAGTGGCTGGATCTAAGTTATTACCGGAGAAATCAGGTGCTTTCATTTCGACATGTCTTGGTGCATATTCATGCTGGTTTAAACTTAAATTTTGAACTAAAGAATTAACTAGTTTTTGTTGTTCTGCTACAGTAGTTATCAATTTGCTAAAAGTGTCTTCGGTTAATAGAGATTTTGCATCTAATTCCTCCTCATCCATTACGCAAATTTGTAAATCTTCAAATGATCGATTTTTGTATATTTCAATTATTTTTGATGGAACTTTAACAAATCTATTAGAATCCTTTTCTAAATAGTAAGAAGTTAGATTCTTTCCACATTTAAACACGAGCTCGTGATAAATGGGCAATTGAAATTCTTCAGGGATAGATAGAACGTTAGCATCAGGGTTAAAGCTATAGCCAATTACCTTTTTATTCTTAAAATGCAGGATGATCGATCCTGTCGGCTGCGCCATTTTTGTAATGTTCCTTCGATAAAATAAATATGCTTTATTATATTAATAAACTAAGTTTTATTATATATATTTTTAATGTCAAACGTACACTTTTTAAATAGATTCATAACAACAACAATAATTACAGTGCTGCCTAATCCAAACAATTTCAGTCTATTATGGTATATTATATAATCTAAAATACAAATATTTTAGTTTTTTAAAAAACATATATTTCACTTTCATTTATTGACTGTTATATATTTTTTTACCATAGATTCAGAACATACCACTTTTTAATTATTATTGTTGTAAATATGTATAGTTAATCCTACCTTTTTAAATTAAAATCACGATTATAGAATTCATTCTATAAATTCTATATTGCTGTGATAAATAATTTTATGTGTAATTTTACTTCAAGTAATTCTAAATAAAATCTACTTGAAAGGTAAATGATTATCGTTACTTTTTCACGACTGCACCTCTTTTCAACAACAAAACAAAAAAATGAATACCAACACAATATATATATAGTTGAATGAGAGTCATCATGATGGTATAATACACACATCACCATCAATGATTCGTAATATTTTAAAACTTTTTTCGAAAAGATAATAGAGATAGCCTAATTTTAAGTAATCTAATATAATAATTAATATAAATGTAGATATGCTCTCTCTCTCTCTTAACAACTATAACATTGCATGGTTGGTGTCCAGCTGGTCGTGGTGGGTCACGCCTACCCCCACCACGGGCACCACTACGAGAAGGGAGGAGACGACCACCACTCCTCGCACCACGGCCACGACGACCACAGCGGCCACAAACACGGCCACCACTCCGGTGGATACTCCGACTACAAGGACGACTCTGACTCCAAGGGCCATTCCTCCCACGGGGACTCCTACGGCTCCTATGGGTCGGGCAAGAAACATGGTTCAGATGGCTTCTCTTTTCACCACTCCTCCGGTGATGACAGCAGCTACAAGAAGGGCGGAGAAGAATTCGGCAAGCACCACATGGTACAGGAAGGGCTAAATCACGGCAGCGGTGGGGCAGCACATGGGGCTTTTGGTCATGACAAGCATGGAAGTAAAGGCAGCGATTCTGGAAAAGCTGGAGGTGAATTCTACAAGAACAAGGAACAGAAGAACAAGGGTTTCAAGAATGTCTACCACAAGGAAGAATACGGAGATCTGAAGACTTACAACGATGAATTTGAGGATAGCGATTATAAGAAGAATCACGCCGACCACGAAGATTTCTATGACAAGGATGGAGGCAAGTATATGAAGGAGAACAACGACAAACATTACAAGACGGCCAAGAAACACGGAGAGGACTACCACAAGAAAGGAAAGAGTGGTTACGATGCTCACCATGGGAGCGGCTACAAGAAAGGAGGAAAACACCACAACAGCGAGAATTCCCACAAGAAAGACGGAAGCACCTACAACAAGAAGAATTTTGATGACTCTAAACATAAGCACGGAGAATCATCTTACAAAAAAGGTAGCAGTAACTCTGGGTACAGAGATGGGTTTAGCTATGGAAAGAAGCATCGCGGAGATCATTACAGGAGTTCTGGATACAGTGATGGGGGAGATGGATGTCACGGAGCTGTAGGCTTTGGCGGACACGATGAAGGTATCAGCTACGGAGGCCATGAAGAAGGTGGCTATAAAGGCGATGCATACGCCAAGGGAGGCTATGCCAGCGATAGCCATGGAGTTGGAAAGAGTACCCAAGGGGGAGACTATGGTTCTTATAGTACTGGGGGTAAAGGAGGGTATGAGGGATATGCTGACAGTGGAAAGAGCGCATATGGACACGCAAGTTATGGTGATGTTGGAGCAGGAAAGTATGCAGATTATGGAAAAGGTAAGCATGGACATGGATACAGTGATGCAGGAAAGGGTGGTTATGGACATGAAGGATATGCTGAATCAGGAAAAGGAACCTATGGAAATGAGGGCTATGTTGATGCAGGGAAGGGCATATTTGGACATGGATATGCTGATGTAGGAAAAGGAGGTCATGGACATGACGTCTATATCGTTGATGGAAGCTATGGACATGTAGCTGATGGAGGAAAAGCAGGTTATGGACAAGAGGCTCACGTTGAGGCAGGAAAAGCTGGCAGCATTGGAGATGCTGGGTATAGAAGCGATGGGAAAACTGTCTACATCCTGGAGAACCATAGAAATGCCGGTTATGCAACTCCTGTAGTTGAAGGTAGCGGGTATGTAAATGGGGGATATGTGGACGGCGGTAAGATTGCCTATGGCACGATAGGACATGCTGGAGGCAAAGGAGGGCATGCCGGTCTCTACAGTGGGCATGTCCAGGTAGAAATGCCTGCAGGACTTGGGCATGGCTACAGCCTGAAGGTCGGACCGGCCGATGGGAGCCATGGTGCTGCAAGGCATCATGTATACTTCCGTCAGGGATAGAACTACTGCTGAACTGCATAAATTGTACATTCTGTATTTATTGTAATAATTAAAAATGTTATTCTAATTTGACCATTAACACAGTGTGTTTATTTCTCACACAAATTTAACAGTACATCAGTTTCACCTCAACATTCTCAAACCCATTCAAATACTGAACGAACCTTTCTTATCAATATTATTATATATTTTTCCAATTTTTATAAGAAGCGCATGTTTCATGTAGAGCCGACTGAAAATAGAATATGTAGAAGTGACAGTAGTTAAAATATTTACCGATATATAGAGCCTGAACGTACAAGAGTTTTCAACTGTCTTGGTTTGTAAAATTGAAATTTTATCAAATAAAATATGTCATACCTTCTTCTCTTTAAACACGAAGAATGTTCAAAGTTGAGTTTGATTAAGCACAATTATAATTTTAGATTTTATGCTGAAAAATCTTATTAAAATCAGCATTGAAATATATTCGAACCATATTTTACGGTAATATCCGTGAAAATATACGCTAATTATAATTACCATATTTTAACCGACTACCAAAATGGATAACTCAGGACGGTGACAAAGCCATAGCACTAGCCTTTACAAACTGAGAAACTCCCAGTTGAAGACCATGTTCCGGGCTAACGGCGCTCTTCAGGCAGTTAGAACTTTATTTCATGAGATCCAAAAAGAATAAAATGAACACTTCATAATATCTCAAAGAGGGGTTTCTCTTGTAGAGTGGCTGGGCCAAATCCATGGCCAAAAATATATGGAAACTTTGCCAGAAGGAAATTTATTAATAAAAATAAAAGTCCCTTTACCGTCAAATGGAAGTTCAAACTTTATATAAGAGCGCCATATATTTTTTCCAATTATACAAAATATTTCATTGAATATTTTATTGAATAATTTATATCCTTGTTACACAAACAAATGGAAAATATAAACAATGATAATAAATGATATTTTTTTCACAATTTAGTGATAAAACATATATAGTTTTTTTTTTCAGGGAGGGAGATTCTTCATCTATTTATAAATCATATACATAGGATACATTTACGTGTTTATATGATACATGTACAACCATACCAGCGAGTGCAAGTTACTAAACGGGGCTATTGAAGGCTTTTGAGTGAAAAAGTCGAACTGCTTTTCACATGTATAGACATAAGGTGCATATACAGTAAAAGCAGTCGCAACTTTACACACACTGATCATCCTGGCCTGTACCACGTGTACTAGGTATAATAAAATAAAATAAAACTAGATATACAAAATGAAGCAATGCAATTTATTAATAGGAGATCATATTTTAGTTTAGTGGAAAGTCCATATTGCATATGGATTGAATAATTGAAAAATTTAGAAATTTTATATTTGTAGAGATTTGATTACACTTTTTTTATTTCTTAAATCCAAATAGAAGTTTAAAAATTACTAAAATGTTTATAATATAGACAACCAGCCAGAAAACAAAATCTATAGACAAAATTGATTCCTTTAGTGTGTGTAAATTTAATGAAAAAATAAGGTTATTTAACATATATATTTAATACAGTTATATCTATGACTCCTGTATGGTCCATTCTACAGACCTGGGCCTGTGCTACACGCCAGAAAATTAGAAGCCGGTGAAGTGATCGCTGCGTCTATAGTGATCGCCAAGCGGCATAAAATTTTAAGTCACCTTTGAACCTGTTCATCGACGCCGAGGAAGGCCACTTTGAAACCGGCTGAATAAATTGTTATATAGTATCCATGTTATTGTAAGGTATTGTTCATTTGATTAATTTTTTGTTAATTAAAATTATTACAAAAATTATTAACTCTCTCCGTTATTTCGGAACATCCTGAAATACATATTTGATTTGATTATTCAATTATAAAAATTTATATTAAACGCGAAAAATATATTTTTGCGTATTCATAGGGTTACACTATTTTGAAATGTGATATTATTTTAAAAATGAAACAATATTTCCTCACTGCAATGTTAAAATATTCATCAGCGGTGAGCAGCGGTGCCGTTAGTTTAATCTAGCCTTCAGTTATAATATTAATTTGGCGCTGCTTTATAATTTTACTGATACTGAAGCTAAACTCTTGGAAAATGTAATCTGATTGAACTATTCAGGTGAAGATATAATCTTTAATAACAGTAGAAATACATATAATTATAAATGTATAATCATGTTCCGAGAATTGCCTTTCCACAAACAGCAAATACGATTATTTTTATTCATAATATTGCCACTGATAAACTAGGAAACACAAACTCCAGGATGAGACAGAAACTTATTCAAAGCATCGTCAATGCGTGGCAGCGGGTAAAAATATTTTTTTGTTATCTTATTTAATCGACGCTAATCTACTCAGCATCTCCACAAAATGCCACGTGGAAAATTATGAAAGACAAACTTCAGGATAGCAGAGCAATTTATTCAAGGAAAGAACAAACTATGAATGATAAACAAAAGATAAGCAATGAGGGAAGTTTACAGAGTAGCAAAATATAAACATAAAAATGATACTAGGTTAATAAAATAATAAATACTTAGCTTCAATATAAACTTGATGTATAAGCGCGTTATAAGAAAGTTAAACTATATTTAAGGCGTAATATTCTTATTAAAATAGAACGATTTTTACTGTGCCCTTTCTGCAATGGTGATATAATGGGAGGGCCTGCCTCATTAGTATATTGGCGAAATCGCTGGGAGTGGGAGGGTTCAGCACTGATGAACCAGGCCCTCCTTATATTTTACTATTGCAATGAGGGCAGATGAAAATTATTTTATTTAAAAAATAAGCTTAGGCTTCAAAATAGTTAACTTTCTCATAACAGATGATGCGCTTTTATAAAATGTATTCAAACCTTTAAAGTAAAATATTCATCAATTCAAAATAAATAGTTGATTGTAGTTAATTTTGAATCTAATGATATATATTATGTATAAAAAGAGTTTCTGCTGTTATGAGATTAATTGCTTGTAGAGGAATTATTGGTCATTTGCTTTATTCCGGAATCCATGAGCATGTGACACTGCAGTCGTGGCAATAATTAAATAAAATTAGTTATCAAAAATAGCTTTATTTTTTTTTTAAATAATATTTTTATACAACATGCATTTATTTATTAATTACACTGGTCAACAAGATTTTTGCACAAGAGAACCTGATTATTTTTCTAGTGTAACTTTTCATGCTGAACTCAACAATCTAATCAGATATTTCCCATCACCTATGGTTTTTGCTTGACGGTCTTTTTTTTAGTATTGGGATAAATACAGTAAAAAATGCAAACAATGTTACGTAAGCAGTTTTGCATAACACTTATTACATTACACTGGTTTATCAAAAATATTTTTTTTTTGTCCACAAAGAAATAGCATCTTATCACTTTTTCTGAATCCAAATATACCATTAGTTTTTTTCTATTACGCAATATTTCTGAGATACACCTACTTGAAATTTGGAAATATTGTTAATATATAGGCATATATGAACGAAACATATTTATTTATTGAAAAGCAGTGACAGTGGATTTTCTTCTATACTTTGCTTGTGGTAGATCCCTCTTGAGTGTCCAGCAGTAGTCGGCAAGCATAGCGGGACTCCATTTACCTTGGTACCGCTTCTCCATGCTTGATATATCTTGATGAAACCTCTCACCATGCTCATCGCTAACTGCGCCAAGATTGTCTGGAAAGAAATCTAGATGTGAATGCAGGAAATGGATCTTGAGGGACATGTTACATCCCAGTGACTTGTAGGAAAGCAACAGATCATTAACTATGTCTCGGTAATTTTCAACCTTGACACTTCCTAAGAAGTTTTTGCAAACGTTTCTAAAGGAATTTCATGCTGCTGCTTCAACTTCATTCAAACTATTCTGAAAATTTCCATCCTGCTGCAATCCTCGAATCTGAGGTCCAACGAAAATGCCTTCTTTAATCTTCGCTTCACTTATACTAGAAAATGTTTGTTTTAGGTAGGCAAATCCACTGGCATTTCGATCCATTGCCTTGACAAAGTTCTTCATTAATCCCAGTTTAATATGTAATGGTGGTAAGTAAATATTTTCTGAATCGATCAGGGGTAGATTTGCAATATTTTTATATCCTGGAGTAAAAATTTCACGGTTTGGCCACATTTTTTTAATGTAATGCCTTTCCCTATCTCTGCTATCCCACTTACACAGAAAACAACAAAATTTTGTATATCCAAGCTGTAATCCACGCAAGAGAGCAACGACTTTCAAATCGCTGCATATTTTCCAACCGTATCTTTCATATTCTATCTTTTTCAAAAGCAGTTTCATGTTTTCGTAATTCTCTTTCATGTTGGATGCATGTGCTATTGGCACTGATGGGCATCAGGACATCAGGCAAAAACCATGGGTGATGGGAAATTTCTGATTAGATTTTTGAGTACAGCATGAAAAGTTACACTAGAAACACCATCAGGTTCTCTTTTGCAAAAAAAAAGTTTTTTTTTTTGTAGACCTGTGTTATATATATACGTCGTATATATATAATTGTATATATGTCGTAAACCCGGGTAAGCCAAGTTGGAAGCAGTCGGGGTTGAGGGCAAGGTGTGCAGAGTGGGAACGCCGCATGGGACAGTAACGACAAAGTTTGGGGTCAAAATACGCTCTCCTAGTACGTCTCACCTGGCACCAGGGCCAGGGGAAGTTGAGGATTAACTAAGGAAAAGCTCGGCGTCCAGCCTGAAACCGCGGGGACCGTCGTGAGATGATGATGACCTACAACTGAGCGGGGCTATCCGAAAATATCCACTGTAACCTAAAATACTGTCAACATCTGGACGCCCCTTCTTTTGTCCCTCTCTGGATCCCTCAGGTGTTCCGTGGCAAGCTGGTGCCACTTTGAGACGACTAGAAAAGGCGTCATACTTTATTACTTAAATATCACATTGTTTAAATTACTATATATATATATATATATATAGTGTAAAAACTATATAATAAAAATATAACAGTGATTCTACATTTAAAACTCAAGGAGCAAACTGATAAGAATGATAGATCATATCAAGTAGATTTGGTTAGATTAGCAAGCTAAATCTAAATTAATTATAACAATAAATAGTTGTATAGTTTTATAGTTAAGTTTTCTATTAAAATTATCTTCATTATTTTGATTATTTAAATTCAAATTATAAAATTTGTAAATTGTTATTATTTAGTATAGATAGAGAGAAAAAAAAATCCTTTACTTCTAACACATCATCTAGTTAATTATATATTTATAATTAATAACAATAAAATTTAACAACGTAACGTCTTTTGCATCGGCTTTTACACGTCATTTAGACATACTCTAATCCTATATATAGAATAATAGAAGTGAGAATATATATAATATTATACATTTTAGTAGTTAGAGAAAAGAGAGAAAGACAGAACCATGCACTTTTAATCAAACTAATAATAAGAAAACAAAAAGTTTTGTAAAGAAGGTAGATAAGATTGTTAGTATATATATATATATATATATATTTTTATAATTTTATATTTTTTCCTTTTTTTTTTTTAAATGATTTTTTAATTTTTTTTATTTTAAAATATGAATATAAATAGTTGTATTTAGTAATATATCTATACTATTAATTAACTTTTGTTATAAGTTTGGTTATTATGTTTTGAAACCCTAATGGTAGACCAGACATATACAAAAAAAATTTGAATTGGAGTAATTATTGAAAAAAGAGATCTGCTGAACCGGGAATTCTCAAATAGAACTTCAGTTTAGAACTTCAGAACTTCAGTTCAGAAGGGATGAAACGCCGCTGAACTTCTATTTGAGAATTCCCGGTTCAGCAGATCTCTTTTTTCAATAATTACTCCAATTTAATTTTTTTTTTGTATATGTCTGGTCTACCATTAGGGTTTCAAAACATAATAACCAAACTTATAACAAAAGTTAATTAATAGTATAGATATATTACTAAATACAACTATTTATATTCATATTTTAAAATAAAAAAATTTAAAAAATCATTTAAAAAAAAAAAAGGAAAAAATATAAAATTATAAAAATATATATATATATATATATATATACTAACAATCTTATCTACCTTCTTTACAAAACTTTTTGTTTTCTTATTATTAGTTTGATTAAAAGTGCATGGTTCTGTCTTTCTCTCTTTTCTCTAACTACTAAAATGTATAATATTATATATATTCTCACTTCTATTATTCTATATATAGGATTAGAGTATGTCTAAATGACGTGTAAAAGCCGATGCAAAAGACGTTACGTTGTTAAATTTTATTGTTATTAATTATAAATATATAGTTAACTAGATGATGTGTTAGAAGTAAAGGATTTTTTTTTCTCTCTATCTATACTAAATGATAACAATTTACAAATTTTATAATTTGAATTCAAATAATCAAAATAATGAAGATAATTTTAATAGAAAACTTAACTATAAAACTATACAACTATTTATTGTTATATTTATATATATATATTGAAGATTTAGCAATCCATAATTAAAATTATATTTTAAAAAATGCATATATTGGATTTCTAAGTATTTCATTGTTCCAATATTTAGAGGGTCAACTCGCCTCTCTTTATCAGAAACATCCTCGAAAAAGAGAGGCGAGTTGACCCTCGAAATATTGGAGCAATAAAATAATTATAAATCCAATATATGCATCTTTGGTGAATATATATATATAGTGTCTAATTTATACATAATATGTTTATATATTATAATATTGTAGCAAAGTATTCATTATATTTTATGTATTATATTTTATGTATGTATTATATGTTGATTGCATGCTTTGTCTAACTTCTATGAATGATCCTTCGTTATTATGTTAATTCTCTGGCACAAATTTTACATATTTGTCTCATTTTCTTACTTTTTTGTATACATATATAGCTGATTGCCATAGTGATTTTGTCTCGTTTTTACACCTGTCGATGGGCGGTTATGCCCGAAAGCTTGTGATTTGATTATATTAAAGATACTCTTCCCTCATCAAGTTGTTCTCTTAGTAAATTATATTTTATGTACAGATTATTAATTTTTTGATATTTATATTATATATTTTTTTGCTACTTTGGAAACTTTCCTCATTGCTTCTCTTGTCTTGTATCTTATAAATGTTGAGTTTGTGATAGTGCCTTAAATAAAAACTGCCGTGTCATTCTGAAGTTTGTCTTTCCTAATTTTACGCATGACAATAATTTAAGCGTTATATTAATTATTAAAATATATCACACTGTTTTTCTAATAGCTATTAAGTTGAAAAAGAGAGATTAGAATGGATAAATTTAGTTTGTGTGCAAATATTGTGAGAAAACCCATATGGAGGGCTATGTAAATTTAGATAGGCTACCAGTTTTAAATGCCAAAATAGGGACCATCTCGTTTTAGATTTCAAATCTCCAAAAACAGCTAATAAGCCCAATAAATAATAATTTTGAAGTTGAAGTTGATAAAAGCCAAGATGAAAATGCAGATTTAGGATTATATGATAAAGAAGATGCTCAGAAGTATGAAATACATTTTCAAGTAGCAATTCTATACCATATGCATAAGATCCTAACTTCGAAGGAGAAGTGTAAAAATAGAAATTGATAGAGGAAATTATCAACCATAGTTTAAAAAAAGGATTACCATATATATTTTTACATGTGCGATAACAGCCTACGAATATTATACTTTAAACAGATGAAGGCACCGCAATTAACCTATTTAGTCAAATAAATTGAAAGTGGAATATATAATAACAAGAGGAAGGAATAGTCAAGAAAGGAATAAGCAACAAATAATTAAAAGTTATTTTAAATATATTAAAAAATTCAACTAATTGTTTACAATATTAATTCAACGAAACAATAACTCTTTTAAAAAAATTGCTCTCAAGTTACTATTAAGGCTTTCACATACAAATGACACATAGATTATTCTATATCCAAGAAATGACGCGAGCTATCAGCAACCTTCCTTTACATGATAAGGAGATGCATTTTTCCTAATTTATCCACCTTATCTCAGTACATTTTCACATTTGTACTACTTTTTCACAAAAATAATTCTATTGCACCAGTTTTTTTTTTTTTTTGAAAGAACAGTGCCCTTTGCCTTCAGAAAAATGGCTGAGCAAGATTTGGAGAGATAATAGAAACTGGATTTTAATTTATCTGGTTACACCTAGATCTTGGCCTAAACCAATAGTAGTGGTGCCTAAGAAAGATAAGTACATTAACATTTGCTGTAATTTCAAAGTGGCCCTTAAATATTTCAAATCCCCCCATTTATACATTGTATACCCAGAAACATTTTCTCCAAGTTATCAGGCAAGTAATTTTTCACAAAATAGATCTAAGCAGTGCCTGTGTTTGCAATTACAAATAGATAAATCGGTTCAATATTATCTCACAATCAACGCAGATAAGGGTTTAAATTAATTCCGATGAATTCCATTTGGACTTTCAAGTGCAACAGGACATTTTCAATGTATAATGGAGAAATTATTGGACGTATTCTGAGTGTTGATTGTTTATAGATGATATTATCATAACATGATCTTCAGAAGAAGATCACTCATCGAAAATTGAAGAGGTGTTTGAAATATTAAGTACCTATAATATCAGATTGGAAGAAAAATTATTTATTTTTCTAAAGTTAAATTGAATATTTAGGTCATGTTATATTGATAAGGATGTCTTACAACCACCTCGTGAAATGATAGGGCCATTAAAGATGCAGAGTCGCCGAAGAATATTCAAGAATTGCGGTCTCATTTTAGTACTATTGAATTAGTATGGTAAATTCATAAAAGAGACATCTCATTGCTGCTTTTCCCACTGAATCTATTGCTTAAGAAAATTACAAGCTGGTGCTGGAAAAACTAATGTGGAGAATCTGTCAACAAATGCAAAGATGCCTTAACAGCTGAATAATTATTAGTGCACTATGATACCAAGTTGCCGCTATTTATTACCGATAACGCCTCAAGCTATGGAATTGGAGCAGTCTTGGCGAATGTTATTGAAGATAAAGAAAAGCAAGTATTTAAGGCTTCCAGGAACTTTTAAAAGGCAGGAAGCCCCCCATTATTTAAAAATAGACAAAGAAGCTTTAGCAATAATTTATGAAGTAAAAATATTTATAAATTTATATATAGAGGGAATTTCATTTTATTCTGATCATAAGGACAGTAGAATTACATATAATCTTAAAAGCTTATGTTCATAGTTTACTTGAAAACCATTTCTAAAATTCCTACCTTCAGTGTTGCATATATAAGCAGAATCGTCTAATACAGTATTAGAGCTCTGAAAAGTGATCTGATAAATTAAATTGGTGAAACCGCTGGGAGGGTTCACTAATGATGAGCCAAGCTCTCTCAACATTTTTGATCACAGTAAGAACCGTAGAAGTTTGTTTTATGTGTAAAGGCGGCTTTCGTGCTTTAATGTTTTTCTTTCTTATATATAGGTGGCCCATTATTGAACTATAATTAATTTATGTACAAGACACTACAATCAAAAGGTCTGTTCAGTAATTTCCCGGAAAGTAAAATATTATTTGAAATACGAATAATGAAATTTTTTGAAAACCAATTATAATAAATAAAAAGCTTGAGCAACACGGTAATATATAGCATCACGATTTTTCACGCTCAGCACCTGAATAAAAAAATTCCATTTATAACACTTCAAGTAGTCACTTCCATTTTTATGGATTCAAAAACTGAATTATAAAATTTCGGTTCAAAATCGGTATTCCGTACTCGAAACTCATCAAATTTATCAAAAATAACCTTCAGCGATAGCCATTTAAAAAATAATTCGTATATGAATGGTATTCACAATATAAAAATGGCAGAGAATCAGTGGACGATGATGCGTACGTTGACTGGTTAATCCTTCACATGATTCCTGAAAACACAAATTTGAGAATTCAATAAAGAAAAATAAATTAATTCCGCTATAAGACATCGATATATAGAAACTGGGATATCTAAAGTTGGAATGATAATCAAAGAAAATCTGCAGTTGAGAAAGACACCCCGCCAAATTTGTTCCTAATATGCTAGTATTCGAAAAAAAAAGATCGTGTTGATACCTGAATAAACAACTTGAAATGGTTGAATAAAGCCTTTATTGGAAGGGAAACATAATAACTGAAGATTAAACTTAGGTTTGGAGGCATGATCACGAAACTGAATGTCAATACATGGTGTGGAAAGGAAAATATGAGCCAAAACGAAGAATTATCGTCTTTGCAAGTCAAAAACTAAGGTTTTCTAGTGTCATTCTTCGACATTAAAAGAATTGTACTTTATAAATACCTTGAAGAAGGGCAATAATGAATAAGGAAGTTCATTCAAACATTCTGAAACGTCTATGCAATTCAATTCGCCTTCAAAGAAAAAAAGTGGGATTTCCAAATCTGGTTTCTCCATCTCGACAACACGCTGCTACATCTGTGCTGAATATTTTAGCTAAGACAGAACTCGAATACTTTACCAACCTGCTTACTCTCCAGACTTGAATCCTTATTACTTTTTTTCTATTCCCAAAATCAAATGGGCTTTGAAAGGGAATGTTAATGACACTAGAGAAAATATCATTGCAGAATCGAAAAGGTATTCAAGAGCATCCTGATAGATGACCTTAGTAAATTTTTGAAGCATGGGAAAAACGATGGAAGATGTGTTTGAATGAGAAGGAAGATTATTTTGAAAAATACTGATACAATATTATCAGTCTCACCATTTTTCGAATTTTTGGCTTTACCAGGAAATTATTGGACGGACCTTGTAATTGAAAATTCACTCAAAATATATTCGGAAACATTTTAATCAAGAATTATAGAATAAAAAGAGTTGATTTGTTCGAGAAGATCCACAAGGCAAGAACCTGCCTGCCACATTCTTTCATATATGTGAAAGAGCTTTATAAATATTTGAAAAGGCAATGCTTATATATTATCAAGCCATAACAATTAATAAACGCAAATTCTACATCCTTGTATACTATTCACACACCGTTCGGAGGAGATTTATAGAATCGTCAAAGTCGTGGTCCATTTGGATGAGAGAAGCGAAGACTAAAACGCGGTTGACTTCTCACTCACCTTTTCAGTGATACGCCTACCTATGCACGGTGGATTCTGTGGTCACTGAACATGCTTCGGACCTGGAGGCTGTTGGGTTCTGCGCTGCCAAAGTATACGAGCTCCATCTATGCTTCCTTCCTCTAATGAATCTGTATAAGACTGGTGGTCTTAATAAAGCTGTATGTGTGTATACTATTTATAAATAATAAATAATTTATATATAAATAAAAAAAATAATAATCATCATCATCAAGATAATGGAATGTTTACCGTATAGAGCAACCCCTCAATTTGTACGTATCGATGTAGAAATGACATTCTCTTCGCGCCACTTATTCTGTTTATTTGATTTGGTACTTCCTCAACCCGCGTTGAAGCGTGAAGTCGCGCCCTCTGTTGTACTTATATATCGCCGTGGGTCGGGGCGGTACCACATTGGTCATGGGTCCTTCCCAGTTCCTACTGCTCTTACTGGTAGGTTATCTACAACTTTCTCGCTCTCTCCGAAACTATGAAATACGTTTGTCGCCTTGTCCTACACTATGGAATATATAATTTACTTTCTTTCCACTTAAAATGCCTTTAAACTTTCTCTCATGTGCAATTTTTCTTCGATCTTCGATTCCAATACCTTTAAATGTCAATTTCTTCAAGTTTTCTCCTACACATTGGATCGTATTCAGAACTTTCTACTAGACTTGGCGATATCATTGGGACTTCCATCTGAAAGGATTATATTTATATATCTTCATGTTTTCTTTCTAACTTTGGAACGTCTATGTTTTTTGAAAATGAATGTTTTTTTACACTAAAGAAAACATCATTGTGGAATCGAAAAGGTATTGTAGAGCATCCCGAAATATTGGATAGTAATTGATTCTTTTTATACAATACTAGCGGATGTACCCGGCTTCGCCCGGTTTTACTCGAGTAAAGGTTTGTCTAACGAACATCCGTTAAAACGATTCTCTATAAACTTATTTAAAAAATAATAGATATATTTTGATAATTTGATACTCGTAAATTTGAATCTCTCGATAAAGTGAACATTTTTTCCCGGTCCCTTGAAAAATACTCGAAAGGTTGAATAAAATCATTATTAATTGGTTCCCTCTGTAATTGAAAGCTAAAAGAATAGTATCTTGCCTTGGAATTGTATCATTATTCTTGTCTCAAATAAATTGCCGTGTCATCCTGAATTTTGTCTTTCCTTATTTTCTACATTACAAAATCATCGTATCATCATGATAATATTTAGAGCAGATTGTTGAATTATAACAGATAAATTAGAATATTTATCTTCATTATTTTTAGGCGAAAAGTTATTTCAAAAATTTTATTTGCTTGACACCTTCCCAGTACTATACTAAATAACTTCCCAAAGTTTCATGGCGTTCCAATGAGTGGTTTGGTCAGGCATAAAGGACAGACACACACACACATACATTCATTATATATATATGATATTTCTCCGAATATTTACAATTTCTACTCTATACCTTAAAATATTTGAAAAAGAAAGAATAAATAATATTAAGGTAAGGAGTTTCTTTTAATTTTGATTTCACAAGCTTTAGAGCAAAGTTTCTGCTCTTCGACCGGCAAATACTTCTATGTACAATAAAAAATGTACTTTGTACAAAAATAATAGGAAAAAAAATGTGTTATTGGTTTGTGCTCTCTTATTCAATTATTTCTGTACAAAGTTCATCTTTATATTATACGTAGAAATATTTACCCGTCGAAGAGCAGAAATTTTGCTCGAAAAGCTTGCGAAATCAAAATTGAAATAAACTATCTTAATATTATTTATTCTTTCTTTTTCAAATAATTTATAAATAACTATTGTTCACTCCCTTAAAATATGTTGAAAACTTTGTTCAAAACCTCTTTAAACACTAATTGTAGAAATTGATCTGCTTATAAAATCACTTCGACGAGAGATTCTCTACATTTGAGTATTCAAAACACCAAAATATCCATAGTATATTGTATTCTTTTTTTGAAGAAATTAAAGAGAAGGCTTTTTCATTACCTATATTGATAGTGTTAAAACATAAAATATACACGTTCCTGTTTCACTTCTATATATTTATTAGTTAACGGTTCATATTTTATATTATATACAAATCAACATGGTATTTATACCAAGTTCTTCGAAATATATTTGATCATGTGCAAAATAGACATAGATTACTCTTGATAAAATTCATAGAAAAAAATTTAAAATGTATCCTTCAGAGTGTAACACTCAGATTCCAATTAGTGGTTCAGCCACAACAATATTTACAATTTTTACAAATAAATAAATTTGAATCGCAACGTTCTACGATATAGTAGATTATCGCAGAAAACTGTGGCATAAATTGATAATGTAACAAATGATAATTAAAATAACAAATAGGTAAATTAAATATTTGGAGCTGTATTATTTTCATGGGCTGATTTTGTGACTTCTAGATATATTAAAGTAATTAACATTTTGATATAGCACTTTGTTATAGGGTGATTTCAGAGCAGGTAGTTTTAATTTAATTATTTGGAAAAAATATTGGTTTATAATTAGTGTAGTCGTTAGTAGAGAGTAATCTAGACTTCATGAAATCAATATGAAAAAAAAACTGACCGATAATATTCAGAAAAATCTCGACTTCGAATCAACGACTATCTCCCTAAGTGAACACCTTTCTAGAAATAAGGATGGACTTATCCTGTCCTTCGTGAGATATTACCAAGAAAGACTGAAAGTATGCATGTCTTTAGGCACTGTTCTGTTATCAGATGATCTGCTGCACTTAAGAATGCATTTTAAATTATAGGTATTGAGAATATAGTTATATAGAAAGACATTATGATAATAATAGAACACGGGAACTGTCTAATGCTTCGGGCACACCCATCGGTTTCATTTAAAAGCTCACCAATCTGCTTAACAATAATGGATCCCCTGCACTTGTTTCCTGTTATGATCCTGAAACGCTGAGGAGCGCGATTACAGGGCTCTTAAAAACAGCGGCAGACCAATCTATACAAAACGACCTTACAAGAATGGATAGATCTAAGCTATACTCTCACTACAAAGACATTCACATATCTTTCATGACGGAGGGATACCTTTTAGGGGGTTTTCCTTTCCCGGTTGTAAGACTACTCGCACAAGTTAGAATACTTTCAAGTTTTTTTAGAGAAAACCACACCAAGATGCTCTGCGGTGAGGACCCGATTTGTACCTTCTGTAATTCAGAACTAAAAAATGAAATCACTCACTATATTTTTGATTTCTCTGCTCTGAAAGAAGAAAGAAGAACCCTTATGCTCAAAACTGGACAACTCTGTGCTTCACTTCCATCAATAATTGACAATATGACCCAGAATAAGTATATTGCTACGCGTTTTATGGTTTCCACAAGTCCATATCTCAGAAGAAGGCCAAGTGACACTCACTCCTCACTTTCTTACTGCTACTCTTTTTGTGTTGTTTTTCTTGCTTCCCTCTTTCTCTTTCTTGTTTTTTTCTTTTTTTTTTCTTTTTCTTCTGTATATATCGTTATTTCCTTTGTCTCACTGTTTTGTTCTTATGCATACCTCTGGTGAATCCTGTATAGGGTCAGTGACCCTAAATAATGGCTTTTTGTTGTTGTTGTTGACATCATGATAATAGAATACCTTCCTGAACAATATCTTTATGAAATAAAATAAAATCGATATAGTTAAAACCCAGTATTGTTTCAATTAGAAGTCAGGAGTAGGCTTGTTTTTTTTGAGTGATCACTAATAGACAAGTAAACTGAATATAAAGGTAGATGTTATTATACTTGTATACTATGAAAGCCCTTTAAGAAATCATTAGAATATTATAACATTACATGATTGGTGTCCAGCTGGTCGTGGTGGGTCACGCCTACCCCCACCACGGGCACCACTACGAGAAGGGAGGAGACGACCATCACTCCTCGCACCACGGCCACGACGACCACAGCGGCCACAAACACAGCCAACACTCCGGTGGATACTCCGACTACAAGGACGGCTCTGACTACAAGGGCCATTCCTCCCACGGGGACTCCTACGGCTCCTATGGGTCGGGCAAGAAACATGGTTCAGATGGCTTCTCTTTTCACCACTCCTCCGGTGATGACAGCAGCTACAAGAAGGGCGGAGAAGAATTCGGCAAGCACCACATGGTACAGGAGGGACTGAACCATGGCAGCGGTGGGGCAGCACATGGGGCCTTCGGTCATGACAAGCATGGAAGTAAGGGCAGCAAATCTGGCAAGGTGGGAGGTGATTTCTACAAGAACAAGGAACACAAGAACAAGGGCTTCAAGAATGTCTACCACAAGGAAGAATATGGTGATCAGAAGACCTACAACGATGAATTTGAGGATAGCGATTACAAGAAAAATCACGCCGACCACGAAGATTACTATGACAAGGATGGAGGCAAGTACATGAAGGAGGACAACGACAAGCATTACAAGACGGCCAAGAAACACGGAGAGGACTACCACAAGGAAGGAAAGAAGGGTTACGATTCTCACCACGGCAGCGGATACAAGAAAGGAGGAAAACACCACAACAGCGAGGATTCCCTCAAGAAAGACGGAAGCACCTATCGCAAGAAGAATTTTGATGACTCTAAACATAAGCACGGTGGATCATCTTACAAAAAAGGCAGCAGTGGCTCTGGGTACAAAGATGGGTCTAGCTATGGAAAGAGGCTTGGCGGAGATCAGTACAGGAGTTCTGTATATAGTGATAAGGAAGATGGAGGCTACGGAGCTGTAGGCGATGGAGCTCATGGAACTGGAGGCTATGGCGGACACGATGAACGTATCAGTAACGGAGGCCATGAAGAAGGTGGCTATGGAGGCGATGGATACTCCAAGGGAGACTATGCCATCGATATCCCTGGAGTTGGAAAGAGTACCCATGGGGGAGACTATGGCTCTTATAGTACTGGAGGTAAAGGAGGGTATGAGAGGGATAATGACAGTGGAAAGGGGGCCTATGGGCATGCAAGTTATGATGATGTAGTTAGAGGAAAATACGAAGACTATGGGAAAGGTAAGCATTTACTTGGATACAGTGATGCAGGAAAGGGTGGTTATGGACATGAAGGATATGCTGAATCAGAAAAAGGAGCCTATGGACATGAGGGCTATGTTGATGCAGGGAAGGGCATATATGGACATGGATATGCTGATGTAGGAAAAGGAGGTCATGGACATGGCGCCTATATCATTGATGAAAGCTCTGGACATGTAGCTGATGGAGGAAAAGCAGGTTATGGACAAGAGGCTTATGTTGAGGCAGGAAAAGCTGGCAGCTATGGAGATGCTGGGTATGGTAGTGATGGGAAAACTGTCTACATTCTGGAGGACCATGGAAATGTAGGCTATACAACTCCTGTAGTTAAAGGAAGCGGGTATGTAAATAGAGGATATGTGGACGGCGGTAAGATGGCCTATGGTACGGTAGGACATGCTGGAGGCAAGGGAGGCCAAGCCGGTCTCTACAGTGGGCATGTCCAGGTAGAGATGCCTGCAGGACTTGGCCATGGCTACAGCCTGAACGTCGGACCTGCCGATGGGAACCATGGTGCTGCGAGGCATCACGTCTACTTCCGTCAGGGATAGAACTACTACTGAACTGCAAATATTGTACATTCTGTATTTATTATAATAATCAAATGTTTTATTTTTATTCGACCATTAAAAAAGTGTGATTTTTTTATAATTTGAAAGTACACCAGTTTCCTTTCTACATTCTTAAACTTATTTGAATACTGAGCGTACCTTTCTTTTCAATATAATTTATATTTTTTTTTTTGTCTCCAGAAATGCGATAAATTTCATGTAAAGCCCAATGCACATAGAATATGTAGAAGTACAATATTAACCGATATATATATATATATATGTATGTGATGATTTAAGACCATGGAATTGTTGTAAATAGCCTAGATATCTACTACCACATGTTCCACCCCATGACTGTATATAACTTCTTATGTACTGCAAATAGAAAGCCTCAACTAACATCAATCTGTACCGCGTAAGAATCTAATAAAGTATAGCAACTGTACAGATAGAAGGAATGGAGACTAACAGGAGAAAATTAAGGTTAAAACTAATCAGGCTTAGGTGAGAGTAGAAGTAAGACCTAGGAAGTAGGCTTAGAAGAGAACACCACTATTAATAAATTTACAGTCAATTTTATTATCGCGGAAATCATAAAAGCTAAGTTTAACGGCCAGTATTTCCTGGGCAAGGCCGGAAATATCTTCCGTCAAAGACCTCAGCAAAGACCAATTAGAAGGTAACACATAAGTAGGTCAACCAATAGCCAACGGCCATGTGACATATTCCTACCAATTAGGAAAGAATCACCTAAATAGGTCAACCAATAGAAAACGGTCATGTGACAGCTTCCTACCAATTAGAAAGAAGAAAGGTCTTGGTGTTAAATCGAGAACCTAGGTTAGGCAGTCTGCGCTTGGATCCCAACGGTAACACTTGCTCTAAAGATCTCTCTCTCCACTCATCCCATTCCTTCTTGACGTCAGACGCTTTTAGTGGAATCTCTGTTTGTTTATTTCACCTTTGGCCCAGCTGTGTCGCCTTCCACCACGACTGCACGGTAGAGTTGACATCGAGGTTCGTCTAGCATCAGGTAACACTGGTCCCAGAGGTCCCAAGATATCACATGTATATGTTGTAAATAATTTGACTATATTATTTTCTACATAAATTATAATTTTATCAATACTTTATTGTTTATTTCATAGATGAACTCTGTGACGCCGCGAAGTCCAAACGGCGCTTATGTAGATATAAATATTGTTTTTTTTTGCTTAGTCGAGTTAGTTAGACTTTTTTTGTTATCAAATATGTAAATTTACTATATTTTTGTTTAATTAAGTTTTTTTTTTCTCTCAAGATTGAGGTATTCTACCTGTTAAGATTATTCAAGTTTGTTATTACCATTAATTTTGTAAAACTTTGACGATTGGTTACTAAATAAACCCGTCAAGAGTGGAGTGTTTTGATCTCCTTTAATTAAAAGGCCTCGACTGCTCAATCTCATCTCACCACCAGCACCACTTTTTTTAAATAGAAATTAAATATAATATATATATATGTATATATAAAATAAATAGTTGTTTAGTTTTATAGTTTAGTTTTGTATTAAAATTATCTTTATTACTTTGATTATTTGAATTCAAATTATAAAATTTGTAAATTGTTATTATTTAATAGAGAGAGAGAGAAAAAAAAATTCTTTACTTCTTACATATCATCCATATTGTTGCACCAGGTTGCGGCTTGGCAGACTCTTCAGCCTGGATTCTCTCCTGTGCTGGGTCTTGCATCTTACCAGAGCGTGTTTCAACCATCCTACAAATTTATAAAAGGGAATAACGAGATAAGTCTTCTTTAAGTAGCCACCAGAATCCTTTATTTATCTTCTCACATCAAAGAGAGCAGTGAAGTCACAGTGTACCTAAATACAAATGATGATAAATTAATAATCTGTTTTAAATAAATATCATAGAATATTTTATATAAAAGTAAATAAATATATAATTTAAATTTCAAATATATTAAAACTAATATAAGAAATACGCCATTAATCATGATGTAACACTTCCCCCTCTCCAGAGGTCGTCACGTCCTCGTGATTGACCTCGTCAATTCTTTCAAAATAGGGTTTGATTCTTGAGACATGGACAATCAATGGGTCTTGGCCAGGATTATCTTTTGGTTCAATTAAGTAATTTACGTTGGACAGCTTCTTTAATATTCTATATGGGCCAAAATATTTTCTCAGTAGTTTCTCACACTTTCCTATTTTCCTAATTGGTGTCCAAACTGCTACTAATTCTCCTGGTTCGTAGCTTCTTTCCATGTGTTTCTTGTCATAGTTCTTTTTCATTCTTTCTTGAGTCTTTATTGTGTTGTTAATAACTAATTTTCTTGTTCTGTTTATTTTGTCTAAGTGATGTTTTATGTATTCATCATAATCATCTTTGTCAATGTCCACCGAGATATTCCTGTCGTCCAAAAGAGACGTGGGTTCTCTTCCAAACATCAGGAAAAAGGGAGAATATCCTGTGGTTTCCTGAATTGTAGTATTGTAAGCGTGAGTGATGAATGGGAGTATTTCGTCCCAATTTTTCTGATCAGTGTTCACATACATACTGAGCATATTGATCAATGTTCTATTTAACCGCTCTGTCAATCCATTAGTCTGGGGATGATAGCTCGTTGTGAAGCAATGTTTAATCTTGCACGTTTTCATCACCTCTTTCATTAAATTACTGGTAAATTGAGAGCCTCTGTCACTAATAAGATATTGTGGGGCTCCGTGCCGAAGAAAAATATCCTCTACTAGAAATTTAGAAACTTCTTTCACTGTTGCTTCCGAGACTGCTCTTGTTTCTGCATATCTAGTGTAGTAGTCCGTCAGCACGATTATCCATTTTTTCCTGTTTTTCGTAGATGGTAGTGGACCAACAAAGTCAATTCCAATTCTTTCGAAAGGAAAGTTGGCTGGGGGGATGGGCTGTAGTAGTCCAGAAGGTAATTGGTTTGAGCCTTTCCTACTTTGGCAAAGGTGACACGTCTTAACGAATTCTGAGACATCCTTTAGCATGGATGGCCAAAAGTATTTACTCTTTATTCGGTACATGGTTCTGGCGACGCCCAGATGGCCATTCGACATATGATTGTGATATTCTTTCATAATTTCTCTCTTTTTATTCTCTGGAACCACAAGCAACCACGCCCTGCCTTCAGGGTTCGGGTTTTTCTTAAAGAGGCATCCATCTTCTTATTTAAAGTTTTGCGCAATTGATCGCCTGCTTTCATTAAGGTTTTTCTTAACACTTTCGATAAATTTATCCTCTTCGTCTGTTATTTGATTTAAAAATAGCCTTTCAAAATCCTCATCCCAATCAGTTTCTGGTAAGGGCCCCCTAGATAAGCCATCAGCGTCCAGATGCTTCTTTCCCGATTTATGTATTATATCGAAGTCATATTCTTGAATTTTCAATGCCCATCTTGCCAATCGACCTGTTGGATCCTTCAAGTTTTTGAGCCAGCATAAGGCGTGATGGTCTGTTACTATTTTAAAGTGTCTTCCATAAAGGTAGGGTCGTAATTTTGACATTGACCAGACAACGGCCAGACATTCTTTTTCAGTGGTTGAATAATTTTGCTCCGCTTTACTTAGGGTACGACTCAAATATGAGATCACCTTCTCTTCACCACCGATGTCTTGGACAAGTGTTGCACCTATGCCGATGTTGGACGCATCAGTATGAACATAAGTAGGTGCATTTGGATTGAAGTGACCTAAAATTGGTGGGCTTAATAGTGCTGTTTTTAGGGTTTGAAACGCTTCCTCTTGTCTTTCTGTCCAGGTAAATGATACACTTTTTTTTATAAGGTTGGTCAAAGGGTCAGCAATTTTTGAAAAGTCTTTGATAAATTTTCTATAATATGAACACATTCCCAAAAAGGATTGTACTTCTTTGACCTTTTTGGGCCGAGGAAAATTTCTGACAGCTTTGATGTTATGTTCCGCGGGTTTTATACCATGTTTGCTCGTTATATAGCCGAGAATCTCCAATTCTTCAAAAGCAAATCGGCATTTTTTGTCGTTTAACCTTAAATTAGATTCACGAAAACATCTAAAAACAGCTTCAAGTCTTTTGAGGTGCGTTGGAAAATCCGGGCTATATATGATAACATCATCCAGATAACACAAACAAATTTGCCATCTCAGATTTCCAAGCATATTCTCCATATTTCTCTCAAAGGTAGCAGGCGCGTTACAAAGTCCAAAAGGCATCACGTTGAATTCATATAATCCATGCGCTGTAGTGAAAGCTGTTTTCTCTTTGTCTCTTTCTTCGACTTCAACTTGCCAATATCCAGATCTGAGGTCTATTGCTGAGAAGTGTGTAGATCCTTGGAGAGTATCCATAACTTCGTCTATTCTAGGGATCGGATAGACATCTTTTACTGTCACATTATTCAGTTTTCTGTAGTCCACACAAAATCTGTATTTACCATCTCGCTTCTTGACCAATATTACTGGAAAAGACCAGGGGCTAGAAGATGGCCTAATTATGCCTTCTGTAAGCATCTCGTCAATTTGCTCTTTTATAATATCTCGTTCTTTAGCACTTACCCGGTAAGGCTTGTGTTTAATTGGCTTCGCGTCTTCTGTGTCTATCCGATGTTTTGCCAAATTGGTTCTCCCTAATCTCGATGAAAAAAGATCTCCATACCTTTCTAAAACTTGTTTTAACTCCTTCTGTTCCTTTGGTGAAAGATTTTCGTTTATTTGGAATCTAGGTTCTTCGTTCTTTTCTACCTCTCCTTCTCGACTCACATTTATTTTCGCTGGACTACTTCCAAAAGCCAATGTTTGGTTTTTCATTATTTTTAACGGTCGAGGATACGGATTAGTTATCCAGATGTGTGTTTCCCTATTTATAACATTGATCAAGCTTCTTGCTAGACGAAGTCCATTTGTTTGAAACATTTTGCTGCTCTCCTCGATAATATATTCTCCATCCTCTGTTTCTACCAATGCCTTGATCAATTTCATGGAACATTCCGGTACAATGGAATCCTTGGCACTCTTTATTTTCAACATTTCAAAATTGATTTCGTCATGATTATTCGTCAAATCATATTTTATAGTTTCTTGCTTACAATCTATTTTTGCGTTCATTTTCTTAAGGAAATCTCTCCCAAGAATTAATGTCCGTAAATGCGTTTTCAATATCACAAAGTTGTGTGATAATGTTTCGTTATCAATTTTTATATTTAAAAATATACTTCCTACCATGTCCAATTTTTTTCCATCGGGTCCTGCACAAATTTTTGCGAGTTTACTTATACCATGGCCTGTATCGAGGGCCGTTCTGAGGTCGACCACTGAGAGGTCAGCACCTGTATCAACCAAAGCTTCAAAAGTCCCTATCTTGTCCACATTAATTTTTAATTTGTATTTAGGGTCCAACTTCTTGATTCCGTTTATGGTCGACTTGCTTTGATTGACAGATTCAGGCGCGACGCTTAGTTTAAATCTTCCAACACGGAATATCTATTCCGGGTAGGAATATTTGTCTGTGTGCTATGACATACATCAGCATAAAGCCGAGGTCCTGATTTCTCTGATATTTCATTCATTTGGCATTTTTCTTCGACCTTCTCTTGGGTATCTGCTGGATCCTCTTCTAGGATTCTTATAAACTTGACCCTACAATAACGGGCCACGTGCCCTGGCTTGTTACATTTAAAGCAGATTGGTCTTCCATCTTCCGTCCTATTTTTGCTCACTTCTTGGCTTTTATTGTAAGTGTTTCTCTGAAGGTTTGGTTTCGGCACAAAGTTAGGATTATAAGGACGTCTAGGGGTAGAGGGCTGAGGAAAGTTGTTTCGATACTGTCTGGGGGTAGGAGGGGAGTCGTTCTTGTAATTATTGGAAACAGGGGCTTGGGGCCTGGAAGTGGTCTGGTAGTTTCGTGCGGCAGTCGGCGGCACGTACCTCGATTGTTGTTGGGGTCTAGAATAGCGTGGACCGTTATATAGGTTTCTGGATTTCTCCACACGTTCCCGATACTTCTTTTCAAAATAATCCATTTTCTTGCACACGACAAGAAGGTCATCGGTCGTTTTAGGAGGGTTCAGGTAGAGCGCGAATGAGTACTCTTTTTTCAGTCCTCCAATAACATGTTCAATTTTTGTTTCTTCTTCCATTGCGGGGTCAACCTTGTTGCACAACACTAGAATGTCTTCCGCGAACCTGATTGCTGGTTCATTCCAGTGTTGCATTCTGTTGAGCTTCATTCTAAGTTATTCTTTATTCGCGTCCAAAGAAAAATCCTGAATGAGGCGGATTTTAATATTTTCCCAGCTCGTGAAACTAGCTTTGTGTAAATTCAACCAGGTTTTAGCGCTTCCCGTCATGTTCATGGCGGCATAACGAGAGATAATGTAGTCTGCCCAATGGTACAAGAAGCCAATTTCTTCAAGAGATTCAATCCATGGGCGAGGGTCTTCCGTTCCATCATACTTGGGGATGTCGATGTTGGGATTCAGGACAACTGGGTCGGAACTAGCATCTCTACCAATTGTTGCACCAGGTTGCGGCTTGGCAGACTCTTCAGCCTGGATTCTCTCCTGTGCTGGGTCTTGCATCTTACCAGAGCGTGTTTCAACCATCCTACAAATTTATAAAAGGGAATAACGAGATAAGTCTTCTTTAAGTAGCCACCAGAATCCTTTATTTATCTTCTCACATCAAAGAGAGCAGTGAAGTCACAGTGTACCTAAATACAAATGATGATAAATTAATAATCTGTTTTAAATAAATATCATAGAATATTTTATATAAAAATAAATAAATATATAATTTAAATTTCAAATATATTAAAACTAATATAAGAAATACGCCATTAATCATGATGTAACAATATATATTTATAATTAATAACAATAAAATTTGAAAACGTTACGTCTTTTGCAGTCGGCTTTTACACGTCATTTAGACATACTCTAATTTGTATATAGAATAATAGAAGTGAGAATATATTTAATAGTATAAATTTTAGTAGTTATATATATAGAGAGAAAAGAGAGAAAGACAGAACCATGCACTTTTATTCAAACTAATAATAAGAAAGAAAGAAAAAAAATTGTAAAGAAGGTAGATAAGATTGTTAGTATATATATATATATATATATTTTATAATTTTATATTTTATCCTTTTTTTATATGATTTTTTAAATTTTTTTATTTTATAATATGAATATATCTAGTTGTATTTAGTAATAAATCTATAATATGAATTAACTTTTGTTATAAGTTTGGTTATTATGTTTTGAAACCCTAATGGTAGACCAGAAATTCCAGAACAATAAGACAACTAAAGAAGAAAGAAAATAGTTAAGGGAAGAAAGCCAAACTTTATAATCTTTACAGTTAGTTATATTAATATAACTGATTCAACCATTATTTATCTTTCAATATTCCTTTAAAAAGGCAAATTATTAGATGATTAATAAAGCTATTAATTTTGAAAATTCATTTTTATTTAATTTCCATTTTCCTCCCCAGAAATTGGAGATTAAATAAAATGATTTCTATACAATATTACTTTAAAAATCTTGTGAAAAATCTTCAAATTAGTTATATAATTTAAGTTTAATTAACTGTTAGAGATTATAAATTTGTATTAGTTATTATTGAGAGAAATTATAAAAAGTTGATTTAATAAATGGATACTTCCATTTATTTTTTTAAAGTATTTTATAATTGATATACTGTTGAAATATTTTACTTGTCTAATAGTTTAAAAGTATATTTCTGCTCTTGCTATGCATCATGTGAAAATGCGATTTTTTTAGAATATTCTTTGAGAGATAAATTGATAAAATTCTTTTAAAATATGATAAGATTCAGAAAAAAATGCTTGTTGAAGAAAATCTAACTTTTCAATAAGGGCAAAGGTGGCTTTGTCTATGGAGGCGGCAAAAATAAATATAAAATTACTTCATCATAAAGAATATTTGAAGTTAATCGAATTGAAACAAATAGAATAAATTGAAAAGAGATAAATTTTGTTCGTGCGAAAACTGAAAAAAAAGGTCATAAGAACAATATAAATTTGGATTTAAATATAAATACCTGTTTAAATGTCAAAATAGGCGCCATCTGGTGAATTTTCAAATTTCTAAAATCCTCTTATGAGCGAAAAGGGTGGAGGGGTTATTATTCAGTCGATGAAGCTTACCAAAACTAAGATGAGTATAAAATTTTAGGAATATATGATAAATAAGATATATGCCCAGATTACACCTAGCTTTTGGGCTACACCAATATAGCGGCGCCAAAGAAAATTAAGGGCATTATAATTTGCTGTGACTTTGAAACGACCCTTTACAAATTTCCAGATTCCACCATTTATCCATTGTCGATTCAAGAAGATATTTCCACTAATTTATCAGGGAAGTTATTTTTCGCAAAATTAGACCTAAGCAGTGCTTATTTGCAATTACAAGTAGATAAATCGTGTCACGATTCTCACTATCAACACACATAACGGTCTATATCGATATCGAATAATGCCATTTGGACTTTCAAGTGTATCAGGACATTTTCAATCAATAATGGATAAAAATCTCAACATATTCTGTGAGCCGCATGTTTTATAGATGATATTTTAATCGCATCATTTCCAGAAGAAGAACACTTAACAAAAATAAAGAGTTTTTCAGAATATTGAGGATCTACAATATCAAATTGGTAGAAAAAAGTCAAAATTTTCAAAAGTAAAATTGAACATTTAGGTCATGTTATTATTAAGGATGGTATACAACCAATTCCTGAACCTTTCCTTGGAGGCTTAATGTCTACCCGTTAATATTGATTCAAGGGATTATTTTATCGAATTGGGAACTCGAGATATATTTCTGATAAATGGATTGCAGGTATAATTATTAGAAAAAAAGTGTTAGAATGTACCATGTAGAGGTAAATAGTCGAATGAAAGGAGATTCATATAGATGAATTTTTAAAATATAGGAAAAGGAAGATATAGAGGTAGAGCAGATTGAATAAAGAGGGTGTGTGATAGAAATTGTTCCAAGTCAATAAAGTCCAAGGAAGCAATAAAAATGAAGAATAAAATGTACAATCAGGAATATAGGTAACAGTGTTTCTGGTCATACCATATATGCAGTATCAAAGGAGAACAAGAAGGCGCAAACAGGTATCGAGGTGCGAGAAGATCCAGCTGAAGAAAATGATCATAATATAAGACTAGCTTAAGAGATCTTGCCCAGAAGGAACTCACCTAGAAACAGTCGTCCACCAACAAGAGAGAAGCTGTATGTGATATAACAATGAATACGCTGTTAATTGTACTCTGTATTCTTATATCTATCATCATCAACTTTGATGACTTTCATGTTAGCCATGGTAAAGAACTCGGTAAAAAATTCCGATTACTATTCTGTAAATGGAGTTGCTTAATTGTACAAATATTACAATTAATACTGATATTAATTTAAAGTTCACTCAAAATATATTTAGAAAAATTGATCTAGAATCATATAAAATAGAAAGAAAGTTGTTTTGTCCATTAAGAAGCACGTTTTGGAAAGAACACTTCCACAAGAACTTGCCTGACTCTTTCTATCACATGCATAAAAATATCCTTAAAAACTAAAAATATATATATTTATATTCTCAAGCCACACCAATCAATAGCCGCATAGTATACATTTTAGTATAATATTTACAAAAATAATAGCATATATTCTATTTTTACAAATATATTTTTAAAATGATGATAATAATAATAGGCTAATATATCCATGTAGTGACAGCTCAATTTGTAACATATCGATGTAGAAATTACATTCTTCGAGCCACTTATTCTGTTTATTTGATTTCGTACTTCCTCAAACCGCGTTGAAGCGTGAAGTCGCGCCCTCTGTTGTACTTATATATCCCCGTGGGGCGTGGTGGTACCACATTGGCCATGTGTCCTGCACAGTTGCTACTGCTCCTACTGGTAGGTTATCTACAGTTTTCTCGCTCTCTCCTAGATTCTGAAATTTATTTGTCGCCTTGTCCTACCCTTTGGGATATCACACACACACACACACACACACAAAAGCCTTTATTAAGACACACAGGTCTTACAGAGGATTCTCCTTGGGGTTACAAGACGGAGAAACCTATGAAAGTGGGAAATAAAAAATGGAGAAAGATTATATACATATGGTAAATATATACCCCTTTGGGATATCTGAGACACTTTTTACTCCACTTGGAATGCCTTTTAAATTTTTTTCTCCTAAGAATATTTTCTGGCACCATATAATATTTTTATAGCAATTTACTAATACTTTTGAATTTCTCAGTTTCTTCGAGTTTTCTCCTACCCATGGTAGCGTATTTAGAATTTTCTACTAGACTTTGATGACCTTTAGAACATATAAATGGTTTGCTTTTGTCTCCTAATGTTTTATTCCAAACTCAGGAAAGCCTTTAGTTTTTTTATATCTTATCTTACACATTAGAATGTCTCTCTCTCTCTCTCTCTGTTTGAAATTTTTCTTGTAATATTTGAAATTTATCTTTCCTTTATCACGTTTTCTTCTATAGCATAATATATTGAACATTTTTTTCAAAACAACTTTAACAACATTCATTTTAGAAATTAATCTATTCTACTCTAAAACGATTCTCAAATTATACTTCAAATTATACAATATTAGCATATTGTATTCTATGTTGATTGTATATAAGAAATTGCAAAGGGATTACCCATTTGCGGAGCCAGTGACCTGATGAAGCGCGACCGAGTGAAAGCTGCCTCTCAATTTCTGAATAAAATAAACTCTGCAAATATTTTTATATTTATTCAATTCAATTACATATTTAGCTTATAATATATTATGATAGTTTTTACTATTCTCGGTAATTCATTCCTTCGAATTATATTTTAAAAATTGAGTGTTTTTACCTTTTAACTTTTCTAAAATTGTGATTGCTTTCATCTGAAAAGGTTTTTGTTATATTTTCTCCTAATTCACTCTACATCGTCGATTAATCTCAGTGTTTTCAAATGGTAAATTGATAATGTAATATTATATTTTGTGCACTTGTAAAATTACTAAAAGCTAATATTATTATAAAATAAAAGAAGACTAAAAAAGACAAATGTTATATTTAAAATTGTTTATTATATAACAATATATACTTGTATATTAGCCTGTGTGTAACTTATAATTATTTATTAGTTGAAGGTTGGTATTTTATATTATATGCAAATATACTTGGTAGCTATCAAATATTGAATCCAGTGCAAAAAGGCACCTATCCATCTTGATAAAATCATAGAATTAATTTTAACAATGCTTCCTTTGATAATCCTTGAGAAGAAAACCCAGATTCAGATCGATAAATGAGCACAACTGCAAAATTGCACTTTTTTAAAATTAATAAAAATGTACACCACGTTTAACGATATGTTTAATTATCCTTTATAATCAAAACAATTCTAAAATCTAAACTGAGTTGGTATCGTTTTGAAAGAGTGTCCTCGACTTTATGACACACATTCAGAGACTGACTGGAAGCATCTACAAAAGGCGCGGTCGAAATCTTCATATAATATATCTTCTATACAAATAAAATATTTTTTTTTTCAAAATAAATGAAGATTTACCAGGAGAGATCCATAATATGTATATCTTAAGGCTCTGGTCTCTAACCGATTAGTCTGCTGCCCCTAAGCAGGTATTTTAATTATATGTTTATTTATTGTCGCACACAGAATGAGTGTCACCATTTTGATGGAATCCCCCCTTCCATATAGTGTATATGCGTATATAAATGTAGACTCTCATTTAAATTATGATTATATAAATTATATAAAAGAGAGAGTTCCTATCTAAATCATACAGAATATTCATTATAATAATGAATTATTTGATGTCCAGCTGGTCGTGGTTGGTGACTCCTACCCACACCACGGGCACCACTACGAGAAGGGAGGAGACGACCACCACTCCTCGCACCAAGGCCACGACGACCACAGCGGCCACAAACACGGCCACCACTCCGGCGGATACACCGACTATAAGGATAACTCGGACTCAAAGGGCCATTCCTCCCACGGGGATTCCTACGGCTCCTATGGGTCGGGCAAGAAACATGGCTCAGATGGCTACTCTTCCCACCACTCCTCCGGTGGTGACAGCAGCTACAAGAAAGGTGGAGAAGAATTCGGCAAGCACCACATGGTACAGGAGGGACTGAACCACGGCAGCGGTGGGGCAGCACATGGGACCTTTGGTCATGACAAGCATGAAACCAAGGGGAGCAAATCTGGCAAGGCTGGAGGCGAATTCTACAAGAATAAGGAACACAAGAACAAAGGATTCAAGAATGTCTACCACAAGGAAGAATACGGTGATCAGAAGACCTACAACGATGAATTCGAGGATAACGACTACAAGAAGAAACACGCCGATCATGAAGATTACTATGACAAGGATGGAGGCAAGTACATAAAAGAGGACAACGACAAGCATTACAAGACGGCCAAGAAAAATGGAGAGGACTACCACAAGGAAGGAAAGAATGGTTATGATTCTTACCACGGAAGCGGTTACAAGAAAGGAGGAAAACACCACAACAGCGAGGATTCCCACAAGAAAGACGGAAGCATCTATCACAAGAAGAATTTTGATGACTCTAAACATAAGCACGGAGGATCATCTTACAAAAAAGGTAGCAGTGGCTCTGGGTACAAAGATGGGTCTAGCTATGGAAAGAAGCATGGTGGAGAGCAGTACAGGAGTTCTGGATACAGTGATGGGAGAGATGGAGTCTACGGAGCTGAAAGCAATGGAGCTCATGGAGCTGGAGGCTATGGCGGACACGATGAAGGTATCAGCTACGGAGGCCATGAAGAAGGTGGCTATGGAGGCGATGGATACGCCAAGGAAGGCTATGCCAGCGATAGCCTTGGAGTTGGAAAGAGTAGCCATGGGGGAGATTATGGCTCTTATAGTGCTGGAGGTAAAGTAGGGTATGAGGGATATGCTGACTATGTAAAGGGTGTCTATGGGCATTCAAGTAATGGTAATGTAGGTGCAGGAAAGTATGCAGATTATGGAAAAGGTAAGCATCGGCATGGATACAGGGCTGCCGGAAAGGGTGGTTATGGACATGAAGGATATGCTGAATCAGGAAAAGGAAACTATAAACATGAGGGCTATGTTGATGCAGAGAGGGGCATATACGGACATGAATATGCTGATGTTGGAAAAGGAGGTCATGGACATGGCGCCTCTATCGTTGATGGAAACTCTGGACATGTAGCTGATGGAGGAAAAGCAGGTTATGGACAAGAGGCTTATGTTGATGCAGGAAAGGCTGGCAGCTATAGAGATGCTGAGTATGGTAGTGATGGGAAAGCTGTCTTCATTCTGGAGGACCATGGAAATGCAGGCTATGCAACTCCTGTAGTTGAAGGAAGCGGGTATGTAAATGGGGGGTATGTGGACGGCGGTAAGATTGCCTATGGCACGGTAGGATATGCTGGAGGCAAAAGAGGGCAAGCCGGTCTCTACAACGGGCATGTCCAGGTAGAGATGCCAGCAGGACTTAGGCATGGCTACAGCCTGAACGTCGGACCGGTCGATGGGAGCCATGGTGCTGCAAGGCATCACGTCTACTTCCGTCAGGGATAGAACTACTGCTGAACTGCATAACTTGTACATTCTGTATTTATTGTAATGATTAAATATTTTATTTTAATTTGATTTTAACAGAGTTCTTCTTTGCAATATATTTTAACATGCACCAGCTGCAACATATTCTCAAACCTATTTACATACTGAGGGTGCCTTTCTTGCTAATATTATTTTTTTCTTGAATAGAAGGAGTTTTGTTTCTTGTTTAGGCCGCCGTATCTAGTAATTTTTCTTATTTGTACTTAAGTTTTACAGAGTTTTTATGAGTGGAGATTATTAAGGAGAATCTTGTCTTTCTCTAGAAGTGTAAATTATCACATTATACAATGTTGGATAAATGATTAATTTTGATTTCAATATTTGTTTTAGTTGGAGGTCTAGTAAATATGTCCTCTTTAATAAATAAATATATCAATATTAAGGCACAAAATTCGCTTGGGAAACTCACAAATAAAATATGGATTATATATATATAGCTATAGTTACTATTATTTACATCCTAATAATTATAAATAGGGAAAAAATTCCTTGTTAAAAATTGATCATAAACTTAAAGATAATATATTTATAACCAAGTTACAATATACAAGTAAATTATATGGTTTATTAAAATTCGAAACTATTTTAAAGGCGTAAGATTCTTTTTGATATTAAACAATTTCTACTGCCCTTACTTTAATGGAAAAATTAATGAGAGAGCCTGGCTCATCAGTGGTGAACCCTCTCAGCGGTTTCTCCAGTTTAATCTACCATACCGCTGTTATATTGCATTTTTGGATTTGAAACTGGAGAAACCGCTGAAAGGGTTCACCACTGATGAGCCAGGCTCTCTCATTAATTTTTCCATTGCAGTAAGGGCAGTAGAAATTGTTTAATATCAAAAAGAATCTTACGCCTTTAAAATAGTTTCGAATTTTGATAACAGATGGCGCGCTAGTGCATCATATTATATATGGTTTATCTTTGGTTTCACCTTTTAATATTTAAATGGCAGAAACGATGCACTCAAGACATATCTA
The DNA here is from genome assembly GCA_030710605.1 of Cordylochernes scorpioides. Classification (NCBI taxonomy): domain Eukaryota; kingdom Metazoa; phylum Arthropoda; class Arachnida; order Pseudoscorpiones; family Chernetidae; genus Cordylochernes; species Cordylochernes scorpioides. Next base: position 181,146,197 of record CP092864.1, read on the forward strand.
TATGTATTAAATAAATATAAACAAACATAATTTAAAACATGCTTGTATAAACCTATTAGATACTATTTAAATGGGGCCTACTTGACAGAGTTTTGTAAATTTCAAATAACCAGGCCGTGATTTTTAATAACAAATTGTTTAATAAGAAAAAATAAAGGTACAAAATTAAAGGAAATATTAGATACGGACAGCAAACAAAGGCAGAGCTGACCGGCCGTTATCACAAACTTAAAGTGGCTTCCCCTGGTGGTTGTGTATTGAACTTTTGCGGGCTCCCCTTATGGTAATAACAAGAAATAAATAGTCGATTGCCGCGCCGTCACACCCCAGTTCATCATCGCTTTCACTTTTGCAACACAAAGTATTATATTCTTAGATTATTAAAATTTTAGAAAATCGTCATATGCAAATGCAAAATTTACAAGTATAATTTTTTGAATTTATTGTATTTTTAAAATAAAAACAATGACAATAATTCAAGAACTAAACTATAAAACCTATTTTATGATTTAAAATAATTATAAAATTTCAAACTTTGAAAATAAACACGTGAAACGAAATTTGTTTATAATAAAATATTTTTTATATTTTGTTTTCGCTTGCTCACTCTTAATAAATAAATAAAATTATGATATACCTACAATATGAAGAGAAAGTGATATTTTTATCAACGTGAATATGGATAAAAAGGTAATCACATTAAAGAGTTTAAATACACTTAAAGAGTATTTTCAAAGTCTCTAAATATACTCCAAGACAAAAAGAACGACGAAGAAAGAATTATAAATTTTAGAAAAAATAAAAAAAAAGGTTTTAACTGAACATTTAAATTATTAAATTTTAGCGGTACTAAAAAAAAACGTTTAAAGCTACAACTCATCTCAACTGACCAACAAGTATATTGATATATTGACAAAGGTTACTTTAATAGGTTACCAAAAAAAGGTAATAGGACCTAAGGTAAAGTATATTAACATACAGAAACGCGTACACTCAAAAGTAAAACAAAAATAAAAAGGAAGAACGTAAATAAAAAAAAAACACGATTATTTATAAAACAACAAGTATTTATATTTTATTGCAGCGTTGCTGACAGTGTTGGAGGGAAAGCTCTAGGGAAAGAGATCGAGGGGAAGGAGGCGACAGGGATACACAGATGATCTAGAACAATGGACTGGACGACACGAGGAGATGAAGAGGATGGCGGAGGAAGTATGGAGAGACCATGACCCTCAGTAGAGTAAGGCATTGAAGGAGGAGGAGGCAGCTTTGATAAGGGAGCAGACCGGGGCTACACAGGTATGCGAAGAGATCACCAGACACGAACACGGAGAACGCTTTAAGCGTCTCCACACAATAACTCTCTAGCCGAGTCCTCGCCTTACCCTTTGAACCTTCTTTATGTACAAACATGACCATATTTGTTCAATGAGAAGGCATGGGAGATCAGTTCACTTAACAAATAAATACCATTCTTCCCATATAACTAAGAAGCTTAAACCTGTTGTTTTTTTTTTGTCAAATAATTTGAAATATAAAAGAATAGATATTTCAATTCCATGTCATAATATCCTTGCGAGTTTTACTCCATCTATAGACATTTATTCAGCATATTATAAGTATATGGTATTATTCGAAAGAAGACCTGCAGTTGGGCTGAGAGTAACAGGTTGATCTGAGGATCGTTCAACTTCCTGATAGGAGCGATGTCACGACGTTGACTGGAATGGCTGAACGTTGGCTGAACAAAGCGTTAAAAATATAAAGTCGACTAGTGAGACGACTCACTGAATGCGAAGACCAAATAATCATTAGAGTGGCTCTAACAGCCTCAGATTTGTCATTAATCTGACGTGCAACTGGAACCTCAGTGACCACAATAAGTATAATATAGGCAGATAAGAAAAATATGTCGGGGCTCACAGAATACCAAACACTGACTACCTTGATTTGTGCATATCAAAAGTACGCTTGTAGTGGCTCCAAATTCATTTATCCCGGAATATGGCTGACTGATGTAAAATTATAATTCGTGAGGAGTTCTCTTTGATTTTAACTCTGATTACCAAAACACTTATTAGCAAGACACCAACCTCACTGTCGCACGGCCTTACAACCTCGAAATGTGTTCTCGTGTGTCATTTCCTAAGATTGCTGTACCCCTTTGGTTGTGATCAGTAGCACTCAGAACGGTACGTCGACAATATTATTTATTCAGTTGTGTTAATCTTCACATCACAGAATTTATGGACTTACATTTCAGCAGGATAATGCCCGACCACACACGGCAATAGTTTATACTGCTTGTATTAATGCTTTCCCAACATCACCTTGGCGAAAGTTAACCAAATATTTTTTCCAATTGAACAAACAGGTTTGGAATTTGATGGTCAGGGCCCGTCAGCTAGTTCGATATCTTGCCGATCTAACAATATATTCCATCTCTACAAGCCGAATGTTATTATATTGATGTAATTTAGCTTCCAAGATCCTGGAGAAATAAAGTCGAAGACAGCGATTATTGTGGCTTTACAAAACTTGGTAAAAATAAGAAAGCCATTAAAATATATAACCTCATCAAGAAAATGCAAATTAAACATATCTGGTAATCCCGGTCAAAAAGATTGATTACGCATACACACAAGTGGTCCTTTATATAGAGATTATATTTCTTTACACTGAATGTGTGCACTTAATACAACATTACCCGCTGATTGGCTGATTGAGGTCACGTGATAGTCGAGAATCAATCAAGACGCGAATAAAATGGACAACATGAAAAAGTGACATTTATGTTAAAAATAGTACAAAAGGGAATTTGTACCTGTATCAGGCAGATAAATTGAGAAAAAAGGCATTTCCTGAACGTGCAACTAAAAGTTGTTGATGGCTTGCGCCATCTATCGGAATAAATATCAACTATTCTCGTTGATTTTTAATTATTCCAGAATTAGCCCACTACCGTTTCTTGATTATTCAAGAAAAGCTAATCACGTACGAAATTTAGCCAATTCTGGAATAATCAAAAATCAACGATAAATTGATATTTATTCCGATAGATGGCGCAAGACATCAGCAACTTTTAGTTGCACGATCAGGAAATACCTTTTTTTCTTAATTTATCCATCTGATCGAGGTTAAAATCCACTTTTGTACTATTTTTCACATTGATTGGCGTCCTTCCGGCCCAAAGACCTGTTTCATGATTTTTCAAGATGCTCCAAAGACCAGTTTTTTTTTTTTGTATGTTGAGGTGCATTTTGCACCACGCTTATGAGGGCCGACAGCCCGAAACGCGTACGTAGTTAGCTTTTCTTGATTAATTAAGAAACGGTATTTGGCCAATTCTGGAATAATTAAAAATCAACGTTTAGTTGATATTTTTTTCCGATAGATGGCGCAAGCCATCAACAACTTTTAGTTGCACGATCAGGAAATTCCTTTTTTCTTAATTGACATTTATGTTTTCGGGCATATATAAGTATGTGGATTTGTGTTTGTAAAATTAGGTAATTTATAAAGAATGCTATTTTTAAAAAGAATTAAAATTATGTGAATTCAATTCCAAAATATTTTGATATTTTCAACAAAAATAATTACCTCACTTATAAACTCTTTAGCATATTCTTCAAAAACTTGTATACTTATTAAGAACACATTAAGAGAGAGATGCATATAAATGATTAATTTTTAAACCATATTAATGGATATAAGTGAATTAAAACTAGCTTTGTTTATTGATGAAGGGTATTAACACTCATGGACAAAACTTAAGGAAGTTATACATTTTAGCATGTATATCGGATGTATAACTCTGAGAGATATTTGATACACTGTGACCTTTATTGAAGACACACGAGATAACCAAGTGTGAACAAAATTGCCTCTTGTTCCTTAAAAAATAATAAAAATTGACGACCGGCGACATAAAATATCTTCAACTTTTATAAATACCTTATCGAAGCAGAAATCCGTAGTCCCCCGCCTTTTTTAATAATTTATCTCGCTGTCACACAGGGTCGGCTGGTGTGAAGAAAGACGTCTTTGTGCTCAAAAATGGAATTTCCAATTCTTTCTGATAAATCAAGATTCATTTTGTGGGCTAATGACTGTTGGATGCATGTTAGACGTAGGTCCCAAGAAAGATCCCATCAGTACTGTATTGTGGAAAGTCATACAGTAAGAACCCCTGGCTTCATGGTGTGGGGTGACATCATCTATGAATGTAAGACTCCTTTAGTCTTTATTCAAGGCACAATGACTGCTCAGCTATACATTGCTGATGTGTTGCAACCTGTTGCGTTACCATTTCTTTAGCAGACTAATAATACCATTTTCAAACAAGTTAATAATCGACCACATTCCATGGCCCGCATGTTCCCTAGAACTTTCCTCAATAAACCATGTATGGGACATGATAGGGAGAAAAATTTGACAATCTACACAGTCAATTAATCTTCAACAGTTTCGGAATAATATTGATATGGCTTGGTCTAACATCCCACAAGACCCCATAAAAAACACTGCGTCACAGAATGCCTCACCATGTAGCTGCTTTTATACTTGCCAAAGGAGGACACACCGTATATTGAAAAATTCTGTATATCTCAATAAATTTTATATTTTTTCTGAAATTCCATTCAATTATTTTTCACCAATTTTCAGAAAGTCACAAAAATATTTATAGGTGATGCAATTCCTTTTTGTGTGTGTGTGTGTGTGGCCAGTGTATTAATCTCCAGGGTTGCTAATCTCGCTTCAACAATTATTGAAATATAATTTTGAAATTTGAAATTTAATATAATGATTATATTATCATAAATATATTTTTAGAGAGATCTATATTTTGATAATATAACAAGAAATTCATAAAAGATTTACTTTCCTATATAATTGGAGAATTATATATTTCTAAACTCACTTGTGATATGATTATAATATATCAAAAGGAAATCCTCAAAATGAAGACTTAGTGAGAATTTAGATCCTAAAGAGGAGAATATTAGAAAATAATTCTAAATTATAGTCATATTTTTCCTTAATTCAGAAAACGTTTGGAAGTTAACGATATTAAGTAAATTCGTCAAAAGAACTTCCAATGGTTCCGTTAAGAGATTTTTACAATATCAAACCTAGATGATACGCAAATTAAGTTGTCATTCAAATATAGAAATGAATAAAAATTGAAAGCAATGTATATTGAAATATCTACTTTGCTAAACAGTGTTGTATTCAAACTTAAGCAAAATATAGTTATAAGAATAAAACATTTCTATCAAGCGATGAAATTACAAATTAAAGAATGGCTAAATGTCTTTAATAATCAAGACAGAAGGGAGGATTGTATGCTCAATCTTTTTTTTTTCCAAGCGCTACAAATGGTCATGATGATTTCCTCGATAGATATCTATTGCTCTGAACAAGATCACCTCTGTCTTAAAGCTATAAAATGGAATTACAATGAAGTCTTAATCATTTAAGAGAACTTTGCAATGATAACGCTAATACTGAAGAGATAGCCGTATATTTTAAGCATAATATCTAAATTATCTAAGTACTGAAGTATATAAAGTTCTGTTCGGTGAGAATAGTAAATAGGTAAAAGGTTTAAAAAACAATAAGATCTCACTCTCCAGTGTGGAAAACAATTTGAATGTATGAAAGATATTCTGCAGAGGATTGGACACAAAGCTACCAATAGGAATCTCTAAATAAATCAGCATGCCCCATTTTGGTCTATTCACACCCCGACTGTCCAGGTGTCACTTCGGATGGAAGAACATGGCCGATAGGATGAATGAACCTTGTTGGTAGGCGACTTCTCACGACATGACGTTCCTGTGAAGAAAGAATGTCTCAAGGAAACCAAGAAATCAATATTTTCAAGTGAAGAGGGTGAGTTCTTCAGAATAGAAATGAAAAAAACATTCCATTTTATAGGCAGTTATAACTGTCATTCTACTAAGATTACCATGGCCTGACACAAGTGATATGTTTACAGTACAAATAGTTACACCTACAGTTATTATGTCTACGGTCGACCAGCAACAAGTTAGTAAACAGCTAAAATTGTATTTGAATTTTGTTGAATATACATTTTATTTAACGAAAAGATAGGAGTTTTCAATTTTGTGTGATTAAATAATTAATTTGTTGTTTCTGTTAGAGAAATCCCTAATCTAATAAACGTCTATGTAAATCAGGAACACAATGCAGGTAGGTATAAGAAAGGGTGTGCCCAGACTTCAAATGACAGTGAATTTACCTCGTGTCCTTCTAGCGATTTATTGTATCACGATTTTTCCTGTGAAAGGGCTTCCGTGTCCGAGAGCTAGAGATTTGTAACATTAAATTTTTTAAAATAAAACTTTCATTGTAACAGATTGTTTAAAATATATTTTACTTTAAAAGGAGTTTAACATGTATTTAAACGAGTAATATATATATTTTAGATATAATAGGGTGGAAGGCCAATATAGTGTTAAAGTAATTACACGGTATAGGTACATATCTTCAAATTTATCCATCACATGTGAGACAGGCTATTACTATCTTAAACATTTGTGTAATATTATAATTATATTTTTATATATCAATCTCCCTTGAAAAATTACCCCTCATTTTGTCCTTCAAATTATACCACTAAAGAAACAGACAGAATGTAGCTTAGGTTTCCAATAATTATTAAAATATACTTGCGCCAGTCAGTATAAGGATGCAAATATGATATTAAAATTAATCCAAGATATATGAAGACAGCTCCTGAAAGAGTGAATATCCAGACATTGAGAAAATAGGTCTGCTTAATCTTGTTGATGTTATGTTTGAACTTTTATTCTCTCCCTCATTGTATAAATCTTCTTTAGCTTATTTGTGAAGTAAAATGAGTCTGCATTTGTCATTAAGACTGAAATCACTATTCACACAGTAGCAGGCTAACTCAGCTCTAATATGAAATAACCCACCTGACCTAAAGAACAAACGCCATATGAAGTTGTTTAGAACTTGTAGTATATCCTGTATACCTGGATCATGAGCCCTTACAGCCTGTACTATCAGGTGAACCTTGGTGTGGCTCTTAGTAGACGGTATTTGGAATAAATATTAAGGATATTCTAGACGAAATGTATTTTCCAAAAGGGATTGTCTATGTGGAAAGAAGAAGATTTTAAAATGGAAAACGTTAAAGTTTTTGAGTCTAGCGTTTAGTAGAAGGTCCTTCGAATCAAAATATTTAAAAATTATTTTTAAAAAGGCATATCTCAGAAAGAGCGGTCGTTGGAAATGTAGAAGCCCACCGCCAATAGGACAATTGAATAGTTTTGGGTGTAGCCTTTAATAGGAATTTCTTGTATCCAAACATCAAGAAAGCATTAATGACAGATGGTATAAGTATGGAAAAGTTGTTTTTGAGAGATCAAAAACTAAAAAATGGGCGATTGAAGTTTTTCGAGTATATAGCTCTAATAGGCAGTCTTCGATGTCAAATATCAAGAATGGATTTACGACGAAAAGTTGTTTTCAGAAAATGCAGTATTTTAGGAGAGTAGAATCCCATTATAAGGAAAATTTAAGCGTAGCCGTTTATAGGAGGAGATCTTCGGAAATAAATATATGAAAAGTGCCCCTGATGAAAGGACGGTCAAAGAAAAAAGATATGCCCATCCTGTGAACAATTGAATATTGTTGAATCCTGCTCTGAGTTGGCAGACTCCAATGTCAAATATCAAAATAGCATCCCCGAAGAAAGGTAACTTTTAGAAAATTAACCAATGAGGTAGGTAAAAGCTCGCTAAAGCTCTAATGAAGATTGCCAAATGTATATTTTAATCGGTGTTCATCTAAAAATATCAAGTGAAAATTATCAACGAAAGGTTTTCTCCTAAAGGACAGTTAACGAATAAAAAGAAGCCCTCTCAAGAGCTAATTTATTTTTTTGTTATCTATCTCTTCGATAGGTTTTGATGTTTATCTCTTCAATAGGTTTTTGATGTCTATCTCTTCGAAGGCTGTCTTAGGTACAGAGGGAGAGAGAGATCCCAAAATTACATATTTTACAGTTCTAACAAAAATGTTTAAAAGGGAATGCAGCAATTTACATGTAGTTAACCTATGAAATGGACCGATATCCATGTAGCGACACCTCAATTTGTGACATATCGATGTAGAAATGACATTCTCCCCCCGCCACCTATTCTGTTTATTTGATTTCGTACTTCCTCAACCCGCGTTGAGGCGTGAAGTCGCACCCTTTGTTGTACTTATATATCGCCGTGGGGCCGAGGCGTCGTCACATTCGCCATGGGTCCTGCGCAGTTGCTACTGCTCCTACTGGTAGGTTGTCCACAGCCCTCTCCTGCACCTTGGTTTATCTTTACAACTTAACTTTCTCCTGCAAGTGAAGATTTCACCTACAATTTGAATTGTCTCAATCTCTTCATACTCTCCCTCTACACTATAAAGTATTTTTGGCGCTTTTCACCTTCTCCTGCTAATGGAAATGTCTCTGGAACCTCTCCCTTCAATTTATACTAGTATTGTAGGAATATATTCAGATCTCTAACTTTAATCTATTAAAAAACACTAAAATTATTGGCATTTTATAAATATTTTATTGATTCCATCAGCAAAGGTTTTTGGCCTCTTCTCATTAATACCCTGTATCCACGATTTTACTTCTTAGTATCCTATCTCAGTATTTAGCACATTGTAATAAACATATAGTCTAATAGTATATCAAAGCACTAGAAAAAGGGAGAAACTTACCTATAACGAATATTCGTAAAATATTTCGATTAATAACGATGTTCAATCTGAATAATTTGATTTGTTGCCGGAGAAGTGAGTAAGAATATAAGAAATTTTAAATATTTTGACGCGTATTTTTCTCTTTTCTTTTTAATAAAACAATTTTCTAAATCGCTTACTGTAATGATAAATGATTGGAGGGCCTGGAGCTCTTTCTAATGAATAATATTGTCACATAGAGAAATATTATAGGCAACCTTCAGGCTGACACAGCAATTTATTTAAGTCACAAACAAGTATAAACTAAAAATACAAAATACACGAGAAGCAATAATGGAAGTATACAGTGTAGCAAGATATAAATATCAAAATTAAAATTCTATTTTTATAAATAAATATTTTGCTACTTAGCTCCTTCCTTATAGAACCTGTGACTCACAGCTTGCAAATCTTGACATGCAAATAATGACATGGATTTGACGTGCTTCTGCCAAGGATTCTCTCAGAGTTTTGGGATATTGTCCCTAGAACTTTGAGAACCAGGAGACAATGCCAACGTCTGCTATTTCTGTACCGTCACCAATGTTGGTACAACCGGTATAATGGCCACAAATAAACTAAGCCAAACCTGTCTTCTGCAATACTTCCACTTCCTCACTCAGAAGATGTGCCTATTCCAAATTTTCATAGCCTTTCACAGTTCTCTGAAGATTATGATTCAATCGCCACAAGTCATAATACAGAGGATGAAGAAAGTGATAATGATGGTTCTTCTTTGAGACCATAACAACTTGACAAAAAAATTAAATGATTTCATGAGGGATCTGATATTATAAAAATAATCTTCTGAACTACTTACTTCTCAGTTAGCTAAAAAGATACACTCGCCTCAAAATTAAAAATAATATTCTATCATAATCTAAAGGGGAATTACCTTCGATTTTTCTACCACGAAATCAATATATGTTTAACAATAATGTTCGAGGTTTCTGCTAAAATTGGGTCTTCCTGGGTATTCACTGCCTGGTGATTGGCGCCTATTCATTGAGAGGTCCAAACTGAATTTACAGTGTGAGCTACTTCAAACAATGGCAATAAGTATAGTTCAGTTCGATTCGCTCATAAAAAAATATGAAAGAAGTGTAAGATACAATTGCGTTTGCTATATAAAAAGATGGACACAAACAACTATCAATTGATACTTCGTCTTTTATCACAGATTTATTAATTTACTTCTTGGCCAGCAATTTGGCTACATGAAATACTCATGTTTATTGACTTGTTTGGATAGCACAGCTAAACTACATCACTGATTAAGAAGAGACTGACCTGTGTGGAAAAAATGTCTGTTAGCTAATGTAGCATCATTCTAATAAGCCACTAAAATCTCAAGAGAAACAAAAACTTTCTACTCCGACTCTATATAAATTAATATTATTAAAACAACTAAATTAGGTTCATAAGCATGATGGATCCTGTTTATAATACTTAAAGGGTAAATTTCCAGGACTCGCGGTGACGAAAGCCTGAAAACTGACATTTTTGAAGGTCCTCAGATACAGAAGCTCATAAATTACCTAAATTTTGTCAACTATATGATTGAACTTGAATTCAATGTGCTCGGAGCTCGTTCTTCTTGGTGGTTAGAAACTATTTGGATAGCTACATATTTTAGAACTATCGATAACTAGGGAAAAATATGCTTAAAAAATCAAAATGTTTGTTGCAATATGAGTTTTTAAATAGTATTAATTTTTCCATTGCAGTAAGGGGAGTAGAAATTGTTTTATTTTTAAAAGAATCATACGCGTCTATAATAGTTTCGAATTTTGATAACAGATGGCGCGCTAATGCATCAAAATAGTATTACTTGTATATCCACATGGAATTTCACCTACAATGGGGGAATGAGAAGCAGGGTGAAAGATATCCCATAGGAAATCACAACTAAAGAATATCGGCACCACAGATAAGTTAGGAAAACTACTTGATAGCAGATTATTGGTGGAATCTGCATAGAGTCTGTGAGAAAAAAAATTACGTATATGGAAATCTTCTATAAACAAAGTTTACAGGGCCCCAGATGACCTGACCTCTAATAATCATTCATGTGTGAAAATTTCATTTCATATAAATAATTTCAATAAAATAATTTTCACATTGAGTTATTTAACTTTTTCTCAAATAGAGAATTGTGAAAATAAAACACAGTTTTCAAAAGCAAGATCATCACACTTTCAGCTGCCTCACTTCAATTCTCATTAGTTAAATAGGTTAAAATAGTTTAATATTTGTTTTTGACTCGTGCTTTATATGTTGTACTAAATTTGTAAAATCGCCTGAGAACGCCCTTTTAACCTCAGAACAATTTCTAACGCTTAGTCAAATGCTTTATTTGATTTATTTCTCCAGACGAAGACAAAAAAAAATTGTGTTGAAAGTTGAGAAAATAAAACTTTAACTGGCCGAAGTGTCTATTTTTAAAGAAAAATTCTCATAAACTTTAAATTTTATAAAGGTCACTCCCCGCCGCTTTTATTTTTAGTCATTGTTCTCAATGGTACTAGCTGAAATTAAAGTATTTTGTTCTTTTAGTGTATTTTAAAGGAATTTTAAGATTTGATATTTTCAAAAAAAAAATCGTACCTATATAATTTTTTAAAAGAGAATACCTATGGAAATCATCATATGTTTGATTATTTTTATTTATAAACCTAAAGAAGATAAAACTGAAAAAAAAAATGCATTAATATCAAATAAATTATCCAAATTTCAGGAGCCGCATTGCTATCATTGCCTAGTTTGTTAGAATTTTATAGAAACATCGCGTATAGTTCAGCTTCTTATATTTATTTCTTGGCCTTTTTTGATTAGGACAGAAACTCCAACGGGTTTTCTTGAAGATAGTGGTGCCTGTTAGGCAATCATTGTTCTTAAAAATAAGAGATACTCCGGCCATTCATTAACATGAAGTGCAGGTTTGTTTTTAATCAGAGTTTATTTATGTAGAATGTATTTGAATAAAGTAGCAATCAGTGTTGTCATTAAAATGAAATTTCGACTACTTGATAGTCAGACAGACCGATGATTTCGCACTTAGAGATCCATCTGATGTTTCCTTCACATAAACACTTTGTGAAATAAAATGAAAATGAGCTTTGGTATTATATACCACTTTCGATTAGAAACCAGGTTTGTTTTAGGTTATCTGTAATAGGAGCTTAAGAATATACTAAAGTACTACATGGGAAGCCTAATATCATACAGAATAATCATTATAACGGTTAAAATTATTGTGGTGTCCAGCTGGTCGTGGTGGGTCATTCCTACCCCCACTACGGGCACCACTTCGAGAAGGGAGGAGACGACCACCACTCCTCGCACCACGGCCACGACGACCACAGCGGCCATAAACACGGCCACCACTCCGGCGGATACTCCGACTACAAGGACGATTCTGACTCCAAGGGCCATTCCTCCCACGGGGACTCCTATGGCTCCTATGGGTCAGGCAAGAAACATGGCTCAGATGGCTACTCTTCCCATCAGTCCTCCGGCGGTGACAGCAGCTTCAAGAAGGACGGAGAAGAATTCGGCAAGCACCACATGGTACAGGAGGAGCTGAACCACGGCAGCGGTGAGGCAGCACATGGGGCTTTTGGTCATGACAAGCATGGAAGCAAGAGCAGCAAATCAGGCAAGGTGGGAGGGGAATTCTACAAGAATAAGGAACACAAGAACAAAGGATTCAAGAATGTCTACCACAAGGAAGAGTACGGCGATCAGAAGACCTATAACGATGAATTCAAGGATAGCGACTACAAGAAGAAGCACGCCGATCACGACGATTTCTATGACAAGGATGAAGGTAAGTACATGAAGGAGGACAACGACAAGCATTACAAAACGGCCAAGAAACACGGAGAGGACTATCACAAGGAAAGAAAGAGTGGTTACGATGCTCATCACGGGAGCGGATACAAGAAAGGAGGAAAACACCACGAGAGCGAGGATTCCCACAAGAAAGACGGAAGCAACTACCACAAGAAGAATTTTGATTACTCTAAACATAAGCACGGAGGATCATCATACAAAAAAGAAAGCAGTGACTCTGGGTACAAAGATGGGTCTAGCTATGGAAAGAAACATGGCGGAGAGCAGTACAGGAGTTCTGGATACAGTGATGAGGGAGATGGAGTCTACGAAGCTGGAGGCGATGGAGCTCATGGAACTGGAGGCTATGGCGGACACGATGAAGGTATCAGTAACGGAGGCCATGAAGAAGGTGGCTATGGAGGCGATGGATACTCCAAGGGAGGCTATGCCATCGATAGCCATGGAGTTGGAAAGAGTACCCATGGGGGAGACTATGGTTCTTATAGTACTGGGGGTAAAGGAGGGTATGAGGGATATGCTGACAGTGGAAAGGGTGCCTATGGACATGCAAGTTATGATGATGTAGGTGCAGTAAAATACGAAGATTATGGAAAAGGTAAGCATGTGCATGGATACACTGATGCAGGGAAGGGTGGTTATGGACATGAAGGATATGCTGAATCAGGAAAAGGAGCCTATGCACATGAGGGCTATGTTGATGCAGGGAAGGGCATATATGGACATGGATATGCTGATGTAGGAAAAGGAGGTCATGGACATGGCGCATATATCGTTGATGGAAGCTCTGGACATGTAGCTGACGGAGTAAATGCAGGTTATGGTCAAGAGGCTTACGTTGAGGCAGGAAAGACTGGCAGCTATGGAGATTCTGGGTATGGTAGCGATGGGAAAACTGTCTACATTTTTGAGGGCCATGAAAATGCCGGTTATGCAACTCCTGTAGTTTAAGGAAGCGGGTATGTAAATGGGGGATATGTGGACAGCAGTAAGATGGCCTATGGCACGGTAGGACATGCTGGAGACCAGGGAGGCCATGCAGGACTCTACAGCGGGCATGTCCAGGTAGAGATGCCTGCAGGACTTGGGCATGGCTACAGCCTGAACGTCGGACCGGCCGATGGAAGCCATGGTGCTGCGAGGCATCACGTCTACTTCCATCAGGGATAGAACTACTGCTGAACCTCTACATTCTGTATTTATTGTATAATTTGAATTTATTTTTTATTTTAACCATTTTGAAATACCCTCTGCGTTATTTTACACACTAACAGTGCACATTCTTTACAATTTCAGACTTAATCAAATGTTTATTGGTACATAACTGAGGCAATTCGTATGCTGAAAGTTATTTTTTAAATAAATTTTTATATTAATTACGTCATAGGAATATCTATATAGATAATACCGTAACAGAGTTTTCCATTGTAAAGTCCTGAGCTATCTCCTCCGAAGATTCTGAACTACACATAACAATCTATATACCAAAATTTTCGTTGTTTTTTTCTTCGTATGATAGGCCTGTTTTCATTTTCCTAATGTTAACAGTTATTTTTATTTTTTAATTTAATATATTTTACAATCGTAGATTTTTCGCATTTATCATCATCAATTCATTTGTTTTGAAATGCGTAAAAATGTGTTTTGAAATAATATATATTTCTTGATTATGATTATAATTTGTAAGTACTTTGTTATAGTTTTTCATTTAAATATATAAATTTTTCGAATTGTAGATTGCATTATTACTTTTATTCTATAATAATTATCTTTTATAAGTGTTTGTTATAGTTTTTCATTTGAATTTAGCACAAGTTTTGTATCTGGTTATCTTTTTTGGCATCTTTTCATCTCTCTTTGGCATCTTTTTTTTCTCATTAATAAGACCTAATCCAAATAATTTAATAGTGTGTGACGTTTCAGCAACAGCATCAGACAAAAGAATAAATGAACTAAAGAATAAAATCTCATTTTTTCTTTTGTCTGATGATGGTGACATTTGGATTAGGTCTTTTTTTTTTTATTAATTTGTTATAGTTTTTCATTTGAATTTAGCTCCATTTTTGTGTCTTATTTCTTCTTTATATTAAAACTTAGAATTAAGCTTTGCTTTTTTATATACATGTTTATTACACATTTAGCAATACTTTTTCTTTATATTTGCTCTTATTTACTCATTTTTTTACTCTTTCACAATCAGATTTTGAAAATGGCTAAATGGCCCCACTTCTCCCTATTTGCTTTTGTAGCTTTTCTTATAAAGAAAAATTAAAACTTAGAATTAGGCATTGCTTTTTTATAGACATGTTTGTTACACATTTGGCAATACTTTCTCTTTATATTTGTCCTTATTTATTCATTTATTTACTCTTTCACAATCAAATTTTGAAAATGGCTAAATGGCCCCACTTCTCCCTATTTGCTTTTGTAGCTTTTATTTTAAAAAAAATATTAAAACCTAGAATTAAGCATTGCTTTTTTATAGACATGTTTGTTACACATTTAGCAATACTTTCTCTTTATATTTGCTCTTATTTACTCATTTTTTTACTCTTTCACAATCAGATTTTGAAAATGGCTAAATGGCCCCACTTCTCCCTATTTGCTTTTGTAGCTTTTCTTATAAAAAAAATAAAACTTAGAATTAGGCATTGCTTTTTTTAGACATGTTTGTTACACATTTAGCAATACTTTCTCTTTATATTTGTCCTTATTTATTCATTTATTTACTCTTTCATAATCAAATTTTGAAAATGGCTAAATGGCTCCACTTCTCCCTATTTGCTTTTGTAGCTTTTCTTATAAAAAAAAATATTAAAACTTAGAATTAAGCTTTGCTTTTTTATATACATGTTTGTTACACATTTAGCAATATATATACCAAAATATTTTTTTGAATACTTAACTCTTTTAGTGAATTTTTGTCAGGGGGGCTGCAAAAGTGCCGTACTTATGCAGCATTTTGATGCTTTTCCTGTGAAAAGGATAATGAAATTTAAAATTAAGCTTTGCTTTTTTATATACATGTTATTTACACATTTAGCAATATATACACAGAAATATTTTGGAATATTTAACTTTTTTGGTGAATTTTTGTCAGGGAAGCTATGGACTGCCGTAATCATGCATTATGTTGATGTTCTTCTCATAAAAAAAATATTTGGGTTTGAAATTGGGCTTTGCTTTTTTGTATACATGTTTTTTACATATTTAGAAATTTACACACAGAAAAATTTTGGAATATTTAACTTTCTTGGTGAATTTTTGTCAGGGAAGCTATGGACTGCCGTAATCATGCAATATGTTGATGTTCTTCTCATAAAAAAAATATTTGGGTTTGGAATTGGGCTTTGCTTTTTTGTATACATGTTTTTTACATATTTAGAAATTTACACACAGAAAAATTTTGGAATATTTAACTTTCTTGGTGAATTTTTGTCAGGGAAGCTATGGACTGCCGTAATCATTCAATATGTTGATGTTCTTCTCATAAAAAAAAATATTTGGGTTTAGAATGGGGCTTTGCTTTTTTATATACATATTATTTGCACATTTTATTTTTCATCAATTGTTTCCTCACATGCTTGGAATTTTCTTTTTATGCCTGTCCTGGCTTTCAGTTTTATAGTTTTCCTCTGCTTGGTGCTTATTTTACCTTTTTTTTTTTCAGCGTCTTCTGTCATGCCTCGAAAAGGCCGTGGAAGACTCACTCCCCTAACAGCTAGGCGTGCTATATGACTCGCCGCAGACACAAAACCCCAATTGCTATTTCTCTTGTTTACTTTTTTACCAATGCCTATAATTTTTCACCTGAAAGATTTTTTTATTTTGTTTGTTATTCAATAAATTATTATCACTTATTTTTGGTCTTCTTTTTACTTATTTATTTTACTGGGGGTTGGTGGAAGTATGGTCTAAGCCGTTGGTTTTCGACCGCTACGACCCGGGTTCGATTCCCGCATTGGGCACTTTTTTCTGAAAAAAAAAAATGCTCCAATGGCTTCCGATTCTTGCAAAAGTCCAACCCCACCAGCAAGCGCAAGTAATCAAACGGGGCTCTGGCACATTTGTAAATGCAAAGTCGAACTGCTTTTCACATGTTTAGACATGTGGTGTACTTACAGTTAAAGCAGTCGCCTACTCTACCCACCATGATTATCAAGGCCTGTACCACGTGTACTAGGGATAAGCAAAAAAAAAATTATTTTACTCATTGATCTATACATACAATTATTTGCATACAATTATTTACATACAAATATATGCATACAATTATATACATACACTTCTCTACATTTTTGCACTCTGCAGTCTAATATGTTGTTAATAATAGGGGTTTTAGACAAATATCAACTGTTGAAATTTGATTTTCCAAAATAGTTGAATTATCGAAAGTGTCGAATTAGTTTGTCATATGATAGGCCGTAGGTCGAGACATCCAAAAATGGTCGAATTATCGTGTGTTGAATTAATTAGATTATATTGTATATATAAAAATATAGAATTGTTGTTTTTAATGAGGTCTTTTAAATGAATTTATTCCTTTAATATGTTGTCATATCTGCAATTTTTTTTCATTTCCAAAATATTTATTTACACTTTCACCAATGCCTATAGGATCTTTGCGATGGAACAGGTATGGTGTTCTAGCGCATGTGCTCTCATGTCCTTGAAGCACATATACTGACAGTACCCAAAGTTGAACACACTGTATAATGTCTGAAATATATGACTATAAAGAGGGCTCAAGGCCAAACCTTTGCTACAAGAGCCTGTGTTTACGCACAGACGACTTTATGTTTTTAATGAGGTCTTTAAAATGAATTTATTCCTTTAATATGTGTCATATGGGCAATTTTTTTTCATTTCCAAAATATTTATTTACACTTTCACCAATGCCTATAGGATCTTTGCGATGGAACAGGTATGGTGTTCTAGCGCATGTGCTCTCATGTCCTTGAAGCACATATACTGACAGTACCCAAAGTTGAACACACTGTATAATGTCTGAAATATATGACTATAAAGAGGGCTCAAGGCCAAACCTTTGCTACAAGAGCCTGTGTTTACGCACAGACGACTTTATGTGACTTTTTCAAGTGTGCGAACTTTGGATAGCATACATGTAAAGTTGAACCCAAGTATATATAAAATGTAGTTTTTAATGAGGTCATTTAAATGAATTCCTATTATAAATCGTCTCCTCTGAAATATAGTTTGTAAATTTATATTCTGATTTATTTTATCCTTTTTTTTCATTTTCAAAATATATATTTACACTTTTCACCAATGCCTAAAGTTTCTCACCTGAAAGAAAAAAAAACTCCGCCTTTGCCGGTCCCAAGCCAGGATGAAAAAGGAGGAGGGGGAGCAGTAACAAACTCACTAAAAAAACCTGAGCTCAGCTGGCCCGGCTGATAGTACCTTGTAAGGGTTCCTAATCCAGGGATACATTCTTTTGGAGCTAAGTCAGTGGCCTGCCACTGAGTAGTGCTCCCAGTCTTGATGACAAAGGCAGACGCATTCTACTTCACCCAATCATGATGGTTGTTAATTTCAAGCTTTACAAGCTTGACACTCTAATATGATTGAGTGAAGATAAGAAAGGAGAAAAAAATACTTTTTGTATTTTTTTTTTGGCAATAATCTATTTATTATCAATTAATTTGATTTTGGTCTTTATTTATTATTCCCCTGCTCTATACATACATTTTGTACATTTACATTGTCAGCCGTTTTCTCTGTAATACCTTTTTAGCAGTGAAGTTATCTTTGAGCAACAAACAATTGTTGAAATTTAAAATGGTCGAATTATCGATAGTGTTGAATTACAGTTTGTTATATGATAGGCTGTAGGTCAGGACAACAAAACATGGTCGAATTATCGAGGTTATATTGTAGATATAAAACTAGAAATGTAGTTTTAATGAGGTCCTTTAAATAATTTCATTCCTTTTATATGTTGTCTTATCTGCGATATAGTTGCATTTTTTGCAATTTTATTTGCTGATTTGTGCCATTTTTCACTCTAAATATATTTATTTAAACTCTTCAACTAATGCCTATAGTTTCTTTCCTGAAATTGCTTACCAAACATGAGTTGGTTGTATTGTTATGCTTCGGAGATATTTTAATCCTAAGCAGGGTCTTTACGAATGGTACACGTATGGTGACACAGTGCATGTGCTCTCATGTTCTTGAAGTAGTGTAGATGTGTTGTTTTCAATTTTATTTTCTGATTTGTTAGTATTTTTCTTCTTTTTTCATTTTAAATAATTTTTTAGGCATAGGAACCAATGCCTATAGTTTCTCACCTGCGGGCCCTTCGAGTAAACCCGGGGCGTTGCCCGGGTCACTCGGCTAGTCTCTATATATATAAAAGTCAATGTCTGTCCGTTCCGCGATAAACTCAAAAACTACTGAACCAATTGGTACCAAATTTTGCATGTCGCTTTTTATAAACCTGAGGAAAATATTCGGCTACATTTTGATTAGTATTTTTGGCTATTTCTTTTTTTCATTTGAAGAACTTTTT
Organism: Cordylochernes scorpioides; assembly: GCA_030710605.1. Lineage (NCBI taxonomy): Eukaryota > Metazoa > Arthropoda > Arachnida > Pseudoscorpiones > Chernetidae > Cordylochernes > Cordylochernes scorpioides. The sequence continues at coordinate 181,165,374 of CP092864.1, forward strand.
TTTACGCGGAGTAAATACGAGGCGAAGTAACAACACGAGGCCAATTAAGCGACCAATGAGCGTTCTGCATTTCTTTTCAAGTTGCTTGCGTACTTTTTTAAAAATATATTTTTATACGAGTGTCACTTTTTTTTTACAAAAGTATTGAAAGAGAAATTTATATTACTAAGTTACGGTAAGTGCACACAATGCAGTTTAAAAAAAAAACTTTACAAAATTAGCGTTACTGTATGTAAACAATGGCTTTCGTATTCTTTATTAATTATTGTTCTGGCCTTTGTTTTTTTATATATAATAATAAATAAAAGTTACAGTCAAAATGATAATTCTTAAAATTAAAGAAACAATAGTATATGCAAAATACAATATGCAAAAAGTACAAACTAACTTAATAAAATATTCTAATATCTAGCAACATACAAAATCACTCCTAATATTTAAATGTACATATTATTAGCATCTTAACGGCGTTTATTCGTTTTTATGTACTCCTGCAGGAAGGCAGAAATACTGGAAAGTTCGATATTGTTTTAATAAAGTGTAAAGAATCTCCAGAACTATTTTTTGCGCGGCAGTAAATACGAGGCGAAGTGACAACACCAGGCGAATTAACGGACCAATGAGCGTTCTGCTTATTTTCCAAATCGCTTGCCCAACTTTTTTTTTTTTTAATATCTTTTTATAAGAGTGTTATTTTTTTTTACAAAAGTATTTAGTATTAAGTATTGAGATAGAAATTTATTAGTAATGTTCTTTCAGTATGAAGGAAATTGCACTCGGGGGAATTACCGGGCGAAGCCGGGTCATTCGTCTAGTAATCTATAAAAGATAATTGAGGAAATATTGTGCTTTCCAATGAAATATTTTAAATTTAATCTATAAATACAAGGCAAAATAATTTGGAATAATCAAGCCTGGGAAAGGGTCAAGAGAATGGATCGGTAATATGCCGTTTGAATCATAATCCGATAGGACTCAAAGGTAAATAAATGAATGTAGAGAAATAATAAAGTAGTCAAATAACAGAAAATATTCAGTTTCCTCCAGAAATTAGCTCTTAGAGTAAATATGAGTTATGTCTTGCTCAGAGATGTTTAGGCGGATGGTAGGAGAATGGAAATTTTTATTTTCTCTCGAATCTATTATTTCGCCGTTTGAAATTTTCGAACGCATGTACTTTGATATTTTCAACTTTAGTCAAATTTATTGTTCGAAGTGTTTATTTATTTTTAAGAACGATATTATTCTTAACAATAAAAAATAAAATCGTGAATTAATTAATAAACCCTTAAAACTGGAAATGAAATAATGTTTTCGATTTGTAAATATTTATATACCTAAAGCATAAAAACAAAGTAAGGAGGCAAAGCCAAATCTAGGGCAAAATATCGATGCCTATTTTGCAGGGATGATATTGATCTATGAAAATTAAGGTAGACTCTCCTGTCAAAATATACGCAAGAACTAAGTGCCATCTATTGACCGCCTCCGCAAGCAAGCGGACTTAGGTCGGTGACAAAGCCATAACACCAGCTTTTTCAAATTGAGAAGCGCCCAGTCACTGATCCGAGTAATGTGGTGAATGGATTGTCAAACTAAAGCAACACCTGTCCTACTCATTTTCTTGCAGGATGTTTTTGCATTCGCTCTCGCAACCTTCTGGCAATCTCATAGTGCCGGTCACTGTTGATGATGCGTCCATCTCCATCCTATGAGGAGAATGCTCTTTAAATTCCTGTTGTATTTCGCCACTTTTCATTAGTTTTAAATGACAACCATGGCTTCATGGGACAGTGAACAGCTGGGGTAAGAAGTCACCTGAAGCGCCAACGTTATGTGCAAGTTCTCTTCAGATTGCGGTACGACGCACCAGAAAGAAAACGCACCTCAATGGAGTGGAAGGGCCCAGCAAGCCAACGTTCCGTGAAGCCAAATTCATCTTTTAAAACGAAGAATCAAATGACAACAAGTTCTCTGGAATATATATAGGTCAGTCTCCTTGTAGTCTAATATCACTCTCACTTATATAATTCTGATATGTCTTTTATCGAGTTAGATTATTAAAACGCGATATTTGAAAGCAGTACTATAAATTTACAAGGTGAGATATACGCCAGTATTTCGTTTTGGTAGTCAGCAAGGAGTGATTAATTCCGGCCCAAACAAAATGTGAAGCTCCGACGAGGATCACTGTGATGTAACACGCAAACAAATATCTCTTTCAAAAAATTAAATAAATTAGACTAGAGTGTGTTGTATATATAGTGGGGTAAGATTTATTAACTGATTTATAGCTATATTTATAGGTTTTACGATATGAAGACATAAATTAAAAAGAGTTAAAAAGTTTTTAAAATTTTACGTTAAATGTCCCATATAATGAAGCAATATAAGTAATTGACGAACTTATAATTTAGTGTGAAATGGGTGTAAAATTGGATAAGTGACACTTAGAACATGCGCCAGAAAATTAAAAATATATTAGTATTAAAAAAATAGAAAGTGAATGAAAATTTGCAGGGGCTAGGAGAGAAATAAAATAATTTGATTAAATATAAATGTAAATCTACTTGACCCACAATTATAAATTTAGGTTTAAAATAAATTATACTCACTGTACAGAAATGTTCATCGGAGTGTAGTCGAAAATTTGAGCTGTTCTATGTAACCATGATA
>CP092864.1:181168149-181201915 GCA_030710605.1 Cordylochernes scorpioides
AGGACACGTGTTGCTTTAGATTGACAATCCATTCACCACATTACTCGGATCTGTGACTGGGCGCTTCTCAATTTGAAAAAGCTGGTGTTATGGCTTTGTCACCGACCTAAGTCCACTTGCTTGCGGAGGCGGTCAATAGATGGCACTTAGTTCTAGCGTATATTTTGACAGGAGAGGCTACCTTAATTTTCATAGATCAATATCATCCCTGCAAAATAGGAATCGATATTTTTCCCTTTATTTGGCTTTGCCTTCTTACTTTGTTTTTATGCTTTAGGTATATAAATATTTCAAAATCGAAAACATTATTTCATTTCCAGTTTTAAGGGTTTAGTATTTATTCACGATTTTATTTTTTATTGTAAAGAATAATATAGTTCTTAAAAATAAATAAACACGTAAAACAATAAATTTGACTCAAGTTGAAAATATCAAAGTTCATGCGTTCGAAAATTTCAAACGGCGAAAAAATATATTTTATAGAAAATAATAACTAAAATTTCCATTTCCCCACCATCCGCCTAAACATCTCTAAGCAAAACATACCTTATCTTTACTCTAAGAGCTAATTTCTGGAGGAAACTGAATATTTTCTGTTATTTGACTACTTTATTAGTTCTCTACATTCACCCAATTTTATTTACCTTTGAGTCCTATCGGATTATGAGTCAAACAGCATATTACCGATCCATTCTCTTGACCCTTTCCCAGGCTTGATTATTCCAAATTATTTTGTCTTGTATTTATAGATTAAATTAAAAATATTTCATTGGAAGCACAATATTTCCTTAATTATCTTTTATAGATTATATTCCTATGACGTAATTGATAGAAAAACTTTATTTGAAAAATAATTTTCAGCATACGAATTGCCTCAGGTATGTACCAATAAACATTTGAATAAGTCTGAAATTGTAAAGAATGTGTACTGTTAGTGTGTAAAATAACGCAGAAGTATTTCAAAATGGTTAAAATAAAAAATAAATTAAATTTATACAATAAATACAGAATGTACAGGTTCATCAGTAGTTCTATCCCTGATGGAAGTAGACGTGATGCCTCGCAGCACCATGGCTCCCATCGGCCGGTCCGACGTTCAGGCTGTAGCCATGCCCAAGTCCTGCAGGCATCTCTACCTGGACATGCCCGCTATAGAGTCCGGCATGGCCTCCCTGGTCTCCAGCATGTCCTACCGTGCCATAGGCAATCTTACCGCTGTCCACATATCCCCCATTTACATACCCGCTTCCTTTAACTACAGGAGTTGCATAACCGGAATTTCCATGGCCCTCAAGAATGTAGACAGTTTTCTCATCGCTACCATACCCAGCATCTCCATAGCTGCCAGTCTTTCCTGCCTCAACGTAAGCCTCTTGACCATAACCTGCATTTACTCCATCAGCTACGTGTCCAGAGCTTCCATCAACGATATAGGCGCCATGTCCATGACCTTCTTTCTCTATATCAGCATATTCATGTCCATATATGCCCTTGCCTGCATCAACATAGCCCTCATGTCCATAGGCTCCTTTTCCTGATTCAGCATATCCTTCATTTCCATTACCACCCTTTCCTGCATCACTGTATCCATGCCCATGCTTACCTTTTCCATAATCATTGTATTTTTCTGCACCTACATCATCATAACTTGCATGTCCATAGGCACCCTTTCCATTGTCAGCATATCCCTCATAGCCTCCTTTACCCCCAGTACTATAAGAACCATAGTCTGCCCCATGGCTACTCTTATCAACTTGATGGCTATCACTAGCATAGCCTTGCTTGGCGTATCAATCGCCTCCATAGCCACCTTCTTCATGGCCTCCGTAGCTGATACCTTCATCGTGTCCACCATAGCCTCCAGCTCCATGAGCTCCATTACCTCCAGGTCCGTAGCCTCCATCTCCCCCATCACTGTATCCAGTACTCCTGTACTGCTCTCCGCCATGCTTCTTTCCATAGCTAGACCCATCTTTGTACCCAGAGTCACTGCTTCCTTTTTTGTATGATGATCCTCCCTGCTTATGTTTAGAGTCATCAAAATTCTTCCTTTGGTAGTTGCTTCCGTCTTTCTTGTGGGAATCCTCACTGTTGTGGTGTTTTCCTCCTTTCTTGTAACTGCTCCCGTGGTGAGCATCGTAACCACTCTTTCCTTCCTTGTGGTAGTCCTCTCCGTGTTTCTTGGCCGTCTTGTAATGCTTGTCGTTGTCCTTCTTCATGTACTTGCCTTCATCCTTGTCATAGAAATCTTCGTGGTCGGCGTGCTTCTTCTTGTAGTCGCTATCCTTGAATTCATCGTTATAGGTCTTCTGATCTCCGTACTCTTCTTTGTGGTAGACATTCTTGAATCCCTTGTTCTTGTGTTCCTTATTCTTGTAGAATTCCCCTCCCACCTTGCCTGATTTGCTGCCCTTGCTTCCATGCTTGTCATGACCAAAAGCCCCATGTGCTGCCCCACCGCTGCCGTGGTTCAGCCCCTCCTGTGCCATGTGGTGCTTGCCGAATTCTTCTCCGCCTTTCTTGAAGCTGCTGTCACCGCCGGAGGAGTGATGGGAAGAGTAGCCATCTGAGCCATGTTTCTTGCCCGACCCATAGGAGCCGTAGGAGTCCCCGTGGGAGGAATGGCCCTTGGAGTTAGAGTCGTCCTTGTAGTCGGAGTATCCGCCGGAGTGGTGGCCATGTTTGTGGCCGCTGTGGTCGTCGTGGCCGTGGTGCGAGGAGTGGTGGTCGTCTCCTCCCTTCTCGTAGTGGTGCCCGTGGTGGGGGTAGGCGTGACCCACCACGACCAGCTGGACACCACAATAATTTTAAGCGTTATAATGAATTTTCTGTATGATATTAGGCTTCCCATGTAGTACTTTAATATATTCATTAAGCTCCTATTAGAAATAACCTAAACCAAAACCTGGTTTCTAATCGAAAATGGTATATAATACCAAAGTTCATTTTCATTTTATTTCACAAAGTTTTTATGTAAAGGAAACATCAGATGGATCTCTAAGTGCAGAATAATCGGTCTGTCTGACTATCAGGTAGTCGAAATTTCATTTTACTGAAAACACTGATTGCTACTTTATTCAAATACATTCTATACAAATAAACTCTGATTAAAAACAAACCTGCACTTCATGTTAATGAATGGCCGAAGTTATCTCTTATTTTTAAGAACGATGATTGCCTAACAGGGACCACTATCTTCAAGAAAACCCGTTGGAGTTTCTGTCCTAATCAAAAAAGGCCAAGAAATAAATATAAGAAGCTGAACTATACGCGATGTTTCTATAAAATTCTAACAAACTAGACAATGATAGCAATGCGGCTCCTGAAATTTGAATAATTTATTTGATATTAATGCTATTTTTCAGTTTTATCTTCTTTACGTTTATAAATAAGAATAATCAAACATATGATGATTTCCATATGTATTCTCTTTTAAAAAAATATATAGGTACGATTTTTTTTCGTAAATATCAAATCTTAAAATTCCTTTAAAATACACTAAAAGAAGAAAATACTTTTATTTCAGCTAGTACTATTGAACACAATGACTAAAAATAAAAGCGGCGGGGAGTGACCTTTATAAAATTTGAAGTTTATGAGAATTTTTCTTTAAAAATATACACTTCGGCCAGTTAAAGTTTTATTTTCTCAACTTTCAACAAAATTTGTTGTCTTCGTCTGGAGAAATAAATAAAATAAAGCATTTGGCTAAGCGTTAGAAATTGTTCTGAGGTAGAAAGGGCGTTCTCAGGCGATTTTACAAATTTAGTACAACATATAAAGCACGAGTCAAAAACAAATATTAAACTATTTTAACCTATTTAACTCATGAGAATTTAAGTGAGGCAGCTGAAAGTGTGATGATCTTGCTTTTGAAAACTGTGTTTTATTTTCACAATTCTCTATTTGAGAAAAAGTTAAATAACTCAATGTGAAAATTATTTTATTGAAATTATTTATATGAAATGAAATTTTCACACATGAATGATTATTAGAGGTCAGGTCATCTGGGGCCCTGTAAACTTTGTTTATAGAAGATTTCCATATACGTAATTTTTTTTCTCACAGCCTCTATGCAGATTCCACCAATAATCTGCTATCAAGTAGTTTTCCTAACTTCTCTGTGGTGCCGATATTCTTTAGTTATGATTTCCTATGATATATCTTTCACCCTGCTTCTCATTCCCCCATTGTAGGTGAAATTCCATGTGGATATACAAGTAATACTATTTTGATGCATTAGCGCGCCATCTGTTATCAAAATTCGAAACTATTATAGACGCGTATGATTCTTTTAAAAATAAAACAATTTCTACTCCCCTTACTGCAATGGAAAAATTAATACTATTTAAAAACTCATATTGCAACAAACATTTTGAATTTTTTAAGCATATTTTTCACTAGTTATCGATAGTTCTAAAATATGTAGCTATCCAAAAGGTTTCTAACCACCAAGAAGAACGAGCTCCGAGCATCTTGAATGCAAGTTCAATCATATAGTTTACAAAATTTAGGTAATTTATGAGCTTCTGTATCTGAGGACCTTCAAAAATGCCAGTCTTCAGGCTTTCGTCACCGCGAGACCTGGATATTTACCCTTTAAGTATTATAAACAGGACCCATCATGGTTATGAACCTAATCAAGTTGTTTTAATAATATTAATTTATATAGGGTCGGAGTAGAATGTTTTTGTTTCTCTTGCGATTTAAGAGGCATATAAGAATGATGTTACATTCGCTAACAGACATTTTTTCCACACAGGTCAGGCTCTTCTTAATCAGTGATGTAGTTTAGCTGTGCTATCCAGGCAAGTCAATAAACATGAGTATTTCATGTAGCCAACTTGCTGGCTAAGAAGTAAATTAATCAATCTGTGATAAAAGACGAAGTATCAATTGATAGTTGTTTGTGTCCAACTTTTTATATAGCAAACGCAATTGTATCTTACACTTCTTTCATATTTTTTTAATGAGCGAATCGAACTGAACTATACTTATTGCCATTGTTTGGTGGAGCTCACACTGTAAATTCAGCTTGGAACTGTCAATGAATAGGCGCCGATCACCAGGCAGTGAATACCCAGGAAGACCCAGTTTTAGCAGGAAACCTCGAACATCATTGTTAAACATAGATTAATTTCGTGGTAGAAAAACCGAAGGTAATTCCCCTTTAGATTATGATAGAATGTTATTTTTAATTTTGAGGCGAGTGTATTTTTTTAGCTAACTGAGAAGTAAGTAGTTAAGAAGATTATTTTTATAATAGATCCCTCATGAAATCATTTAATTTTTTGTCAAGTTGTTAAGGTCTCAAAGAAGAACCATCATAACCACTTTCTTCATCCTCTGTATTATGACTTGCGGCGATTGAATGATAATCTTCAGAGAACTGTGGAAGGCTATGAAAATTTGGAATAGGCACATCTTCTGAGTGAGGAAGTGGACGTATTTCAGAAGACAGGTTTGGCTAAGTTCATTTGTGGCCATTATACCGGTTGTAGCAACATTGGTGACGGTACAGAAATAGCAGACGTTGGCATTGACTCCTGGTTCTCAAAGTTCTAGGGACAATATCCCAAAACCCTGATGGAATCCTTGGCAGAAGCACGTCAAATCCATGTCATTATTTGCATGTCAAGATTTGCAAGCTGTGAGTCACAGGTCCAATAAGGAAGGAGCTAGGTAGCAAAATATTTATTTTTACAAATATAATTTCCATTTTGATATTTATATCTTGCTACAATCATTGCTTCTCGTGTATTTTATTAATTTTAGTTTGTGCTTGTGCCTTGAATACATTGCTGCGTCAACCTGGAATTTGTCTATAATAATTTTCTATGTGACAATATTGTTGCGAAGAAATGTTTTATTATTTTATTTAAATTAATTAGAATTATTCATTAGAAAGAGCTCCAGGCGCTCCAATTATTTTATCATTTGCAGTAAGCGCTGTAGAAAATTGTTTAAAAAAAGAGAAACATACACGTCAAAATAGTTTCAATTTCTTATATTCTTACTTACTTCTCTGGCAACAAATCAAATTATTCACATTGAACATCGTTATTAAGGAAATATTTTACAAATATTCGTTTTAGGTAAGTTTCTCCCTCTTTCTAGTGCGTTGATATACTATTAGACTATAGGTTTTTTACAATGTGCTAAATACTGAGATAGGATACTAAGAAGTAAAATCGTAGATACAGGGTATTAATGAGAAGAGGCCAAAAACCTTTGCTGATGGAATCAATAAAATATTTATAAAATGCCAATAATTTTAGTGTTTTTTAATAGATTAAAGAGAGAGATCGGAATCAATTCCTACAATACTAGTATAAATTGAAGGGAGAGGTTTCAGAGACATTTCCATTAGAAGGAGAAGGTGAAAAGCGCCAAAAATACTTTATAATGTAGAGGTAAAGTATGAATAGATTGAGACAATTCAAATTGTAGGTGAAATCTTCACTTGCAATAGAAAGTTGTAAAGATAAACCAAGGTGCAGGAGAGGGCTGTGGACAACGTACCAGTAGGAGCAGTAGCAACGGTGCAGGACCCATGGCGAATGTGACGACGTCTCGGCCCCACGGCGATATATAAGTACAACAAAGGGTGCTACTTCACGCCTCAACGCGGGTTGAGGAAGTACGAAATCAAATAAACAGAATAAGTGGCGCGGGAGAATGTCATTTCTACATCGATATGTCACAAATTGAGGTGTCGCTACATGGATATCGGTCCATTTCATAGGTTAACTACATGTAAATTGCTGCATTCCCTTTTAAACATTTTTGTTAGAACTGTAAAATATGCAATTTTGGGATTTCTCTCTCTCCCACTCTACCTAAGACAGCCTAGATAGACATCAAAAACTTATTGAAGAGATAAACATCAAATCCTATCGAAGAGATAGATAACAAAAAATTAAATTAGATCTTGAGAGGGCTTCTATTTATTCGTTAACTGCCCTTTAGGAGAAAACTTTTCGTTGATAATTTTCACTTGATATTTTTAGATGACGACCGATTAAAATATACATTTGGCAATCTTTATTAGAGCTTTAGCGAGCTTTTACCTACCTCATTGGTCAATTTTCTAAAAGTTACCTTTCTTCGGGGATGCTATTTTGATATTAGATATTGGAGTCTGCCAACTCAGAGCAAGATTCAACAATATTCAATTGTTCACAGGATGGGCATCTCTTTTTTCTTTGACCGTCCTTTCATCAGGGGCACTTTTCATATATTTTTTTCCGAAGATCTCCTCCTATAAACGGCTACGCTGAAATTTTCCTTATAATGGGATTTTACTCTCCTAAAATACTGCATTTTCTGAAAACAACTTTTCGTCGGAAATCCATTCTTGATATATGACATCGAAGACTGCCTATTAGAGCTATATACTCGAAAAACTTCAATCGCCCATTTTTTAGTTTTTGATCTCTCAAAAGCAACTTTTCCATACTTATACCAACTGACGTTAATGCTTTCTTGATGTTTGGATATAAGAAATTCCTATTAAAGGCTACACCCAAAAATATTCAATTGTCCTATTGGCGGCGGGCTTCTACATTTCCAACGACCGCTCTTTCTAAGATATGCCTTTTTAAAAAATATTTTTTAAATATTTTGATTCGAAGGACCTTCTACTAAACGCTAGAGTCAAAACCTTTAACGTTTTCCATTTTAAAATCTTCTTCTTTCCACATAGACAATCCCTTTTGGAAAATACATTTCGTCTAGAATATCCTTAATATTTATTCCAAATACCGTCTACTAAGAGCCACACCACGGTTCACCTGATAGTACAGGCTGTAAGGGCTCATGATCCAGGTATACAGGATATACTACAAGTTCTAAACAACTTCATATGGCGTTTGTTCTTTAGGTCAGGTGGGTTATTTCATATTAGAGCTGAGTTAGCCTGCTACTGTGTGAATAGTCATCTCAGTCTTAATGACAAATGCAGACTCATTTTACTTCACAAATAGGCTAAAGAAGATTTATACAATGAGGGAGATAATAAAAGTTCAAACATAACATCAACAAGATTAAGCAGACCTATTTTTTCAATGTCTGGATATTTACTCTTTCAAGAGCTGTCTTCATATATCTTGGATTATTTTTAATATCATATTTGTATCCTTATATTGACTGGCGCAAGTTTATTTTAATAATTATTGGAAACCTAAACTACATTCAGTCTGTTTCTTTAGTGGCATAATTTGAAGGACAAAATGAGGGGTAATTTTTCAAGGGAGATTGATAATACACAATATTACACAAATGTTTAAGATAGCAATAGCCTGTCTCACATGTGATGGATAAATTTGAAGATATGTACCTATACCGTGTAATTACTTTAACACTATATTGGCTTGGCACCCTATTATATCTAAAATATATATATTACTCGTTTAAATACATGTTAAACTCCTTTTAAAGTAAAATATATTTTAAACAATCTGTTACAATGAAAAGTTTATAAAAAAAAAATTAATGTTACAAATCTCTAGCTCTCGGACACGGAAGCCCTTTAACAGGAAAAATCGTGATACAATAAATCGCTAGAAGGACACGAAGTAAATTCACTGTCATTTGAAGTCTGGGCACACCCTTTCTTATACCTACTTGCATTGTGTTCCTGATTTCATGAGCGTTTATTAGATTAGGAATTGCTCTAACAGAAACAACAAATTAATTATTTAATCACACAAAATTGAAAATTCCTATCTTTTCTTTAAATAAAATGTATATTCAACAAAATTCAAATACAATTATAGCTATTTACTAACCTGTTGCTGGTCGACCTGTAGTCATAATAATTGTAGGTGTAACTACTTGTACTGTGAACATATCACTTGTGTCAGGCTATGGAAATCTTAGTAGAATGACAGTTATAACTGCCTATAAAATGGAATGTTTTTTTTTCATTTCTATTCTCAAGAACTCACCCGCTTCACTTGAAAATATTGAATTCTTGGTTTCCTTGAGACATTTTCTCTTCACAGGAACGTCATGTCGTGAGAAGTCGCCTTCCAACAAGGTTCATTCATCCTATCGGCCATGTTCTTCCATCCGAAGTGACACCTGGACAGTCGGGGTGTGAATACACCAAAATGGGGCATGCTGATTTATTTAGAGATTCCTATTTGAAGCTTTGTGACCAATCCTCTGCAGAATATCTTTCATACATTCAAATTGTTTTCCACACTGGAGAGTGAGATCTTATTGTTTTTTAAACCTTTTACCTATGGGTATACTATTCTCACCGAACAGAACTTTATATACATCAGTACTTAGATAATTTAGATATTATGCTTAGAATATACGACTATCTCTTCAGTATTAGCGTTATCATTGCAAAGTTCTCTTAAATGATTATGACTTCATTGTAATTCCATTTTCTAGCTTTAAGACATAGGTGATCTTGTTCTGAGCAATAGATATCCATCGAGGAAATCATCAAGACCATTTGTAGCGCTTGGAAAAAAAAAAAGATTGAGCATACAATCCTCCCTTCTGTCTTGATTATTAGAGATATTTAGCCATTATTTCAAACATCTCTTGTAATTTCATCGCTTGAAATTATAGAAATATTTCATTTTTATAACTATATTTTTGCTGAAGTTTGAATACTACTACTGTTTAGCAAAGTAGATATTTCAATATATATTGATTTCAATTTTTATTCATTTCTATCTTTGAATGTCCACTAAATTTGCGTATCATCTAGGTTTGATATTGTACAAATCTCTTAACGGAACCATTGGAAGTTCTTTTGACGAATTTACTTAATATCGTTAACTTCCAAACGTTTTCTGAATTAAGGAAAAATATAACTATAATTTAGAATTATTTTCTAATATTCTCCTCTTTAGGATCTAAATTCTCACTAAGTCTTCATTTTGAGGATTTATTTTTGATATATTATAATCATATCACAAGTGAGTTTGATAATATATAATTCTCCAATTACACTGGTCAACAAGATTTTTGCACAAGAGAACCTGATTATGTTTCTAGTGTAACTTTTCATGCTGAACTCAAAATTCTAATCAGAAATTTCCCATCACCTATGGTTTTTGCGTGACGGTCTTTTTTTAGTATTGGGATAAATACAGTAAAAAATGCAAACAATGTTACGTAAGCAGTTTTGAATAACCCTTATTACATTACACTGGTTTATCAAAAAATATTTTTCTTTGTCCACAAAGAAATAGCATCTTATCTACATGTCCTGAATCCAAATATACCATTAGTTTTTTTCTATTACGCAATATTTCTGAGATACACCTACTTGAAATTTGGAAATATTGTTAATATATAGGCATATATGAACGAAACATATTTATTTATTGAAAAGCAGGGACAGTGGATTTTATTCTATACTTAGCTTGTGGTAGATCCCTCTTGAGTGTCCAGCAGTAGTCGGCAAGCATAGCGGGACACATTCTCTTGTGAAAATAAGTCTTGAAATTCATCTTGACGCTTGCGAAAAAAGCATACATTTGTGCCTTCATGCAGCAGATTCTAGCCTTTTAACCTAGAGCCTAAAAGTTTACTCTGTTTTTTGGATAAATCTAAATCACGTACGAGGTCGTTCAAATATCCTTGGGTTAATAAATGAGGTTCAGATAAAGCACCTGCTTCAAATTTTGTGTCATCCCACTGTTAGTCTCGTCTATCTGAATCATCGTCACTTAATATTACATTTTCAGGAGGCTGTGGAACAGGTAAAATATCACTATGAGGAACCGGTCTCATAGCAGAAGGCAAATCTGGATATTCAACTGTATGTCTTGATTTGGATGTAATACCTGTAGTCTTTTCAAACAAAAATAACAGTCTGAAGAATGGTCTTTAGGTTGCCTCCATATCATTGGAACCGCAAAAGGCATATGACGTTCACCTTTAATCCACCCTGTAAGATGTCGAACACAAATTACACAACAATGGTGAGGAGCCCAAGTCATATCTTGGTCACCGACTTTAAAGCCAAAATAAAGTTCATAGCACTTTTTTATGCGCGGTGTAAAGTTTCGCCATTGAACTTTGAAAGTTAATTCCCCACAAATATAACAGAAAATATCAGGAATATTAATGCAACGCCTCGGCATATTGACACAGTCTAGTGCACACGATTTATAAAAGCAAATCGATAGAGAAGAATAAACTAATCTCTTTAAATTTACCTGTCACTTCTGCTGCAAATCTATTAAACAAATCGTTAGGTTCAATTTAAATATATATATTAAAACTGTTAATGAGCAAATAGCATTACAGAACTTGTCGTTATTTTTGAGTTGAAAGCAAAACAGATTATAATATTATATAATAATAAATTATATATATTCAATTAAAATTTCAATAATTTGTTATTTAAATTAATATTTATGATTCTTAAAGAGCAAAATTTAATTAATAACAAATAATATAAAGCTTTTGGCTCCACATACCAACTCTTCTTGTCAAAAATAAAGCGCTAGCTTAGTTAATGATGTAACTTAAAAAATGCTTACGTAACATTGGTTGCATTTATTACTGTATTTATCCCAATACTAAAAAAAATACCATCAGGCAAAAACCATGGGTGATGGGAAATTTCTGATTAGATCTTTGAGTTCAGCATGAAAAGTTACACTAGAAGCACCATCAGGTTCTCTTGGGAAAAAAAAAGGTTTTTTTTGTAGACCTGTGTTATATAGGAAAGGAAATTTTATGAATTTCTTGTTATATTATCAAAATATAGATCTCTCTAAGAATATATTTATGATAATATAAGCATTATATTAAATATCAAATTTCAAATTTATATTTATATAATTATAAAACTATTTTAGAGGCGTATTATTCTTTTTAAAATAAAACAATTTCTACTGTCCTTACTGCGATGAAAAAATTAAAGGGAGGGCCTGGCTCATCAGTGGTGAACCCTCCCAGCGGTTTCGCCAGTTTTGATAACAGATGGCGCTCTAGTACATCGTAACATTATAGTTCTAATAAAAGACACAATTTATATAATTGTTGAAGCGAGATTAGCAACCCTGGAGATTAATACACTGGCCACACACACACACACACAAAAAGGAATTGCATCACCTATAAATATTTTTGTGAACTTTCTGAAAATTGGTGAAAAATAATTAAATGGAATTTCAGAAAAAAAGATGAAAATTTATTGAATATACAGATTTTTTCAATATACGGTGTGTCCTCCTTTGGCAAGTATAAAAGCAGCTACATGGTGAGGCATTCTGTGATGCAGTGTTTTTTATGGGGTCTTGTGGGATGTTAGACCAAGCCATATCAAAATTTTTCCGAAACTGTTGAAGATTAATTGACTGTGTAGATTGTCAAATTTTCCTCCCTATCATGTCCCATACATGCTCTATTGAGGAAAGTTCTAGGGAACATGCGGGCCAGGGAATGTGGTCGATTATTAACTTGTTTAAAAATGGTATTATTAGTCTGCTAAAGAAATGGTAACGCAAAAGGTTGCAACACATCAGAAGTCATTGTGCCTTGAATAAAGACTAAAGGAGTCCTACATTCATAGATGATACCACCTCACACAATGAAGCCAGGGGTTCTTACTGTATGACTTTCCACAATACAGTACTGATGGGATCTTTCTTGGGACCTACGTCTAACATGCATTCAGCAGATATGAGCCCTCAAAATGAATCTTGATTTATCAGAAAGAATTGGAAATTCCATTTTTGAGCACAAAGACGTCTTTCTTCACACCAGCCGACCCTGTGTGACAGCGAGATAAATTATTAAAAAAGGCGGGGGACTACGGATTTCTGCTTCGATAAGGTATTCATAAAAGTTGAAGATATTTTATGTCGCCGGTCGTCAATTTTTATTATTTTTTAAGGAACAAGAGGCAATTTTGTTCACACTTGGTTATCTCGTGTGTCTTCATTAAAGGTCACAGTGTATCAAATATCTCTCAGAGTTATACATCCGATATACATGCTAAAATGTATAACTTCCTTAAGTTTTGTCCATGAGGGTTAATACCCTTCATCAATAAACAAAGCTAGTTTTAATTCACTTATATCCATTAATATGGTTTAAAAATTAATCATTTATATGCATCTCTCTCTTAATGTGTTCTTAATAAGTATAAAAGTTTTTGAAGAATATGCTAAAGAGTTTATAAGTGAGGTAATTATTTTTGTTGAAAATATCAAAATATTTTGGAATTGAATTCACATAATTTTAATTCTTTTTAAAAATAGCATTCTTTATAAATTACCTAATTTTACAAACACAAATCCACATACTTATATATGCCCGAAAACATAAATGTCAATTAAGAAAAAAGGAATTTCCTGATCGTGCAACTAAAAGTTGTTGATGGCTTGCGCCATCTATCGGAAAAAATATCAACTAAACGTTGATTTTTAATTATTCCAGAATTGGCCAAATACCGTTTCTTAATTAATCAAGAAAAGCTAACTACGTACGCGTTTCGGGCTGTCGGCCCTCATAAGCATGGTGCAAAATGTACCTCAACATACAAAAAAAAAAAACTGGTCTTTGGAGCATCTTGAAAAATCATGAAACAGGTCTTTGGGCCGGAAGGACGCCAATCAATGTGAAAAATAGTACAAAAGTGGATTTTAACCTCGATCAGATGGATAAATTAAGAAAAAAAGGTATTTCCTGATCGTACAACTGAAAGTTGCTGATTTCTTGCGCCATCTATCGGAATAAATATGAACTAATCGTTGATTTTTAATTATTCCAGAATTGGCTAAATACCGTACGTGGTTAGCTTTTCTTGATTAATCAAGAAACGGTATGGGGTCAATTCTGGAATAATTAATAAACAACGATTAGTTGATATTTATTCCTCTAGATGGCGCAAGCCATCAGCAACCTTTAGTTACACGATCAAGAAATGCCTTTTTTCTTAATTTATACGCCTGATAAAGGTACAAATTCCCTTTTGTACTATTTTAAATATAAATGTCAATGTTTCATGTTGTCCATTTTATTCGTCTCTTGATTGGTTCTCGACTATCACGTGGCCTCAATCAGCCAATCAGCGTGTAATGTTGTAGTAAGTGCACACATTCAGTGTAAAGAAATATACTCTCTATATAAAGGACCACTTGTGTATGTGTAATCAATCTTTTTGACCGGGATTACCAGATATGTTTAATTTGCATTTTCTTGATGAGGTTATATATTTTAATGGCTTTCTTATTTTGACCAAGTTTTGTAAAGCCACAATAATCGCTGTCCTCGGCATTTTTCTCCAGGATCGTGGAAGCTGAATGTAATCAATATAAAAACATCCGGCTTGTAGAATATCTTGTTAGATCGGCAAGATCTCGAGCTGGAATAGCTAAACCCTGGTTGAACAAAGCGTTAAAAATATAAAGTCGACTAGTGAGAAGACTGACAGAATGTGAAGACCAAACAATCATTAGAAGTTTCTAACAACCTCAGATTTGCCATTGATCTCACGTGTAACTGGTACCTCAGTGACCACAATAAGTATAATATAGACAGATAAGAGAAATATGTCGGGGCTTACAGAACCCCAAACACTGACTACTCTGATTTGTGAAAATCAGAAGTACGTTTGCTTTGGCTCCAAAATCATTCATCCCGGTATATGGTTGACTGATATAATATTATATTTCGTGAGAAGTACTGCTTTTATTACAACTCTGATGACCAAAATACTTATTAGTAAGACACCAACCTCACTATCGCTCGTCACACGGACTTACAACCTGATCCTGATGGAGGACCCTGACCATCAAATTCCAAACCTGTTTGTTCAATTGGAAAGATATCTGGTTACCTTTAGCCAAGGCATTGTTGGGAAAGCATGAATACAAGTAGTTGAAAATATTGCCGTGTGTGGTCGGGCATTATCCTGCTGAAATGTAAGTCCATAAATTCTGTGATATGAAGATTAACACGACGGAACATAGAATCTCGTCGACGTACCGTTCTGAGTGCTACTGATCACAACCAAAGGGTACAGCTATCTTAGGAAATGACACACGAGAACACATTTCGAGGTTATAAGTCCGTGTGGCGAGCGACAGTGAGGTTGGGGTCTTGCTAATAAGTGTTTTGGTGATCAGAGTTAAAATCAAAGAGAACTCCTCACGATTTATAATTTTACATCAGTCAGCCATATTCCGGGATAAATGAATTTGGAGCCACTACAAGCGTACTTTTGATATGCACAAATCAAGGTAGTCAGTGTTTGGTATTCTGTGAGCCCCGACATCTTTTTCTTATCTTCCTATATTATACTTATTGTGGTCACTGAGGTACCAGTTGCACGTCAGATTAATGACAAATCTGAGGCTGTTAGAGCCACTCTAATGATTATTTAGTCTTCGCATTCAGTGAGTCATCTCACTAGCCGACTTTATATTTTCAACGCTTTGTTCAGCCAAGGTTCAGCCATTCCAGTCAACGTCGTGACATCGCTTCTATCAGGAAGTTGAACGATCCTCAGATCAACCTGTTACTTTCAGCCCAACTGCAGGTCCTCTTTCGAATAATACCATATACTTATAATATGTTGCATAAATGTGTATAGATGGAGTAAAACTCGCAAGGATATTATGACATGGAATTGAAATATCTATTCTTTTATATTTAAAATTATTTGACAAAAAAAGCAGGTTTAAGCTTCTTAGTTATATGGGAAGAATGTTATTTATTTGTTGAGTGAACTGATCTCCCATGCCTTCTCATTGAACAAATATGGTCATGTTTATACATAAAGAAGGTTCAAAGGGTAAGGCGAGGACTCGGCTAGAGAGTTATTGTGTGGAGACGCTTAAAGCGTTCTCTGTGTTCGTGTCTGGTGATCTCTTCGCATACCTGTGTAGCCCCGGTCTGCTCCCTTATCAAAGCTGCCTCCTCCTCCTTCAATGCCTTACTCTACCGAGGGTCATGGTCTCTCCACTTCCTCCGCCATCCTCTTCATCTCCTCGTGTCGTCCAGTCGATGTTCTAGACCGTCTGTGTATCCCTGTCGCCTCCTTCCCCTGGAGCTTTTCCTCCAACACTGTCAGCACACACACAACGCTGCAATAAAATATAAATACTTGTTGTTTTATAAATAATCGTGTTTTTTATTTACGTTCTTCCTTTTTATTTTTGTTTTACTTTTGAGTGTACGCGTTTCTGTATGTTAATATACAGGGTGATCCAAAAGTCCCGCACAACTTTAAAAATTAATAACTCCGCGAATATTTGCGCTAGAGCAATGCGGTAAACACCATTGTGTTGAGAATGCAATGGGATTTTTTATGGCAAATATTGAAAATTTCGAAATTGATTTTAGTTACAATTTCATTCCCTAGATGGCGCTGTACCAGAATCAGAAATTCAGCGGCCAAATTGTTTGATTAATTGAAAAATATAACTGATCGACACGTATTCTTCCTTTTTGTATACCAGGAAAGAATCCTAATAATATCAAATCGTTAATTAATAAAGCACCATTTCGCCAAAAGTTAGAAGAAATGGTTAACGATTTTTAAATACAATCTGAGATATGTAAAATAGGTATATGCAAATTAAAACATGCAGCAAAAAATATTTATATTTTTGACAGAGTTTTGTCAAATATATTGAATGTTTGAAAAACATAGCTGAATTCAATACACGATTTTTTGAAATGTTAATATAGTACCAAAAATTATTATGGTACTACTAATAGGATTTTTTGCTATAAGGAATGTGTAATTTCTTGAATAATTGGCGACACTCGACTATTTAACTGGAAATTTGTCATGATCCAACAAATGAAATATAGATGGGAGTGACAAAATACATTTGTCGTACTTTATTCCAAATATCCTATGGGCTTGTAAAATGTTATCATTGTTTATTATACTGTACACGATTTTTTAAAATGTATCCCCTCAAATAAATATAATTTTTAAATCAACCTTTTGCGTTGAAAAACGTGGTAGTAAAATCATTTCGTATTATTTTTTTTTGCCCAAAATTTCTAAAAGTGGGTGGTTACAGAGAATATTCCTTATGCTATTTCTTTTAATGAGCGAAAAGCGATAAATTAAACATAAGGGGTAAAATTGTGTGTACAGTGTTATTCGAGAAGTTATAACACTTTGGTCTGCACGATATAATATAAGATGTGAGCAAATCACAAACAAACAAAAATTACTTTTCACAAATAAAAAAGAGACAAGATATGAGGACAGAATTTATTTACCCATAACCCAACACAAAGAGCTGCAAAACATTGGTAGATAATATAATACATGGAAGCTTTTATAACACATGAGGTAACTGCCTTCTCTCTTGTATTAGGTCAGAATCCTTGTTCAATGTGGCGACCTTCATTCTCAAACACCGCCTGCAGACGATAGACGACATATTGGACAGCATTAAATAACATATCTGTTGATATTGATGAAACGTGCCGTCTGATAGAAGCCTTCAACATGGCCAATGTGGTAGGCGGACATCGATAAACACGCGACTTAATGTACCCCCATAGCCAAAAATCGCAAGGCGTCAAGTCTGGTGATCTTGAAGGCCACTGGTGTATAAAGTGGCGACTTATCACACGATCTTCACCGAACGTATCCTTCAGCAATTGTTTGGCACCGCGGGAGATATGAGGAGGTCCTCCATCTTGCATGAATGTTATTTCGCTCAGTGCTTGTCTGTCCTGCAATATGGGGATAACCTTTTCTCTCAAAAGTTGAACATAACGTTCACCAGTTACAGAAACGGTTTTAAATGTTCTTCCATTTATTTCTTCAAAGAAAAATGGCCCAATAATAAAAGAAGAAGTGAACCCACACCAAACTATAACTCTGGGCTGATGAAGTGGCATTTCTGTAAAAATCCTAGGGTTTTCTGATGCCCAAATGCGGCTGTTTTGAGTGTTAACTTCTCCGTTCAGAGAAAGTTGAGCTTCATCTGTCCACAGAACATTCAACAGCCAGTTTTCATCAATATCAATTTGCCGGAAAACCCATGAAGCGAATTCTTGACGCTTCTCAAAATCGCCGACTTTTAGCTCGTGAAGTCTTTGAATTTTTTTACGGGTATTTTTTAAGACAAATTCTTAGTGCTCTCCAAACTGTTCCATACCAAATCCCCGTTTGTCGAGCACTTACTTCTCCATACGTGGATAACGTTTCAATAGCTTGAACATTCTGCGAAACCGTAGCAACCCCTGACTTGCATGTCGATGGTCTTCCACTCCGAGATTTTGCTTCCAGAGATCCAGTCTTCTCCAAAGTTTTTATCATTCGCCTTAGAGAGTAGCAACTCATGGGTCCTTTACCGCTTCGAATACCTTTAAAGGTACGAAACGCTTGTAAAGCTTCAGTGGCAGATTCTGAATTGCAATAAAAAAATTTCACCAAGAGTGATTTATGCTGTAGTGATGGTAAAATAAATTGTTGTGCATGTAAATAGATGAAGATTATTTGCATTTTTCAAAACCTCATTATGTAAAAATATATGTGTATATAAATTGGATATTTGTTGTTGGCCGAACCAATAACCATACACACCTCATCTCGTTAACGGAATAATGTTCTTTGTCTGGTCTGCCTTTTTTTACTCTCTTTGGAGTAGATTTGCTTTTTGATAGTTTTTATTTATGGAGCTGAACCAGTATGATGGCGGTGGTGGAGGAAGTCAGCAGGCCAACAAGCGGCCGCGTTCTGAGGACGAAGACCTCCTCCCGTCTTCCCATCACCAATTTAAATTCAAAAGCACGGCGAACTTGTTCAACTTTGAGTGCCAAACCTTCGAAGCGATCATTACCGACACCAGCCTGGACTCCCCCGAAAAAATACAGATGGCCACCAAAGGACTGATACTGACTCTCGTCCAAGAGGCAGAACTTCTTCTTAAGGACGCCTTCAAGGGAGCCAGTCTAGGAAGACCCAATCCCACAGCCAACGTCCCGATTCCCTCCACCTCTTTCGCCTCGGTTGTGGCAGAGAAAGACAAGCCGGTAAAGCCTGCACCTCCGAAACCCAAAGCGAAATCCACATTTGTGAATCTGGCTCCTTCCTTCGAATCGCATGTCGTCGTCAGGTCGGCTAACCCCAAAGCAACCCAAGGGAATTTTTGAGGGAAATTCAAAAGATTCATGCTTCCCTAGCGTCATCAAAACACGTGGTGGCGTCCATCAACACCAGCGGCGAGGTGGTTTTCCACCCCAAAACAACCCAAATGGCAAAGTAGCTGGCCACTGGGCTGACCTCCCTGCCAACGGGCCTAAGCTGCCCCGAGTGCCCGGTTATCCTACCAAGATACTGCCTCTTCAGAGTGGACGGGGAGGTGCGGGACGATGAGATATGCGAGAGCTTCCGCTCCAACCACTCCGTGCAGTCACTCCTGGAAAAGCGTGAAATTAGGGTAGTCCATCAATCGAATAATGCGGCACACAGCACTAGTACAGTGTTCATCGAAGTGGACAACCAAGTCGCCGAAATCCTCGGTCAACATGACGTATTTCTGTGGCGGGTCTAGTGCACAGGTATGAGCGCAGTCATACTTTAAAGCAATGCTTCCGTTGCTGTGGCTTCGGCCACCGCGCTTCTGTCTGTCCAGCTGCCCATCCAATCTGCTATCGCTGCGGCTCTGCAGAGCATGAGGGCATCCGATGCTCGGTCGAGCCAAGCCAAAGCCGCTGCTGCCGCTGCAGAAAAAAAATCTGGAGCTCCCACAACCACTTTGCCACATTATCTACCTGTCCCTTTGTAAAAGAGAGAATAGCCCGAACAAGAAAAAATGTCTAGGCCATTGCGTGTCCAGCAGGTGAACGCTAAAAAATCACCAACTGTCATTCTTGAAATTGCAAATTTGGCAAATCCGACACAGGCCGACATCGTGCTCCTGCAAGAACTCTCAACTAACTTATTCTGGCCCACACGTGGGTTTCAGGCTTTTTTTTTGTCCCAGGCGCCTACATCCCCTCGGGAATTGTGGCATGTAGCAACCTTCATCCCATCCCTCTAACCTCCCCAGACACCGCCATAACCTCCATAGCCATATGTCTAGAGCAGAGCATCATCGTGGTGCACTCGGCCTACTGGCACGGCCTTAGAGCTGCCGATGATTTCATCCCTCTTCTGGAAGATACGATAAGACGGGCGTCTCTTCCAGTGATCCTGGGTATGGACACTAACGCCCACTCTCCTACCTGGGGCATCGGTGCGAGGTTGGACTTCCAGGGTGCTAATCTTGAAGAGTTCGCCAGCTTCAATGATCTTCATTTCTTGGGACCTCCTGTGGACTCGACCTGGTCAAATGGGCCTTTATCTTCTTCTATAGATGTAACTCTGGCATCCAGCTCACTGGCTATCCATGTCACTAGAGGTTTATTAGATGAGATGGCCTTCACTGACCATATACCTATCTGGACTACATTCCTAGACATGGTCAATAACGAGACAAAATCCTCCTGTAATCCTCATGTAAAGAACAGACCTTTAAATCCTTCATCAACTCTTCTCTCCACCAGGTAACTACCCTATTACAACAACAACAACAAAAACCTTCATTAAGACACTATTGTCTTACAAGGGGATTCCCCTAAGAGGTTATATATGTACATGAGTGAGGAGGAAAAGCAATTTAGAGGGGAGGTGGAGCAATCTGCCGTTGTCTGGGGAGTTGAGCACTTCTTCCCTCATTTTGTCAATCGCCTTGAAAAATTTTAAATATTTATAAACAAATGTTTTATCCAGCTGGAGAGTAGTAAAAATTGTATATACATGTTGTTCATTATAGTGAGTTAGCCCCGAAATTTCGCGAATTTCCAGTCTCTTTTCCTGTAGGAATGGGCAATGGAATAGATAATGAACCAAATTTTTTTGGATGCCAGCATTGCAGAAGTAGAAATTTAAAGGGTCGCTGTTCCAAAATCCCGTGATATCCTCGGGCAAAAATAGACATAGCATCCTTTGACGGGCTATTTTCAAAGAGAGGTTTGATAGTAAGTAGTCCTCCGTCATAAAGGAGCTACTTAGAGATTGATAGTGAATACAATGAGTTGAGGTTTGTATCTTAGCTCGGTCAAATTGGAGTAGCTGGTCCACTGTGGTTTGAACTATTCTAGGCATTTCTCCTCGCAAAACCATATAATCTTCACAGTTCTTAAGAAAAGAAAAACCCCAAGAGTCAATGATGTTATTCAGGTTATAAATAAAGTTGTTTCCCGCTTTTCCCAAAATTGAAACTTCCTAGAGCTGAAACAAGCAAACATAAGGTAATCTTGTCCTGTCCATTTTTAAAATCCGTATCTAGAACTTTATAATCAATTTCGTAATGTTTAATTCAAGGGACATCCTTTCGGTTTCTGTTCGTAAGATATAGCCCGGAGTGTAAATTTGCGAAGGTCAAGAAATCGCCGTAAGAAAAATATCCTGGATCTGGTTTACAACTCCTATCTGATTCGTCGCCCACAGTGGGGCCGAGTATAATAACGTGGATAAAACTATGGAGTCAAGTAATTTCATCACTGCTCCGAACGATATGGTTCTTGACTTAGATAGTATTCTCCATACTGCGTTTGTAGCAATCAATGCTTTGCTTTTAAAGTGCTGCGCCACGTAAGCAGTTGGATTCTTGATTGTTAAGGGGTAGCCAAGATACGTATATTTTGAGGTAACTGTCAAAGGTTGTTGGCCCCAAAACCAAACGTCAGATCTAGCCAAGCGGCCTCCATTTCGAAACGCTACGATTTTAGACTGGAATTGGTTCAGAGTTAAACTATTTTCCTCAAAATATTTTTTATTAAATTAATCTTTATTTGGATATTTATCTTGGATTCACCACGGAAGACTATATCATCCGCGAACAGGAGCAGGTGTATAGTTCCATGGCCCGGTAAGTATATACCTGGCAGGTCAGAATCATCCAGCGTAGCAACCAGATCGTTATTGAAAATAATAAATAAATACGGTGAAAGAGGTTCACCCTGAAGAACACCTGATTGTATTTTGATAAATTCTGTAAAAGAGCCGCTCCATCTGACCGCTGCCATCATTTGAGCATAGTAGTTCTGTATAAGTTTGTTAAATCGCCCACTTAAACCAACAAGCGCAAGCTTTCTCCATAATAGTAGATGTGGAACTGTATCAAACGCTTTTTAACATCAACAAAGAATGTGTAAAGTTTCCTCCTTTTGCGGTTTAATGTCATTTGAATTAGTGACGTAAGCGTGAAGATATGGTCTTTGCACGAGTAGCCCTTTCTGAATCATGCCTGGTTTTCCGCTATGAGTTTTCTATTTTCAATCCAATTACTTAGTCTATTTTTTAATATGGATGTAGAATGTTTTGACAAGTTGCTTATAAGGGTAATGCCCCTATAATTTGATGGTGTAACTACCTTATTAAACGAGGCCTCTAGCCCAGAAGATATTGACAGGGTGGTCCTCCTTCTGACTTCCATCCTGCAATCAGCTTGTGACTCTTCCATGGGGAGACGCTCCAATATTACAAGACCGTCAAAGCCGTGGTGGACCCCCGAACTGAGTCGGATCAGAAGGTTGGTTATCTCCCTCCGCCGTTACAGTCAGAAAGTCCGGTGTTCTATTAGGAATTTCTTCCGCGGTTTATACCGAGCGTGCCATAATCGACTGAAGGCGGCTATACGGAAAGCTAAAAGTAAATCCTGGTTTAATCTCTGCAAGGAGGTGTCATCCGCATCCTGGAGTGACGTACATCGATTTATCGCCCGGGGCCGCGGGTTCCCCCGAGGTCCGCCACTTCTCAAACATGTTAACGGCTCTCTTTACAATCCTCATGAGACTTGCCAGACCCTGTTAAAATCACTTTTTCCTACATGACACCAGACCTCACCCGCAAAGGAATGCAATTTCTGCTCACTCAGACGAACCTGAATTCAAACCCTGGGAAGTTTTGCGAGCCATTCATCGCTGTGGAAAAAGGAAAGCCCCGGGCCCTGACGGTCTTGGTTCAAAATGCCTAGACCTGGGCGGCTCTTCCTTGCAATTCCTGCTAGCCGAATTGTTCACCAAATGCCTTCGTATGGGCCACTTCCTCCGTCAATGGAAAGAAGGCCGCCTCATACTTCTGCCTAAATCCTCCAATTCAGCCACCAGTCAGCTGGAGAAATACAGACCTATTACTTTATTGAACACTATGGCCAAAGTATTTGAGAGATGTATCCTGGCCCGACTTCAGAGGCTCGCGGATCGTCATGGATGGTTCTTTGAAGATCAATACAAAACCGTATTGGGTACCGTAAATGGTCGTTCAGCGGAAGATGCACTGGCGAGTATCACTCAATTAATTGAAGAAAGACAAGCTCACTGGAGGAAAACTCTTGTCATCAGCTCGGACATCAGTAAGGCCTTCGACACTGTTTGGAGGCAGGCAATCATACAAAATCTTGAACGTCTAAATTGTTCAGAGTCTATTACCTGTTTAGTAAAAAGCTTTTTGGAAGACCGGACGGTTTCTTACTCAGCTTGGACAGCAACAGAATGTACGTCCTCCCAATTCGGCACTCCCCAGGGTTCAGCGCTAAGTCCTTTCCTGTGGAACATAGTTGCTCGGACCATCTTCACCCTTCCCTCCATCATAGATAGCCGATTAATAGCTTACGCGGACGACTTCACCCTTATGACTCAGGTTCGTGGTCGCCTGCCGGTCTCTGCCACTAACACCTTCTTGGAGAGGTTGACATCTTGGTGCACGATAAATGGTCTTAATATAAACCCCATTAAGACTCAAGCTTGCCTGTTCCAATGGCGTAATGTCCACCCCAACTCCGAGACAGGGCTTAGAGTCCTTGGTCAACCTTTAAACATCAAGAAGACCGTCACAATCTTAGGAGTGGAGTTTTACCAGACCCGCGGATTTGTCGCCCACCTACGCAAGATCACACGTAGATGCAGATCAATAATCCCACGACTCACCCACACCATACAGGGTAAATTTGGAATCTTCTTTTCAGCTGGACGGAGCGTCAGCATGGGGAGGTCGTGCTCTCTCCAGCGAAGGCATTAGGCAACTTAGGAGCCTTCACTGGAATTTTGCGAAACGTGTACTGAGAGGAGGTCCTTACACACCTACAGTCTCAGCCATCTCCATCACCGGCAGCCCTCCTTTCGATATTATTGTTAGGTCTCGTACGGCGTTCCTGAAGGAAATCAATGAAGGAAATTTTGAATCTAGACCAGGCCCTGCTTCTTTGCCATACCCTCCAGATAGACGTCAATTGTCTTTCAGTCTAAACATCGAGGAGATAACAACACCTATAATATTCACAGACGGATCAAAAAATGAGGCTGGGGTGGGCGTTGCAATTGTTCCCTCATCAGAAGATCAGCAGCCAGTTCTCTTACGGCTCCATCCCGACTGCACAGCCTTCCAGGCTGAACTTCTGGCAATCCGCTGGGCGGTCCGTCTGGTGAAGGAAGGTTATTCAAGAAATTGGATCACTATCGCGTCGGACTGCAGATCAGCTCTGTCAGCCATATGTACGTCAGGTCCAGTTCGATCGACATTATTAGCTAAGATTATTCTCGCACTGAACACCAACCAAAACGTAAATCTGTGTTGGGTGCCGGGATACTGCGGCATCGACGGAAAGGAAAGAGCAGACAGAGCTGCTAAGAACGCGGCCGTTTTGATCTTAGAGCCATCATTTTCCATCCTGCCTAGAAGCCTGGCCCGTAACCACTCACGCGCGGCAGCCCTAGACGCATGGACGGAGGTTTATTGCCAGGACCACTACAACAGACACCTGAGGAGAATAGCCCATACTCCAAACCGGCTGCTCCAATTCCTCCCTAAGGTCTGTCCTGGAGAAGTCACCACCACCTTACTTACAGGACATGGCCATGTTCGGGCAGACTTGGTTCTCTGGCGTCCTGGGGATGACCCATCTTGCCCACATTGTATGGAGGAACAACAGACTGTGGACCACCTTCATGCAACACAGAATGAAGACAGATCTGCTGCTTGGGAAGACCTCCTTCGACCCAGTCTCGTTGGCTGGACTCCCGGGTTCTCTGCAGGCATGGAACTTCCTGACCAGCTGGTTCGGCTCTGCAATTGGCTCTATATAAATATAATCTAGAGTAACTGGTTTCTACTAGTTAGCTTGACAACCCGGGCAGTTGGCGTTTCTTGCGCTCCAGGGGCCTGGGTTATCCTTATTTCTCTCTCTATACTCTTGGAAGACGGGGCAATTTAGCAGCAGATGAATAGAAGTTTGTTCCTCACATCCACAGAAGCATCTTGAATCCTGCACTGCTTTGATGAATTTTAAAAGCTTCTAAAATTTCCGTGATTTGTAATAAATTGAGAGTTGTGGAAATTTGCCCGAAAATAATTCGGAATTTTAGCGGGAAAGAAACTTTGAAATGTTTGGTTAGTATTTTTCTTCAATAGTGTAATTTTATATTTAATCAAATTTTCAATTATATCTGGAATATCCAAGTCGTATCGCTGTTGATCCTCGATCGATATATATTTTATTCAAGCACGTTGTCGTTGATTTTTATTTGACAAATCCATGTTGTCTCTGGAGCTCAAAAGATTATTACTTTCATAAAATTCATAAATTCGATTTTTCAAATATTTTCGAAAATTTTTGAAAGATTTGAAATCAATGAGATAGGTCGATAACTTTTTGTTGATTCTAAATTAGATTTATGTGGTTTAGGAATTATCTTTAGAGCTGCTATTTTCAATTTCTCCGGATAATACCCCTTTTTGAATACATTTATTAAATAGTTTGCATAACATATGCTTAATTTTTGGGTAAGCACATTTGATCATATTGTGGCGAAGAAATATTTTATTATTTAATTTAATATAATTCAATGAAAATACTCATCAGATTATAAAAAAATATATTACTCTGTATTTGTGAAATCATCTTTAAAATATTTCTTTGCTTGCTTGCTTAAGATTCCCTAGCTGTAGATAGTTTTGCTGACGTGTTAATAATTGTCGACTCGTCCTTGTGACGTCATCAATAAATTATTTTATATCTTAGGATATTTCAAGGCTTGATTTCTACGCTACAATATTGTTACTTATGTTGTCTAAACCTGGAGCTTTTTAAACATCAGAATTAGAAATGATATTCATTATTTCTTCTACTTCGATAATAATTATGCTTGGATTATTCATTCGTGGCTTAAAATTTCTAATTATTTGTTGTTGAAAATTGTCCAAATTAGGATCGTCTTCAGGAATTAAATCGTCCATTAATATGGTCATTGTTTGCTCTTTTAGATATTCTGGTGAATTGTCAATTATGGGAATTCCATTCTTTACATTTGAGGATCTTAATTTATTGAAGAACTTATAAGCATTACCAAATGGATTATCTGTGTAATGTTCTTCAATAACGTTTCGCCAGTTAGTTCTTTTAGCTTTTCTTATTGCATTAGTGTATTTGTTTCTTGTCAACTTAAATGTATTGTAACTGATTGTTTTATGACGATAATACTAGTTTCTAATATAATGAAAATGATTTTTTATTATTTCCTGCTCATTAGTCCACCAGTCAATTCTGGAAACATGTTTATTAATGGGGGATTTAACCTTCGAAGATTTATATGCTGCTTCTCTCAATAAATTCATGAGTGCGTTCACTATCCCATCAATGTCTTCCTCATCTTTCACTCTGCTTATATCAATTCCCAGTTTTTTGTATCTTGTAATGATATGTTATTAGAAAAATTTGCCCAATTCGCATTTTTTTCAAAGTGGAAATTTGATTATTGAATAAATGACCATTCTTTAACCTGATATCAAATTTAACAGCAACATGGTCGGAAATATAATGCCAGTTGTTTATTAAACTTAGTGAGTGTTTATTCGAGATTGTGAGATCAATTATACTTACTCTCCGCGGCAGGTGGGTGTTTTTTCAGGTTATGTTTAAAGAGGTTACATTCGTCTATAATAGGTTGTAATCTATATCCATTAGAGTTTATAACAAACCATATAGTATGTCTTGAATTAAAATCACCGCAAAGGATTACAGGTTGATTTATATACGTTTTGAGCAGATCTCTAATGAATGTTTGATGACCAGGGTTAAATGTATTCGGATGAATGTAAAAATTAGAAATAATTAATTTTGCTTTAACTGTAGAAATAGATATTGTTGTACAAAAGAATTTGTGAATTTTTCCTCTTTGCTGAACTTTATATTTTTATTTAAAATTATAGTTGCCGTATATTTTTCCCCAGTTTTATTCGAACATATAATTTGAGAGTCCATATCATAAATAACATTTTCATGTAAAACATATGGTTCTTGAATCAAAAGAATGTCAGGTGAAGGATATTCACATATCAAACAAAATGTTAACGCGGGATTCGATCCCGGTTCATGACTGTCTGGAAACGAGGGTGTTACCCACTCGTCCTTGTCAGGTGGGTCATCTCTAGTGTTGGCCTGTAGTTTACTTATCGCAGTAAAACTTTTTCTTACATTTTGTTGAATACATCTCACATTTTCAATCATATAGGATATTAATCTATTTAAGATTAAGCTTTAAATTGTATTTGCTACATCATTTCCCTCGTATATTTGAGAATATTGTGTCCTTTGGATAATTTTGTCTATTTGTGATTTGTAAATCGGGCATTCACTTGAATTTGATTTATGGTTTGTAGAAAAGTTTTTAAATTTAGGGTGCTTAGAGAAATTGTGACAATTTGGCGCTTCAGTACAGTTGTGGCTACCCTGTACACCGCATATTTTACATATTTTAATGTTTTGGCAGTCTTTTGTTTTATGGTTCGTATTAAATTCAAAACAATTTTGGCATTGTCTTACAAATATTCTTCTTGTGTAGAACATCGCTCAAAATCGGTGTATATCTCATTACCCATTTTTCTTAAAATTTGGTAAACTTTAGGAGTTACTTTTAATGCTATAATGTGATATGCAGAGTTAAATCCCATTCGCGGTACGAGACAAGCGATGCCAAACACGTCCGCACAATTGGCTTCAGAAGCCATATATCGATTATGTTTATTTTAATTCATTTGAAAAATTCAACTATCCCTGATCATTTATTTTACTCTGGGATGCCGTCACTACAGGATAAAGTACTCTTGGTGAAATTTTATTATTGCAATTCAGAATCTTCCACTGAAGCTTTACGAGCGTTTCGTAACTTTAAAGGTATTCGAAGAGGTAAAGGACCCATGAGTTGCTACTCTCTAAGGAGAATGATAAAAAATTTTGAGAAGACTGGATCTCTGGAAGCAAAACCTCGGAGTGGAAGACCATCGACACGCAAGTCAGTGGCTGTTACGGTTTCGCAGAATGTTGAAGCTATTGAAACGTTATCCACGTATGGAGAAGTAAATGCTCGACAAGTTTCTCGACAAACGGGGATTTCGTATGGAACAGTTTGGAGAGCTCTGAGAATTTTTCTTAAAAAATACCCGTACAAAATTCAAAGTCGGCGATTTTGAGAAGCGTCAAGAATTTGCTGCATGGGTTTTCCGGCAAATTGATATTGATGAAAACTGGCTGTCGAATGTTCTGTGGACAGATGAAGCTCACTTTTCTCTAAATGGAGAAGTCAACACTCAAAACAGCCGCATTTGGGCAACAGAAAACCCTAGAATTTTTACAGAAATGCCACTTCATCAGCCCAGAGTTACAGTTTGGTGTGGGTTCACTTCTTCTTTTATTATTGGGCCATTTTTCTTTGAAGAAATAAATGGAAGAACTTTTAAAACCGTTTCTGTAAATGGTGAACGTTATGTTCAACTTTTGAGAGAAAAGGTTATCCCCATATTGCAGGACAGACAAGCACTGAGCGAAATAACATTCATGCAAGATAGAGGACCTCCTCATATCTCCCGCGGTGCCAAACAATTGCTGAAGGATACGTTCGGTGAAGATCGTGTGATAAGTCGCCACTTTATACACCAGTGGCCTTCAAGATCACCAGACTTGACGCCTTGCGATTTTTGGATATGGGGGTACATTAAGTCGCGTGTTTATCGATGTCGGCCTACCACATTGGCCGTGTTGAAGGCTTCTATCAGACGGCACGTTTCATCAATATCAACAGATATGTTATTTAATGCTGTCCAATATGTCGTCTATCGTCTGCAGGCGGTGTTTGAGAATGAAGGGCGCCACATTGAGCAAGGATTGTGATCTAATACAAGAGACAAGGTCGCCAAGAGACAAGTTACCTCATGTGTTATATAAGCTGCCATGTATTATATTATCTACCAATATTTTGAAACTCTTTGTGTTGGGTTATGAGTAAATAAATTCTGCCCTCATATCTTGTCTCTTTTTTATTTGTGAACAGTAATTTTTGTTTGTTTGTCATTTGCTCACATCTTATATTATGTCGTGCAGACCAAAGTGTTATAACTTCTCGAATAACACTGTACACACAATTTTACCCCTTATGTTTAATTTATCGCTTTTCGCTCATTAAAAGAAATAGCATAAGGAATATTCTCTGTAACCCCCCACCTTTAGAAATTTTGGGCAAAAAAAAAATAATACTAAATGATTTTACTACCACGCTTTTCAACGCAAAAGGTTGATTTAAAAATTCTATTTATTTGAGGGGATACATTTTTAAAAATCGTGTACAGTATAATAAACAATGATAACATTTGACAAGCCCATAGGATATTTGGAATAAAGTACGACAAATGTATTTTGTCACTCCCATCTATATTTCATTTGTTGGATCATGACAAATTTCCAGTTAAATAGTCGAGTGTCGCCAATTATTCAAGAAATTACACATTCCTTATAGCAAGAAATCCTATTAGTAGTACCATCATAATTTTTGGTACTATATTGACATTTCAAAAAATCGTGTATTGAATTCAGCTATGTTTTTCAAACATTCAATATATTTGACAAAACTCTATCAAAAATATAAATATTTTTGCTACATGTTTTAATTTGCATATACCTATTTTACATATCTCAGATTGTATTTAAAAATCGTTAACCATTTCTTCTAACTTTTGGCGAAATGGTGCTTTATTAATTAACGATTTGATATTATTAGGATTCTTTCCTGGTATACAAAAAGGAAAAATACGTGTCGATCAGTTATATTTTTCAATTAATCAAACAATTTGGCCGCTGAATTTCTGATTCTGGTACAGCGCCATCTAGGGAATGAAATTTTAACTAAAATCAATTTCGAAATTTTCAATATTTGCCATAAAAAATCCCATTGCATTCTGAACACAATGGTGTTTACCGCATTGCTCTAGCGCAAATATTCGCGGAGTTATTAATTTTTAAAGTTGTGCGGGACTTTTGGATCACCCTGTACTTTACCTTAGGTCCTATTACCTTTTTTTGGTAACCTATTAAAGTAACCTTTGTCAATATATCAATATACTTGTTGGTCAGTTGAGATGAGTTGTAGCTTTAAACGTTTTTTTTAGTACCGCTAAAATTTAATAATTTAAATGTTCAGTTAAACCTTTTTTTTTATTTTTTCTAAAATTTATAATTCTTTCTTCGTCGTTCTTTTTGTCTTGGAGTATATTTAGAGACTTTGAAAATACTCTTTAAGTGTATTTAAACTCTTTAATGTGATTACCTTTTTATCCATATTCACGTTGATAAAAATATCACTTTCTCTTCATATTGTAGGTATATCATAATTTTATTTATTTATTAAGAGTGAGCAAGCGAAAACAAAATATAAAAAATATTTTATTATAAACAAATTTCGTTTCACGTGTTTATTTTCAAAGTTTGAAATTTTATAATTATTTTAAATCATAAAATAGGTTTTATAGTTTAGTTCTTGAATTATTGTCATTGTTTTTATTTTAAAAATACAATAAATTCAAAATATTATACTTGTAAATTTTGCATTTGCATATGACGATTTTCTAAAATTTTAATAATCTAAGAATATAATACTTTGTGTTGCAAAAGTGAAAGCGATGATGAACTGGGGTGTGACGGCGCGGCAATCGACTATTTATTTCTTGTTATTACCATAAGGGGAGCCCGCAAAAGTTCAATACACAACCACCAGGGGAAGCCACTTTAAGTTTGTGATAACGGCCGGTCAGCTCTGCCTTTGTTTGCTGTCCGTATCTAATATTTCCTTTAATTTTGTACCTTTATTTTTTCTTATTAAACAATTTGTTATTAAAAATCACGGCCTGGTTATTTGAAATTTACAAAACTCTGTCAAGTAGGCCCCATTTAAATAGTATCTAATAGGTTTATACAAGCATGTTTTAAATTATGTTTGTTTATATTTATTTAATACATATAGATATGTCTTGAGTGCATCGTTTCTGCCATTTAAATAGTAAAAGGTGAAACCAAAGATAAACCATATATAATATGATGCACTAGCGCGCCATCTGTTATCAAAATTCGAAACTATTTTAAAGGCGTAAGATTCTTTTTGATATTGAACAATTTCTACTGCCCTTACTGCAATGGAAAAATTAATGAGAGAGCCTGGCTCATCAGTGGTGAACCCTTTCAGCGGTTTCTCCAGTTTCAAATCCAAAAATGCAATATAACAGCGGTATATAACGAGTTTACAAGGTGGGAAGAGGAGCTTCTTTTTATTAGCATGCACACAAGCTTTCGGACATATCGTCCTTCATCAGGTAAGAGTAATAAACGCGCTGAGGATCCATATATACACAAAGCTGAAAAGAAAATTTACATAACTGCAAAAGATAAAAGTATTTAAAGATATAAAAATAAGAATCAAATATGCTAAAAAGAATATAGGAATTAAATGCTAATAAATCTGGACTAAGTACATATGCACTATGAATGGTGTTAATCAAGGGCAGGTAAATGCAACCTATGGCTATTCACACAACATATGGTATTGTTCCGGTATATCTATATGCCTGTTGATGCTGTTTGTTTTTATTGACACAAATGCCTCTAGTAAAAGTCTTTGATACTTATTATTGATATTGTTGTATAGAAGTATCAAAGACTTTTACTAGAGGCATTTGTGTCAATAAAAACAAACAGCATCAACAGGCATATAGATATACCGGAACAATACCATATGTTGTGTGAATAGCCATAGGTTGCATTTACCTGCCCTTGATTAACACCATTCATAGTGCATATGTACTTAGTCCAGATTTATTAGCATTTAATTCCTATATTCTTTTTAGCATATTTGATTCTTATTTTTATATCTTTAAATACTTTTATCTTTTGCAGTTATGTAAATTTTCTTTTCAGCTTTGTGTATATATGGATCCTCAGCGCGTTTATTACTCTTACCTGATGAAGGACGATATGTCCGAAAGCTTGTGTGCATGCTAATAAAAAGAAGCTCCTCTTCCCACCTTGTAAACTCGTTATTAACCTTCAGTGAAGAGCAGTTCTACTTAATAACAGCGGTATGGTAGATTAAACTGGAGAAACCGCTGAGAGGGTTCACCACTGATGAGCCAGGCTCTCTCATTAATTTTTCCATTACAGTAAGGGCAGTAGAAATTGTTTAATATCAAAAGAATCTTACACCTTTAAAATAGTTTCGAATTTTGATAAACCATATAATTTACTTGTATATTGTAACTTGATTATAAATATATTATCTTTAAGTTTATGATCAATTTTTAACAAGGAATTTTTTCCCTATTTATAATTATTAGGATGTAAATAATAGTAACTATAGCTATATATATATATATAATCCATATTTTATTTGTGAGTTTCCCAAGCGAATTTTGTGCCTTAATATTGATATATTTATTTATTAAAGAGGACATATTTACTAGACCTCCAACTAAAACAAATATTAAAATCAAAATTAACCATTTATCCAACATTGTATAATGTGATAATTTACACTTCTAGAGAAAGACAAGATTCTCCTTAATAATCTCCACTCATAAAAACTCTGTAAAACTTAAGTACAAATAAGAAAAATTACTAGATACGGCGGCCTAAACAAGAAACAAAACTCCTTCTATTCAAGAAAAAAATAATATTAGCAAGAAAGGCACCCTCAGTATGTAAATAGGTTTGAGAATATGTTGCAGCTGGTGCATGTTAAAATATATTGCAAAGAAGAACTCTGTTAAAATCAAATTAAAATAAAATATTTAATCATTACAATAAATACAGAATGTACAAGTTATGCAGTTCAGCAGTAGTTCTATCCCTGACGGAAGTAGACGTGATGCCTTGCAGCACCATGGCTCCCATCGACCGGTCCGACGTTCAGGCTGTAGCCATGCCTAAGTCCTGCTGGCATATCTACCTGGACATGCCCGTTGTAGAGACCGGCTTGCCCTCTTTTGCCTCCAGCATGTCCTACCGTGCCATAGGCAATCTTACCGCCGTCCACATACCCCCCATTTACATACCCGCTTCCTTCAACTACAGGAGTTGCATAGCCTGCATTTCCATGGTCCTCCAGAATGAAGACAGCTTTCCCATCACTACCATACTCAGCATCTCTATAGCTGCCAGCCTTTCCTGCATCAACATAAGCCTCTTGTCCATAACCTGCTTTTCCTCCATCAGCTACATGTCCAGAGTTTCCATCAACAATAGAGGCGCCATGTCCATGACCTCCTTTTCCAACATCAGCATATTCATGTCCGTATATGCCCCTCTCTGCATCAACATAGCCCTCATGTTTATAGTTTCCTTTTCCTGATTCAGCATATCCTTCATGTCCATAACCACCCTTTCCGGCAGCCCTGTATCCATGCCGATGCTTACCTTTTCCATAATCTGCATACTTTCCTGCACTA
>CP092864.1:181202015-181231676 GCA_030710605.1 Cordylochernes scorpioides
TTTTATAGATACGGGCAAACTTGTCAAAAAAATATTGATGGTATAAAATAGTTTTGAAAAATTAAGATACCATCTTTGTGAAAAGATAAAGGAAAACGTTTATGAAAGAAAAATGAGAATATCATTTTTTTCAAAAAAATTGAAAAGAATACTGTTTTCGAAAATTAAGTTAGTTATAAAATTCTGCATGCTTTCATTTTAGAGAGAGTAAAAGACAATTTGTGAGCAGACGAGAACAGTACATACCAGGAGCAGAAGTGCTGGATCCATTGTGAGAGAGGCAGTGTAGCAGATCCCCCTATATACCCCACACCACGGGGAAGTAGTGCCGGTAACGAGGCTAAGTTTCTGTGCAAATTTATCCTCCCGAACACAATGCTGCAGTACATAATGACCTCGGATTCCACAGCAAAAATTCGGGGGAAGTGGGCCGTTCTATTTTGGGGATATGTTTGGCATGTTTTACCTGAATAGTTAGCAGTAATAGTTATACGTAATTACAAAAAAATTTAACTATTTTTTGACGCGTATGATTTTTTAAAAAAATAAATTAATTTTCAACTGTCCTTACTTCAATTATAAAATAATGGGAGGGCGATGCTTATTAGTGGTGAACTCTCCCAGCGATTTTGCCAGTTTAATCTACCATGCTGTAACCAAAAAAATGCAATATTAAAGCGGTATGGTAGATTAAACTAGCGAAACCGCTGAGAGAATTCACCACTGATGAGCTATGCCCTCCTATTTTTTATCATTGCAGAAAGGGCAGTATAAAATTGATTTATTTAAAAAATAATCATTGGGGTCAAAAATTAAGTATTTGGTCAGTTCAAATTCTTCTGGGACTATTCTCTCCTTTTTTTTCTCTCAATCATTACTAGAATAACGGTTACATCTAGCCATTTATTTTCTCCTCTGATGAGAAATATATATAACTCATAGAATTTTCTTTAAAGCTTGGATCAACACATGCAAAAGAACTATAAAATTATTTTGAATCGGGTTTAAAATAACATACACAGTGTGGCAAATAATTTTTAAGAATGGGTTTGTAAAATAAAACAGAAACAAGCTAATTCAATTTATACTATTTTTATTCAAAATAATCCCTTCCGGATTCAATACATATGTTACAACGATTTAATAAGGAATTAAATGCCTCTTGCAGACCACTTTGAGGAATCGCCTCCAAAGTGCTCGTCGCAGCTGTCTGGATGGTCGGGATATCATTAAAAAAAAAAGCCTTTTAACTTCAATTTTATTTTTGGGATTAAATAAAAGTCACGTGGTGCTAAATCAGGCGAGTACGGAGAGGATTATTCAACACACAGACGTTAATTTTGGCCAAAAAGCGACGAACAATGAGTGAGGAGTGACTCGGTGCATTATCATGCAGCAAACACCAACTGTCTTCATCGCGATATTCTGGACGAATGCGACGAATTCTGGCAATCAAACGTCTCAAAACGTTTAAATAATACTCTCCAGTAATGGTTTGTCCAGCGGGAACAAATTCTTTATGGATAATGCCTCTATTATCGAAAAGGTAATCAGCATTGTTTTGATTTTTTGATGGCACTTTTCGCTTTTTTTTTTTTTTTGGCTTGTGGAGAGTTTTTTTTTTACTTCCATTCGGCACTTTGGCGCTTTGTCTTTGGGTCATTCTGAAAACACCATGTTTCATCACCCGTAACAATTGATTTCAGGAAGTTTGAATAATTTTCATAGGCAGAAATGATGTCCCTGCAATATGCAATTCTCAATGATTTCTGCTCGCCCGTTAAAGTGTGTGGAACAAATTTAGCACAGACTTTAGTTTTACCCAAATCTTCATGCAGAATGGTTCGAATCGTTTCTTTGTTGATGTGTAAAACCTCTGCCATCATTCTCAGGGATGTACTGCGATTGTTTGCAATAAATTCTCGCACTTTTTCTATACTTTCTGGTGTCTTCGAAGAACTTGGTCGTCCAGTATGCTTATCATCTTCTAGCGGATTTCTTCCATCCGGAAAACGTTTGTGCCAGATGAAAACATTTGATTTACTCAAACATAAAGTACCATAAACTTGCTTCATCAAAATATGTGTTTCCGATGCACTTCTACCAAGTTTTGCATTAAATTTAATGACCGCTCACTGTTCCATCTCAGAATTCCGACGAACAAAAATGTTTACTTTTCAAAAATCGCCTGTATGGTTTTAAAGAGTTAACCAAAATGGCTGAAACAAAGCCACGCGCTAGATAAGGCTTCGAATATATATACGCATGCGCAATTTCATAACTGGCTCTGCTATTGGCTTTTATCTAGCGCGAGTCTTAAAAATTATTTGCCACACTGTATATATTACCCAAAAAAGGTTGAATATAATAATTTAAGAACATACAGTTAAACCTGTCTATAACGCCCCCTCTAAATAGCGCCTCCCTCTATATAGCGCCCGATTTTAATACGCGATTCACATTAAAAGTTACCTGTCTTAAGCACCCCCTCTCTATAGCACCCTATTTTGGTGAGTTCAAAGAGGAGGCGCTATAGAAAGGTTTAACTGTAAATAAATTGTGTAATCAATAAAATTCCTGGACACAGGGATGGCGTGACGTAGTGTTTTCAAACGAATTCAGTTTCTGTTTGCAGGACCTTGATGACCGCATTCATGTTTGCCGTTATCGTGGAGAAGACACATTGACAGCTTAGATTCGACATCGTCATACTGGCCTAACACCTGGAGTGATGGAATCGGTGTTATTGGATACACGTCTTGATCACCTCTTTTTCACATTCCTCGCGCCTTTTTAAAAATGTTGATGTTTTAAGACCCGTGGAAGTACCTTTATTCGAGGCCTTGGAAGCGCTTCGTTTCATCAGGATAATTCATAACCATATAATGCCGATATTGTGTCCGGATCTTCTAACATACAAAAAATGTTGAACTGCTGCCCTTACAATGACGTTCTCCTGATCTGTCATCAATAGAAAACGTCCGGTCAATGACTCGTCACGACACTTCACTCACTACTGTCGAAGAACTGTGGCATCATGTTGAAGCAGTATAGGAAGATCTACATGTCCTCAAATCTCTCTTCAACTCAATGCTCAGGCATATAAGACCTTTTATTGCTGCCAAAGGGGATTCTTTTCGGTGCTAATTTCTCAGGATCCTCGCCTCTAAATTTCTAGAAACTTTAACCGCTTGTTATTCACAGTATAATATATTTGTCCAATAAATACCATTTTAGGGAAAAGGTATCTCTTTTTCCTGAAACTATTGCATGATATTATTTGAATGATAAGGATATGCCTTTTTCTTAATTTATCCACCTCATCCCAGTACAATTTCACATTCGAACTATTTTTTCCCAAATATATATTTTTTTAGCTTTTCTTTCTGGTGTAGCAATTTTAATGACTAGTAGAAATTTCATATTATCTTTTTAGAGATTTGAAATTTAAATCGAAAGAAATGTAGATGATGAAACGTTATATATAAAGATAATACTGTTAAATGTGTGTGAAGAGGCTGGTTGATAAAGAGCAATGAATACCCAAAACATTTTTCTTTAGATTTGTCGCATACCTCGAGATATTTGCATAGTATTGTTTTGTTTTGTTTTGTATATTTTTACATTTTGTTTCTTTTGAAAGGATGATAGATTTGCATGTCCGCGAGAAGCGCGATGTATATACAGGGTGATCCAAAAGTCCCGCACAACTTTAAAAATTAATAACTCCGCGAATATTTGCGCTAGAGCAATGCGGTAAACACCATTGTATTCAGGATGCAATGGGATTTTTTATGGCAAATAATGAAAAATTCGAAATTGATTTTAGTTACAATTTTATTCGCCAGATGGCGCTCTACCAGAATCAGAGATTCAGTGGCCAAATTGTTTGATAAATTGAAAAATATAACTGATCGACACGTATTTTTCCTTTTTGAATACCAGGAAAGAACCCTAATAATATCAAATAACAAATTAATAAAACACCACTTCGCCAAAAGTATGAAGAATTGGTTAACGATTTTTAAATACAATCAGAGATATGTAAAATAGGTAAATGCAAATTAAGACATGTAGCAAAAATATTTATATTTTATATGAGGTTTTGTGAAATAGATTGAATGTTTGAAAAACACTGCTGATATCAATGCACGAATTTTTGAAATGTTAATATAGTACCAAAAATTATGATGGCACTATTAATAGGATTTCTTGCTATAAGAAATGTGTAGTTTCTTGACTGATTGGCGACCCTTGACTATTTAACTAAATATTTGTCATGATCCAACAAATGAAATATAGAGGGGAGTGATAAAATATATTTGTCGTACTTTATTCCAAATATCCTATGGGCTTGTCAAATGTTATCATTGTTTATTATACTGTACATAATTTTTTAAAATGTGTCCCCTCAAATAAAAATAATTTTTAAATCGACCTTTAGAGTTGAAAAACGTGGTAGTAAAATCATTTTGTATTATTTTTTTTCACAAAATTTCTAAAGTTATTGGTGTACAGAAAATATTCCTTATGCTATTTCTTCTAATGAGCGAAAAGCGAAAAACTAAACATAAGGGGAAAAATTGTGTGTACCAGTGTTATTCGAGAAGTTATAACACTCTGGTTTGCACGACATAATATGTGAGCAAATGACAAACAAAATATTACTGTTCACAAAAAAAAAAAAGAGTCAAGATGTGAGGACAGCATTTATTATCCCCATATCCCAACACAAAGAGCTGCAAAATATTGGTAGATAATATAATACATGGCAGCTTATATAACACATGAGATAACTGCCTTCTCTCTTGTATTAGGTTACAATCCTTGCTCAATGTGGCACCCTTCATTCTCAATAACGGCCTGCAGACGATAAATGACAGAATGGACAGCATTAAATAACATATCTGTTGAAATTGATGAAACGTGCCATCTGATCGAAGCCTTCAACATGGCCAATGTGGTAGGCCAGCATCGATAAACACACGATTTAATGTACCCCCATAAACAAAAATCGCAAGGCGTCAAGTCTGGTGATCTTGGAGGCCACTGGTATATAAAGTGGCGACTTATCACACGATTTTCACCGAACGTATCCTTCAGCAATTGTTTGGCACCTCGGGAGATATGAGGAGGTCCTCCATCTTTCATGAATGTTATTTCGCTTAGTGCTTTTGCCCTGCAATATGGGAATACCCTTTTCTCATAACGTTCACCAGTTGCAAAAACGGTTTTAAAAGTTCTTCCATTGATTTTTCAAAGAAAAATGGCCCAATAATAAAAGAAGTGAACCCACACAAAACTGTAACTCTAGGCTGGTAAAGTGGCATTTCTGTAAAAATCCTAGGGTTTTCTGTTGCCCAAATGGGGCTGTTTTGAATGTTAAATTCTCCGTTTAGAGAAAAGTGAGCATCATCTGTCCACAGAACATTCGACAGCCAGTTTTCATCAATATCAATTCGCCGGAAAACCCATGCAGCGAATTCTTGACGCATCTCAAAATCGCCAACTTTCAGCTCGTGAAAT
Source organism: Cordylochernes scorpioides (assembly GCA_030710605.1). Lineage (NCBI taxonomy): Eukaryota > Metazoa > Arthropoda > Arachnida > Pseudoscorpiones > Chernetidae > Cordylochernes > Cordylochernes scorpioides. Next base: position 181,207,542 of record CP092864.1, read on the forward strand.
CTTTGAATTTTGTATGGGTACACACAATAGAGACATTAAGTGAAGCGTCTTCGGATATCACAATCCTACTCGGCGAATTTAACGCCAAAAGTTCAATTTGGGGATCACCTGTCCAGGATAACAAAAGTCAGCAGGTTGAGGACATGCTAACCGACCTCGACCTTACACCGTTAAATAACGGAGAGAACACCTATCTATCTAAGTCCACAGAATCCGCAATAGGCATCAGAGCGATAAATTACAACATCGCACCCACAACACAATGGAAAATCCTGAGAGGTGCAATCAGTGACCACAGACCAATTTTAACACAACCATAAAGTTCAAAATTGAGAATGTCCATTAGAATAAAATAATATGGAACTTTAGGAAAGCCGACTTGAAAAAAATTCACAGAAAAGCTTGAAGAACTGTGCAACGAAAAATTGAATTACAGAACGCTTGACAAAAACTTGGAAAAATTCATTCGAACATTTAAAAAGCTGCAAAAGCATCGATACCTAGAGGTAGACGTAAAGACCTGTGGATACCTTACTGGAAGGACCACAACATCGAGGCAATGATTTCAGAGAGAGAGACAATATCATTGAACTTCTTGAAAAAATAAAACAGAAGAAAACAGAAAGGAACTCATTGAAATTTAGTCATAAAATAGAACAAAAAATATGGATATGCAAACAAGAAAAATGGCAGAATTCTGCGAAAAAATGGATCCAAGAAAGGACAGCCAACACTGGAATATGATTAGAGTGTTAGAGAACAATCAAAACCAACACCAATCCTCCAATACTCTAACCGATATGAATAGAACAGCGAGAAAACGAGAACAAACAGATGGCTGACATAATTGCTGAATATCTTTCAAGCACTCCCAGACTCAACTACACGAATGAAGACAGGACTCTAAAAATAATATAAACAAGTTAGTTAAACAAGCAAGAAACTACCATCAACAAGATATTTTCTCGAGAGACTTCACACTGAATGAGCTAAACTCATCAATAAAAAAATCCAAGAGGTCACCAAGAGATAATCTAATCTTTGGTCAAATGATTAAACACTTTGAAGACAAAGCTAATAATCAACTCCTACGAATACTGAACATTTCATGGCAAACTGGTAAACTACCAAAGAATTGGAAGATATCAATTATAGTGTCAATACTGAAGCCAAACAAAGATGCCAAGGAATACAAGAACTATCGGCCAATTGCTCTCACCAGCAAACTTTGTAAAATTCCAGAACGAATTATCCACTCTAGGCTCATAGTCTGGCTCACTAACAATAATAAAATAAACCTCTACCAAACTGCCTATAGATCCCAGCACTGTACGACTGATCAACTGTTATACTTCTGTCAATCAATAATAGATTCTTTCCAGGAAAAACCGCCAAAGAAGACCACGGCCGTATTCCTGGATATGACCTCAGCTTTTGATCGAGTGTGAAGGGAGAAATTACGTGAAAATCTGCACAACATCGGAGTAAGAGGAAAAACCTTAATCTGGATTGCAGACTTCTTAAGGGGAAGAAGGTTAAAGGTTCGGGTCAATGGAGAATTTTCCAAGGAAGGAAGAACATGGGCTGGTGTTACTCAGGGATCGGTGCTCAGTCCTCTACTTTATCTGCTATATATTAACGACATCCATCCTTACCTCACTGAAGACACAAAGGTTGCCTGTTATGCAGATGATATAGCCATATGGCACACAAGTAGCAGCATAGAAAAATCGTAAAAAATACTGAACACATCAATGAGAGGACTGGAGAAGTGGGCAATGGAACGCCAAATAACCATAAACCCAATAAAACCAAACCTATGCGTCTTCTCCAATCACAGGGGAAAAGGCATAAATATAACCACAAAATAAGCATAAACAAACAAACAATTGATAAAATTAGAAATCCATAATACCTAGGTGTGATACTGCAGTCCTGGATCTTTCCAGTTGGTCTCGAGGACCACGCCATCACCATCTCCTCAGCGGCGAAGTACGCGATCTACGTATTAATCGTAGATCGAAAAATGCGTGGTGTCGCTGGAGACCCACTGGCGATTCTCCACCAAACTCTGCAGCGCTGGCAGAGGCGCCATATTCATTGTACATAGTGTATATAATGCATATTATCTTTTTTTAATAGTGCAGACTGTGCATGTATTGACACCATCCACCAACAATGAGAAAATTCAGAGAGAATGTGTTCTAGACCTACTCGCTCGAAAACAGAAGACAAAATAAAAACAACTTGGATCGGCTCTTCGGAAACGAGGAACCAGAGGACGAGATCTCTCTGACCACTTGTGGTTTGGTGGATCCGCCCTTTTCTGAGAATGAGGTGAAACTGACGGCTTTCAAGTTCGGGAAAAGGAAATCTCCTGGTTCCGAAGGGATCGATAACACGGTCGTGAAAGCCCTGGTAAGGATGCACCCATCGCTTCTTTCCGGGTTATTCAATAAGTGCCTGGACACTGGTACATTTCCTGAGGAATGGAAGGTTGCCCGAGTAGTGCTTCTCGAAAAGTCTGTTAGAAAGGGTAATTCTCCTAATGATTATCGTCCGCTTTCTTTACTAGTGTGTCTAGGTATGGTCCTGGATAGCCTACTAGCTCAGCGACTGAAGCACTGGCTAGAGAGTAATGAGCTCCTTTCCTCTTTCCAACATGGTTTAAGGGAAGGAAAGTCTACAACCACAGCTCTGAACGAGGTGTTAGAGGGGGTTGAGATGGGCTTAAATAAGGGTGCTTGGGTTCTTTTCGTGGCCCTGGACATTGATGGCGCGTTCAACTCCATGAGCTGGAACAAGCTGATTAGAAATTTGATGAACATGGGTTGTCCTGATAATTTGTGCAGCTTGGTTCGTGACTTCCTGAGGGATAGACGGATTAGCCCCAATTTTGGTGGGCGGAAGTTGGAAAGAAACTGTGCTAGGGGTTGCCCCCAGGGATCTTGCTGCGGACCTATTCTGTGGAATATCCTGGTAAACACCGTTTTCCAGGAGGAGCTCCCTGAGGGAGCCAGGCTGGTTCTCTATGCTGACGACCAGTTCCTCATCATTGAGGCTGCTTCGAGAGCGAAGGCTGAGAAGTGTGTTGAAACTTCTCTCCAAATTCTCTCGATCTGGGCCCATGACTCTGGCCTTAAGTTCAATGTCTCCAAAACTAAAGCCCTCAGCTTTAAGCCTAGGGACATAAGAACTAAAAGGAAAGGGATCAAATGGGAACACAAGCCGGCTATCCGGATGGAAGGACGGAGGGTAGCGTTGGTCAATAGGATGACCATCCTGGGGGTGGTCATTGATGACAAGATGGGTTGGCAATACCAGGCGGAGGAGATGGTGGCGAGAGGCAGGGAGGCGTTGTGCAGGCCTGTCCTGGTTGGCTCTCACCAGGGGGGGGGGGAGAAGGAGGGTACTATTTTTAGGAACCTCTGCCTCTCCTGTGTCGAGCCAATCTTGCTATATGCTTCCGGGGCTTGGTAGCGCCGAAACAGGGATCAGAAGGTGGCAACAACTCTAGAGAGAGTGCAGAGGACAGCGGCACTCAGAATCACAGGAGGATATCGCACTACCAGCAGTGAGGCCTTTTTGGTCCTCGCTGGGCTTATTCACCTGGGATTGAAACTAGAGGAGGAGACCATCAGACAGAAGATCTGGGAGAACAGGGAAGATGCCCTGGGACTTGAAGCGGGGGCCCTGGAATCGAAGAGGGACCCGAGGAAGCCTCCGCAGTGGTTGCCAAAGTGGAATTGGAGTCCTAGAGGACCGACAGGGATTGGCACGGAGGTTTTCACTGATGGTAGTAAGTCTGGAACCAATACTGGAGCTGGGGTAGTGATATACACTAATGGAGAGCTGATCTTCCAAGAAAGTTTAACACTCAGAGTGGACGAATTGGTCTTTTCAGCCGAGCTGGTTGCGATCAGGGTAGCCCTCAGAGTGTGTGCCGAGAAGAACTTCAGCCCGGACCGCCTCTATTCAGATTGTATGTCGGCCCTCGTCGCCATCAATCTGGAGAAAGGGCAACTCGCGCATCAAATAATCCAGGAGCTGGAGATGATGGCGCGGGCTCCGGAGCTCCATTGAGTTAGGAAACACAGCCTCATCGAAGGTAATGAGTTCGCAGACAGGCTCGCTAAGGCAGGATGCTTTAAAGGTAAATTAGTGAGGACCCCAGTGACCAAGAAAGAAGTGTATAGGAGGATCAGGGGGCACGTCCAGGACATATGAAGAGTCCAGGATCAGTGCGAAGGGGAGAGAGGTATTCAATGGGGTAACAACACCCAAGTACCTCTGTAAGGTAATGCCCCACAAACTCATTAGGATAGTTCGGGACATGGGCTCTTCCCCAAGTCTCCACAGATTTAAAATTAAGAGAAACCCTGATTGCGTCTATGGAGAAAGGGATGTGAATGCACGCCACTACGTCTTGGATTGTCCAAGGGTAGTGGGTGTGCAGGAAGAGAGAAGGAGGGCGAGGGGCGCGATCGAGAGTAAGCTGCTGAGAAATCACAGCAAGCTTCTTGAGAAAGCCCACGACGTGGCAGCTGAGCTTTTCCTCAGCTGTGAGTGAACAGAGTCGACCGGGGGCTGCCTCCCCGCGGTCCCTGCTGGACACAGTAGATAGTTTCCTATTTTGCTGTGATTAAAGGCCACCGGTATAGAAATCCTTCCAGACACGTTGTCTGGGAGGTGGTGTTTCCAGATACAATGTCCAAGCACTAGCTTGGATACCGTTACTTGGCTTATGAGTTGAACAGAATAGCAGCGAAGTGCATGCTTCGCATGCCGGCTTGTGGACCGAAAGGTCTGGGTGGCCATCTGCTTCTAGGGTGTACCAACCGTGCTTAGGTAGGATCCTCCAGTTCTTGTTTATTTTGGCTACTGTTTCTATTTCTTTAAAAGTAAGTTTATTTTTCTGTAGCAAGGGTTCTTTTGTGCCTTTTTTCGCTAGCGCATCAGCAGCTTCATTGCCTTCAATGCTAACATGTAAGGGTATCCATTGAAGGTGAATTTTTGAGGTATTGAGAGTTTTTGGGATATAACCAATTATGTTCCTGCTTACTTTGTCTATAAGTTCCCCTGTGTGACTCAAGTGTTGTATGGCACTTCTACTATCAGTAAGAATCCATATATCGTGATGTTTAGTGTTTCTGATGGATTTTAAGACTTCATAGATGGCTATAAGTTCTGATCTGAAGACTGAGCAAAATTCTGGGTTTCTTCTGTTTATTTTCTCAATGCCATTTGTGGTTTTAATGAGAGAGCCACTGCCAGTGTGTCCCAACTCATCTCTGCTACCATCGGTATAGATAGTTATTGCATTTTTAGGAATTTTATTAATTATTTCTAATGATAATTATTTTAAGTATTCTGGATTTTGGTATTGTTTGTTGGTGGGTTCGTTTAAAGTGGCATTAGAAATAACATTTTGTTAGTGGTTCGCATGGAGATATTTTTTCAGCTAAATAATATTTTTCCACTTTATATTTTAAAAATCCATTTCTTTTGGCCAGGTGGAGAGGGCCTTCTTTTTTGAGTCTTATATTGGGTTCCCAATTAAGTATGTAATTGAAAGTTCTGTGTTTGTTTTCATAACTCTTGATTTTGTTTATATATTTTGGCAGATTGTAGCTTTTTCTATCCTTTAAGGGCATAATGTCTGCCTCGTAAAGTACAATATTATTAGGGCAGGTATTTCGAAGACCTGTAATAATTCTATCTGCATTTAGTTGTATCCTTTCCAGCGTTTTTAGATTTGTTTCAGATGCTGTACCATAGATTTGATATCCATATTCCAAGATAGGTCTCATTAGAGATGTGTAAGTTAATTTTAGTGTTGTTGCTTCAGCTCCCCACTCTTCCTGAAATATATTTCAAGATTTTTAGTCGGTCTCTTCCTTTTCTAACAACTCCTTCAATATGTTTACTGGAGTTAATTTCTGGATCCAGGGTGTAGCCGAGATATTTAGGATGTTTATTATATTGTAATTGTTGTTCTTTCAGAATAATATATGGTCTTATTTTGTATAGTTTCTTATCGGTAGTAAAAAGACAGGTTTCAGATTTTTGAGGGTTAATTTCTAATTTATGTTTAATAGCAATTTTTTCTAGGTGGAGAAGAGTCTTGTTCAAATCTCTTTCAGCTTTTTTCCAGTTAGTGTTGCTGCTCCATAGAATAATGTCATCAGCGAAAAGTCCAATATTGGTTTTATGTGAAAAAGTTTATTCTATGCCTGCAATAAATAGGGTGAAGAGAGTTGGGCTAAGAACTGATCCTTGTGGTAATCCTTGGTACAATTTGAAGGTTTTAGATAGAGTGCCATTATATTTGACCCTGATGTATATATTTTTAAGGGAATCATTTATCCAAGTGATAGCTTTTCCATCAATTTTAAAATGTTTGTATAATTTTGTAATTAACTTGTTTTTCCATACTTTATCAAAAGCTTGTGTAAGGTCTAAAAAGCAGCTATGGTGTGGTTAGTTGGCTTTTTGTTTTGTCCATCTTTTACCTTTTGTGTGAAAAATAAGAGTTGGTCTATTGTCCCATGTCATTTCCTAAATCCATATTGTTCGTCTGGTAAGAGATTTCTTGTGTTGGGGTGGTAGTGAGTCGTCTGAGTGTAATTTTTCCATTAATTTGCAGCAAATATTTTGAGGAAGATAGGTCGGTCGTTTTTTGGGTAATCAGCAGATTTGTCAAGTTTTTTTATGGGAATTATTGTTGCATTTTTCAGTCTTGAGGCAATTTTCCAGTTTTCCAGGAGTTATTGAAAATATTAAGAAGTCTTTCTTTGCCAATTTTGCCCAAGTCTGATATCATTCGGCCATGGATTCCATCTGGCCAAGGAGTCTTGTTTAGGTCAGTGCTTTCTAATGCATAAGCTAGCTCTTTCATATTGATTTTTTTCATGGAAAATATTATGAGTGCTGGTGACATTTTTACAGTCATGAATAATCTTTCGGGTCTTTTTTCAACCTTGATTTTACTACTTATTTGATATGAAATACCTAAAAGATTGGCAGCAATTTTGTCATTAGATGCTGGTGTACCATCTGTATTCTTAATCATATTTGTGTTTTCAGTTTGTGGCTGGACTCTGTCAATTTGTTTTGTCAAATTCCAAAGTTCTGTATTTGGGTTTCTTGGGTTCAGGTTTTCACAAGTTTGTTTCCATTTTTCCCTTTTCATATTTACATATAATCTTTTTATTTTTGCAATCACAATGTTCAGTTCAGTTCTACAATTTGTTTGGTTTTGGGTGCACTTTTTTGTAGTTCATTTCTTTTAGTTATAAGTGTTTGAATATTTTTTGCCTGGTGTGTATAATTTGGAATCCATTTTTTAATATAACCTCTTGGTATTGAAACCTTGGCTGCTTTAATAATGGTATTTTCGAAAGATATCATATTAGCCTTTTTGAAGTTCCATAATTTTTCTTAATTGAGCTAGTTTTGGTCTTGGTGCTAATTTCTATCAAATTAGGCGAATGATAACTTCCAAAACCTTTTAATATTTGCTATTTGCATTTGTGGAAAATGTCAGGATAGTAAAAACTTATATCAAGGGCTTGTGCAGTATTATAGCTTGTAGGAATGATGGGTAGGATTCCCATCATTTAAGCACATGAAGGCATTGTCGTCAAATATGTTTGATAGTATTTTGCCTCTTGGGTTTGGCGTAGAACATCCCCATAGTTGATGTTTGGCATTAAGGTCACCTAAAATAATAGTGTTGTCTGTAAGAAATTGAGCCATTGTTCCATCGTCAATAAGTGTATTGTTTGGAGGGTCATACATATTGTATATGTTGATGGCTTTGTTTTGATTGAGGTAGACTTTGATACCTTGGACTTCGAGGTCTAATGTGTTTGGAATATTAACGGCTATGTCCTCATAGTACAAATTATTGATTAAAAATGCTAGGCCACGCCCTTTAACAGCTTAAACAGATGGATCTTCAGACCTTACCCTGATTAATGGAGGGGCCGGAATTAACATAATACTGCAAGATGGAACAAACATCAAAATCAAAGAAGGAGCAGGACAGATTTCGTCAAATTTCACTTGTGAACTGACAGCTATCTGGAAAGCCCTTGATGTATGCCTTAACCAACCATCCCTGCATCAAGCAGAAGGAATTTTAATATACAGCGACTCCATATCCGCTCTAGAAGCAATTCAGAAGGGCAATACTAAAATCACACAGAAAATACACTCGTTACTTACCCAACTGGAACCATTGGAGAATAACTGCATTCTACATTGGATCCCTGCCCATGCTGGGATCGGGGGTAATGAAATGGCATTTGAATTGGCAAAGGAAGCCAGAAAGGTGAGCCAAAGGAAAGAACAAATGTCATTATTTGACGCTGATTCTTTGTCAGAATACAAGATAGGGATCAGACATGATAAGCCACGTTTGGAATATAAAAAGAGAGATTAAGAGGAACGTGGTAAGTTTCTTTATTAAGCAGTATACGAGCTTTCGGACGTCAGCCGTCCTTCATCAGGTATTGACCTGATTTCATTATGAAGGACGGCTGACGTCCGAAAGCTCGTATACTGCTTAATAAAGAAACTTACCACGTTCCTCTTAATCTCTCTTTTTAGAATACAAGATAATTAAACAAAAAAATAAGAAAAAAAAAGATCATAATGCGAATTAAATCTGAGAGAAAAATGACAAAAACTATAACAAGACTTAGAACAAAACACTATAAAGGAATGACAATACATCCAGATGGCACAAGAACCTATAGGGCATGCAACAATTGTCCTGGTGTGGAACTTACACCTACCCACATATTCTCATAGCCAGCAATGGCCGCAGCCTTGCAGAAATTTGACATAGACCCAGAGCAACAGCTTTACACACCCAAGATAGTGGACATTGCTGCTGATGTGATGGAGAGATGCATGGATAAATCTGAGGCTCTTTATTGGACACGACAACAACAACGGCATTCCATAGTAAAATAAATTATCAGAGATAGATACATATTTTTCAAATGAATTAAAATAAATATAATCGATACTGAGTGAAAGTTGAATTTAAAATATTAGAAATTTATTATCTTTGGAAACAAACCGTATCTAAAATATCAATTTTCTTTTTGCTACACGTTTTAATTTGCATTTACCTATTTTACATATCTCTGATTGTATTTGAAAATCGTTAACCAATTCTTCATACTTTTGGCGAAGTGGTGTTTTATTAATTTTTTATTTGATATTATTAGGGTTTTTTCCTGGTATTCAAAAAGGAAAAATACGTGTCGATCAGTTATATATTTCAATTTATCAAACAATTTGGCCGCTGAATCTCTGATTCTGGTAGAGCGCCATCTGGCGAATAAAATTGTAACTAAAATCAATTTCGAATTTTTCATTATTTGCCATAAAAAATCCCATTGCATCCTGAACACAATGGTGTTTACCGCATTGCTCTAGCGCAAATATTCGCGGAGTTATTAATTTTTAAAGTTGTGCAGGACTTTTGGATCACCCTGTATATAGGTAGGAAAAGTAATAATGGTAGAGTTTCTTTTGCTTAGGAGCTTCTCTTGTTCTGTTGAACTCGTTCTTTTAAGTAGAACCTTACAAGATTCAAAAGGGAAAAATCCAAAAGGTATCTCCCATTCTTAAAAGAATCTCAAATAAATTAGAAAGACAAACATAATATCTATAAAAGGGTGTTTAAATCACTTCAAGAAGTAAAACGATAAATAAGTGAAAGGCTTCTTTAGTTAGTGCAACTAAAAATAGCTGATATGGCTTGCGCCATCTGTCGGAATAAATTTTAAATAATTGTTGATTTTTATTTGTTTTTTTTAAATTTATATACCGCACAAATACACTTACACAGAAGGTGAAATTGTACTGTGATCAGGATAAGGAATAAAGAAAAATGCATATCTTGATCGTGTGAACAAAAGTGTCTAATATATTTAAAAATTAACTATTAGTTTATATGTGTTCCGATAGATGGTGAAAACCATTAGAAACTTTTAGTTTCATAATCTGAAGACGCCTTTCTCTTAATGTATCATCCTGATCCCGATACAATTTCACTTTTACACTTTTTTTTTCGAATGAACGATTGAGCTTTCAAATATCAACGCGGCTTGTCACGATGGAATAATTTGAAACAGCATCATCAATATATTGTAACGTAGTATTTATTAATTTTATTTATGTAACATAGTATTTCTTAATTTTATTTATGTAACATAGTATTTCTTAATTTTATTATTTTTTATTTAACAGCGTGGTCATTTTTATGTTTTATATATTGCGACTCTGTAAATTGCCCTCGTGGCTTATCTTTTGTTTACTTTTGATAGTTTGTCCTTGTCTGAAGTTTTTTTGTCTTCCCTAATTTTCCACGTGGCAATATCTCTCTATCTTTTGTATTTCCCAAAATATGAAGAGATTGAAACTACTCTTTTCAATGTTCATATAAAGCTATTAGATAATAAAAAGGCATACATTGAATTTAATAAAATATATGAAAATAAATATTTTTTAAAATCCAATTAATGCCTTTTTAATATCTAAATATTTGAATATGCATTGCTCTATTTTCAGAACAATATAATAATATATATATATGGTTAAATATATAAAATTAATATATATATTAATAAATAAGATTAAATGAGAATAAATAGATAAATAAGTGTAAAATATAAAATTGATGAATATACATACATATGAAAAAACAATAGAAAAAATAAAAGATAAGTGGGTCAGGTGTTGATATTAAAAATAAATAAGGCATCTCCTGACCACGAGCACATGTGCTTTTTAGAGGGCAGAGCGCCATCTAGTGGAGCAGAAATAAACTAAACGTTTATTTAGCTTACTCCGTGATATTTGGCCAACCCAATTTCTTGATAAATCATTCGTGGATGGCTTTTCTTTATTTATCAAGAAATTGGGTTGGCCAAATATCACGGAGTAAGCTAAATAATTATTTCTGCTCCACTAGATGACGCTCTGCCCTCTAAAAAGCACATGTGCTCGTGGTCAGGAGATGCCTTATTTATTTTTAATATCAACACCTGACCCACTTATCTTTTATTTTTTTCTATTGTATTTTCGTGTGTTAAGCGTCTTTACGCAAATTTGGCCTTAAATACCCATTTCTTGATTTTTCGGGAAGCCATTGGGACCAAAAAATATTTTTGGTAGCAGTGGTTACAGCCTTCTCCACGCTGACGAGCGCCAACAGCGCGAAACGCGTTCGTGGATGGCTTTTCTTGATTTATCAAGAAATTGGGTTGGCCAAATATCACGGAGTAAGCTAAATAAACGTTTAATTTATTTCTGCTCCACTAGATGGCGCTCTGCCCTCTAAAAAGCACATGTGCTCGTGGTCAGGAGATGCCTTATTTATGTTTACTACATACATATATAGAAGCATAGGGCGCCTCTCCCATCAAAATAAATGTCAAAACCTGACGCCATCTATTGACCGTCGCCGCAACCAGCGGCCTCGGGTCGGTGACAAAGCCACAACACCAGCTTTGGCAAACTGAGAAGCGTCCACCTAGAGACCATGGTTTCGGGCTAATGACCCTCGTCAGTCTAGGGCGGACTTTATTCCATGAGGTCCACACGGGATCTAATGGAATCTTCACAATCTACCAAAGAGGTGTTTTGCTGGCAAGGTGGCTGGGCGAAATCTATGGCTAGAATATAGATGGAAAATTTGCCGGGAGGATATTGATCCATAGAAACATAGGGCGCCCTAGACTGACGAGGGCCATTAGCCCGAAACCATGGTCTCTAGATGGACGCTTTTCAGTTTGCCAATGCTGGTGTTGTGGCTTTGTAACCGACCCGAGGCCGCTAGTTGCGGCGACGGTCAATAGATGGCGTCAGGTTTTGACGTTTATTTTGAAGGGAGAGGCGCCCTATGCTTCTATGGATCAATTTCCTTCCGGCAAATTTTCCATCTATACATACATATATATAATACTAGCCGAATGACCCGGGCAACGCCCGGGTTTTACCCGATTAAATTTTTTTATTCAAATACTATTCGTTACAATTATAAATTGGCGCCGTGGATGTCACTCTTGTGAAACGTCCCGCTCTAAACGTTGGGTCTGAGAAGCGATATTTTTATAAAGAGATGATCTGGCTTTGTGTCTTCTGCTCGAATTAATGTTTTTCTGTTAGAATTTTGTTCCTGCCTACTAAAAATGAACTGGCTTCACCCGTGGTCTCTGCTTTTTGGAATTTTTCCCGATATAATTTTGTATCTGATAATCAAACATGATACAGCAATATTGTCATCATCATTTTCTGACTAAAAAATAACTATTTTTGCCCAGAACCTGTCAATTTCAATATTTATTGCCTGAAAATGAGACAAATATCTCTTCCAGATTTTGTTCTATGTCCTGTTAAAACCCGTTCGACGTGTACTACGTGTTCTACGTGTCAGCTAATATTACCTCCCATCTTCACCGATAGAGGCGCTGCTTACGAGCGAAAGGGCAAATTTGCAACGCAAATTTGCAAATAACTCGAAGTATATTCGGGATAGAGACCTGACATTTTCACTATAGGTTTTTCCAGATTCTACTATATATACTGTTAAAATATTAGTTGAATTATTTACGTATTGTGGACGTGTATAACCGACAAACATACATACATACCTACACTGACTTTTATATATATAGGGATATACAAAGTCTTCATTGGTGGCGCCCACCTCAATCGAAAACGAATTTGAATTGAATTTTTTACATATGAAAATCTTTTTTTTTTGTAAATGGGCGTCAGCAAGGGACAGTCTTTCGACTATAATTGAAAGAATTAATAACAACAGAATTCATAAATATACAGCGTCAAGAAACCTACTCATTCCTCAACAATTTGCACGGCTCGCCAATTTGTGCTTGCTGTTATTTATTTATCAAAATTCAAAAACTTTCTCTCCTAATGAATCTTTTCGAGCGGTGTTTTTAGATATAGGGAAGGCTTTCAACCAAGTTGGTCATAAAGGTTTTATTATAAATTTGACATCTTATTTTTATCTAAGAATTTTATGAGGTTACTAAAGAAATAACTTCAACATAGAAATTTTTCAGAGAAAAAAATAACTTTTATATCAAGACTCAATATGATTAGGCCCGCCTCAATGTTCAACTTTGAACCTTATAGTTTTCGATTCGTACATCAATACAGTTACACTACATTATGACAATAAAATTCCTCATATCCTACAATGCCGCCTAGCTCTTTCCGTTGATAATACCATTATAATGAATACCTCTCGGTTTCTTGATCCTATGACTGCCCGACTTCAGAATTAGCTTTAATTAATTTTGAAATGGCGTGAAAATGGAAGCTCAGTTTTATATCAAAAGAGGGCTCAGGAAATTCCCAGTATAAAAAATTGGGAGTATAAATAAGTTCGTGTGGTTTTGATAAATATGGCGCTACTATGGCGCTAAGATGGCAAAACTATAATTTTGAAGCGTCATCATAAGGCTTCCTTTTTCAGTAACCGTCATTTCTTTGAGGTGTAAACAAACTAGTTTCTTTTTGCTCCTAAAATATCAACTTTTGTACCAAATAATGTGTTTTTTTTTTTCGAGGAATATTACTTTATTACTTTAATATTAAGAAAAAAGATGCTGAAAATCATCGTAGTTTATAGTGACCATACTCTAGCTGAACGAACGTGTCAGAAGTGGTTTTCACGGTTTAAAAGGGGAAATATTGATTTGGAAGTCGAAGAAAAACCCGGAGCACCACCAATAATAGTTATAAGTTTTCACCCAAGAAATCTTATCACCCGCTTATCACCTTTGAAAGTAACAATTCAAATATTTGGGCCATCACCTTTGATACTAAGATGATATTCACTATTCACGTAAAAGACACAGTGAGAAAAGCAATGAGCACTTGAGGGTTATTTTCCAACTTATTCAGTTTAAAGGCAATTTATATCTACAAGTAAATATTTCACATTATAAAACACCTATTTTCTCGGAATAGTAATATAAAAAGTGATAAAAGAAAAGTTAGGATCAGACATACAACGTACATATGCAATCCCAACCGTTTACAAATCGACTTGCGTTCTCCCGTATTCCGAAACCAACGTCGATATTGCCCGTTTCTTGCGAAAATACGGTGTTCGCACGTATTTTAGTAATTCACCTTCCGTCGAACTCAAACTCCGGCATCCCATCACAAAAAGTTCTAAAAAGCAGGACCCACTATCCGCCCCTAACGCAGTGTACAAAATTAAATGCTCAAATTGCGAACTACATTATGTTGGTGAAACCGGCAGAACCATTGAAATCAGGACTAAAGAACACAATAGAAACATCATGAACAAAGACAGCCGTTCCCAGATTTATCAGCACATGGCAGAAACACAGCATACATTTGATTTCACAGACACCCAATGTATTTACAGTAACATACGCGGAAAATATCAACGACTGGTCCTGGAGGCTTTGGTTTCCAATAAAATTCCGAGCCTCAATAGGAAAATTGAACTACCCTCGCAGTACATAGCTTTTTGTAATAGCATGGATCCCGCATAAGGAATTTTAACCTCAAGTGTATTCCCGATTTATGTATATATTTTATTTATTTTAAAGTATATTTTATCTCTTAGCTTAACTTTGCTTTATCCCGTTTTATACAAATTTCTCACTCATTCTCTAGATATGTTAATATATACTTGTTAAAATCTTCCTTAATTGGGTATATATATCTCTCCGCACATTTTCTTGGATTACCTGAAGAAAAGCGTTTTGCTTGAAAGCTCGTATTTTCAATAAAAAGAAACTCACCACGTTATATTTTCGTTTTCTCTTTTAGTAATATAAAAAATTCCTATCTTTCATGGTTCGAATATATCTTTTACCTTTACTGATTGGAAAAGTATGGATGCAGAAGAATTTGCTTCAAAATGATTGTTAAAGCTCCGTTCAATTCATCAGACTTGATTATAAACAGTATTTAAATCATTCTGAAATGTTACAAATTTACTCAACGATGACCAACACATGACATAAAAAACTCAGACTTCCAGTCAGCTTTAAAGACCATTCTTTAGCATTTTGAGACGTCATGCACTTACAACAAGGTTACGATGTGGATTTGGATATACAAGAATTTAGATTTAGAAAAAAATGTTTTAAACAGTATTTTCAGCGAGTAATAGAGAATTCTACTTATATTGCATCTTTCATATATGGTGTTGAAAATGAAAACAAATAAAGCATAAATATATGAGGTTTTCTTAGAAAATATAAAATGAAAACAAATATAAATAAATAAAAATATGATAAATATATATTCATAGTCTTCAATGGGGTCTTCCACCGCGGGAGAGATTTCGCCATTGATGGCGCACATCGATGAGGTCGCTAGCATTGCCAGACTAAAGAGCAAGATGGTTCTTGTCGATAGTAGCATTCGCCGATTTCATTGCCTCGGATTGGAAGCCGACGTCGGGGACTGCAGCAGATCCAGGGTCATGTCGCAGGAGACGAGCATTCAACCGGAGCAAGGGTCGCACGGCTCGACAACTGTGGGTCAGCCACCCGTCGCTGGACCTACAGGAGGCACAGGTGGCACGCTTCAAAGCAGGATGAGGTAGGGCGTGGAGAGCCCCTCTTAAAACGATGTAAGCCTCATGCCCGAAAGCGGTTGCGACGCAGGTCGATCCAGTAGATGAAACGGGGCACGTACTCGGCTAAGACCAACGCGCCACTAGCTCTCCAACACCTCAGCCGTGACGGGTTCAGTGTCCGACGCGTGCTCTGGACGATGATATCCGCATCTTGCTCTGCATGAGAGCTGGAGCTGGAGTTTTACTGCAGTAGGCGCTGGGAGAGAAGGCCTCGAGGTGCCGTGCTTCTAAGAGCGCAGAATGCATTGAACGCGCTAGGACAGAGGCATCATCGGAGAAGTATCCGACGGTCGCCTGTAGCCAGCGCTCGGAGCCAGGTCTGGGTGCCGCAGGAACCTGTTGTCGCCTCGATGACGCAGAGCGTGGCGAGGCTCAGAGCCGGAAGTCTAGCTAAAGGACGCTAAGGCGGTCTTACAGAGGCTCAGTAGTCACCACCTTTCTCGGAGAGAGCTAGACGTCAGGAGCAGGCAGTTTCCGCAACGCACGGCCGCAGACTAGCCAAGAGTAACCGTTGGCGGCTAACGCAGTTAAGTCCTTCAGACTGGCCAGCCGAAACCATTCTTAGAGATATGCCGGGCTAGGATGTCCCCATGAAAATACGAGACTCGAAATTCGCGGAACGACACCGGAGGCCTATTTCTTATCCTCTCTTTAGTTTTTTAATGCATTTATTTTATAAAATGGCTTCCGTAAGCTTTTTCCCTCTCGAAAGCGGGAGGTTTTCCTCATTGGACAATAAAAATGCTCGGGAGATTCGTTAATTTTTTCGAAAGGATGCCTTTTGTCAAATTATATACGTATTTGACGAACATAAGCAGTTTTAACTTCTCAGTTATGCAAGAAGAATGTTGTTTATTTGTTAAGTGAACTGATCTCCCACGTCATTGGACCAATGTGGCCATGTTTGTACATAGAAGAAGGTTGAAACGGGAATGCGAGGAGTCGAGGAGAAGTGATCGTGTGGAGACAGTTAGAGCGTTCTCTGTGTCCATGTCTGGTGATCTCCTCGCATAGCTGTGTGACCGCTCCTTATCAGCGCTGCAATAAAGGATAAGTATTTGCTTTGTTAAATCTAATCGAGTGGTTTTATTTTTACGTCTTTCCTTTTTTTATTTTGTTGTATTTCTGAGTGTACGCGTTTTCTCTATATTAAGTCACTTTCAATTTAAGCCCTAGTTTTTTTTTTTCTTTTTTTTTTTTTGTAAACCGTACAAAACAAAATTTGAAACAGAACTCTACAATACAACAACAAAATAAATTTATAATTTATATTGTTATATTCAGTTCTTTTTATTCTTCCTTTTCAAAATCAAATAATGGTCTTCAGGCCTCTTATATTTTCTTTAATCTTTCACAGTTGTTCATTTTACAGAATATTTTTTTTTCTAGACTATAATCTTTTATGGAATCAACTTCAAACTCTTTCTATTTTACAGTTTCTTTTCTTGCTTTATTCTTCGTTTTTCTGCGTTTTAAACTTGTCTGAAAATAAACGGTTCTGGAATGATAGCCAGACCTAAGTCTTATTGATGTTTAACTTTGATAGAGCTGAAAAATAAAGTATATGCGAATATTTGAGGTACCTTTTGACAATGTACGAGGTGTATATGGTGGGGCCTGATTTGAGCGTTCTAATTGTTAATTAGTTTGTTAGTGTTGCCACGTGGAAAATTAGGAAAGTCAAACTTCGGGGTGATACAGCAATTTATTTAGGGCAAGAACAAACTATGAATAATAAACAAAATATAAGAACTGAGGGAAGTTTACAGAGTAGTAGAATATAAACATAAAAAATATACTCTGTTAATACTAGGGTAAATAATATATGCTTGTAAAATAATAAATACTTCGCTACAATATAGATATGTAATTTACATGGAATCTGAAACTGTACGGAGAGTTGAGGTTTTATAATACAACTTATATACAACTATTAAGGTTCCTCGTACTTATATCACTTACGGTGAGTTAAATGTATTAAGGGAAAATATCCTTATGTCTCAAAGACCTAATGGACTAACACTTTTCTAGTAAGGTGAATGAATTGAGAGATTTGTTGTTGAATGAAGGAGATTGATTTCTTTCCCCGTTTTATTGCAACAATAAAAATAGCAGAACATATATGTGACATCTTTTAATTAGGTTAACAAGGTGTGGATCTCTCTCTTTATAACATTTAATGGACTCCAGAACAACTTTGGGCGATCATTTCATTGGACTAATAAGTTGGGGCTTTATAGAATTTGAAGACTGCCAGGGCACCTTTGGTCGATCATTTCATGGCATAGCTCAACAGGAACAGAGGCCGCCCAACCTCCAAACACAGGCCTTTAAGACATCAGAGGTTGACCACTCTTCCACGATAGTTCGCCCTGGACTCCAAGTTCTCCAAAATTGTGGAGGTCGCCCAAGCCTCAAACATAGCGGAGGTCGCACAGTCCTGCAACACAGAGGAGTTCGTCCAGTTCTCCAACCCACCAGAAGTTGCACATTTACCTGCAAGATCAGAGGAGTTCGCCTAATCTTCAAAGACAGCGGAGGTCGCCCACTTCTCTGTCAGACTCTGCCCCACGGTCTCCCCCACATTAATAATTTTCAACTTATTTTCGGCAGCTTCGTAGAGAATAGGGCTATTTCCTTCATCTTGGGCTTGCGTAATTTACTTTATTAAATATCTTCTTGTGATTAATATCAATTTTTATCCACATATATCACTAAATATTTCTTTTAATATTGAGTGTTGAATTAAAAAAGGCATATCTTGACCACAAGCACATGAGCTTTTTAGATGGCAGAACGCCATCTAGTGGAAAAGAAATCAACTAAACGTAGATTTAGCCTGTTCCATGATATTGGGCCAATCCATTTTCTTGATAAATCAAGAAAATTTAACCATGAATGCGTTTCAGGGAACGTCTCTCTCAACGTTTAGTTGATTTATGTTCCAATAGATGGTACTCTGCCAACTAAAAAAAATCATGTGCTTGTGGTCAGGATATGCCTTTTTTTATTTTAATACCACCATCTGACCTTTTTAATTTTTTTTTATTTCATTGAGTGTCCCCACATTTATAAGAATTAGGTTTTATTATTTATTCTGCAATAGATCATTCCCCTGCATATGATTGAAAATTTAAATATAGCAGGAATAATTTTTTCTTTGGCGAAAAAGGAAGTTGCAAATTTGTGGTAATTTTGTTGACACCTTTTGATGATATATCAACTGGATAAATAAATCTTTCATTTTCTACCTTTTTGGGTGTAATATAGTGATAAGAATCTTTGGAGTTTCACTAATCAAAAGATTTTAACATTCTAATAATTATTTTGAAATTATCATCTTGCGAAATATGTGTGGATAGAACTAAATTTAGGCAATACATTTTAAACGTACTTTTGTAATTAATACTCGTCGACAATTGTGGTGTATATTAGGCTGTATTTAGATTTAAAAAGCAGGTTTTGGAATTTTGTATTCATTAATGTGACAATTTGAGTCTAACATTAAATAGTTATGGAAGAATGAATGCAAACAAGGTTATCTAATGCAGTTTAAATAATTAATAGTGAATAATTAACATTATAAAATAATTTTAAAAAGTATTTATTGAATGTAGGACAGAGGTATGATTCGTAATCATTTTGCTTGAATATAACGCTGTACTTAGTTGAGAGTAAAACATATTTATTTATTTTTTATGTTAAGGAGAGAAGAAAAAAACTAAACTAAAGAATTACTCCAAATTCTTTGTTAAACAATTAAAATAATTGATAGATCTTTATGCTTGAAGCGATATTCGAAACTCTTTTATATATAACAATTATACTTTTAAAAAGGAGTGCAAAATAGTTAAAAATATAATTCATAGATGGCGCAGTTGTTCCGTGTGAACTTTCAACCTCCGCACGATATCTTCTCTCCGACATACACTGATAACCAAAATTTACACCTGGATTTTGCTCCAAAACTCTAAAAATAAGGCATATAAAAGCACAAAACAGCAGTCAAGTATTTAAAATGACATAATGTGTAAGAAAATATGCAAAGTTATTTTAATATGCAAATTAGATACGGACACTCAAACACATATTGTTTCTATGGTTAGGTCTCTCGCCTGACACTACATCTTTTTGTTGTCTAAAGTTTTTTTAATCGTTTCTTTTTAAATTAATTTTTATTCTTTTGTACTTGATAAAATGTGGCTTCTAGGCATCGTTTAGCTGATTCTTTAAGGTGGTATTCTATTGGATGGATGGAAATGGGATTAAGCCAAACTGATGCAGCAAAGCGTCTAAATGTTTCAAGAATGGTGGTGTCACGCCTCTGGAAACATTTTCAAGATACAGAAGATCTCTCTTAAAGGCCTGTTGCAGGACGCCCAAAAGTCACAGCGCCACAAGATAGCAGAATTTTGGCAATAGCTGCCAAACGCAATAGAGTGGTATCACGCAGGATGCTTGTTTCTGAGATTATATAGGTTCTTAGAAAAAAAAAGTCTGCCCAAACTGTGTCAAGAATACTCAATGTGTTATCCTCTATGCAAGACGCCCAGTTGCATGGATCCCATTATCACCATTACACAAGAGGACACATTTGAATTGGAGTCGTCAGCATATAGACTGGGCAGACAACGACTGGAGCAAAGTTCACAGATGATTCCCGATTTAACCTCTAAGGTGATTCTCGACAATACAAGATATGGAGAGAGGTTGGGACACGATATGCCCATCAAATGTAAGAGAAAAAGACAATTAGGTGGTAGCGGTGTGAAGGTGTGGACAGGCATCTCTCAATGCGCGCACCGATCTGTATGTCTTTGAAGGAGGTTCCCTGACTGGTCAAATGTATCGTGATTTGATCTTATAGCAATATATTCTTCTTTTGGCTCACACAGAAGACACAGATCTCGTGTTAATGGACGATAAGACTCATCCCCACAGAGCGAACCTGGTTACGCTGTATCTTTAAGACACTGGAATTCATAAAATGGACTGGCCAGTTAGGTTTCCAGATTTTATTCCGAAATAACATGCTTGGTATGCACTTGTGAGACAGGTAGTGGGTCCTTGTCTCCCTCCCAGAAGCCTTGATGAGCTCAAGACTGCTATCTGAAGAGAGTGGACTCTAATTCCTATTGAACTGATTAATAACCTTGTAAAGAGTATGAGAATCAGGTGTCAAGAATGTATTGCTGTAAGAAGGAATCACACCCATTATTAGGTGAGTAAATTATTTTTTGAAAATAATTTGTAAATCTAATTTCTGAGCTCTGACTATCAATCATCCTTAATTAATGATAAACATAATATAGAGTATTTGCAATATAAAAATTAAACATAAAAATGTTTTGGAAAAATATAAATATATGTTTTATGAAACCTACCTTTTGAATAATTTAAAATCAGGAATGAAATACCAAGTGTAAAAAACTAACTTTTGGCCAGAAGTCTACATTGTCATATATACGACTCTCAAATCATAAAATTTAAAGTATATAAATTGAAGTACAGGTGAAACACACCAGTCTAATTAAAAACAATATATGTATCGCCATGGAAGTAAACTATAAGGGACAAGTATAATGCCTAATGTCAGGTAAGTTGCAAAAATGCCGAAATCTCCAAATTTATTAGTTTTTTTTTCAGTGAAATGGATGACAAGCTATCCGAGAAGTCAAGATTTTAGAGTAAAGTTGGATAACGATGGGTGAAAACTCCAAACTCCAGCTGCGGGGATAGATAGCCAGGCGCAAAACTGCATTCCTGTGTGGGGAGAACAGAGTCCGGTCACATCTGCTGCAAGTATAAAACGTGGGAAGTTATCTTCGGGGCATGTGGATGATCCTGCAAGACGGTGCCAGGAGAGTCTGACATCGGAGCGGTCTACAAGACGGTGTAATCTAGGCTGGACGTGTATAGTTTGGAACAGAAGTTCACAAGAATGACATCCACGACTCCAAGGATTCTTCTGACGGGGAGGTTGAAGGCAAGTCTCACTTATTGTACTTTGTGCCAGTATAATAAAGCTATAACTTTTTCTGCATCCCTTCGAACTCAGGTGTGTATCTTTGTGGCATACTGAGGAGACGAAGAAAACGAACAACGCCTAGGTACGACGTCACATGATTTTTAATTATCACTATTTTTCACATTAAAATTTATATATATCGCTTTTATTGTGCTTTAAAAATTAGGGTATTGGGTTGCATATGTCATCATGAATATTGGAAGAATAGGTAAAATAATTATGCTAAACATTATATCGTGACAATTAGTTTATAAATGCCTCTCGTTCTGGACATGTTCTCGTTGAACAGGCTGGTATTCGATTATTATTATTATAAGATATCATTATTAAAAAACTTGATTCAGCAATACGTATTAACATCACATTTTATGCTCTAAAATACCCTAAAGCAAGTTAGTCTGACACTTGACTATTTTCAAATTATGAGGTCGAAATTCTTCGAATTAAATTATCAATTTTCACTAAAATAGAAATTAGGTATCATTTTAATTTGAATAAGCTCTCAATATAGTCAATATATATTTTGAAAGGTATCTTCATTTTTTCACCTATTTGTTAAATTAATTATTTTTATTAGGAGTTTTATATTGGAAAAAGAGTTGAATTGGCCTTTACCCTTCTTTAAATATATATAAGTAATATAAATGTCATTACACCTAGATTGTCATGTACTTAATTATAATAGGAGTGTCACAATACCAAATGTATATAACCTCCAACGCGCCAGCTTGACGCGAACACACACACACATCTAACCTTAAATAAGGTCATAATAAAATTTCTAGAATCGAAGTCAGCCAACAAAGACAAGGCAAGGCAAAATCCAATTCGTAAGCAACCATTGTCGAGATCACTTAAGATAAATTGGAAATTTCCTAATTTATCACGTGGAACTTTCCCGGGGATCTTCCACAAGCCGTTAGGGAGTTTTACGACCAGCCGATGGATGACCGACATCTTAGATCTTCTTGGACCTTTCCTCTGCCGTCGGTCGCTGTCCTCTTTTATGTACCATCCAGCCTGCCTCGTCCTTCATGTAGGAAGACGCCTGAAACCACTGGGCGCCATGAATGCTGTCGCTAGTGGTACGATAACTTCAGTCGCCAGGATCATGTCGAGGATATCGCAGAGGATGGAATCTGGAGAGCAGAGCGACGCCGAAGATAACCACCATGACACCCACAGCCACGGACATCGTGGTATAACTCGCAGAACCCATCCAAGACCTCTCTCACCTCAGGGAGATGACATTTATCCCAAGACCACAAACATTCATCCCTCTCGCCGTTACAATGTGCTCACCGCAAATCTGACGACAAGAACCTCTGCCCCCTGAACGACTGTGCCTTCTCCAACCATCACCGAGGTCTTAATTTTGGTTACATAGAACAGCTCAAATTTTCGACTACACTCCGATGAAGATTTCTGTACAGTGAGTATAATTTATTTCAAACCTAAATTTATAATTGTGGGTCAAGTAGATTTACATTTATATTTAATCGAATTATTTTATTTCACTCCTAGCCCCTGCAAATTTTCATTCACTCTCTATTTTTTTAATACTAATATATTTTTAATTTTCTGGCGCATGTTCTAAGTGTCACTTATCCAATTTTACACCAATTTCACACTAAATTATAAGTTCGTCAATTACTTATATTGCTTCATTATATGGGACATTTAACGTAAAATTTTAAAAACTTTTTAACTCTTTTTAATTTATGTCTTCATATCGTAAAACCTATAAATATAGCTATAAATCAGTTAATAAATCTTACCCCACTATATATACAACACACTCTAGTCTAATTTATTTAATTTTTTGAAAGAGATATTTGTTTGCGTTACATCACAGGGATCCTCGTCGGAGCTTCACATTTTGTTTGGGCCGGAATTAATCACTCCTTGCTGACTACCAAAACGAAATACTGGCGTATATCTCACCTTGTAAATTCATAGTACTGCTTTCAAATATCGCGTTTTAATAATCTAACCCGATAAAAGACTTATATCAGAATTATATAAGTGAGAGTGATATTAGACTACAAGGGGACTGACCTCTATATATTCCAGAGAACTTGTTGTTATTTGTTTCTTCATTTTAAAAGTGAATTTGGCTTCACGGAACGTTGGCTTGCTGGGCCCTTCCACTCCATTGAGGTGCGTTTTCTTTCTGGTGCGTCGTACCGCAATCTGAAGAGAACTTGCACATAACGTTGGCGCTTCAGGTGACTTCTTACCCCAGCTGTTCACTGTCCCATGAAGCCATGGTTGTCATTTAAAACTAATGAAAAGTGGCGAAATACAACAGGAATTTAAAGAGCATTCTCCTCATAGGATGGAGATGGACGCATCATCAACAGTGACCGGCACTATGAGATTGCCAGAAGGTTGCGAGAGCGAATGCAAAACATCCTGCAAGAAAATGGGT
>CP092864.1:181231776-181251026 GCA_030710605.1 Cordylochernes scorpioides
AAGGCCTCGGTGATGGTTGGAGAAGGCACAGTCGTTCAGGGGGCAGAGGTTCTTGTCGTCAGATAGTTTGCGGATATTTGCGGTGAGCACATTGTAACGGCGAGAGGGATGAATGTTTGTGGTCTTGGGATAAATGTCATCTCCCTGAGGTGAGAGAGGTCTTGGATGGGTTTTGCGAGTTATACCACGATGTCCGTGGCTGTGGGTGTCATGGTGGTTATCTTCGGCGTCGCTCTGCTCTCCAGATTCCATCCTCTGCGATGTCCTCGACATGATCCTGGCGACTGAAAGTTATCGTACCACTAGCAGTCATGGCGCCCAGTGGTTTCAGGCGTCTTCCTACATGAAGGACGAGGCAGACTGGATGGTACTTAAGAGAGGCCAGCGACCGACGACACAGGAAAGGTACAAGAAGTTGTCTGATCTGAGATGTCGGCCGTCCATCGGCTGGTCGTAAAACTCCCTAACGGCTTGTGGAAGATCCCTGGGAAGGTTCCAGGTAATAAATTAGGAAATTTCCAATTTATCTGAAGTAATCTCGACAATGGTTGCTTACGAATTGGATTTTGCCTTGCCTTGTCTTTGTTGGCTGACTTCGATTTTAGAAATTTTATTATGACCTTATTTAAGGTTAGATGTGTGTGTGTTCGCGTCAAGCTGGCGCGTTGGATGTTATATACATTTGGTATTGTGACACTCTTATTGTAATTATAGTACATGACAATCTAGGGTGTAATGACATTTATATTACTTATATTTATTTAAAGTAGGTTAAAGGCGAATTCAACTCTTTTTCCAATATAAAACTCCTAATAAAAATAATTAATTTAACAAATAGGTGAATAGATGAAGATACCTTTCAAAATATATATTGACTATATTAAAAGCTTATTCGAATTAAAATGATATCTAATTTCCATTTTAGTAAAAAATGATAATTATATCTTGAAGAATTTCGACCTCATTATTTGAAAATAGTCAAGTGTCAGACTAACTTGCTTTAGGGTATATCAGGGCATAAAATGTGATGCTAATACGTATTGCTGAATCAAGTTTGTTAATAATGATATCTTATAATAATAATAATCGAATACCAGCCTGTTCAACGAGAACATGTCCAGAACGAGAGGCAGTTATAAACTTATTGTCACGATATAATGTTTAGCATAATTATTTTACCTATTCTCCCAATATTCATGATGACATATGCAACTCGATACCCTAATTTTTAAAGCCATAAAAAAGCGATATATATAAATTTTAATGTGAAAAATAGTGATAATTAAAAATCATGTTACGTCGTACCTAGGCGATGTTCGTTTTCTTCGTCTACTCAGTATGCCACAAAGATACACACCTGAGTTCGAAGGGATGCAGAAAAAGTTATAGCTTTATTATACTGGCACAAAGTACAATAGGTTGGACTTGCCTTCAACCTCCCCGTCAGAAGAATCCTTGGCGCCGTGGATGTCATTCTTGTGAACTTCCGTTCCAAACTATACACGTCCAGCCTAGATTGACCGCTCCGATGTCAGACTCTCCTGGCACCGTCTTGCAGGATCATCTACATGCCCCGAAGGCAACTTCCCGCGTTTTATACTTGCAGCAGATGTGACCAGACTCTGTTCTCCCCACACAGGAATGCTGTTTTTGGCGCCTGGCTATCTATCCCCGCAGCTGGAGTTTGGAGTTCACCCATCGTCATCCAACTTTACTCTGAAATCTTGACTTCTCGGATAGCTTGTCATCTATTTTACTGAAAAAAATACTAATAAATTTGGAGATTTAGGCATTTTTGCAACTTACCCGACATTAGGCATTATACTTGTCCCTTATAGTTTACTTCCATGGCGATACATATATTGTTTTTAATTAGACTGGTGTGTTTCACCTGTACTTCAATTTATATACTTTAAATTTTATGATTTGAGAGTCGTATATATGACAATGTAGACTTCTGGCCAAAAGTTAGTTTTTTACACTTGGTATTTCATTCCTGATTTTAAATTATTCAAAAGGTAGGTTTAATAAAACATATATTTATATTTTTCCAAAACATTTTTATGTTTAATTTTTATATTGTAAATACTCTATATTATGTTTATCATTTTAATTAAGGATGATTGATAGTCAGAGCTCAGAAATTAGATTTACAAATGATTTTCAAAAAATAATTCACTCACCTAATAATGGGTGTGATCCCGACTTACACCAATACATTCTTGACACCTGATTCTTATACTCTTTACAAGGTTATTAATCAGTTCAATAGGAATTAGAGTCCACTCTCTTCAGATAGCAGTCTTGAGCTCATTAAGGCTTCTGGGAGGGAGACAAAGACCCACTACTTGTCTCACAAGGGCATCCCAAGCATGTTATTTCGGAATAAAATCTGGAAACCTAACTGGCCAGTCCATTTTATGAATTCCAGTGTCTTAAAGATACTGAGTAACCAGGTTCGCTCTGTGGGGATGAGCCTTATCGTCCATTAACACAAGATCTGTGTCTTCTGTGTGAGTCAAAAGAAGAATATATTGCTATAAGATCAAATCACGATACCTTTGACCAGTCAGGGAACCTCCTACAAAGACATACAGATCGGTGCGCGCATTGAGAGAGATGCCTGTCCACACCTTCACACCACGCCACCACCTAATTGTCTTATTCTCTTACATTTGATAGGCATATCGTGTTCCAACCTCTCTCCATATCTTGTATCGTCGAGAATCACCTTGGAGGTTAAATCGGGAGTCATCTGTGAACTTTGCTCCAGTCGTTGTCTGCCCAGTCTATATGCTGATGACTCCAATTCAAATGTGTCCTCTTGTGTAATGGTGATAATGGGATCCATGCAACTGGGCGTCTTGCATAGAGTATAACAGCATTAAGTATTCTTGACACAGTTTGGGCAGACTTTTTTTTCTAAGGACCTATTCAAGCTCAGAAACAAGCATCCTGCGTAATACCACTCTATTGCGTTTGGCAGCTATTGCCAAAATTCTGCTATCTTGTGGCGCTGTGACTTTTGAGCGTCCCGCAACAGGCCTTTAAGAGAGATCTTCTGTATCTTGAAAATGTTTCCAGAGGCGTGACACCACCATTCTTGAAACATTTAGACGCTTTGCTGCATCATTTTGGCTTAATCCCATTTCCATCCATCCAATAGCATACCACTTTAAAGAATCAGCTAAACGATGCCTAGAAGCCACATTTTTTCAAGTACAAAAGAATAAAAATTAATCTGAAAAGAAACGATTAAAAAAACTTCAGACAACAAAAATATGTAGTGTCAGGCGAGAGACCTAACCATAGAAACAATAAATGTTTGAGTGTCCGTATCTAATTTGCATATTAAAATAGCTTTGCATATTCTCTTACACATCATGTCATTTTAAATACTTGACTGCGGTTTTGTGCTTTTATATGCCTTATTTGTAGAGTTTTGGAGCAATATCCAGGTGTAAATTTTGGTTATCAGTGTATGTCGGAGAGAAGATATCGTGCGGAGGTTGAAAGTTCACACGGAACAACTGCGCCATCTATGAATTATATTTTTAACTATTTTGCACTCCTTTTTAAAAGTATAATTGTTATAAATAAAAGAGTTTCGAATATCGCTTCAAGCATAAATATCTATCAATTATTTTAATTGTTTAACAAAGAATTTGGAGAAAATCTTTAGTTTAGTTTTTTCTTCTCTCCTTAACATAAAAAAAAAAAATGTTTTACTCTCAGCTAAGTACAGCGTTATATTCAAGCAAAATGATTACGAATCATACCTCTGTCCTACATTCAATAAATACTTTTTAAAATTATTTTATAATGTTAATTATTCACTATTAATTATTTAAACTGCATTAGATAACCTTGTTTGCATTCATTCTTCCATAACTATTTAATGTTAGACTCAAATTGTCACATTAATGAATACAAATTCCAAAGCCTGCTTTTTAAATCTAAATACAGCCTATTACACCACAATTGTCGACGAGTATTAATTACAAAAGTACGTTTAAAATGTATTGCCTAAATTTAGTTCTATCAACAAATATTTCGCAAGATGATAATTTCAAAATAATCATTAAAATGTTAAAATATTTTGATTAGTGAAACCTCTAAGATTCTTATCACTATATTAGACCCAAAAAGGTAGAAAATGAAAGATTTATTTATCCAGTTGATATATCATCAAAAGGTGTCAACAAAATTACCACAAATTGGCAACTTCCTTTTTCGCCAAAGAAAAAATTATTCCTGCTATATTTAAATTTTCAATCATATGCAGGGGAATGATCTATTGCAGAATAAATAATAAAACACACACCTAATTCTTATAAATGTGGGGACACTCAATGAAATAAAAAAAATTAAAAAAGGTCAGGTGTCGGTATTAAAATAAAAAATAGGCATATCCTGACCACGAGCACATGATTTTTTTAGTTGGCAGAGTACCATCTATTTGAACAGAAATCAACTAAACGTTGAGAGAGACGTTCCCTGAAACGCATTCATGGTTGACAGGCATATCATGAGACAGGCTAAATCTACGTTTAGTTGATTTCTGCTCCACTAGATGGCGCTCTGCCATCTAAAAAGCTCATGTGCTCGTGGTCAAGATATGCCTTTTTTAATTTAACACTCAATATTAAGAGAAATATTTAGTGATATATGTGGATAAAAATTGATATTAATCACAAGAAGAGATTTAATAAAGTAAATTACGCAAGCCCAAGATGAAGGAAATAGCCCTATTCTCTACGAAGCTGCCGAAAATAAGTTGAAAATTATTAATGTGGGGGAGACCGTGGGGCAGAGTCTGACAGAGAAGTGGGCGACCTCCGCTGTCTTTGAAGATTAGGCGAACTCCTCTGATCTTGCAGGTAAATGTGCAACTTCTGGTGGGTTGGAGAACTGGACGAACTCCTCTGTGTTGCAGGACTGTGCGACCTCCGCTATGTTTGAGGCTTGGGCGACCTCCACAATTTTGGAGAACTTGGAGTCCAGGGCGAACTATCGTGGAAGAGTGGTCAACCTCTGATGTCTTAAAGGCCTGTGTTTGGAGGTTGGGCGGCCTCTGTTCCTGTTGAGCTATGCCATGAAATGATCGACCAAAGGTGCCCTGGCAGTCTTCAAATTCTATAAAGCCCCAACTTATTAGTCTAATGAAATGATCGCCCAAAGTTGTTCTGGAGTCCATTAAATGTTATAAAGAGAGAGATCCACACCTTGTTAACCTAATTAAAAGATGTCACATATATGTTCTGCTAATTTTGATTGTTGCAATAAAACGGGGAAAGAAATCAATCTCCTTCATTTAACAACAAATCTCTCACTTCATTCACCTTACTAGAAAAGAGTTATTCT
Organism: Cordylochernes scorpioides; assembly: GCA_030710605.1. NCBI lineage: Eukaryota > Metazoa > Arthropoda > Arachnida > Pseudoscorpiones > Chernetidae > Cordylochernes > Cordylochernes scorpioides. The sequence continues at coordinate 181,237,141 of CP092864.1, forward strand.
ATTAGGGCTTTGAGACATAAGGATATTTTCCCTTAATACATTTAACTCACTGTAAGTGATATAAGTACGAGGAACCTTAATAGTTGTATATAAGTTGTATTATAAAACCTCAAATATGCGTAGTTTCAGATTCCATGTAAATTACATATCTATATTGTAGCGAAGTATTTATTATTTTACAAGCATATATTATTTACCCTAGTATTAACAGAGTATATTTTTTATGTTTATATTCTACTACTCTGTAAACTTCCCTCAGTTCTTATATTTTGTTTATTATTCATAGTTTGTTCTTGCCCTAAATAAATTGCTGTATCACCCCGAAGTTTGACTTTCCTAATTTTCCACGTGGCAGCACTAACAAACTAATTAACAATTAGAACGCTCAAATCAGGCCCCACCATATACACCTCGTACATTGTCAAAAGGTACCTCAAATATTCGCACATACTTTAATTTTCAGCTCTATCAAAGTTAAACATCAATAAGACTTAGGTCTGGCTATCATTCCAGAACCGTTTATTTTCAGACAAGTTTAAAACGCAGAAAAACGAAGAATAAAGCAAGAAAAGAAACTGTAAAATAGAAAGAGTTTGAAGTTGATTCCATAAAAGATTATAGTCTAGAAAAAAAATGAATCTGTAAAATGAACAACTGTGAAAGATTAAAGAAAATATAAGAGGCCTGAAGACCATTATTTAATTTTGAAAAGGAAGAATAAAAAGAACTGAATATAACAATATAAATTATAAATTTATTTTGTTGTTGTATTGTAGAGATCTGTTTTAAATTTTGTTTTGCACGGTTTACAAAAAAAAAATAAAAAATAAAGTAGGGCTTAAATTGAAAGTGACTTAACACAGAGAAAACACTCAGAAATACAACAAAATAAAAAAGGAAGGACGTAAATAAAAACTCTCGATTAGATTTACCAAAACCAATACTTATCCTTTATTGCAGCGGTGATAAGGAGCGGACACACAGGTATGTGAGGAGATCACCAGACACGAACACAGAAAACGTTTTAAGCATCTCCACACGATTACTTCTTCTCGACTCCTCGCATTCCCGTTTCAACCTTCTTTTATGTACAAACATGGCCACATTCGTCCAATGACGTGGGAGATCAGTTCACTTAACAAATAAACAACATTCTTCCCACATAACTGAGAAGTTAAAACTGCTTATGTTCGTCAAATACGTATATAATTTGACAAAAGGCATCCTTTCGAAAAAATTAACGAATCTCCCAGGCATTCTTATTGTCCAATGAGGAAAACCTCCCGCTGTGGAGAGGGAAAAAGCTTACGGAAGCCATTTTATAAAATAAATTCATAAAAAAAAAAACTAAAGAGAGGATAAGAAATAGGCCTCCGGTGTCGTTCCGCGAATTTCGAGTCTCGTATTTTCATGGGGACATCCTAGCCCGGCATATCTCTAAGAATGGTTTCGGCTGGCCAGTCTGAAGGACTTATCTGCGTTAGCCGCCAACGGTTACTCTTGGCTAGTCTGCGGCCGTGCGTTGCGGAAACCGCCTGCTCCTGACGTCTAGCTCTCTCCGAGAAAGGTGGTGACTACTGAGCCTCTGTAAGACCGCCTTAGCGTCCTTTAGCTAGACTTCCGGCTCTGAGCCTCGCCACGCTCTGCGTCATCGAGGCGACAACAGGTTCCTGCGGCACCCAGACCTGGCTCCGAGCGCTGGCTACAGGCGACCGTCGGATACTTCTCCGATGATGCCTCTGTCCTAGCGCGTTCAATGCATTCTGCGCTCTTAGAAGCACGGCACCTCGAGGCCTTCTCTCCCAGCGCCTACTGCAGTAAAACTCCAGCTCCAGCTCTCATGCAGAGCAAGATGCGGATATCATCGTCCAGAGCACGCGTCGGACACTGAACCCGTCACGGCTGAGGTGTTGGAGAGCTAGTGGCGCGTTGGTCTTAGCCGAGTACGTGCCCCGTTTCATCTACTGGATCGACCTGCGTCGCAACCGCTTTCGGGCATGAGGCTTACATCGTTTTAAGAGGGGCTCTCCACGCCCTACCTCATCCTGCTTTGAAGCGTGCCACTTGTGCCTCCTGTAGGTCCAGCGACGGGTGGCTGACCCACAGTTGTCGAGCCGTGCGACCCCTGCTCCGGTTGAATGCTCGTCTCCTGCGACATGACCCTGGATCTGCTGCAGTCCCCGACGTCGGCTTCCAATCCGAGGCAATGAAATCGGCGAATGCTACTATCGACAAGAACCATCTTGCTCTTTAGTCTGGCAATGCTAGCGACCTCATCGATGTGCGCCATCAATGGCGAAATCTCTCCCGCGGTGGAAGACCCCATTGAAGACTATGAATATATATTTATCATATTTTTATTTATTTATATTTGTTTTCATTTTATATTTTCTAAGAAAACCTCATATATTTATGCTTTATTTGTTTTCATTTTCAACACCATATATGAAAGATGCAATATAAGTAGAATTCTCTATTACTCGCTGAAAATACTGTTTAAAACATTTTTTTCTAAATCTAAATTCTTGTATATCCAAATCCACATCGTAACCTTGTTGTAAGTGCATGACGTCTCAAAATGCTAAAGAATGGTCTTTAAAGCTGACTGGAAGTCTGAGTTTTTTATGTCATGTGTTGGTCATCGTTGAGTAAATTTGTAACATTTCAGAATGATTTAAATCCTGTTTATAATCAAGTCTGATGAATTGAACGGAGCTTTAACAATCATTTTGAAGCAAATTCTTCTGCATCCATACTTTTCCAATCAGTAAAGGTAAAAGATATATTCGAACCATGAAAGATAGGAATTTTTTATATTACTAAAAGAGAAAACGAAAATATAACGTGGTGAGTTTCTTTTTATTGAAAATACGAGCTTTCAAGCAAAACGCTTTTCTTCAGGTAATCCAAGAAAATGTGCGGAGAGATATATATACTCAATTAAGGAAGATTTGAACAAGTATATATTAACATATCTAGAGAATGAGTGAGAAATTTGTATAAAACGGGATAAAGCAAAGTTAAGCTAAGAGATAAAATATACTTTAAAATAAATAAAATATATACATAAATCGGGAATACACTTGAGGTTAAAATTCCTTATGCGGGATCCATGCTATTACAAAAAGCTATGTACTGCGAGGGTAGTTCAATTTTCCTATTGAGGCTCGGAATTTTATTGGAAACCAAAGCCTCCAGGACCAGTCGTTGATATTTTCCGCGTATGTTACTGTAAATACATTGGGTGTCTGTGAAATCAAATGTATGCTGTGTTTCTGCCATGTGCTGATAAATCTGGGAACGGCTGTCTTTGTTCATGATGTTTCTATTGTGTTCTTTAGTCCTGATTTCAATGGTTCTGCCGGTTTCACCAACATAATGTAGTTCGCAATTTGAGCATTTAATTTTGTACACTGCGTTAGGGGCGGATAGTGGGTCCTGCTTTTTAGAACTTTTTGTGATGGGATGCCGGAGTTTGAGTTCGACGGAAGGTGAATTACTAAAATACGTGCGAACACCGTATTTTCGCAAGAAACGGGCAATATCGACGTTGGTTTCGGAATACGGGAGAACGCAAGTCGATTTGTAAACGGTTGGGATTGCATATGTACGTTGTATGTCTGATCCTAACTTTTCTTTTATCACTTTTTATATTACTATTCCGAGAAAATAGGTGTTTTATAATGTGATATATTTACTTGTAGATATAAATTGCCTTTAAACTGAATAAGTTGGAAAATAACCCTCAAGTGCTCATTGCTTTTCTCACTGTGTCTTTTACGTGAATAGTGAATATCATCTTAGTATCAAAGGTGATGGCCCAAATATTTGAATTGTTACTTTCAAAGGTGATAAGCGGGTGATAAGATTTCTTGGGTGAAAATTTATAACTATTATTGGTGGTGCTCCGGGTTTTTCTTCGACTTCCAAATCAATATTTCCCCTTTTAAACCGCGAAAACCACTTCTGACACGTTCGTTCAGCTAGAGTATGGTCACTATAAACTACGATGATTTTCAGCATCTTTTTTCTTAATATTAAAGTAATAAAGTAATATTCCCCGAAAAAAAAAACACATTATTTGGTACAAAAGTTGATATTTTAGGAGTAAAAAGAAACTAGTTTGTTTACACCTCAAAGAAATGACGGTTACTGAAAAAGGAAGCCTTATGATGACGCTTCAAAATTATAGTTTTGCCATCTTAGCGCCATAGTAGCGCCATATTTATCAAAACCACACGAATTTATTTATACTCCCAATTTTTTATACTGGGAATTTCCTGAGCCCTCTTTTGATATAAAACTGAGCTTCCATTTTCACGCCATTTCAAAATTAATTAAAGCTAATTCTGAAGTCGGGCAGTCATAGGATCAAGAAACCGAGAGGTATTCATTATAATGGTATTATCAACGGAAAGAGCTAGGCGGCATTGTAGGATATGAGGAATTTTATTGTCATAATGTAGTGTAACTTTATTGATGTACGAATCGAAAACTATAAGGTTCAAAGTTGAACATTGAGGCAGGCCTAATCATATTGAGTCTTGATATAAAAGTTATTTTTTTCTCTGAAAAATTTCTATGTTGAAGTTATTTCTTTAGTAACCTCATAAAATTCTTAGATAAAAATAAGATGTCAAATTTATAATAAAACCTTTATGACCAACTTGTTTGAAAGCCTTCCCTATATCTAAAAACACCGCTCGAAAAGATTCATTTAGGAGAGAAAGCTTTTTGAATTTTGATAAATAAATAACAGCAAGCACAAATTGGTGAGTCGTGTAAATTGTTGAGGAATGAGTAGGTTTCTTGACGCTGTATATTTATGAATTCTGTTGTTATTAATTCTTTCAATTATAGTCGAAAGACTGTCCCTTGCTGACGCCCATTTACAAAAAAAAAAAAGATTTTCATATGTAAAAAATTCAATTCAAATTCGTTTTCGATTGAGGTGGGCGCCACCAATGAAGACTTTGTATATCCCTATATATATAAAAGTCAGTGTAGGTATGTATGTATGTATGTTTGTCGGTTATACACGTCCACAATACGTAAATAATCTGACTAATATTTTAACAGTATATATAGTAGAATCTGGAAAAACCTATAGTGAAAATGTCAGGTCTCTATCCCGAATATACTTCGAGTTATTTGCAAATTTGCGTTGCAAATTTGCCCTTTCGCTCGTAAGCAGCGCCTCTATCGGTGAAGATGGGAGGTAATATTAGCTGACACGTAGAACACGTAGTACACGTCGAACGTGTTTTAACAAGGCATAGAACAAAATCTGGAACAGATATTTGTCTTTTTCAGGCAATAAATATAGAAATTGACAGGTTCTGGGCAAAAATAGTTGTTTTTTAGTCAGAAAAATGATGATGACAATATTGCTGTATCATGTTTGATTATCAGATACAAAATTATATCGGGAAAAATTCCAAAAAGCAGAGACCACGGGTGAAGCCAGTTCATTTTTAGTATGCAGGAACAAAATTCTAACAGAAAAACATTAATTCGAGCAGAAGACACAAAGCCAGATCATCTCTTTATAAAAATATCGCTTCTCAGACCCAACGTTTGGAGCGGGACGTTTCACAAGAGTGACATCCACGGCGCCAATTTATAATTGTAACGAATAGTATTTGAATAAAAAAATTTAATCGGGTAAAACCCGGGCGTTGCCCGGGTCATTCGGCTAGTATTATATATATGTATGTATAGATGGAAAATTTGCCGGAAGGAAATTGAACCATAGAAGCATAGGGCGCCTCTCCCTTCAAAATAAACGTCAAAACCTGACGCCATCTATTGACCGTCGCCGCAACTAGCGGCCTCGGGTCGGTTACAAAGCCACAACACCAGCATTGGCAAACTGAAAAGCGTCCATCTAGAGACCATGGTTTCGGGCTAATGGCCCTCGTCAGTCTAGGGCGCCCTATGTTTCTATGGATCAATATCCTCCCGGCAAATTTTCCATCTATATTCTAGCCATAGATTTCGCCCAGCCACCTTGCCAGCAAAACACCTCTTTGGTAGATTGTGAAGATTCCATTAGATCCCGTGTGGACCTCATGGAATAAAGTCCGCCCTAGACTGACGAGGGTCATTAGCCCGAAACCATGGTCTCTAGGTGGACGCTTCTCAGTTTGCCAAAGCTGGTGTTGTGGCTTTGTCACCGACCCGAGGCCGCTGGTTGCGGCGACGGTCAATAGATGGCGTCAGGTTTTGACATTTATTTTGATGGGAGAGGCGCCCTATGCTTCTATATATGTATGTAGTAAACATAAATAAGGCATCTCCTGACCACGAGCACATGTGCTTTTTAGAGGGCAGAGCGCCATCTAGTGGAGCAGAAATAAACTAAACGTTTATTTAGCTTACTCCGTGATATTTGGCCAACCCAATTTCTTGATAAATCAAGAAAAGCCATCCACGAACGCGTTTCGCGCTGTTGGCGCTCGTCAGCGTGGAGAAGGCTGTAACCACTGCTACCAAAAATATTTTTTGGTCCCAATGGCTTCCCGAAAAATCAAGAAATGGGTATTTAAGGCCAAATTTGCGTAAAGACGCTTAACACACGAAAAAACAATAGAAAAAAATAAAAGATAAGTGGGTCAGGTGTTGATATTAAGAATAAATAAGGCATCTCCTGACCACGAGCACATGTGCTTTTTAGAGGGCAGAGCGTCTATAGTGGAGCAGAAATAATTATTTAGCTTACTCCGTGATATTTGGCCAACCCAATTTCTTGATAAATCAAGAAAAGCCATCCACGAATGATTTATCAAGAAATTGGGTTGGCCAAATATCACGGAGTAAGCTAAATAAACGTTTAGTTTATTTCTGCTCCACTAGATGGCGCTCTGCCCTCTAAAAAGCACATGTGCTCGTGGTCAGGAGATGCCTTATTTATTTTTAATATCAACACCTGACCCACTTATCTTTTATTTTTTTCTATTGTTTTTTCATATGTATGTATATTCATCAATTTTATATTTTACACTTATTTATCTATTTATTCTTACTTAATCGTATTTATTTATATATTTATTAATTTTATATATTTAACCATATATATATTATTATATTGTTCTGAAAATAGAGCAATGCATATTTAAATAATTAGATAATAAAAAGGCATTAATTGGATTTCAAAAAAATATTTATTTTCATATATTTTATTAAATTCCATATATGCCTTTTTATTATCTAATAGCCTTATATGAACATTGAAAAGAGTAGTTTCAATCTCTTCATATTTTGGGAAATACAAAAGATAGAGAGATATTGCCACGTGGAAAATTAGGGAAGACAAAAAAACTTCAGACAAGGACAAACTATCAAAAGTAAACAAAAGATAAGCCACGAGGGCAATTTACAGAGTCGCAATATATAAAACATAAAAATGACCACGCTGTTAAATAAAAAATAATAAAATTAAGAAATACTATGTTACATAAATAAAATTAATAAATACTACGTTACAATATATTGATGATGCTGGTTTCAAATTATTCCATCGTGTGACAAGCCGCGTTGATATTTGAAAGCTCAATCGTTTATTCGAAAAAAAAAAATGTTTAAAAGTGAAATTGTATCGGGATCAGGATGATACATTAAGAGAAAGGCGTCTTCAGATTATGAAACTGAAAGTTTCTAATGGTTTTCACCATCTATCGGAACACATATAAACTAATAGTTAATTTTTAAATATACCAGACACTTTTGTTTACACGATCAAGATATGAATTTTTCTTAATTCATTAACCTGATCACAGTAAAATTTCACCTTTTGTGTAAGTGTATTTGTGCGATATATAAATTTAAAAAACAAATAAAAATCAACAATTATTTAAAATTTATTCCGACAGATGGCGCAAGCCATATCAGCTATTTTTAGTTGCACTAACTGAAGAAGCCTTTCACTTATTTATCGTTTCACTTCTTGAAGTGATTTAAACACCCTTTTATAGATATTATGTTTGTCTTTCTAATTTATTTGAGATTCTTTTAAGAATGGGAGATACCTTTTGGACTTTTTACTTTTGAATCTAAAGAAAAATGTTTTGGGTATTTATTGCTCTTTATCAACCAGCCTCTTCACACACATTTAACAGTATTATCTTTATATATTACGTTTCATCATATACATTTCTTTCGAGTCAAATTTCAAATCTCTAAAAAGATAATATGAATTTTCTACTAGTCATTAAAATTGCTACACCAGAAAGAAAAGCTAAAAAAATATATATTTGGGAAAAAATAGTTCGAATGTGAAATTGTACTGGGATAAGGTGGATAAATTAAGAAAAAGGCATATCCTTATCATTCAAATAATAGCATGCAATAGTTGCATGAAAAAAGATGCCTTTTTCTTAAAATGGCATTTATTGGACAAATATATTATAGTGTGAATAACAAGCGGTTAAAGTTTCTAGAAATTTGGAAGCGTGAATCCTGAGAAATCATCACCGAAAAGAATCCCCTTTGGCAGCAATAAAAGGCTTTATATACCTGAGTATTGAGTCAAACAGAGATTGGATGACATGTAGATCTTCCTATACAGTTTCAACATGATGCCGCATTCATCGACAGTAGTGTCTGAATTGTCGTGACGAGCCATTGACCAGACGTTTTCTATTGAAGACAGATCAAGAGAATGTCATGGTCAGGGCAGAAGTTGAACATTTTCTGTATGTTAGAAGGTCCGTACACAATACTGGCAACATATGGCTATGTTTTATCCTGATGAAACGTATCGCTTCCAAGGCCCCAAAAAAAGGTACTCCCACGGGTCTTAACACATACAAAATGTAAAAAAAGGTGCGGGGAATGTGAACAAGAGGTGATCGAACGTGTATCCAATAGGCCAGTATGACGATGTCGAATCTAAGCTGACAATGTGTCCTGTAAACAGAACCTGGATTCGTCTGAGAACACTACGTCACGTCATCCCTGTGTCCAGAATTTTGTTGGTTACACAATTTATTTACAGTTAAATCTGTCTATAGCGCCCCCTCTTTGAACTCAATAAAATAGGGTGCTATAGAGAGGGGTTGCTGTAGACAGGTCACTTTTATTGTAAATCGCGTATTAAAATCGGGCGCTATATAGAAGGTGGCGCTATAGACAGGTTTAACAGTATATTCTTAAAAAATAATATTCCACCCTTTTTGGGGGTGATATATGCTATTTTAAACCCGATTCAAAATAATTTTATAGTTCTTTTGCATGTGTTGATCCAAGCTTTAATTAAAGAACTATGCGTTATTTCTCATTAGAGGAGAAAATGAACGGCTGGATGGAACGTTATTCTAGCAATGATTGAGAGGGAAAAAAAAGAGAGAAGAGTCCCAGAAGAATATCAACTGAACAAATACTGAATTTTTGACGCGTATGATTATTTTTTAAATAAACCAATTTTATACTGTCCTTACTGCAATGATAAAATGATGGAAGAACATGGCTCATCAGTGGTGAATTCTCTCAGCGGTTTCGCTAGTTTAATCTACCATACCGCTGTAATATTGCATTTTTTTGGTTACAGCATGGTAGATTAAACTGGCGAAATAGCTGGGAGAGTTCACCACTAATAAGCATCGCCCTCCCATTATTTTATAATTGCAGTAAGGACAGTTGAATATTAATTAATTTTTTAAAAAATCATACGCGTCAAAAAATAGTTAGAATTTCTTGTAATTACGTATAACTATCACTGCTAACTATTCAGGTAAAACATGCCAAACATATCCCCAAAATAGAACGGCCCACTTCCCCCGAATTTTTGCTGTGGAATCCGAGGTCATTATGTACTGCAGCATTGTGTTCGGGAGGATAAATTTGCACAGAAACTTAGCCTCGTTACCGGCACTACTTCCCCGTGGTGTGGGGTATATAGGGGGATCTGCTACACTGCCTCTCTCACAATGGATCCGGCACTTCTGCTCCTGGTATGTACTGTTCTCGTCTGCTCACAAATTGCCTTTTACTCTCTTTAAAATGAAAGCATGCAAAATTTTATAACAAACTTCATTTTCGAAAACAGTATTCTTTTCAATTTAAAAAAAAAAAAATGATATTCTTATTTTTCTTTCATAAACGTTTTCCTTTGTCTTTTCACAAAGATGGTATCTTAATTTTTCAAAAATATTTTATACCATCAATATTTTCTCGACAAGGTTGCCCGTATCTATAAAAGTGTGGTCACATAAGACTGCTAGAAATCTTGGTATTTGATTTTTCAGATATCACTTTTCTGATTAAAATTTTGAAAAGATTCATTTTCAGAGCCTCACGTCACTTTCAAAGAGAAATTTGAAGGCATCTAACTCGTCTAAATATTGGTGGTAACAAGATTTCGTTCTTAGTCTCCGAGCTATACTCTGTTGAACACGTGTGAAGTGTTAAGCTAATTTTTCCCATTTCAAGTTCTTAATAAAGAAGACTATATCTCTCTCAAAATGGGTCACCAAAATATCTGGTATTCTCACCCAAGGAAATACGGATCTCGCTATTGCCGTGTTTGCACCAACCACCACAGGCTTCTGCCGTAGGTACTTCAGACAGTACGCTGCAGATATTGGCTTCAAGTAGCTGGACTAAGGCCTGCCCAGTGTTACGTACAAGATTGTCCCAAAAGTTCGTTAACACTTGCAAAAAAATTTAAATACCAATATTATTCGCCGTTATGTATAATGTCTTTGTATTTTATGTATAAAGTAATTGTAAAAATTCGAAATACTACCATGGTATGGTAGATTAAACTCGCGAAACCGCTGGAAGAGTTCACCACTGATGAATCAGGTCCTGCCATTAATTTTTCCATTGCAGTAAGGGCAGTAGTAATTGTTTAATTTTTAAAAATAATCATAAGCGTCTATAATTGTTTCAAATTTTCATAACAGATGGCGCGCTAATGCATCATAATAAAGTAATTGTATTATGTATTATTATGTATTCGCCGTAATATAATATTGTAATGTAGTAAAATTAGGAAAGACAGACTTCAGGATGACACAGCAATTTATTTAATGCAAGTACAATATTAACATTTATAAGATACAAGATAAGCAATGAGGGAAGTTTTCAAAATAGCGAATTATAAATAATACAAAAATCTAAATTAATAATATGTATATAAATTTTAATAAATAATTTTCTACAATATTATTCGCCAAGGTATAAGTGAAACAACGTTTTAAGAAAAACACGAAATTTTGGAACAACCTTATAATAAACATCATTGTGAGGCCAAGCTATAATCTGGTTCTAAAGCGTAGTTACTGCGGATTGTCCCATTTTCCTGAAGTTAATTAAGTTTAAAAACAACCACCAACAGTTTATAAGCGATATGTTTCTTTATATAGCCAAGTATAAGGATTATACAAGCTGGTATCTTAAACAAGGCTTCTTATAATTGGCAAAAACAAGAAGCATGTCGTTTGACTGAGTATACACTCATGGAAAAAAGGAAGTTTCATATTTCGATGTCGCCGTTGTCTATTATTTTTTTCAAGAAGACAGAGTCAATTTTATTCACACTTGGTTATCTCGTGTGTCTTCAAATAAACGTTACTGTCTATCAGATATATTTTAGAGTTATTGTCTGAATCCCGGTGTACATACTAAAAGGTACAACTTCCTGACATCCAGTTTGAAAGGTTTGTTAAGCTTTTACTTAATTAGTCAAATAAAAATGGCTTGTTAGTTTTTACTTGTAATTTCAAGTAAGTTCGAGATGAATACCTGAATTTTTGGTTCTCTTTTTAGGTATGACCAATCGCTGAAAAAAATCAAGTTGGAACTCCCAACAGTTTCTAAGTTGGAATTATGCATCACAGTCTAACAGACGGATTATGTTTGTACCTTAAATATTTCTACATAAGACTCAACACGGAACACTATAAAGGAAATACAATACATCAAGATGGCACAAGAACCTACTAGACATGCAAAATCTGTCCTGGTGTGGAACTAGCACCTACACACATATTTTCATGCCCAGCAATGGCCACACCCTTGCAGAAAATTGACATGGATCCAGAACAGCATCTTTACACACCCGAGATAGTGGACATTGCAATTGCTGTAATAGAGATGCATGGGGACATCTGAGGCTCTTCATTGGGCACGACAACAACAACATAAACCTATATGCGAACGATATATTAACGTAGTTTCAATATCTCCCTCTAACGAAATGGAGAAATAATAGAATTTTTTTAAATAAAGAGAGTGAAAGGAATTCATAAGTTTTAAGTCTGAATTTTACTTAAAATGAATAGTTATATTAAGGTAGAGATGTCATTATCCTTAGTACACGTGGTACAGGCCATGATAATCATGGTGGGCTGAAGTTGACGACTGCTTTTACTGTAAGTGCACCACATGTCTACAGATCTGAAAGCCAGTTCGACTTTTTCGCTTATAAATGTGCCAGAACCCTGTTTAGTTACTTGCCCTCGCTGGTGGAGCTGAACCTTTGCTAAAATCGGGGGCCATTGGAGCATTTTTTTTTTATTAGAAAAAAAAGTGTCCAATGCGGGATACGATCCCGGGTCGTAGCGGTCGAAAACCAACGGTTTAGACCACCCTTCCATCGACACCCCGCCTAGGTAGGAAATTATAGACGATAGTTTGGTTTAAAAAAAAACTAGGATTACGAAATTTAACCCTAAAAAGTCAATATAAATGATTTTTACTCACGAACCCTAATCAGCCCACAATAAAGAGTGATATCCAAATAGAAACGTGCTGAAGTTCCTAAATAATGTATAGGCGAGGGAAGAGGTTAATTTTACTGGAAGAAAATAGATTCGTTAAAATATTTTCTCCAATATAGAAGGGAAACTCGTATTGATCATATTTGTAAACTAGAAGAGTCAAATTCGTAACTAAGTCAGAACACCAACTTTGATCACTTTAGAACGCCTATCTGGAATCCATATTTATACAAATTGCGGCCACCTGTAGATCGCATGGAATCAAAGCCCCACTGTACCGAAGAGGTCCATAAGCCGAAAACATGGTTTCCAAGTAGCGTTCCGAATTTGCCAAAACTGGTGTTGTTCCATTGACCCGCGTTTGCTATAATGCAGAGATGATTAACAGATAGCTCGTCTATTTTGACAATTATATTTTATGTTTTAAAATCTATTTTATATCGATAAAATAAAATTAATATTTAAAGCAATCATTAATTTTATCTTACATTTCAGCCTTAAGGAAGTTGTAACTTTTAGCATGTATATGAGAAATCAGAAATTTTTTAGGTGAAACCTTCAGTTTCCATAATAGAAGTTGGGAGGAAAGGTAAGATATATTTCTTATTTTGACTTGCTCCGGTTGAAAGTATATTTGGCGTATCTCTGCTTATACGAGGTTATACGGTGAATTAATAGGCCGAATTGTACGAGCACGGAGTTACCGAATTTTTTTTTTTGTAAATCCGCCTTCTTGTCTTCAAATTTTGTTGTTGTGATGCGCAGTGAACTCATTTCACATGATCCCTATGTGTAGAATTACCATTTTGTGAGTGAAAACAATAATATAGCTCTTTTAAAATATTCTAATATCGTTTTATTGAAAGTTTTCTGAACGCTGATCTACGAATAAAGCGGTTTTGGCTAGTCTTACCTATGACATATTTGTGGCGTATTGAAAAATACAATATCTACGTCCCACAGTTACATACCGGGTGGTTGTGTTGCGCAGATCGTGGCTGCCACAGCCTCGGCGTTCCCCAAGGATGGAGACCGAGTTGTCTACCATCACCACCACTACGGAGAGCCAGGTAGACGCCCTGACCAAGTCAGACTTCCCATCTATCATCCCTACCAACAACAGTTCCACAGTCGTCGATATCCTCTCCGATATTTTCCTGGATC
>CP092864.1:181251126-181333163 GCA_030710605.1 Cordylochernes scorpioides
TTGCACCAACACACAGCTTCTGCCGTAGGTGCTTCAGACAGTACGCCCGCAGATATTGGCTTCAAGTAGCTGGACTAAGGCCTGCCCAGTGTTACGTACAAGATTGTCCCAAAAGTTCGTTAACACTTGCAAAAAAAAATTGAATACCATATTATCGCCGTTATGTATATGTCTTTGTATTATGTATAAAGTCATTGTAAAATTCGAAATTCTAACATGGTATGGTAGATTAAACTCGCGAAAACCGCTGGGAGAGTTCACCACTTGATGAATCAGGTCCTGCCATTAATTTTTCCATTGCAGTAAAGGCAGTAGTAATTGTTTAATTTTTAAAAATAATCATAAGCGTCTATAATTGTTTTCAAATTTTCATAACAGATGGCGCGCTGATGAATCATAATAAAGTAATTGTATTATGTATTATTATGTATTCGTCGTAATATAATATTGTAATGTTAGTAAAATGAGGGAAAGACAGACTTCAGGATGACACGGCAATTAATTTAATGCAAGTACAAAATCTACATTTATAAGATACAAGATAAGCAATGAGAAAAGTTTTCAAAATAGCGAATTATAAATAATACAAACATCAAAATTAATAATATGTATATAAAATTTAATAAATACTTTGCTACAATATTATTCGCCAAGTAATAAGTGAAACAACGTTTTAAGAAAAACACGAAATTTTGTAACAATCTTATAATAAACATCATTGTGGAGGCAAGCTATAATCTAGTTCTAAAGCGTAGTTACTGCGGATTGAACCATTTTCCTGAAGGTAATTAATTTTAAAAACAACAATCAACAGTTTTATAAGGCGATATGTTTCTTTATATAGCCAAGTATAAGGATTATACAAGCTGGTATCTTAAACAAGGCTTCTTATAATTGGCAAAAACAAGAAGCATGTCGTTTAACTGAGTATACACTCATGGAAAAAAGGAAGTTTCATATTTCGATGTCGCCGTTGTCTATTTTTTTTTTCAAGAAGACAGAGTCAATTTTATTCACACTTAGTTATCTCGTGTGTCCTTCAAATAAACGTGTTACTGTCTATCAGATATATTTTAGAGTTATTGTCTGAATCCCGATGTACATACTAAAAGGTACAACTCCTTGACAGCCAGTTTGAAAGGCTTTGTTAAGCTCAACTTAATTAAGCAAATAAAAATGGTTATTAGTTTTTACTTGTAATTCCAAGTAAGTTTGAGATAGAGACCTGGATTTTTGGTTCTCTTTGACCAATCGCTGAAAAAATCAAGTTGGAACTCCCAACATTTTCTAAGTTGGAATTATGCATCACATCCTAACAGACGGATTATGTTTGTATCTTAAATATTTCTACATAAGACTCAAAACGGAACACTATGAATAATTACAATACATCCAGATGGCACAAGAACCTACTAGACATGCAAAAACTGTCCTGGTATGGAACTAGAACCTACCCACATATTTTCATGCCCAGAAATGGCCACACCCTTGCAGAAAATTGACATGGATCCAGAACAGCAGCTTTACACACCCAAAATAGTAGACATTGACCTGCTGTAATAGAGATGCATGGGGACATCTGAGACTCTTCATTGGACACGACAACAACGAGATAAACCTATATGTGGACGATATATTTACATAGTTTCAATATCTCCCTCTACCGAAATGGAGAAATAATAGAAATTTTTTTAATAGAGAGAGGTGAAAGAATTCATAAGTTTTCAGTCTGAATTTTACTTAAAATGAATAGTTATATTAAGGTAGAAATTTCATTATCCTTAGTACACGTAGTATAGGCCATGATAATCATGGTGGGCTGAAGTTGACGACTGCTTTACTGTAAATGCACCACATGTCTACAATCTGAAAGCCAGTTCGACTTTTTCGCTTATAAATGTGCCAGAACCCTGTTTAGTTACTTGCCCTCGCTGGTGGAAGTTGAACTTTGCTAAAATCGGGGGGCCATTGGAGCATTTTTCTATTGGAAAAAAAAAAGTGCCCAATGCGGGATTCGATCCCGGGTCGTAGCGGTCGAAAAACCAACGGTTTAGATCATCTTTCCATCCACACCCCCGCCTAGGTAGGAAATTATAGACGATAGTTTGGTTTAAAGAAACTAGGATTACGAATTTAACCCTAAAAAGTCAATATAAATGATTTTTACTCACGAACCCTAATCAGCACCACAATAAAGAGTGATATCCAAATAGAAAAGCGCTGAAGTTCCAAAATAATTTATAGGTGAGGAGAAGAGGATGATTTTACTGGTAGAAATAAAGATTCGTAAAAATATTTTCTCCAATATAAAAGGGAAACTCGTATTGATCATATTTGTAAACTAGAGAGTCAAATTCGTAACTAGTCACAACACCAACTTTGATCACTTCAGAACGCCTATCTGGAATCCATGTTTATACAAATTGCGGCCACCTGTTGATAGCAATGGAATCAAAGCCCCACTGTACCGAAGAGGTCCATAAGCCGAAAACATGGTTTTCAAGTAGCGTTCCGAATTTGCCAAAACTGGTGTTGTTCCATTGACCCGCGTTTGCTATAATGCAGATATGATTAACAGATAGCTCGTCTATTTTGACAATTATATTTTATGTTTTAAAATCTCTTTTATATCGATAAAATAAAATTAATATTTAAAGCAATCATTAATTTTATCTTACATTTCAGCCTTGAGGAAGTTGTAACTTTTAGCATGTATATGAGAAATCAGAAATTTTTTAGGTGTAACCTTCAATTTCCATAATAGAAGTTGGGAGGAAAGGTAAGAGATATTTCTTATTTTGACTTGCTCCGGTTGAAAGTATATTTGTCGTATCTCTGCTTATACGAGGTTATACGGTGCAGAAATAGCCCGAATTGTACGAGCACGGAGTTACCGCTTTTTTTTTTTTTGTAAATCCGCCTTCTTGTCTTCATACTCATTTCACATGATCCCTATGTGTAGAATTACCATTTTGTGAGTGGAAAAATTAATATAGCTCTTTTAAAATATTCTAATATCGTTTTATTGAAGGTTTTCTGAATGCTGTTCTACGAATAAAGCGGTTTTGGCTAGTCCTATCTATGACATATTTGCGGCGTATTGAAAAATACTATATCTACGTCCCACAGTTACATACCGGGTGGTTGTGTTGCGCAGATCGTGGCTGCCACAGCCTCGGCGTTCCCCAAGGATGGAGACCGAGTTGTCTACCATCACCACCACTACGGAGAGCCAGGTAAGACGCCCTGACCAAGTCAAACTTCCCATCTATCATCCCTACCAACAACAGTTCCACAGTCGTCGATATCCTCTCCGATATTTTCCTGGATCGTTCACTCGAGGTTCTGATGATTTCGTTGTTGAAGAGTCCACGGGAATGGCTGTCGGCACCCGTGAGACTGTGGAAGATGGTGGAAAGTCCAATAGAAAATCCTTCTTGGACAAGTTAGTTCTTGGTCGTCATGGGACTGAAGATACGAGACCGATGGGACATAGCGGGGAGAGGGGATTCATGCATAAAGAAACTGGGCCTATCAGAGAACATAATAAAAAGCATAGTGGAAACTACAGAGATTATGATATTCAGAATAAGGAAGCAGATCTGAGCAGACAGGTATATGATAAGCATCTAGGGGATACGGATTTCTACAAAGGAATGCATGGGAGAAATAAAGAGACACAACTAAGACGAATCAACTATAAACAACAGAAAGCCCACAGGGACAAGTCTCAAGAAGAACTCGGAGATGATGGAAGCACTGAAGAACTCGCAAAGTTCCATAACAAGATGAAGAATTTGGAATCTCAACCAAGAAGAGAAAAAACAAGCCATCCCAGAGAGAACCTACGAAATGAAAACAGAGAATCTTTCAATGAAAGAGATTTTGAATTTTTAAAATTCGATCCTCAAATCGTCTACTCACCTAATTCCAGAGAAAGTTTGAGTGATGCGAGAAGAAGAGATCTAGGGCATTCCAGAAGGTCGAAGATGGTTGAGCACGGTACATCAAGAAGACAGCCCAATGTATACGTGGGAGAGATACGTGACGAAGAACGAAGCGACAGGAAGGAAGAGAGTCCTTACAGCTCTGAGGAGAATTACAGAAACCCTGAACAGAACGTCAGAAGAGGAATCTCACAGACGCGATACCAAAGCGAGAGTTTTCCTACTCTGCATAGGAACCCGATTGCTTTTAGAACTCTTCACGAGTCTAGCAACATTTCGCCTAGGTTTTTAGAGAGGAAAGCCTTGAGTGATGATAACATAGACATAGAAGAGGATAGCGATGTAAGAAGAAGACAGGATGGAGAAGATTATTTTCCAGAAAGACGTCTCTCAACGGTTGAAGATCCCCTCGAAGATATCGACAAGAGGTACGAAACAGGAGCACACAAAGATGAGGGAAGAACAGGGAAAGAAAGATTCCTTCAATACCTCAACCGAAGAGACGAAGATGGAACCAAGTGCAGGGGAACACTAGAAGAATGTGGAATGGAATCCAAACTGGATGAAGTAGTGCTAGAAGATCCAGCAAATGAAAAATGGAAGAAAACCTGCTGTATGGGTCACAAGGCCACCAAAGGAACATCATCCAATCCCAAAGTCCATTGCTTCTTCATCACTGTGGACTAACATCCTTTTTAACCATCTCACCCCAATACTGTATAATATATTACTGGACAATAAAAACCTAATGGACGTATGTAAACCTGGTGTGCCACTCTCTCTCTCTCTCTTTCATTTTGTCACTTCAACGAAGCAAGACATGTGTCTAGGCAGCAACTCTGGGGACCAAGGCAAAATGACTGGAGATCTCAACACTCTCTTACCACTGATCTAAATAGAAGTACTAGGCAAACCACCGTACAAAGAAGTCATCAGGCCTCTGTTTACTTTTGCTTATATACCAGAACAAAGAACCAAATATGAGTCTAAATATGGTTTTCCTTTCAGTTAATATTGTTTTTATTATCAAAAGTTTATAATTATCTTGATTCCATTTACGCCATTCACAACACTTCCACAAAATCATAACTAAGTGTACATAACGTCAGAGTATATCGTACTTGCTACTATCACAATAATTTAGAAGATTAAATGAACACAACCAACCTACTAGTAGTGAGGTTATTCACACCATACCTACTACTGACCTTTCTGCTTACCACCATCACCATCTTCTTGATCAACTAGGAAATAAAATAATGACACCCGAAATACCTTATTCCAATACTATAGCTAAACACTTAGTATAATCCTATATATATATAAATAATCCAATAGAGATAAATATATAAAAAAATATTCTTCAAATATTGGGCTGTCATTGTGCCCTCAATACGAAGCAGAGGTGATCTCCTATCATAGGCGATGGCTCCCAGAAACATAATGCCGCGCTGTCGTGAAAGGCGGTAAATACACATATATATTCAATCTATATATTTTATATTATATTATTTATTTTTTATTGTATTCCTTAAATTCTAATGAAGAGGCAATGATCACTTTGGTGAGATACTAACGTACACCTGACATCACGAGGGTAAACAACCTAAGACGTGTTTATTCCCTGAAAACCACCATCATGATCTTCACATTACTGCCACTGAGTCATCATAACCCCTGCTAATAAAACTTCTTAAGATACCTTTCTGACGCAACCTCAACTTCTAATACAAAAAGCTCCGTCCAATATACCACTCACAATACACACCACTAAACCACTCACAATACACACCACTATACCACTCACAATACACACCACTATACCATTCACAACACGCACATAATTGATAAGGTAGAGTTCTATTTTTTATTTAAAATTTGGGGAAGCCATTTTACCTCTGGCGATCTGATCAACCCCTGACGTCATGAGAGTCCTGCCAAGACGACCAACAGTAGATATGCCCAAGACCAATCGCCAGCTCGGCTAAAAATGACTCATAGTCAAATCGTCATCGCTAAACCATGGCCTAGGTGGCATACCTATGGCCAGTTGTCGTGACAGGACAAGTTTTCACCAGAAGGTGCCAGACCCGAGATTCATAGAGGTTTCCCCGGCGGGCGCTGGGCCGGCAATTGCAACAATTGGTCGTTTCTAGGAACTCTATAGACTTTATATTTCTCTATCTATCGAAGGATGAAGCTATTCATATGATATACATAAATTATCTTGGATCAGACTTATTTATTGATATATTCCAGTATTTCGACATGGCCTACCTTTTTACCTCTGATATCCACTTCAAACACTATTCACTTGGAATTCTATCCACAGCCTCGGATTATTGGAAGAGTAAATAGTTTTGATCCAAGTTTTTTTCTCTCACTTGGTTTCTTCCTAATTGAATGTTTTCCCAAGAATAATGATTTATAAATATTATTCATTATAATTGTATCATTTATTATAATTCTGAAGTAAAATAATTCGAAAAATAAATAATTTAAAATGAAACACAAAGTGAATATTATAGTTTCAATAATAGATCAATTGGAATATTCATAAGTAATAATTAGAGAGTTAATATCATATAATATGATGAATAACAAATGTTAAGTGATATTCGCCTGGCAAATATCCACTTGGGAATAAGCCGGGAAATTCTAGGTCATTGATTGCCATTGTATAATAATTAACTCGTAATTTTTTATAATTCCAAAGTCTTTTTGATTAATTGGTTTATTCAGTAGTTTTGTGGAGAAATGTAAAACTTTAATTGAACTTTATAAGATATTAGGTAGAGAGTGGATGTTTTCTCTAATAATATTTTCTATTATTTATTCATTAGGCAAAGTTTCACTCGGGTAAAACTCGGGCGAAGCCGGGTACATCCCCTAGTTGGATAATTCGAAGCCCAAGGGACAGAAAAAATCGAATTAAAACAGAAATTCTATTTATAGGAAATTCTAGGGACCAAGATAAATATTAGAATTTTCTAAGTTCTACTATAGTTTAATTTAACAATTTGAAAAAAAATCATTTTTATTTTGTATATTTTGATAGATTCTATGTGTTTTATTCTATTTTATTATGAAAAAGGAGGGATGGAAAAAGGTCAAAATGGTGGATTTATATCGGCATATAACTTTAGTTATAAGACAATAATTCAACTCTCACTATCTTTCAATTACAGTGGTGAATGACAATGATATTTTGTTTAAAGAAGGAAATTATAATTATAGTCCAGACAATAATTCACATGGCTGATATATTTCTTCCATACTCTGGTCGCACTCATTGCTGACAGAGAAATGACGAGATGTGAATTGACTGCAACCTGTTGAAAGTAATCTCTTCAGGTACAATTAGTTCATGGGGTGTGCTGAGAACATGTACGAGAACATCTACGTATGTTTTCCCACGTGACGCAGCGGAGCGTGACCTTGCCTGCACGGGGGAGTCAGTTGTTGTTTTGCTCTCTGATGGATGGACATTAAAACATGGTGGCAGCGATAACTGGATAACATACGAACCCGTATATCGCAAAATATCGATTTTTGCGTACCTTGGAAGATAATTCAACATGGCTCAGATTCAAACTCCAGAAACTTTCGACTTCTCGACTCCCAACGAATGGCCCAAATGGAGGAAGAGATTCGAACGATACCTCGTGGTCAGTGGAATGAAGAAGAAAGAGGAGGCGGACAAGATCGATTTGTTCATGTACTTGATGGGTGACCGCGCGGATGATATATTCAGGACCTTCAAGTTCGAAAAGGAAGAAGAGGCAACGAAAATTGATTCCGTCCTCAAGGCGTTCGACAGCCACTTCTGTGTCAGGAAGAATATTATCTACGAACGTGCGAAATTTAATTCAAGAATCCAAGAGGATCGGGAGCCAGTGGACGAATTCATCACTTCATTGTACAAATTGGCTGATAGTTGCGAATTTGAGGGTCTTCATGAGCAGTTGATCCGTGACCGAATAGTGGTTGGAGTGAGGGACAAAGCTTTATCTGAAAGAATGCAGTTGGACAGCGAACTGACTTTGGAAAAGGCGGTGAAAATGGTTCGACAGCAGGAAGCCGTTCGACAGCAGCAAGTCGACCTGCAGCGTCCCTCAACAAGCCAAAAAGTCAATCAGGTGAAGTTCAACTCGAAGAAACAATCACCGAAACAACAACAGCAACCTTCTAGGAAGAATAAAAAGTCAGCCAAAACAAGATCACGATGTCCAAAATGCGGAGGTTTCACCCACAGGGAAGGACAGGCCTGCCGTGCTGAAGGACAAAGATGTAACCTATGTTCAAAAACAGGCCATTTTGCAAATTGCTGCCCAGATAAGCAGGCGAAGACTGCGGAAGTCAAAGCTGTTTCTGAACTTGATGAAGAAATTGGTTTTCTCCTGGAGGTCTCAGCTGTGGAGGATTCATCTAATCTCGATGATGATGAAGGCGAGTGCAGGAGGCGATGGACAGCAGAAATCCAAGTCAACGGGAAACAGGTGAAGTTCAAGCTCGACTCCCAGGCGGATGTTACATGTGTTCCTCTGTGTCTCTTCAAGAAGATAATGGGACAGCAACGACTAGTGGAAAGTGATATCAACCTTAGAGCTGCTGAATTTTCCGAACTTCAGACTGTGGGTATGTTTATATCAACGCTGCGAAATGGCAATTATGAAATCAAGGAGAAGATTTATGTCATTCGTCGTTTGAGTGAACCTCTTCTGAGTCGCCGGGCATGTGAGCTCTTGAACCTGGCGAGGCGGATTGAAGTGGTTGCGACGAGAATTAACCCGATCAAGGAATTTCCCGAAGTATTTGAAGGACTGGGGACAGATCGGAAACCCTTACGAAATCAAATTGAAACCTGGAGCAAAACCATATGCTGTGCATACTCCTCGACGGGTACCAATACCTTTGATGGAAAAGCTCAAAACAAGATTGGAAGAGCTCGAGAAGGCGGGAATCATAGCACAAGTTAACGTTGCGACTGAATGGTGTGCACCGACTGTGATTGCTGGTAAACCGAATGGCGACATACGACTCTGTGTGGATCTCTCAAGGCTGAACGAACATGTACAGCGCGAAGTGCATCCCATGCCAGTGGTGGAGCACATGCTGGGGCAACTGGGGGAAGCAAGATTCTTTTCGAAACTGGACGCGAACAGTGGCTTTCACCAGATTCCGTTGAGCCCGGACTGCCAGCATTTAACGACCTTCATCACTCCTTTTGGGAGATATAAATACTGCAGAATGCCATTTGGAATCTCACTCGCCCCAGAGTATTTTCAGAGAGTTATGTCAATAATCTTGCAAGACATGGACGGTGTAATGTGTTACCTGGACGATATCCTGATATTTGCCTCCGACTCCAAGACTCACGATCGAATTCTTCGTTTAGTGCTCCGAAAACTGAAAGAGGCGAAAGTTACACTAAACAAGGCCAAGTGTGTATTCGGCGTGCCAAGAATTAATTTTCTTGGGCACATACTGGATGAAGACGGTATTCGACCAGATCCAGCGAAAATCGAAGCAGTAGCGAGGATGCCCTGCTCCGACCGATGTTCATGGCGTAAGAAGATTTCTTGGCATGGTGAACCATCTGGGACGCTTTGTGGAAAATTTATCTGAAATTGTGGCACCACTGAACCAGTTGTTGGTGAAAGGTCAAGACTTCGTTTGGGATTGCAGCCAGGAGCGAGCATTCCGAAAGTTGAAAGAATTGCTCACGACTCAACCCATCTTGGCAGCATACGACGTCAGGAAAACCAACTATGGTGTCATCCGACGCATCTTCATACGGCTTGGGAGCGGGTACTGAAGCAAGAAGGTAAGAATGGAATCTGGCGACCTGTTGCTTATTCTTCTAGAACTATGACACCTACCGAAAAACGATATGCTCAGATCGAGAAAGAGGCTCTCGCAATTACATGGGCTTGCGAACGTTTTCAAGATTTCCTGCTTGGAAAGCGTTTCCGAATTGAGACCGACCATAAGCCTCTCATTCCTCTATTTTCGACGAAAGAATTGAGTTCTCTGACCCCAAGACTGCAACGTTTCCGAATGCGTATGATGAGGTTTGGATTCGAAATAGTGCATATCCCTGGAAAGGAGCTGCTCGACGCCGATGCATTATCCAGACAACCACTTCTTACAACCGAGGGAGGTGAAAACGAACGGCAAACCTCAGCGCATATAAATGCAGTTCTCTCGAGTATAACCGACAAAGACGAGATGTTGACGAAGATATTTGAAGCTCAACAAGAAGATACGACCCTGAAAGCAGTAGTCAACTACCTTGAGCAAGGCTGGCCAGATAAGAAGAAGATGTCACAGGCTCTGCTCTCTTATTGGCATGTCAAGGATGAACTCGGCGTTCAAAATGGACTACTGATGCGTAGCTGTCGTCTTGTTATTCCAGCAAGTATGAAACTGGAGATCCTAGATAAGTTGCACGCTGGGCACTTCGGGATTACAAAAACAAGACTTCGCGCACGTGAGACGGTATGGTGGCCTGGAATTTCGGAAGAGATCGCGGAAACAGTCAGAAAGTGCAGTGTTTGTATCCAGGAAGCCGTCTCAAAACATGAACCTTTGATACCAACCAACTTTCCTACACGACCGTGGCAAAAGATTGGAATGGATTTGTTCAAGTTCGAGAATAAGTGGTATCTAGTCGTCATTGACTATTATTCTCGATTTCCTGAAGTGGTTCAGCTGGATCGGCTCACAGCCAATGTGGTGGTGCGTAGTTGCAAATCCATATTTGCCCGACATGGATTACCAGAAACTGTTGTAAGCGATAATGGGACGCAATTTGGAGCTGCTCGTGAATTTGCAAATTTCGCAAGGCAGTACGGATTCCAACATGTCACTTCAAGTCCTCGATTCCCGCAGAGCAATGGGATGGCAGAAGCAGGTGTAAAAATTGCTAAGTTGATCCTCAAGAAAAATCAAGACCCATCGCTTGGGACTCCTGGAGTATCGATCGACCCCTTTGGAGAACGGTTACAGCCCTGCTGAGCTTCTCATGGGACGTAAACTCCGAACGACCTTGCCAATTGCACCAGAGAATCTTAATCCAAAGTTGGTGGACTCTCAGGCCCTGAAAAGAAAGGAGGGGAGAAGGAGAAAGGATATGAAATCCAGATATGATCGACGCTGCGGAGCTACGGACATGGAGGAGCTATCCGAAGGTGACACGGTTTGGATTACAGATATGCGAACCTGGGGGATTGTAAAGAAGAAAGCATCGACACCAAGGTCGTATATGGTTGATACTCCAGTTGGGACTTTACGTCGAAACAGGTTCCATCTACGAAAAGGATATGCAGTGCAATATCCAGCCGACCCATCGACGCCGACCTTTTCGGGGGAGGAACTGGCTGAAAATGAAAAGACCCCAGTTGTGGATTATCCCTCTAACGACTCAGAAGACGGCCAGATAAGAACCCGGAGTGGACGAATTGTTAAACCTGTGGATCGCTTTCATTATTAATTATATTATGCATTTAAAGTTTGTAATGTATATATATATTTCAAATCTTAAAAAAGGGGGATGTGCTGAGAACATGTACGAGAACATCTACGTATGTTTTCCCACGTGACGCAGCGGAGCGTGACCTTGCCTGCACGGGGGAGTCAGTTGTTGTTTTGCTCTCTGATGGATGGACATTAAAACAATGGGGAACTACAATTGGTACAATTATTCTTGATAATCCTTTTAAACTTCGTTTTATACATATCTTGGCCTTGTATCAATGTCGGGCGTCAGTACATTATACATTTGGCCTTCTTGTCGTAAATTGATATTTGACTAATGATATTTCACTCAAATAATCTTGATAATAAATTAAATTAAGATACATTCTCAATCATCACATAACCAACTTTTTTTTCTTTTTTACACATTCGAACTTTTGGATGATTTGAAACCCAAGGAACCAGAAGAAAATTCGTATTATCCAAAAAATCGAATTAAAAACCAAAATTCTATTTATAGGAAATTCTAGGTACCAAGATAAATATTTTAATTAAAGACGTTTTCGAATTATCTCTATTTTACTGTATAATGATTTTTTTTTTCTTTCTCTTCTATTTTCAAAGGATGATCATTCATCAAAGGATGATTTAACAGACCATGATAACCTTGGTGAATTTGCACATGTGCGGATGTGCATATCAATATGTGCGTGCACATTGTACATTATAATTGTATACAAATCACTGAATAGGATATTGTTATATTTATTTGGAGCTTATTTGTGTTGGAGATTACACACCTCGGTTTACATATACGGAGAGTATTCGGACACTCTTAGTGTAACAATCTCATGGTTATGATGTCAGTACAATCAGAGTCACACACACACACTCACATACACACAGAGTCTTGAATTTCCACCCCCTTCTCCCGCCATTTTCCCCTCTTTCTTTATATTACAATTTGTCTGATCTAAAGTTCAAGATAATGGTACAATAGTCAAATAGAGAGAGAGAGAGAGAGCAGGGTAGAACCTCTATCGCCAGGTTTATTTTTGACGAGACCTGGCCTAGTATCAACCTCTTTCCATCCTGGTTGTGAATCATTAGGGTTTCCTCTAGTTCAAAACAAAAACATATTGACTCCGATTTTCACTAGAAATTTTAATTTATATTACTGAAAAATGTAAAATTTATAAAAATATATTTAAAAATTAAATTCTCTTATCTTATTATCTCTTACTAGTTTGATAAAATATTTGTTTTTGTCTTTTATTGTTTTTCTATCTTACTCTCATTAATTCTTCCTCTTTTTTTTTCTTCTTATTTTCCGCTTATATGACGTTTAACTGCCGAAGTGTTCTTTAGCATGAAATTGTTTTAGTCCTGAAAATTTTGTTTTATATATATATAATATAAATATAAAAAAAAAAACATTAGAAAACCTATATTCCGTATATATATACTTTCTCTTTAACCTCTTCACTTACTAATTATATATTTATTTAATATATATTTGCAAAATTATATATTCAATACACTACTCTAAAATATATATACAGTTAAAAGAGAGCTATATTTGGAATTTCCAAATTGCTAAACTAGTTACAAAACGTGATTATAGATGGCGTTACAATACAACTCTTGTTAAAATAAACCCGCACATACTTTTCTTTTTGAAAATTTCTAAATATTTAAATTTGAATAATTAAATGTTGTTCGAGATTATGGTATTCATATACAAAAAGAGGCACCTCTCCCTTCAAATTGCACGCAGATTCAGATAGTGTAATTTGCCACTGCATCGTCTTAAGAGAAATTCAAGGATAAATATATTTATCTTGTTTCACCTAGTGGTGTATTTGAGGAAGTCTTTTCCCGACGTTTTCCATTGTATAGGAACATGTCTAAAAAAATAATGACGCGCAGGTATCAAACGAACTTTTTGGCCGCAAACAGGAAGAGGATAATCTTTATTTATCTCTACAAAAAATGATGAAAGGTTTCAATATTATATTTACATACAAATTATGACAAGAGTGAATATATTCACCTCACACAATTCGGACAGTACTTCAATCAAGACTTCCCCTTGTCCAGATATTGTCATGTCCTCGCAAATGACTTCAATTCTCTCAAAATAGGGCTTGAGTCTAGAGATATGAACTATTAACAGTTTTTATTTGGGATATTATTCTTTAGTCCAATTAGATAATTTACATTAGAGAGCTTTTTTAGTGCTCCATATGGCCCAAAGAATTTTTTTCAGCTGCTTTTTGCCTTTTTGGTTTTTCCAAACAACCGCTAATTGTCTTGGTTCATAGCTTCTTTCTTTATGGTCCGTGTCATAGTTTATTTTTATATTTTCCTGTGTCTTTGATTTATTCTTGACTACTATTGGTCTCACCCTTAATATTTTATTGAAGTATGCTTCTATGTATTCATTGCAATCAGCCGTTTCGACTTCCAAAAAAATATTCCTGTCATCCAAGACGAACATAGACTCCATTCCAAACAGCGAAGAAAAATGGTGAAAATCCAGATGATTTTTGAAACATGGTTATTTAGGCATAGGTGATAAATAAGAGGATTTCGTCATAATTATTTTCTTATCTGTATTTATATACATACAAATTAATGTAATATTACTCGCGCGCGCGCGATATTCGAAGCAAATTCGTTTTAATAATTTTTCGCTCTCCTCACTGATATATTCGCTATTACTGATGCCTTGATAAATTTTATGGAAAGTCTCAAAATGATGGCATCTTCATTACCTTTTACATTTTCACTTCAACACTGATATCTTCGCATGTATTCAGCAAATGAGCAGGAGAGCTCATAGTCAATTATAGTATTCATTTTCTTTAGGAAATCTAGTGTATGAAAGTATTTAAAATCAGTTTTGATAATTGAAAATTTATCTGAAAATATCATATCTTGAATTTTCATATTCAAGAAAAAAAATATTCGCTACCCTATTTAGTTTTTTTTTCCTTCGGTTTCAGAGAGAACACGCTCTAGAAGGACTATTTATATTACGGTCTTTATCAGAAGCTGTTTTAAGGTCAATCACTGAAGACATAGCGCCTGTATCCACCAAATAACTTCAAATAATCATAAATTTTAAATAAATAAATTTAACCTGTATTTATCGTACATTTTCTTGATTGATTTATTTGTGACTTACTTTCATAAACTGGATCAGGCGCACTCCTTAGATTAAGTATAAATTTTCACATCTACTACTTATAAGTATATTAGGGCTATTGTAAGTACAGTGGTACCTCGACATACGAGCGCCCCAACATACGAGTTTTTCGAGATACGAGCCGACGAGCAAGTGATTTTTTGCTCTCAGTTACGAGCTAAATTCGAGATACGAGTTCGGTTCGGTAGTGTTGAAGATATTAATCTGTGATTTTAAATGTTTCTTTTTGAACAGTACTTTTGTTTTGTTTTTGCTTTTCCTAAAATGTTTCTTTCTTCTTCTTCTTCATTATTTGTTCTCTATATGCAAAGCTTTGTTTTTTGAGACTTGAATAAACAAATTCAAGTTTATTATATTTTTGTGTGCTTTTAAAGTTAAAACACAACAGGTAGTAACACGCAGTCGCGCCATCACGATCAGTTAGCAGCGTGCTTCCGCTGTGATAAGTTGTGTTTTGTGTTCGCGTTTTGTGTTGCGTTTACATTTACAGTTTTAGTTCATTTATTTTCATAACCATGGATCGGAAGAAAGTTTGTAAAAAGTCAAGTGCTAAGAAAAAGATGATGAGTATTGAATTAAAACGTAAAATTATAGAAAAACATGAGCAAGGTGTTCGAGTTGTTGACTTGTCGAGGCAGCATGGCCGTAGTACGTCCATGATATGTTCTGTGCTTAAACGGAAGGAGTCGATAAAGAGTGTAACGACGGCTAAGGGCCTTACGATAATTTCCAAGCTGCGAACCTCCCTTCATGAAAATATGGAGAAACTACTGATGGTGTGGGTGACAGAAAAGCAGCTCCAAGGAGATACCTTGAGGCAGACCATCATTTTGAGAAGGCATGAGCGGTCTACGGAGATTTGCTGAAGCAAACCCCGCAGACTTCCATCGACGAGGCATCGGAAGAGTCATTTAAAGCCAGCCGGGGCTGGTTTGAGAATTTTAAAAAGAGGAGCGGTATTCACTCCGTTGTAAGACATGGTAATGACACTTGCCTAACTCATATCCGGAACATTCTGAGAGGGAGGAAGAAACAAACCTCCTTGGACATGTTTTTTTCTAAACGGCCTACAGGTGAAAACGAGAAAAATGTAGCGAAAAAGGCAAAGACCAGTGAGGATATCTAATTTATTTCTTTACATTCTCTTTTTTGTTTTTGTGCAATAAATATTTGATATTTATAAATACGTTTTTATTATTTAAAACCATGTGCAAAAATAACTGGGGTGACATTTTGGAGGTTGGAACGGATTAATGGTAGTTCAATTGTTTTGTATGGGGAAATTTGCTTCGAGATACGAGTAATTCAAGATACGAGCAAGGTTGCGGAACGAATTAAACTCGTATGTCGAGGTACCACTGTATTGTAGTTCAGGATTCAGGATCTGGTTTGCCGATGGCTTCCTATAATATTCTTTGCCGTTTGAAAGACTTTCTTCTATCATCCGGATGAATTTGACCCTACAATATTTTGCTCCAATCTGTTGCGCTTGAAACAAATGGGTCGTCCTTAATTAGTTCTTCTCTTTACAGTTACAGGCTTCCTGAAATATTCGTGATTATAGGAAGCTTACCTATAGTTATTCCTCTGTGTGAAGGGTGATCCTGCTGATTGGAAGTGTAAGACCAATACTGTTTTGGATATTCAATCTAGGCCCGAAGTAAGTTTTCATTCCTATACGGTCTATATTCCATTTCGTTGAGTAAATTTCCTTTTTGGAAAAACGCTCACATAGAATCGTGTTCATTTCGTCCGTTCATGGTATTCATTTTCGGTCTCTTTATCCAACAATTCATTATCATTTTAAAAATATTACAAAAGTGAAATTTTACTAGATCGGGTTGATAAATATTTAAAGAAAGACATCTCCTGATTGTGAAACTAAAAGCTGTTAATAGTTTGCCCTATCTTTCGGAATAAATATAAATTAATCGTTGATTTGTAATTATTCCAAATTGTTTAAATTTATATTCTTGATTAATTAATTCTCGAGTAATTAAAAATCAACGATTGCTTGATATTTATTCCTACAGATGGCGCAAGTCATCAGCAAAATTTGTTGCACGCGCGCGTTCAGAAGATGTCTTTCTCTTAATTCCTCAATTATTTTTAGCGAGCTGAGATATAACGCTAAATAATACTCTATTCTTCAAACCATCGACAATATATTTTATGTTTTCTTTCCAGATTCCAGAAGATACCTCGAGTTTTCCGCATAAAAACAGGATTTCATCTGCAAATCTCATCGCAATTTGATTCCACCTTTGCAGTCTGTTCAATCTTAGCAGAAGTTTGTCTTTGCTTTCGTCTGTCGCAAAGTCTTGACTGAGGCGGGCCTTCAGAGTTTCCCCGTTGATGATACTTGTCTTATTTAGGTCGTACCAAGCTTTGGTTCTGCCGATAGATCATGACAGCGCATCGATAATGCAGTACAGGAACCTAATTTCCTTCAAAGAGTATATTCAATTGCGTGGATCATCTTTGCCGTCATAATTTGCTATGTGAAAACTTGGATTGCATAGGATCAAAGATGACAACTCCACACATTGTTGCAGGTGGTGAAGTTTGGGAAAGTTTCTTCTCGTTTTATTCCATCGTATTGTATGTAAGACCTGAACGTGGTATCTTCGTTAAAATAATGATGCACAGGTAACAACGACTTTTCCTGGTCGAACACAGAGGTAGAGATTTATATTTATTTCTCTTGATATTAACTATTGTCAAAATATTCCAATTATAAAGTTAAACCTGTCTATAGCGCCCCCTCTTGGGACTCACCAAAATAGAGTGCTATAGAGAAAGGGTGCTATAGACAGGTCATTTTTAATGTAAATCGCATCGTACTACGTATTTAACATCGGGGGCTATAGAGAGAGAGTCGCTATTTAGAATGGGGCGCTATAGACAGGTTTAACTGTATTTACATATATTTGCCAGGTAATCTATTATGAGATGTGCGCGAATGTACATATATTTATTTTAATTTAAAAATGTAAAGCTATTTTTAATTATTCGGTTATAAATATATGTGAAAAAGCATAGGGCTCCTCTACCGTGAAATTAAACCTCAAAACTAGACGCCATCTATTGACAGTCGCCGCAAACAAGCGGCCTCGGGTCGGTGACAAAGCAACAACACCAGCTTTGGAAAACTGATCCCCGACCCGAGGCCGTTTATTTGCGGCGACGGTCAATAGATGGCGTTTAGTTTTGACGTTTAATATAACGGGAGAGGATCCCTATGATTTTTACATCAATTTCCTCCCGGTAAAACTTCCACATATATATATAAACTAATTTTTAAAATTTACAAACCTTTGATCTAAAAAAATTCCGAGAGAGTTTGAATGCCCCAATGTCAAGCATTGCACATATATAAAAGTTCCTCTGATTTATAAACCAAGTAACAAAACAAATGTGGAGAAATTGGATATTGAAAAGGTTTTTTTTTTTCACTTCTACTCGACTAGCGAAGTATAAAATCATTATAAGAAGCTATAATACGACTACATCGTCTTGAGTTCATTGACGAAAAAAAAATATCCCACAAAAATTGATTCCACAAGCAAATACTGACTTTATAATTATATTACAACACAAAAGTAACTTAATACGGGCGTAAAATAAATTTGAAAAAAAAAAACAACTGGTAATTATAAAGACCGACTGTTCTCCTTCCTGTTTTGTGTATTGTCAAATACATATTTTATTCAATCCAATATATGCCTTTTTATAATCTAAAGAATCAAATATGGATTCCTCTATATTCAAAAAATATGTTTGTATTTAATTCTGCTTTTCTCTCAGGAGGTTCCGCAGACAAAATTCAATGTCCTCTACGCTGTTGTTTTATATCTCAGGGCCAACTTGACAGCAGGTTTGTTCCAACTGTGGGATCGCCACACAGTGAAACCTCACCTGAGTGACCCAGCTGATGATCAATATCCATCTCTGTGAATTAAATTAATGGCGAGAACATGATATTTGTAGCAGTTTACTTTGAGAGAGAATTTAAAAAAGTTAAATTATATTTGCAATAAGTATTGCAATGTGGGACTAAATTTCCAAAATTAAGAATTAGTGGATAACAAGTTGTAAAAATCAGCATCAAGAGTACCAGTAACGAACAATAAATGGTATTTATTACAACAGATTACACATAAAAACTGAGCGACATCGCTGTCCACTCAATATGTTGTGGGACCACAGCGGGCGGTATGTGGGCAGTAACACTTCTTGGTTCTGACTCAATTAGAGTGCGGATGGTGTCCTGAGGGATGGCTGCACATTTCCTGTCAACAATCCACAGTTCATCTTCTGAACGCGGCTGGAGCAGCACACGCAAACGACGTCCAATTAGTTCTCAGACGTGTTCTATAGGTGAGAGATCAGAAGAGATTGGTGATCATGGAAATACCGAGGTTTTGTGTAGGACATGTTAGCTGATGCATGCTGTGCAAGATCAGTAGTTATCCTGCTGGAAAATTGCATTTGGTACCCACTGAAGTAAGGCCAGCGTCACCCCACCACGTTATCCACATATCGTTGGGCCGTCATAGTGCCCTCAGTACGAAACAGAGGTGATCTCCTATCATAGGCGATGGTTCCCCAAAACATAATGCCGCGCTGTCGTGAAATGCTGTACATACACATATACAGGGTGATCCAAAAGTCCCGCACTATTTTAAAAATTAATAACTCCGCGAATATTTGCGCTAGAGCAATGCGGTAAACACCATTGTGTTCAGGATGCAATGGGATTTTTTATGGCAAATAATGAAAAAATTCGAAATTGATTTTAGTTACAATTTTATTCGCCAGATGGCGCTCTACCAGAATCAGAGATTCAGTGGCCAAATTGTTTGATAAATTGAAAAATATAACTGATCGACACGTATTTTTCCTTTTTGAATACCAGGAAAGAACCCTAATAATTTCAAATAACAAATTAATAAAACACCACTTCGCCAAAAGTATGAAGAATTGGTTAACGATTTTCAAATACAATCAGAGATATGTAAAATAGGTAAATGCAAATTAAAACATGTAGCAAAAATATTTATATTTTATATGGGGTTTTGTGAAATAGATTGAATGTTTGAAAAACACTGCTGATATCAATACACGAATTTTTGAAATGTTAATATAGTACCAAAAATTATGATGGCACTATTAATAGGATTTCTTGCTATAAGAAATGTGTAGTTTCTTGACTGATTGGCGACCCTTGACTATTTAACTGGATGATCCAACAAATGAAATATAGAGGGGAGTGACAAAATATATTTGTCGTACTTTATTCCAAATATCCTATGGGCTTGTCAAATGTTATCATTGTTTATTATACTGTACACAATTTTAAAAATGTGTCTATTCAAATAAAAATCATTTTTAGATCGACCTTTTGCGTTGAAAAACGTGGGTACTATTTTTAGGAACCTCTGCCTCTCCTGTGTCGAGCCAATCTTGCTATATGCTTCCGGGGCTTGGTGACGCCGAAACAGGGATCAGAAGGTGGCAACAACTCTAGAGAGAGCGCAGAGGACAGCGGCACTCAGAATCACAGGGGGATATCGCACTACCAGCAGTGAGGCCTTATTGGTCCTCGCTGGGCTTATTCCCCTGGGATTGAAACTAGAAGAGGAGACCATCAGACAGAAGATCTGGGAGAACAGGGAAGATGCCCTGGGACTTAAAGCGGGGGCCCTGGAATCGAAGAGGGACCCAAGGAAGCCTCAGCAGTGGTTGCCAAAGTGGAATTGGAGTCCTGGAGGGCCGACAGGGATTGGCACAGAGGTTTTCACTGATAGTAGTAAGTCTGGAACCAATACTGGAGCTGGGGTAGTGATATTCACTAATGGAGAGCTGATCTTCCAAGAAAGTTTAACACTCAGAGTGGACAAATTGGTCTTTTCAGCCGAGCTGGTTGCGATCAGTGAAGCCCTCAGAGTGTGTGCCGAGAAGAACTTCAGCCCGGACCGCCTCTATTCAGATTGTATGTCGGCCCTCGTCGCCATCAATCTGGAGAAAGGGCAACTCGCGCATCAAATAATCCAGGAGCTGGGGATGATGACGCGGGCTCCGGAGCTCCCTTGGTTTAGGAGACACAGCCCCATCGAAGGTAATGAGTTCGCAGACAGGATCGCTAAGGCAGGAGGCTTTAGAGGTAGATCACTGAGGACCCCAGTGACCAAGAAAGAAGTTTACGAGGTGTGTTCAGAAAGTATCGCGACTTTTGTGTTTTTTTCAAAAATTATTTATTTATTCATGAATATCTATTTTGTCCCCTTCAAAGTAATCCCATGAGATATTATATACTTGTGCCAACGGTTTTTCCAATCTTCGAAGCACTTCAAAAAATTATTTTTTAAAATCTTTTTCAGCTCCTCCTTCTCGATGCCGTCTTTATCTCGTCAAGCGTAGCGTAATGTCGTCCTTTCATGGGCCTCTTCAGTTTAGGGAACAAGAAAAAGTCACAGGGGGCCAGTTCTGGGGAATACGGTGGCTGCGGCATCATTAGTGTGTTGTTTTTGGCCAAGAAGTCGCGCACAAGCAACGATGTGTGAGCAGGGGCGTTATCGTGGTGCAAAAGCCAATTTTTGTTCTTCCACAAATCCGGGCGTTTCTGGCGGATTGCTTCGCGCAAATTGCGCATAACTTGCATGTAATATTCCTTATTGACCGTTCTAACCCTGTGACAAGAACTCATGATGCCCCACGCCCCTGTAATCGAAGAAAACTGTCAGCAAAACTTTCACATTCGACCGAACTTGGCGCGCATTTTTCGGTCTTGGTTCGTGCGGCAGCTTCCATTGAGATGATTGAGCTTTGGTTTCCACGTCATAACCATAAACCCACGCTTCGTCACCAGTTATGACCCTCTGGAGCAAATTTGGGTCGTCGCGGACAGAGTCCAACATCTCATTAGCAATGTTCATGCGATGCTGTTTTTGGTCGCAATTGAGCAATTTTGGTACGAATTTCGCGGCGACCCGTCTCATGCTCAAATCATTGATAAAAATCGAATGGCACGAGCCAATCGATATGTTTAGGGTCCTCAGCAACTTCTCTAACGGTGATTCGACGATTGGCCAATATCATTTTCTCCACTTCATTAATTTTTTCGTCTGTTGTTGAAGTGCTCGGGCGTCCGGCACGCTCTTCGTCGTTCACATCTTCTCGGCCTTCTGAGAACATTTTGTACCACCGATAAACGTTGCTTCGGTCCAAGGTAGCTTCTCCGTATGCCACAGTCAACATTCGGAATGCATACGCGCACTTAATTTCGTTTTTCACACAAAATTTGATACAGGTTCTTTGATCCATTTTTTTTAATAGGTAAAAATTGAAGACGATCCAAAACACCTGCAAGCAAAGCAGCTGTCAACAATTAAGTGAACATTCAAAATGGCCGAGCTTGTCGGCATAAGTGAGAGACATGACTACCAACATAAAGCCACAAAAAGATCTAAATTCGAATATACGTAACCCGCGAAAATTCAAAAGTCGCGATACTTATTGAACACACCTCGTATAGGAGGATCAGGGGGCACGTCCAGAACTTATGGTTGGACAGATGGAGGAACAGTGTGAAGGGGAGAGAGGTATTCAATGGGGTAACAACACTTACGTACCTCTGTAAGGTAATGTCCCACAAACTCTTAGGGTAGTTCGGGACATGGGCCCCCAAGTCTCCACAGATTTAAAATTAAGAGATTGCGTCTATGGAGAAAGGGATGTGAATGCACGCCACTACGTCTTGGATTGCCCAAGGGTAGTGGGTGTGCAGGAAGAGAGAAGAAGTGCGAGGGGCGCGAGAGTAAGCTGCTGAGAAATTACAGCAAGCTTCTTGAGAAATCCCACGACGTGGCAGCTGAGCTTTTCCTCAGCTGTGAGTGAACAGAGTCGACCGGGGGGTTGCCTCCCCGCGGTCCCTGCTGGACACAGTAGATAGTTTCCTATTTTGCTGTGATTAAAGGCCACCGGTATAGAAATCCTTCCAGACACGTTGTCTGGGAGGTGGTGTTTCCAGGTACAATGTCCATGCACTAGCCTGGATACCGTTGCTTGGCTTACGAGTTGAACAGAATAGCAGCGAAGGGCATGCTTCGCATGCCGGCTTTTGGACCGAAAGGTCTGGGTGGCCATCTGCTTCTAGGGTGTACCAACTGTGCTTAGATGGGATCCTCCAGTTCTTGTTTATTTTGGCTACAGTTTCTATTTCTTTAAAAGTAAGTTTATTTTTCTGTAGCAAGGGTTCTTTTGTGCCTTTTTTTCGCTAGCGCACCAGCAGCTTCATTGCCTTCAATGCTAACATGTAAGGGTATCCATTGAAGGTGAATTTTTGAGGTATTGAGAGTTTTTGGAGATAACCAATTATGTTCCTGCTTACTTTGTCTCTAAGTTCCCCTGTGTTACTCAAGTGTTGTATGGCACTTCTACTATCAGGTAGAATCCATATATCGTGATGTTTAGTGTTTCTGATGGATTTTAAGACTTCATAGATGGCTATAAGTTCTGATCTGAAGACTGAGCAAAATTCTGGGTTTCTTCTGTTTATTTTATCAATGCCATTTGTGGTTTTAATGAGAGAGCCACTGCCAGTGTGTCCTAGCTCGTCTCTGCTACCATCGGTATAGAGAGTTATTGCATTTTTAGGAATTTTATATCAATTATTTCTAATGATAATTGTTTTAAGTATTCTGGATTTTCGTATTGTTTGTTGGTGGGTTCATTTAAAGTGGCATTAAAAATAACATTTTGTTAGTGGTTCGCATGGAGATATTTTTTCAGCTAAATAATATTTTTCCACTTTATATTTTGAAAATCCATTTCTTTTGGCCAGGTGGAGAGGGCCTTCTTTTTTGAGTCTTATATTGGGTTCCCAATTAAGTATGTAATTGAAAGTTCTGTGTTTGTTTTCATAACTCTTGATTTTGTTTATATATTTTGGCAGATTGTAGCTTCTTCTATCCTTTAAGGGCATAATGTCTGCCTCGTAAAGTACAATATTATCAGGGCAGGTATTTCGAAGACCTGTAATAATTCTAGTTGCATTTAGTTGTATCCTTTCCAGTGTTTTTAGATTTGTTTCAGATGCTGTACCATATATTTGATATCCATATTCTAAGATAGGTCTCATTAGAGATGTGTAAGTTAATTTTAGTGTTGTTGCTTCAGCTCCCCACTCTTCCTGAAATATATTTCAAGATTTTTAGTCGGTCTCTTCATTTTCTAACAACTCCTTCAATATGTTTACTGGAGTAAATTTCTGGATCCAGGGTGTAGCCGAGATATTTAGGATGTTTATTATATTGCAATTGTTGTTCTTTCAGAATAATATTTGGTCTTATTTTGTATAGTTTCTTATCGGTAGTAAAAAGACAGGTTTCAGATTTTTGGGGGTTAAATTCTAATTTATGTTTATTAGCAAATTATTCTAGGTGAAAAAGAGTCTTGTTCAAATCTATTTCAGCTTTTTTCCAGTTAGTGTTGCTGCTCCATAGAATAATGTCATCAGCGAAAAGTCCAATATTGGTTTTATGTGAAAAATTTTCTTCTATGCCTGCAATAAATAGGGTGAAGAGAGTTGGGCTAAGGACTGATCCTTGTGGTAATCCTTGGTACAATTTGAAGGTTTTGGATAGAGTGCCATTATATTTGACCCTGATGTATATATTTTTATATAAGGGAATCATTTATCCAAGTTATAGCTTTTCCATAAATTATGAAATGTTTGTATAATTATCTAATTAACTTGTTTTTCCATTCCTTATCAAAAGCTTGTGTAAGGTCTAAAAAGCAGCTATGATGTGGTTAGTTGGTTTTTTGTTTTGTGAATCTTTTACCTTTTGTGTGAAAATTAAGAGTTGGTCTATATTGTCCCATGTCCTTTCCTAAATCCATATTGTTCTTCTGGTAAGAGATTTCTTGTGTCGGGGTGGTAGGTGAGTCGTCTGAGTATAATTTTTTCCATTAATTTGCAGCAAATATTTGTGAGGGAGATAGGTCGGTAGTTTTTTGGGTCATCAGCAGATTTGTCAAGTTTTTAATGGGAATTATTGTTGCATTTTTACAGTCTTGAGGCAATTTTCCAGTTTTCCAGGAGTTATTGAAATATTAAGAAGTCTTTCTTTGCCAAGTTTGCCCAAGTTTGATATCATTCGGCCATGGATTCCATCTGGCCCAGGAGTCTTGTTTAGGTCAGTGTTTTCTAATGCATAAGCTAGCTCTTTCATATTGATTTTTTTCATGAAAAATATTATGAGTGCTGGTGACATTTTTACAGTCATGAATAATCTTTCGGGCCTTTTTTCAACCTTGATTTTACTACTTATTTGATATGAATTACCTAAAAGATTGGCAGAAATTTTGTCATTAGTTGCTGGTGTACCATCTGTATTCTTAATCATATTTGTGTTTTCAGTTTGTGGCTGGACTCTGTCAATTTGTTTTGCCAAATTCCAAAGTTTTGTATTTGGGTTTCTTGGGTTCAGGTTTTCACAGGTTTGTTTCCATTTTCCCTTTTCACTTTTACGTATAATCATTTTGTTTTTGCAACCACAATGTTCAGTTCAGTTCTACAATTTGTTTGGTTTTTGGTGCACTTTTTTGTAGTTCATTTCTTTTAGTTATAAGTGTTTGAATATTTTTTGCCTGGTGTGTATAATTTGGAAATTATTTCTTAATATTATATATATATATATACCTCTTGGTATTGAAACTTTGGCTGCTTCAATAATGGTGTTTTCGAAAGATATCATATTAGCCTTTTTGAAGTTCCAGAATTTTTCTTAATTGAGCTAGTTTTAGTCTTGGTGATAATTTCTATCAAATTAGGCAAATGATCACTTCTAAAACTTTTTAATATTTGCTATTTGCATTTGTGGAAAATGTCAGGATAGTAAAAACTTATATCAAGTGCTTGTGCAGCATTATAGCTGTAGGGATGGTGGGTAGGATTCCCATCATTAGTTGATGTTTGGCATTAAGGTCACCTACAATAATAGTGTTGTCTGTGTAAGAAATTGAGCCATTGTTCCATCGTCAATAAATGTATTGTTTAGAGGGTGATACATATTGTATATGTTGATGGCTTTGTTTTGATTGAGGTAGACTTTGATACCTTGGGCTTCGAGGTCTAATGTGTTTGGAATATTAATGGCTATGCCCTCATAATACAAATTATTGATTAAAAATGCTAGGCCACCCCCTTTAACAGCATATACAGATGGATCTTCAGACCTTACCCTGAGT
This sequence comes from Cordylochernes scorpioides, assembly GCA_030710605.1. Taxonomy (NCBI): domain Eukaryota; kingdom Metazoa; phylum Arthropoda; class Arachnida; order Pseudoscorpiones; family Chernetidae; genus Cordylochernes; species Cordylochernes scorpioides. The sequence goes on from CP092864.1 coordinate 181,277,020, forward strand.
AATGGAGGGGCCGGAATTAACATAATACTGCAAGATGAAACAAACATCAAAATCAAAGAAGGAGCAGGACAGATTTCGTCAAACTTCACTTGTGAACTGACAGCTATCTGGAAAGCCCTTGATGTATGCCTTAACCATCCATCCCTGCATCAAGCAGAAGGATTTTTTAAATATACAGCGACTCCATATCCGCTCTAGAAGCAATTCAGAAGGGCAATACTAAAAATCACACAGAAAATACACTCGTTACTTACCCAACTGGAACCATTGGAGAATAACTGCATTCTATATTGGATCCCTGCCCATGCTGGGATCGTGGGTAATGAAATGGCATTTGAATTGGCAAAGGAAGCCAGAAAGTTGAGCCAAAGGAAAGAACAAATGTCATTATTTGACGCTGATTCTTTGTCAAAATACAAGATAATTAATCAAAAAAAAAAAAAAAAGAAAATATCAAAATGCGAAATAAACTCTAAGAGAAAAATGACAAAATCTATAACAAGACTTAGAACAAAACACTATGAAGGAATGACAATACATCCAGATGGCACAAGAACCTATAGGACATGCAACAACTGTCCTGGTGTGGATCTAACACCTACCCACATATTCTCATAGCCAGCAATGGCCGCAGCCTTGCAGAAAATTGACATAGACCCAGAGCAGCAGCTTTACACACCCAAGATAGTGGACATTGCTGCTGTGATGGAGATGCATGGATACATCTAAGGCTCTTTATTGGACACGACAACAACAACGGCATTCCAGAGTAAAATAAATTATCAGAGAGAGATAGATACATATTTTTCAAATGAATTAAAATAAATATAATCGATACTGAGTGAGAGTTGAATTAAAAATATTAGAAATTTATTATCTCTTCGGAAACAAACCCTATCTAAAATATAAATTTTCTTTTTGCTACATGTTTTAATTTGCATTTACCTATTTTACATATCTCTGATTGTATTTGAAAATCGTTAACCAATTCTTCATACTTTTGGCGAAATGGTGTTTTATTAATTTGTTATTTGAAATTATTAGGGTTCTTTCCTGGTATTCAAAAAGGAAAAATACGTATAGATCAGTTATATTTTTCAATATATCAAACAATTTGGCCGCTGAATCTCTGAATCTGGTAGAGCGCCATCTGGAGAATAAAATTGTAACTAAAATCAATTTCGAATTTTTCATCATTTGCCATAAAAAATCCCATTGCATCCTGAACACAATGGTGTTTACCGCATTGCTCTAGCGCAAATATTCGCGGAGTTATTAATTTTTAAAATAGTGCGGGACTTTTGGATCACCCTGTATATTAAATTTATATATTTTATATTATATTATTTATTTATTCATTTTGTATTCCTTAAATTCTAATGAAGAGGCAATGATCACTTTGGTGAGATACTAACGTACATCTGAAATCACGAGGGTAAACAACCTGAGACGTGTTTATTCCCTGGAAGACAAACTTCATGATCTTCACATTATTGCCACTGAGTCATCATAACTCCTGCTAATAAAACTCCTTAAGATACCTTTCTGACCCAACCTCAGCTTCTAATACAAAAATCTCCGTCTTTTCTACACTTTCTTAAGCGATCCGAACACGTGTGAGGAAGGTCTGTCTATTGGAAAATTCTGGACTGATAGAGGGTAGTATCTCCAGAATTTCCATTTAATCCGCTTTAGGCGTCTCAGCGTTATGAGGACGGGCGTTATCATTCAGAAGACAGACCTTCCGTGACATACAACTAGGTCTTCTGTTCTTTAGTCCCACACGTACACATTGATGGTAGTTCCACGGGAAGCAAAAATGATGTGCCATTAATTCCTCGTAATTAACGAACGCAGCTGCAAAAGATCTTTCAAACCAGACGAAACGATATTTCCCACCCCTGAGCCATTGCTTGCTTTGTCCTTTCTGGGACGTTCCATGTTAAGTCACCAATCATTATGCGCACCAAGCAATTCTTAATATCTGTTGCGAATCTCTCAAGCTGTATCTCGATGAACGATTTTCTACTGACTTGTTGTACAGACGTTAGATGATGCAAAGCGTCCTAGGTGTCTGCCAAGACAACAATTCGTATTGAGTCTGGACCACATACAGTAAATAGTGAACCTCTGGATGGATAGTTTCTTACAGTATCTCCTCCTCAATTTTAAATAGCATTGTTTGGCCCAATAAATTTGCAGACCATTCTGTACAATGTGCCTTCCTTGACATATCAGCATATAGAGTTTCCAGACTTGTGAAATATTTCTGAGGTGTTGGTTCTCTCAGCAACTAGGAATCGTATATTAGGACGACTACGGTGTCTAGAGTTTAACTGCACTCAGCACGTCTCTCTCTCGTGTAATGGATTTGCTCAATATGTTGTGATCACTTGTTACTTTCTTACTGTTACTTTATATTTATATCGCTATATTGGTGTTTACTTTATAATTTGAACACTAACTCCCTTTTCGATATATAGCTTATTTTACGTTCTCAACACATATTCACAACTGGCTTTCTATACACGTACAATTTCACAATACAGACCACTATACCACTCGAAATACACACCACTATACCACTCACAATACCACTCACAATACACATCATTATACCACTCAAAATACACACCACTATACCACTCAAAATACACACCACTGTACCACTCACAATACACATCACTATACCAGTCACAATACACACCACTATACCACTCACAATACACACCACTATATCACTCACAACAGACACCATTATACCATTCACAACACGCACATAATTGATATCATAGAGTTCTATTTTTTATTTAAAATTTGGGGAATCCATTTTACCTCTGGCGATCTGATCAACCCCTGACGTCATAAGTCATGCCAAGACGACCAACAGTAGATATGCCAAAGACCAATCGCCAGCTCGGCTAAAAAATGACCCATAGTCAAATCGTCATCGCTAAACCATGGCCTTTGGTGGCATACCTATGGCCAGTTGTCGTGACAGGACAAGTTTTCACCAGGAGGTGCCAGACCCGAGGTTAATAGAGGCTTCCCCGGCGGGCGCTAGGCCGGCAATGGCAACAATTGGTCGTTTCTAGGAACTCTATAGACTTTATACTCTATCTATCGAGAAGGATGAAGTAATTAATATATGAGATACATTAATTATCTTGATTCAAACTAATTTATTGATATCTTCCAGTATTTCGACGTACACTCCATTGTTGCCTGTACTAGGAACATCCGCTACAAACACTATTCACTTGGAATTCTATTCACAGCCTCGGATTATTGGAAGAGTAAATAGTTTTGATCTAAGTTTTTTCTCTCTCTTGGTTTATTTCTAATTGAATGTTTTCCCATGAAAAATGATTTAACAAATATTATCTATTATAATTTTATCATTTATCATAACTCTGAAGTGAAATAATTCGAGAAAAAAATATTTTAAAATGAAACACAAAGTGATGATTATAGTGTTTTTTTATAACATATCAATTGGAATTCCCCTAAGTAATAATTGGAGGGATGATTGCATATTGTTGTACAAAGTTGCAGCTTTGCAGGGTCGTCGACCTTGGTTTCATCCTTTGTGTTATACACATTTCCCGAGCGGGTTTTCATACTAGAAGCAAATAAAGAAAAGTAAATAAAAATAAATTACCATTTAAAGTTATTGTGTTTATTTATTCGTTGTCTTCCTCGTAGGTCGCGATCCGCAGTCTTTGTCTAGTTCCTCTCTCGCTCCAATAACCAATCAAAATATATGTACAATAAAATATTACAAAAGGAATGAAACTATAAAAAGGAAGTATGATAATCTAAATAATCTGTTTCAAAAAAAAAATATTAAATATCATAGTATATTTTGAATAAATGTAGGGCGCATTAAATTTAATGCAACAATATAGTATAATAAATAACAAATGTTAAAATGATATTCGCCTAGCAAATATTCACTTGGGAATAAGCCGGGAAAAGCTGAGTCATTAAGTGCTATTATATGATAATTAACTAATAATTTTTTATAATTCCAAAATATTCAAAATGTTTTGTTTATTATATAATTTTAGTCTTTTTAATTAGCTTATATGTTGATGTATATATATTTGGCATAAACATGTAATTATTTACATTGGTTTATTTAGTAGTTTTGTGGAGAAAAACAAAAACTTTAATTTATATTTATAAGAATATATTAAGTAGAGAGTGGATGTTTTCTCGAAAGATATTTCTATTATATATTCATTGGGCAAACTTTAAATTCGGAGAAACCCGGGCGAAACCGGGTACATCCACTAGTTTCAAATAATTAATACAGTCGAACTTGGATAATTCGATGCCCAAGGGACCAAAATAAAATTCGAATTATAAAGGAAATTCTAGGGACCAAGATAAATATTCAATTTAAAGATGTTTTCGAATTAAATAAGTTCCAATCATCCAAATTTTACTGCATAATGTTTTTTTTTTTTCTTTCTCTTCTATTTTCAAAGGAAGATTATTCATCAAAGGATGATTTAACAGACCATGATATTCATGGTGAGTATGCACATGTGGCGGATGTGCATATCAATATGAGTGCACATAAAAGTGATTGTACATTATAAATGTACACAAATCACTGAACAGGTTATATTTATTTGGAGAATATTTGTGTTGGAGATATGCACACCTCGGTTTACATATACAGAGAGTATTTAGACACTCTTAACGAAACAATCTCATGGTAATGATGTCAGTATAATCGGAGTGTGTGTGTGTGTGTGTTACACACATACACACAGACTCCTGAATTCCCCCCCCCCCCCCTCCCACTCGCCATTTTTACTTTCTCTTCTTTTATATTGTCTGATCCAAGGTTGAGGATATTGGTATGATAGTCAAATAGAAAGGTCGAAACTATCGCCAGGTTTATTTTTGACAAGACACGGCTTGGTACCTACCTCTTTCCATCCTGGTTGTACCATTAGATTTTCCTCTAGATCAAAACAAAACATATTGACTCCAAATTACCTTAGGAAATTCAACTTATACTATTAAAAAATTTTCAAAAATGTATTTAAGTATTAAATTCTTCTTATTATTATCTCTCACTAGTTTGATAAAATGTTTTTGCCTTTTATTGTTTTTCTAACTTACTCTCGTTAATTCTTCCTTTTTTTTTCTTCTTATTTTCCGCTTATATGACGTGTAACTGCCGAAGTGTTCTTTACCATGAAATTGTTGAAGCCCTGAAAATTTTGTTTATATATATAATATATATATATATTAAAAACCTATAATCCGTATATATCTATTTTCCTTTTAACCTCTTCACTTATTAATTCTATATTTATTTAATACTAGGACCGGCTTCGCCCGAGAATTCCCCCGAGTGCAATTTCCTTCATATTGAAAGTACATCAATAATAAATAGTAGAAGTGCCATATAATAGCAATGCAGAAGTAACACATAAACCACGGGCAAAAAGTGTGTGTGATGGCAAAAATTGTATTATATTAGTGTTTAGGTATTTGATTTAATTATTATTATATAAATATTTTTTTGCAATCAATTAGTTGTTTCAAAATCATATGGTGTAAATAGATGGCGGCTTTTCTACCCAACCCCCGAAGTACCCGCCCCGTAAGTTGCGTGAGTGACTGCGATGGATCTTCACTGCGATGCCCATCTTCTCAGTAAGAATAAGAAAAAATAGTTTTATAAAAAAATTAATCCAAAATACTGGCATGTAAATATTTTTCTGTAAAAAATAAAAGAGCACATGGAAATTAGGCAAACGTGTGTTTGCTAATGACAGCGACTGCATTTTAAACGATTTTTTCAAAGAAATAAAAAAAGGCCTAAACAAAAATGAATACAAAATACGAAAGCCATTATTTACATACAGTTACGCTAATTTTGTAAAGTTTTTTTTTTTTTAATTGCATTGTGTGCACTTACCGTAACTTAGTAATATAAATTTCTCTCTCAATACTCAATGTTTTTGTAAAAAAAAAATAACACTCGTATAAAAATATATTTAAAAAAAAGTACGCAAGCAACTTGAAAAAAAAATGCAGAACGCTCATTGGTCACTAAATTGGCCTGATGTTGTCACTTCGCCTCGTAATTACCCCACGTAAAAAAGTTCAAATGAAAAAAAAATAAAAATAAATAGGCAAAAATACTAATCAAAATGTAGCCAAAATTTTCCTTAGGTTTATAAAAAGCGACATGCAAAATTTGGTACCAATTGGTTCAGTAGTTTATGAGTTTATCGCGAAACAGACAACAGGCATTGACTTTTATATATAAGAAGATATTTAAAAAAAAGGCCAGAACAAAAATTAATAAAAAATACGAAAGCAATTATTTACATACAGTAACGCTAATTTTGTAAAGTTTTTTTTTTTAAATTGCATTGTGTGGACTTACCATAACTTAGTAATATAAATTTCTCTCTTAATACTTTTGTAAAAAAAGTGACACTCGTATGAAAATATATTTTTAAAAAAAGTACGCAAGCAACTTGAAAAGAAATGTAGAACGCTCATTGGTCGATTAAATGGCCTCGTGTTGTTACTTCGCCTCATATTCACTCCGCGTAAAAAAAAGTTCTTCAAATGAAAAAAAGAAATAGCCAAAAATACTAATCAAAATATAGCCGAAATTTTTCCTCAGGTTTATAAAAAGCGACATGCAAAATTTGGTACCAATTGGTTCAGTAGTTTTTGAGTTTATCGCGAAACAGACAGACATTGACTTTTATATATATAGAGATATATATGCAAAATTATATATTCAATACACTAATATATATATGTATTAAAAAGTGAGCTATATTATATTGGAATATCGAAATTGCTAAACTAGTTACAAAACGTGATAATAGATGGCGTTACAATAAAACTCTTGTAAAAATAAACCTGCACACTTTTCTTTTAGAAAATTATAAATATTTAAATTTGAATAATATATATATTATATATATATATAAAATTGTGCGGGATGATGGTATTCATATACCAAAATGAGGCACTTCTCCCTTTAAGATGTAAAAGTATTACATTAAAACTATTTTATTGATCTTCTCTGCGCAAAACATGCAGATTCAGATAGTTGAATTTGCCACAGCATCAACAATATCTTCATATTGTTGGCACCTAGTGGTGTATTTGGGGAGGTTTCTTCCGATGTTCTCCTTTGTATAGGAACATGTCTAATAAAAATAATGCGCGCAGGTATCAACCGAACTTTTGGCCGCAAATAAGAAGCGAATAATCTTTATTTATCTAACTTAATGACAAAAGGTGTCAATATTATATTTACATAAAAATCTCTTTTTTCTAGATTTTATTCATTTTGTCTCCTCTCTAATTGTAAATACGCTGCTGTATCACCTCATAAGCATAAATAAATAACATAAAAATAATGACAAGAGTGAATATATTCACTTCACACAATTCGGACAGTACTTCACTCAAGACATAGTACTTCCCCATGTTCAGAGATTGTCACGTCCTCGCATACCTTCAATTCGTTGAAAATAAGGCTTGAGTCTAAGACAATGAACTATCAACAGTTTTTAGTTGGGAGATATTATCCTCTCTTTAGTCCAATTAGGTAATTACATTAGAGAGATTTCTTTAGTGTGTTCCATAAAAATCACAATCACAGGCCGCAGTGTATTATATTGTATTATAAGTTACTTTATGTATTATTTACGAACGGAAAAATACGTCCAGGGTAGCCTAGTGGACATGGCATCTGCCCGGTAAGCGGAACATTGTGGGTTCGATTCCCATCCCTGACACTTTTATTTTTCCGTTCGTCATTGCTCTTCATAATTCACCCTTTCATACCTCATCCAAAAAGGTTAAAAATGGTCGATATTTTACCTTGAAATAAAAAATTGATTTTTCGTTCAAAAGAAACTCATGCGGTGTAACTTCAAGTGTCGTTATACAAATTAATGTCAATATTACCTAATATTCGAAGCCAATTGGTTTGAATGATTTTTCGTTCTTCTCACTGATATATTCGCTATTACTGATGCCTTGATAAATTTTATGGAAAGTCTCAAAATGATGGCATCTTCATAACTTTTACAATTTCATTTCATCACTGAAAGTATTCAACAAATGAGCAGGAGCTCATAGTCAATTAACGCTTTAATTTCCTTTAGGAAATCTCGTCTAAGAAAGATTTTAAAATCAGTTTTGATAAATGCAAATTTATCTGAAAATATCATATCTTGAATTTTCATATTCAAGAAAAAAAATATTCGCTACCCTATTTAGTTTTTTTATTTCCATCGGGTCCAGAGGAAATAAGAGCAGGAAGGATTATTTGAAATACGGTCTTTATCAGAGGAGCTGTTTTAAGGTCAACCATTGAAGACATAGCTCCTGTATCCACCAAATAAATTTAAATATGCATATATTATAAATGAATATATAAATTCAATCTGTATTCAAAATTATTATGAAAAAATCAAAGGCTTCTGTGAAATTAGTAATGCAGTATTTTATTAAATGTTTTTTTTTTTTAAACAAAATGTAAGGAAATAAAAATAAGAAACAAATGAAGTTGACTGCGATTATTAGGAAAAAATTAGGTTAAAAGAGATACATAAGGTTCGGGGATTTCTATATATCTATTTATACTAGCAGGATCTTTTATTGATGCTATGGCCTCTAGGAACTTCCTCTGGTGTGAGTTCTGGATGCCCCTGTAAATAGTGGAAGTATTTTCCCAATCTGGCTAATTCCTTGGGACCCAGACTCCAAGAACACAAATCTTCTTGGAAGTATGGAATTTTGCCATGGTGGAGCATGGTCTCCGATCGGGACATCAGCCAAATTGGAAAAATACTTCCACTATTTACAGGGGCATCCAGAACTCACACCAGAGGAAGTTCCTGGAGACCATAGTATCAATGAAGGACCCAGCTAGTATAAATAGATATGAAGAAATCCCTGAACCATATGTATCTCTTTTAACCTAATTTTTTTCTAATAATCGCAGTCAACTTCATTTGTTTCTTATTTTTATTTCCTTATATTTTGTTTCAATAAATTATATAAAATACTGCATTACTAATTTCACAAAAACCTTTAATTTTCATAATACTTTTATTTTATTATTATTATCAATAATTATTTTTGTCCAATGACAAATTTGTGTTCATATGATCTACAAGAATTTGTAAATAAAATTTACTGTGTTACTTAATTGATAAAGAGGGAGCAATCTCTCGAAATATTTTGAGAAATTTTTTCTTTACAGATCCAGGTACCCTCTTTTATATATACACATATATATTCAATAGATATATTTTATTTTCAATTATTTTTTTTTTTGTATTCTTCAAATTCTAATGAAGAGGCAGTGATCACTTTGGAGAGATACTAACGTACACCTGACATTACGAGGGTAAACAACCTGAGACGTGTTTATTCCCTGAAAGACCGCCATCATGATCTTCACACTACTGCCACTGAGTCATCATAACTGCTGCTAATAAAACTCCTTAAGATACCTTTCTGACCCAACCTCAACTCCTAACACAAGAAGCTACGTTTTTTTCTAGCACTTTCTTAAACGATCCTAACACATTTAAGGAAGGTCTATTGGAGAGTTCTAGACTGTATGGAGGGTAGTGTCTCCAGAATATCCTATTTAATGCGCTTTAGGCGCCTCAGCGGTATGAGGACGGGCATGCAGAAGACCGACCTTCCGTGACAAACACTTAGGTTCTTTAGTCCAACACGGAGACATTGATGGTAGTTCCGCGGGAAGCAAAAATGATGTACCATGAATTCCTAATAATTAACGAACGCAGCTTCAAAATATCTTTAAAACCAGACAAACGATATTTCCTACACCTGAGGCATTGCTTGCTTTGTCCCTTCTGGGACGTTCCATGTTAAGTCACCAATCTTTATGCGTACCAAACAATTTTTAATATCTGTTGCGATTCTCTCAAGTTGTATCTGGATGAACGATTTTCTACTGGCTTGTTGTACGGACGTAAGATCATGCAGGACGTCCTAGTGGTCTGCCAAGACAACAATTCGTATTGAGTCTGGACCACATACGGTAATTTGGTGAACCTCCGGATGGATTGTTTCTTACAGTATCTCCTCCTCGAAGGTGAATAGTATTGTTTGGCACAATCAATTTGCAGACCATTCTGTACAATGTGCCTTACTTGACATATCAGCATATAGAGTTTCCAGACTGGTGAAATATTTCTGAGGTGTTGATTCTCTTAGCAACTAGGAATCGTATATTTTGACGACTACAGTGTTTGATTTCTAGAATTTAACTGCACTCGGCACGTCGCTCTGGTGTAATGAATTTAGCTCAATATGTTGTGATCACTTCTTACTTTCTTACTGTAACTTTATATTTATATCGATTTATTGGTGTTTACTTTATAATTTAAACTTTAACTACCTTTTCGATATATAGCTTATTTCACGTTCTCAACACATATTCACAACAGGCTCTCTATACACATACAATTTCACAATACACACCACTATACCACTCACAGTACACACCACTATACCACTCACAATACACACCACTATACCACTCACAATACACACCACTATACCACTCGCAATACACACCACTACACCATTCACAACACGCACATAATTGATATCATAGAGTTCTATTTTTTATTTAAAATTTGGGGAAGCCATTTCACCTCTGGCGATCTGATCAACCCCTGACGTCATAAGTCATGCCAAGACGACCAACAGTAGATATGCCCAAGACCAATCGCCAGCTCGGCTAAAAAATGACCCATAGTCAAATCGTCATCGCTAAACCATGGTCTATGGTGGCATACCTATGGCCAGTTGTCGTGACAGGACAAGTTTTCACCAGGAGGTGCCAGACCCGAGGTTCATAGAGACTTCCCCGGCGGGCGCTGGGCCGGCAATGGCAACAATTGGTCGTTTCTAGGAACTCTATGGACTTTATACTCTATCTATCGAAGGATGAAGCAATTCATATGAGATACATAAATTATCTTGTATCAAACTTATTTATTGATATCTTCCAGTATTTCGACATGTCCTACCTTGTTACCTCTGCTATCCACTACAAACACTGTTCACTTGGAATTCTATCCACAGCCTCGGATTATTGGAGAAGTAAATAGTTTTGATCCAAGTTTTTTTCTCTTACTTGGTTTCTTCCTAATTGATTTTTTTTCCAATGAAAAATGATTTAACAAATATTATATATTATAATTGTATCATTTATTATCACTCTAAAGTGAAATAATTCGAAAAATAAATATTTTAGAATGAAACACAAAGATATGATTATAGTTTCAATAAATGATCAATTGGAATACTCATGAGTAATAATTAGAGGATTCATAATGAAATCAAATAGAATAATAAATAAAAAACGTTGAAGTGATATTCGCCTGGCAAATATTCACTTGGGAATAAGTCGGGAAAAGCTAAGTCATTAAGTGTCATAATAATTAACTCAATATTTTATAATTTCAAAATATTCAAAATGTTTTGTTTATTATATAATTTAAGTATTTTTGATGAGCTTATATGTTGATTTATATATTTAACTACCAACATACAAAATATTTCATTGGGTTATTCAGTAGTTTTGTGGATAAAAGTAACAGAAAACTTAATTGATCTTTATAAGAAAATTTTAAGTAGAGAGTGGGTGTTTTCTCGAAATATTTCCTTTTATTTATTCATTAGGCAAACTTTACTCGGGTAAAACCCGGGCGAAGCCGGGTACATCCCCTAATTCCAAATAATTAATACAGTCGAACTTGGATAATTCCAAGCCCAAGAGACAAAAAAAAAAACTCGAATTAAAAACAGAAATTCTATTTATAGGAAATTTTGGGACCAAGATGAATATTCGAATAATCTTAGTTCTACTATAGTTTAATTTCCCAATTTTCAAAAAATCATTTTTATATTTCATATATTTTGATAGATTCTATGTGTTCTATTCTATATTATTATGAAAAAGGAGGAATGGAAAGAAATCAAAAATGGTGAATTTATATCGGCATAAAATTTTAGTTCTAAGACAATAATTCAACTCTCACTATCTCTAAAATTACAGTGGTGAATGACATTGATACTTTGTTTAAAGAAGGAAATTATAATCATAGTCCAGACAGTAATTCACATGGCTGATATATTTCTTCCACACTCTGGTCGCACTCATTGCTGAGAGTAATGACGAGATGTGAATTGACTGGAACCTGTTGAAAGTAATCTCTTCATGTACAATTAGAGCATGTGGAACTACAATTGGTACAATTATTATTGAAAATCCTTTTAAACTTCATTTTATACATATCTTGGCCTTGTTTCATTGTCGGCGTCAGTTCATTATACATTTGGCCTTCTTGTCATAATTTGATACTTGACTAATGATATTTCACCTGAATAATCTTGATAATAAATTTAATTAAGATACATTCTCAATCATCACATAACGAACTTTTTTTTCTTTTTACACATTCGAACTTTTGGATGATTCGAAACCCAAGGAACCAGAAGAAAATTCGTATAATCCAAAAAATCGAATTGAAAACGGAAATTCTATTTATAGGAAATTCTAGGTACCAAGATAAATATTCTAATTAAAGGCGTTTTCGAATTATCTCTATTTTACTGTATAATGATTTTTTTTCTTTCTCTTCTATTTTCAAAGGATGATCATTCATCAAAGGATGATTTAACAGACCATGATAACCTTGGTGAATATGCACATGTGCGGATGTGCATATCAATATGTGCGTGCACATTGTACATTATAATTGTATACAAATCACTGAATAGGATAGTGTTATATTTATTTGGAGCTTATTTGTGTTGGAGATTACACACCTCGGTTTACATATACGGAGAGTATTCGGACACTCTTAGTGTAACAATCTCATGGTTATGATGTCAGTACAATCAGAGTCACACACACACACTCACATACACACAGAGTCTTGAATTTCCACCCCCTTCTCCCGCCATTTCCCCCCTCTTTCTTTTATATTTCAATTTGTCTGATCCAAAGTTCAAGATAATGGTACAATAGTCAAATAGCAGGGTAGAAACTCTATCGCCAGGTTTATTTTTGACGAGACCCGGCCTAGTATCAACCTCTTTCCATCCAGGTTGTGAATCATTAGGGTTTCCTCTAGTTCAAAACAAAAACATATTGACTCCGATTTTCACTAGATATTTTAACTTATATTACTGAAAAATGTAAAATTTTTAAAAATATATTTAAAAATTAAATTATCTTATCTTATTATCTCTCACTAGTTTGATAAAATATTTGTTTTTGTCTTTTATTGTTTTTCTATCTTACTCTCATTAATTCTTCCTCTTTTTTCTTCTTCTTATTTTCCACTTATATGACGTTTAACTGCCGAAGTGTTCTTTAGCATGAAATTGTTTTAGCCCTGAAAATTTTGTTTTATATATATACATTAGAAAACCTATATTCCGTATATATATACTTTCTCTTTAACCTCTTCACTTACAAATTATATATTTATTTAATATATATTTGCAAAATTATATATTCAATATACTACTCTAAAATATATATACAGTTAAAAGAGAGCTATACTTGGAATATCGAAATTGCTAAACTAGTTACAAAACGTGATAATAGATGGCGGTACAATACAACTCTTGTAAAAATAAACCTGCACACACTTTTCTTTTTGAAAATTTCTAAATATTTAAATTTGAATAATATAAAATTGTTCGAGATGATGGTATTCATATACAAAAAGAGGCACCTCTCCCTTCAAATTGCACGCAGATTCAGATAGTGTAATTTGCCACAGTATCGTCTTAAGCGAAATTCAAGGCTAAATATATTTATCTTGTTTTACCTAATGGTGTATTTGAGGAAGTCTTTTCCCGACGTTTTCCATTGTATAGGAACATGTCTAAAAAAAATAATGACGCGCAGGTATCAACGAACTTTTTGGCCGCAAACAGGAAAAGGATAATCTTTATTTATCTAACTTGATGACAAAAGGTTTCGAATATTATATTTACATACAAATTATGACAAGAGTGAATATATTCACTTCACACAATTCGGTCATTACTTCAATCAAGACTTCCCTTTGTCCAGATATTGTCATGTCCTCGCTAATGACTTCGATTCTCTCAAAATAGGGCTTGAGTCTAGAGATATGAACTATTAACAGTTCTTATTTGGGATATTATTCTTTAGTCCAATTAGATTATTTACATTAGAGAGCTTTTTTAGTGCTCCATATGGCCCAAATAAATGTTTTCAGCTGCTTTTTGTCTTTTTGGTTTTTGCAAACAACCACTAATTTTTCCTGGTTCATAGCTTCTTTCTTTATGGTCCGTGTGTGTGTGTGTCATAGTTCATTTTTATTCTTTCTTGGGTCTTTAATGTACTCTTGACTACTATTGATCTCACCCATAATATTTTATTAAAGTATGCTTCTATGTATTCATTGCAATCACCTGTTTCGACGTCCAAAGAAATATTCCTGTCACCCAAGATGAACATATTCCAAACAGCAAGAAAAATGGTGAAAATCCAGCTGATTTTTGAAACGTAATGATGTAGACATAGGTGATAAATAAGAGGATTTCGTCATAATTATTTTCTTATCTGTATTTACATACATACAAATTAATGTTATATTTCTTGCTATTTTAGAAGCAAATTCGTTTTAATAAATTTTCGTTCTCCTAACTGATATATTCGCTATTACTGATGCCTTGATAAATTTTATGGGAAAGTCTTAAAATGATGGCATCTTCATTACCTTTTACATTTTCACTTCAACACTGATATCTTCGCAATTATTCAACAAATGATCAGGATAACTTTAATGTAAATCGCATCGTACTACGTATTTAACATCGGGCGCTATAGAGAGGGAGTCGCTATTTAGAGGGGGCGCTATAGACAGGTTTAACTGTATTTACATATATTTGCCAGGTAATCTATTATGAGATGTGCGCGAATGTACATATATTTATTTTAATTTTAAAATGTAAAGCTATTTTTAAATATTCGTTTATAAATATATGTAAAAAAGCATAGGGCTCCTCCCTCGTCAAATTAAACCTCAAAACTAGACGCCATCTATTGACATTACCGCAAACAAGCGGCCTCGGGTCGGTGACAAAGCCACTACACCAGCTTTGGCAAATTGATCACCGAACCGAGGCCGCTTGTTTGCGGCAACGGTCAATAGATGGCGTCTAGTTTTGACGTTTAATTTGACGGGAAAAGAGCCCTATGCTTTTTTACATCAATTTCCTCCCGGCAAAACTTCCATATATATATAAACTATTTTTTTTTAAATTTACAAACCTTTAATTTAAAAAAAATTCCGAGAGAGTTTGAATGCCCCAATGTCAAGCATTGCCCATAAATAAAGGTTCCTCTGATTTATAAACCAAGTAGCAAAACAAATAGTGGAGAAATTGGATATTGAAATGTTTTTTTCCCACTTCTACTCGACTAGCGAAGTATAAAAATATTATAAGAAGCTGTAATACGACTACACAGACTTGAGTTCATTGACGAAAAAAAATATCCCACAAAAATTGATTCCACAAACAAATACTGACTTTATAATTATATTACAAAACAAAAGTAACTTAATACGGGCGAAAAATAAATTTGAAAAAACCTGGTAATTATAATGACCGACTGCCCTGCTTTCTGTTTCTGTATTGTTAAATACGTATTTCATTCAATCCAATATATTCCTTTTTATTATCTAAAGATTCAAATATGGATTCCTCTATATTCAAAAAATATGTTTGTATTTAATTCTGCTTTTCTCTCAAGAGGTTCCGCAGACAAAATTCAATGTCCTCTACGCTGTTGTTTTATATCTCAGGGCCAACTTGACAGCAGGTTTGTTCCAACTGTGGGATCGCCACACAGTAAAACCTCACCTGAGTGACCCAGCTGATGATCAATATCCATCTCTGTGAATTAAATTAATGGCGAGAACATGATATTTGTAGCAGTTTACTTTGAGAGAGAATTTAAAAAAGTTAAATTATATTTGCAATAAGTATTGCAATGTGGGACTAAATTTCCAAAATTAATAATTAGTGGACAACAAGTTGTAAAAATCAGCATTGAGAGTACCAGTAACGAACAATAAATGGTATTTATTACAACAGATTACACATAAAAACTGAGCGACATCGCTGTCCACTCAATATGTTGTGGGACCAGAGCGGGCGGTATGTGGGCAGTAACACGTCTTGGTCCTGACTCAATTAGAGTGCGGAAGGTATTCTGAGTGAAGGCTGCACATTCCCTGTCAACAATCCACAGTTCATCTTCTGAACGCCGCTGGAGCAGCACACGCAAACGACGTCCAATTAGGTCTCAGACGTGCTCTATAGGTGAGAGATCAGAAGAGATTGGTGGCCGTGGAAGCACGAGGCTTTATGCAGGGCATGTTAGCTGATGGATGCTGTGCAAGACCAGTAGTTATCCTGCTGGAAAATTGCATTTGGTACCCACTGAAGTAAGGCCAGCGTCACCCCAGCACGTTATCCACATATCGTTGGGCCGTCATAGTGCCCTCAGCACGAAGCAGTGGTGATCTCCTATCATAGGCGATGGCTCCCCAAAACATAATGCCGCGCTGTCTTAAAGTGTGGTACATACACATATATATTCATTCTATATAATTGATATTATATTATTCATTTATTCATTTTGTATTCCTTAAATTCTAATGAAGAGGCAATGATCAATTTGGTGAGATACTAACGGACATCTGACATCACGAGGGCAAACAACCTGAGACGTGTTTATTCCCTGAAATACAAACTTCATGATCTTCACATTACTGCCACTGAGTCATCATAACTCCTGCTACTAAAACTCCTCAAGATACTTTTCTAACCCAACCTCAACTTCTAATACAAAAATCTCCGTCTTTTCTACACTTTCTTAAGCGATCCGAACACGTGTAAAGAAGGTCTGTCTATTGGAAAATTCTTGACTGATAGAGGGTAGTGTCTCAAGAATTTCCATTTAATCCGCTTTAGGCGCCTCAGCGTTAAGAGGACGGGCGTTATCATGCAGAAGACAGATCTTCCGTGACAAACACCTAGGTCTTCTGTTCTTTAGTCCCACACGTACACATTGATGGTAGTTCCACAGTAAGCAAAAATGATGTGCCATGAATTCCTCGTAATTAACGAATGCAGCTGAAAAAGATCTTTCAAACCAGACAAAACGATATTTCCTACACCTGAGGCATTGCTTGCTTCGTCCTTTCTGGAACGTTCCATGTTAAGTCACCAATCTTTATGCGTACCAAGCAATTATTAATATCTGTTGCGAATCTCTCAAGCTGTTTCTAGATAAACGAATTTCTACTGACTTGTTGTACAGACGTTAGATGATGCAAAGCGTCCTAGGTGTCTGCCAAGACAACAATTTGTATTGAGTCTGGACCACATACAGTAAAAAGTGAACCTCTGGATGGATAGTTTCTTACAGTATCTCCTCCTCAATGTTGAATAGCATTGTTTGGCCCAATAAATTTGCAGACCATTCTGTACAATGTGCCTTCTTTGACATATCATCATATAGGGTTTCCAGACTGGTGAAATATTTCTGAGGTGTTGGTTCTCTCAGCAACTAGGAATCGTATATTAGGACGAGTACGGTGTCTAGAGTTAAACTGCACTCGGCACGTCTCTCTCTCGTGTAATGGATTTATATCAATACCTTGTGATCACTTGTTACTTACTTACTGTTACTTTATATTTATATCGATATATTGGTGTTTACTTTATAATATGAACACTATCTCCCTTTTCGATATATAGCTCATTTTACGTTCTCAACACATATTCACAACAGGCTCTCTATACACATACAATTTCACAATACACACCACTATACCACTCACAATACACACCACTTTACCACTCACAATACACACCACTATATTACTCGCAATACACACCACTATACCACTCACAATACACACCACTATACCATTCACAATACACACCACTTTACCACTCACAATACACACCACTATATTACTCGCAATACATACCACTATACCACTCGCAATACACACCACTACACCATTCACAAAATACACCACTATACCACTCACAATATACACCACTATACGACTCACAACAGACACCACTATACCACTCACAATACACATCACTATACCAGTCACAATACACACCACTATACCATTCACAACACGCACATAATTGATATCGTAGAGTTCTGTTTTTTATTAAAAATTTGGGGAAGCCATTTCACCTCTGGCGATCTGATCAACCCCTGACGTCATGAGAGTCCTGCCAAGACGACCAACAGTAGATATGCCCAAGACCAATCGCCAGCTCGGCTAAAAAATGACCCATAGTCAAATCGTCATTGCTAAACCATGGCCTAGGTGGCATACCTATGGCCAGTTGTCGTGACAGGACAAGTTTCTACCAGAAGGTACCAGACCCGAGATTCATAGAGGCTTCCCCGGCGGGCGCTGGGCCGGCAATGGCAACAATTGGTCGTTTCTAGGAACTCTATAGACTTTATATTTCTCTATCTATCGAAGGATGAAACCATTCATATGATATACATAAATTATCTTGGATCAAACTTATTTATTGATATCTTCCAGTATTTCGACGTGGCCTCCCTTGTTACCTCTGCTATCCACTTCAAACTCTCTTCACTTGGAATTCTATCGGATTATTATTATCTCGGAATATTGGAAGAGTAAATAGTTTTGATCCAAGTTTTTTTCTCTTACTTGGTTTCTTCCTAATTGAATTTTTTTCCAATGAAAAATGATTTAACAAATATTATATATTATAATTGTATCATATATTATCACTCTAAAGTGAAATAATTCGGAAAATAAATATTTTAAAATGAAACACAAAGATATGATTATAGTTTCAATAAATGATCAATTGGAATACTCATGAGTAATAATTAGTGGATTCATAAATGAAATCAAATGGAATAATAAATAAAAAACGTTGAAGTGATATTCGCCTGGCAAATATTCACTTGGGAATAGGCCGGGAAAAGCTAGATCATTAAGTGTCATAATAATTAACTCAATATTTTATAATTTCAAAATATTCAAAATGTTTTGTTATTATATAATTTAAGTCTTTTTGATTCGCCTATATGTTGATTTATATATTTAGTTATCAACATACAAAATATTTCATTGGTTCATTCAGTAGTTTTGTGGAGAAAAGTAACAAAAACCTTAATTGATCTTTATAAGAAAATTTTAGGTAGAGAGTGGATGTTTTCTCAAAATATTTTCTATCATATATTCATTAAGCAAACTTTCAATCGGATAAAAAACGGGCAACACCGGGTACACCACCTATTTGGATAATTCGAAGCCCAAGGGACAAAAAAAAAACTCGAATTAAAAACAGAAATTCTATTTATAGGAAATTCTAGGGACCAAGATAAATATTCGAATAATCTTAATTCTACTATAGTTTAATTTAACAATTTAAAAAAATCATTTTTATTTTGAATATTTTGATAGATTCTATGTGTTTTATTCTATTTATTATGAAAAAGGAGGGATGGAAAGAAATCAAAATGGTGAATTTAAATCGGCATATAACTTTAGTTAGAAGACAATAATTCAACTCTCACTATCTTTCAATTACAGTGGTGAATGACAATGATGCTTTGTTTGAAGAAGGAAATTATAATTATAGTCCAGACAATAATTCACATGGCTGATATATTTCTTCCATACTCTGGTCGCACTCATTGCTGACAGAGAAATGACGAGATGTGAATTGACTGCAACCTGTTGAAAGTAATCTCTTCAGGTACAATTAGTTCATGGGGAACTACAATTGGTACAATTATTCTTGAAGTTCCTTTTAAACTTCATTTTATACATATCTTGGCCTTGTATCAATGTCGGCGTCAGTTTATTATACATTTGGCCTTCTTGTCGTTAATTGATATTTTACTAATGATATTTCACTCAAATAATATTGATAATAAATTTAATTAAGATACATTCTCAATCATCACATAACGAACCTTTTTTTCTTTTTCACACATTCGAACTTTTGGATGATTCGAAACCTAAGGAACCAGAAGAAAATTCGTATTATCCAAAAAATCGAATTAAAAACGGAAATTCTATTTATAGGAAATTCTAGGTACCAAGATAAATATTCTGATTAAAGACGTTTTCGAATTATCTTTATTTTACTATATAATGATTTTTTTTCTTTTTCTTCTATTTTCAAAGGATGGCCATTCATCAAAGGATGATTTAACAGACCATGATAACCTTGGTGAATATGCACATGTGCGGATGTGCATATCAATATGTGCGTGCACATTGTACATTATAATTGTATACAAATCACTGAATAGGATAGTGTTATATTTATTTGGAGCTTATTTGTGTTGGAGATTACACACCTCGGTTTACATATACGGAGAGTATTCGGACACTCTTAGTGTAACAATCTCATGGTTATGATGTCAGTACAATCAGAGTCACACACACACACTCACATACACACAGAGTCTTGAATTTCCACCCCCTTCTCCCGCCATTTCCCCCCTCTTTCTTTTATATTTCAATTTGTCTGATCCAAAGTTCAAGATAATGGTACAATAGTCAAATAGCAGGGTAGAAACTCTATCGCCAGGTTTATTTTTGACGAGACCCGGCCTAGTATCAACCTCTTTCCATCCAGGTTGTGAATCATTAGGGTTTCCTCTAGTTCAAAACAAAAACATATTGACTCTGATTTTCACTAGATATTTTAACTTATATTACTGGAAAATGTGAAATTTTTAAAAATATATTTAAAAATTAAATTCTCTTATCTTATTATCTCTCACTAGTTTGATAAAATATTTGTTTTTGTCTTTTATTGTTTTTCTATCTTACTCTCATTAATTCTTCCTCTTTTTTTTTCTTCTTATTTTCCGCTTATATGACGTTTAACTGCCGAAGTGTTCTTTAGCATGAAATTGTTTCAGTCCTGAAAATTTTGTTTTATATATATATAATATAAATATTTAAAAAAAAACATTAGAAAACCTATATTCAGTATATATATACTTTCTTTTTAACCTCTTCACTTACTAATTATATATTTATTTAATATAAATTTGCTAAATTATATATTCAATACACTACTTTAAAAAATATATATACAGTTAAAAGAGAGCTATATTTGGAATATCGAAATTGCTAAACTAGTTACAAAACGTGATAATAGATGGCATTACAATACAACTCTTGTAAAAATAAACCCGCACATACTTTTTTTTTTTGAAAATTTCTAAATATTTAAATTTGAATAATATAAAATTGTTCGAGAGATGATGGTATTCATATACAAAAAGAGGCACCTCTCTCTTCAAATTGCACGCAGATTCAGATAGTGTAATTTGCCACTGCATCAAGGATAAAAACAGACGATAAAAGCCAGACCTCTTGAGCTCTGGGTCTTGATCGCCTGATCTCGATCCCTGAAATGATCTCTTAACTATTTTTGAAGCCTGCGGCGCCTTAGTTGTGCTTGGTGCTGCCTTGGTTCCCTCAAAACGGCGCGCACTAGTACTCCTCTCCCCCGGGGTGCCCACGGCCTCGCCGTCGCCTCTCCAGCCCTCTCCTTGGCCTTCCATTGCGGCGGGCGCTTGGAGACTCCTAACTATGAGTTATGCCTTAAAATGCTTAACCTAAAGCATGTAGAAGGCACGATAATAGTATATTTGCCACTGCATCGTCTTAAGCGATATTTAAGGCTAAATATATTTATCTTGTTTCACCTAGTGGTGTATTTGAGGAAGTCTTTTCCCGACTTTTCCATTGTATAGGAACATGTCTAAAATAAATAATGACGCGCGGGTATCAAACGAACTTTTTGGCCGCAAACAGGAAGAGGATAATCTTTATTTATCTCTACAAAAAATGACGAAAGGTTTCAATATTATATTTACATACAAATTATGACAAGAGTGAATATATTCACTTCACACAATTCGGACAGTACTTCCATCAAGACTTCCCCATGTCCAGATATTGTCATGTCCTCGCTAATGACTTCAATTCTCTCAAAATAGGGCTTGAGTCTAGAGATATGAACTATTAACAGTTTTTATTTGGGATATTATTCTTTAGTCCAATTAGATAATTTACATTAGAGAGCTTTTTTAGTGCTCCATATGGCCCAAAGAATTTTTTTCAGCTGCTTTTTGCCTTTTTGGTTTTTCCAAACAACCGCTAATTGTCTTGGTTCATAGCTTCTTTCTTTATGGTCCGTGTCATAGTTTATTTTTATATTTTCCTGTGTCTTTAATTTATTCTTGACTACTATTGGTCTCACCCTTAATATTTTATTGAAGTATGCTTCTATGTATTCATTGCAATCAGCCGTTTCGACTTCCAAAAAATATTCCTGTCATCCAAGACGAACATAGACTCCATTCCAAACAGCGAAGAAAAATGGTGAAAATCCAGATGATTTTTGAAACATGGTTATTTAGGCATAGGTGATAAATAAGAGGATTTCGTCATAATTATTTTCTTATCTGTATTTATATACATACAAATTAATGTAATATTACTCGATATTCGAAGCAAATTCGTTTTAATAATTTTTCGCTCTCCTCACTGATATATTCGCTATTACTGATGCCTTGATAAATTTTATGGAAAGTCTCAAAATGATGGCATCTTCATTACCTTTTACATTTTCACTTCAGCACTGATATCTTCGCATGTATTCAACAAATGAGCAGGAGAGCTCATAGTCAATTATAGTATTCATTTTCTTTAGGAAATCTAGTGTATGAAAGTATTTAAAATCAGTTTTGATAATTGAAAATTTATCTGAAAATATCATATCTTGAATTTTCATATTCAAGAAAAAAAATATTCGCTACCCTATTTAGTTTTTTTTTTCCTTCGGTTTCAGAGAGAACACGCTCTAGAAGGACTATTTATATTACGGTCTTTATCAGAAGCTGTTTTAAGGTCAATCACTGAAGACATAGCGCCTGTATCCACCAAATAACTTCAAATAATCATAAATTTTGAATAAATAAATTTAACCTGTATTTATCGTACATTTTCTTGATTGATTTATTTGTGACTTACTTTCATAAACTGGATCAGGCGCACTCCTTAGATTAAGTATAAATTTTCACATCTACTACTTATAAGTATATTAGGGCTATTGTAAGTACAGTGGTACCTCGACATACGAGCGCCCCAACATACGAGTTTTTCGAGATACGAGCCGACGAGCAAGTGATTTTTTGCTCTCAGTTACGAGCTAAATTCGAGATACGAGTTCGGTTCGGTAGTGTTGAAGATATTAATCTGTGATTTTAAATGTTTCTTTTTGAACAGTACTTTTGTTTTGTTTTTGCTTTTCCTAAAATGTTTCTTTCTTCTTCTTCTTCATTATTTGTTCTCTATATGCAAAGCTTTGTTTTTTGAGACTTGAATAAACAAATTCAAGTTTATTATATTTTTGTGTGCTTTTAAAGTTAAAACACAACAGGTAGTAACACGCAGTCGCGCCATCACGATCAGTTAGCAGCGTGCTTCCGCTGTGATAAGTTGTGTTTTGTGTTCGCGTTTTGTGTTGCGTTTACATTTACAGTTTTAGTTCATTTATTTTCATAACCATGGATCGGAAGAAAGTTTGTAAAAAGTCAAGTGCTAAGAAAAAGATGATGAGTATTGAATTAAAACGTAAAATTATAGAAAAACATGAGCAAGGTGTTCGAGTTGTTGACTTGTCGAGGCAGCATGGCCGTAGTACGTCCATGATATGTTCTGTGCTTAAACGGAAGGAGTCGATAAAGAGTGTAACGACGGCTAAGGGCCTTACGATAATTTCCAAGCTGCGAACCTCCCTTCATGAAAATATGGAGAAACTGCTGATGGTGTGGGTGACAGAAAAGCAGCTCCAAGGAGATACCTTGAGGCAGACCATCATTTTGAGAAGGCATGAGCGGTCTACGGAGATTTGCTGAAGCAAACCCCGCAGACTTCCATCGACGAGGCATCGGAAGAGTCATTTAAAGCCAGCCGGGGCTGGTTTGAGAATTTTAAAAAGAGGAGCGGTATTCACTCCGTTGTAAGACATGGTAATGACACTTGCCTAACTCATATCCGGAACATTCTGAGAGGGAGGAAGAAACAAACCTCCTTGGACATATTTTTTTCTAAACGGCCTACAGGTGAAAACGAGAAAAATGTAGCGAAAAAGGCAAAGACCAATGAGGATATCTAATTTATTTCTTTACATTCTCTTTTTTGTTTTGTGCAATAAATATTTGATATTTATAAATACGTTTTTATTATTTAAAACCATGTGCAAAAATAACCGGGGTGACATTTTGGAGGTTGGAACGGATTAATGGTAGTTCAATTGTTTTGTATGGGGAAATTTGCTTCGAGATACGAGTAATTCAAGATACGAGCAAGGTTGCGGAACGAATTAAACTCGTATGTCGAGGTACCACTGTATTGTAGTTCAGGATTCAGGATCTGGTTTGCCGATGGCTTCCTATAATATTCTTTGCCGTTTGAAAGACTTTCTTCTATCATCCGGATGAATTTGACCCTACAATATTTTGCTCCAATCTGTTGCGCTTGAAACAAATGGGTCGTCCTTAATTAGTTCTTCTCTTTACAGTTACAGGCTTCCTGAAATATTCGTGATTATAGGAAGCTTACCTATAGTTATTCCTCTGTGTGAAGGGTGATCCTGCTGATTGGAAGTGTAAGACCAATACTGTTTTGGATATTCAATCTAGGCCCGAAGTAAGTTTTCATTCCTATACGGTCTATATTCCATTTCGTTGAGTAAATTTCCTTTTTGGAATAACGCTCACATAGAATCGTGTTCATTTCCGTCCGTTCATGGTATTCATTTTCGGTCTCTTTATCCAACAATTCATTATCATTTTAAAAATATTACAAAAGTGAAATTTTACTAGATCGGGTTGATAAATATTTAAAGAAAGACATCTCCTGATTGTGAAACTAAAAGCTGTTAATAGTTTGCCCTATCTTTCGGAATAAATATAAATCAATCGTTGATTTGTAATTATTCCAAATTGTTTAAATTTACATTCTTGATTAATTAATTCTCGAGTAATTAAAAATCAACGATTGCTTGATATTTATTCCTAAAGATGGCGCAAGTCATCAGCAAAATTTGTTGCACGCGCGCGTTCAGAAGATGTCTTTCTCTTAATTCCTCAATTATTTTTAGCGAGCTGAGATATAACGCTAAAGAATACTCTATTCTTCAAACCATCGACAATATATTTTATGTTTTCTTTCCAGATTCCAGAAGATACCTCGAGTTTTCCCGCATAAAAACAGGATTTAATCTGCAAATCTCATCGCAATTTGATTCCACCTTTGCAGTCTGTTCAATCTTAGCAGAAGTTTGTCTTTGCTTTCGTCTGTCGCAAAGTCTTGACTGAGGCGGGCCTTCAGAGTTTCCCCGTTGATGATACTTGTCTTATTTAGGTCGTACCAAGCTTTGGTTCTGCCGATAGATCATGACAGCGCATCGATAATGCAGTACAGGAACCTAATTTCCTTCAAAGAGTATATTCAATTGCGTGGATCATCTTTGCCGTCATAATTTGCTATGTGAAAACTTGGATTGCATAGGATCAAAGATGACAACTCCACACATTGTTGCAGGTGGTGAAGTTTGGGAAAGTTTCTTCTCGTTTTATTCCATCGTATTGTATGTAAGACCTGAACGTGGTGTCTTCGTTAAAATAATGATGCACAGGTAACAACGACTTTTCCTGGTCGAACACAGAGGTAGATATGTATATTTATTTCTCTTGATATTAACTATTGTCAAAATATTCCAATTATAAAGTTAAACCTGTCTATAGCGCCCCCTCTTGGGACTCACCAAAATAGAGTGCTATAGAGAAAGGGTGCTATAGACAGGTCATTTTTAATGTAAATCGCATCGTACTACGTATTTAACATCGGGGGCTATAGAGAGAGAGTCGCTATTTAGAATGGGGCGCTATAGACAGGTTTAACTGTATTTACATATATTTTCCAGGTAATCTATTATGAGATGTGCGCGAATGTACATATATTTATTTTAATTTAAAAATGTAAAGCTATTTTTAATTATTCGGTTATAAATATATGTGAAAAAGCATAGGGCTACTCTACCGTGAAATTAAACCTCAAAACTAGACGCCATCTATTGACAGTCGCCGCAAACAAGCGGCCTCGGGTCGGTGACAAAGCAACAACACCAGCTTTGGAAAACTGATCCCCGACCCGAGGCCGTTTATTTGCGGCGACGGTCAATAGATGGCGTTTAGTTTTGACGTTTAATATAACGGGAGAGGATCCCTATGATTTTTACATCAATTTCCTCCCGGTAAAACTTCCACATATATATATAAACTAATTTTTAAAATTTACAAACCTTTGATCTAAAAAAATTCCGAGAGAGTTTGAATGCCCCAATGTCAAGCATTGCACATATATAAAAGTTCCTCTGATTTATAAACCAAGTAACAAAACAAATGTGGAGAAATTGGATATTGAAAAGTTTTTTTTTTTCACTTCTACTCGACTAGCGAAGTATAAAATCATTATAAGAAGCTATAATACGACTACATCGTCTTGAGTTCATTGACGAAAAAAAAATATCCCACAAAAATTGATTCCACAAGCAAATACTGACTTTATAATTATATTACAACACAAAAGTAACTTAATACGGGCGTAAAATAAATTTGAAAAAAAAAAAAAACAACTGGTAATTATAAAGACCGACTGTTCTCCTTCCTGTTTTGTGTATTGTCAAATACATATTTTATTCAATCCAATATATGCCTTTTTATAATCTAAAGAATCAAATATGGATTCCTCTATATTCAAAAAATATGTTTGTATTTAATTCTGCTTTTCTCTCAGGAGGTTCCGCAGACAAAATTCAATGTCCTCTACGCTGTTGTTTTATATCTCAGGGCCAACTTGACAGCAGGTTTGTTCCAACTGTGGGATCGCCACACAGTAAAACCTCACCTGAGTGACCCAGCTGATGATCAATATCCATCTCTGTGAATTAAATTAATGGCGAGAACATGATATTTGTAGCAGTTTACTTTGAGAGAGAATTTTAAAAGTTAAATTATATTTGCAATAAGTATTGCAATGTGACACTAAATTTCCAAAATTAAGAATTAGTGGACAACAAGTTGTAAAAATCAGCATTGAGAGTACCAGTAACGAACAAAAAATGGTATTTATTACAACAGATTACACATAAACACTGAGCGACATCGCTGTCAACTCAATATGTTGTGGGACTAGAGCGGGCGGTATGTGGGCAGTAACACGCCTTGGTCCTGACTCAATTAGAGTGCGGAAGGTGTCTTGAGGGATGGCTGCCCATTCCCTGTCATAATCAGCCTCAGTTCATCTTCTGAACGCGGCTGGAGCAGCGCACGCAAACGACGTCCAATTAGGTCTCAGACGTGTTCTATAGGGGATAGATCAGAAGAGATTGGTGATCATGGAAATACCGAGGTTTTATGTAGATCATGTTAGCTCATGCATGCTGTGCAAGACTAGTAGTTATCCTGCTGGAAAATTGCATTTGGTACCCACTGAAGTAAGACCAGCGTCACCCCACCACGTTATCCACATATCGTTGGGCCGTCATAGTGCCCTCAGTACGAAGCAGAGGTGATCTCCTATCATAGGCGATGGCTCCCCAAAACATAATGCCGCGCTGTCGTAAAGTGCTGTACATATACATATATATTCATTCTATATATTTATATTATATTATTTATTTAATCATTTTGTATTCCTTAAATTCTAATGAAGAGGCAATGATCACTTTGGTGGGATACTAACGTACATCTGACATCACGAGGGTAAACAACCTGAGACGTGTTTATTCCCTGAAAGACAAACTTCATGATCTTCACATTACTGCCACTGAGTCATCATAACTCCTGCTAATAAAACTCCTCAAGATACCTTTCTGACCCAACCTCAACTTCTAATACAAAAATCTCCGTCTTTTCTACACTTTCTTAAGCTATACGAACACGTGTAAAGAAGGTCTGTCTATCGGAAAATTCTGGACTGATAGAGGGTATTGTCTCAAGAATTTCCTTTTAATCCGCTTTAGGCGCCTCAGCGATAAGAAGACGGGCGTTATCATGCAGAAGACAGACCTTCCGTTACAAACACCTAGGTCTTCGGTTCTTTAGTCCCACACGTACACATTGATGGTAGTTCCACAGTAAGCAAAAATGATGTGCCATGAATTCCTCGTAATTAACGAGTGCAGCTGCAAAATATCTTTCAAACCAGACTACACCTGAGGAATTGCTTGCTTTGTCCTTACTGGGACTTCCATGTTAAGTCACCAATCATTATGCGTACCAAGCAATTCTTAATATCTGTTGCGAATCTCTCAATCTGTATCTCGATGAACGATTTTCTACTGACTTGTTGTACAGACGTTAGATGATGCAAAGCGTCCTTGGTGTCTGCCAAGACAACAATTCGTATTGAGTATGGACCACATACAGTAAATAGTGAACCTCTGGATGGATAGTTTCTTACAGTATCTCCTCCTCAATGTTAAATAGCATTGTTTGGCCCAATAAATTTGCAGACCATTCTGTACAATGTGCCTTCCTTGACATATCATCATATAGGATTTCCAGACTGGTGAAATATTTATGAGATGTTGGTTCTCCCAGAAACTAGGAATCGTATATTAGGACGACTACGGTGTCTAGAGTTTAACTGCCCTCGGCACGTCTTTCTCTCGTGTAATGGATTAAGCTCAATATGTTGTGATCACTTGTTACTTACTTACTGTTACTTTATATTTATATCAATATATTTTGGTGTTTACTTTATAATTTGAACTCTAACTCCCTTTCGATATATAGCTCATTTTACGTTCTCAATACATCTTCACATCAGGCTCTCTATACACGTACAATTTCACAATACCAACCACTATACCACTCACAATACACACCACTATACCACTCACAATACACACCACTATACCTCTCACAATACACACCACTATACCATTCACAATACACACCACTATACCACTCACAATACACACCACTATACCATTCACAATACACACCACTATACCATTCACAACACGTACATAATTGATATCGTAGAGTTCTATTTTTTATTTCAAATTTGGGGAAGCCATTTTACCTCTGGCGATCTGATCAACCCCCTGACGTCATGAGAGTCCTGCCAAGACGACCAACAGTGGATATGCCCAAGACCAATCGCCAGCTCAGCTAAAAAATGACCCATAGTCAAATCGTCATCGCTAAACCATGGCCTAGGTGGCATACCTATGGCCAGTTGTCGTGACAGGACAAGTTTGCACCAGAAGATGCCAGACCCGAGATTCATAGAGGCTTCCCCGGCGGGCGCTTGGCCGGCAATGGCAACAATTGATCGTTTCTAGGAACTCTATAGACCTCATACTCTATCTATCGAAGGATTAAGAAATTCATATATGATATACATAAATTATCTTGGATCAAGCTTATTTATTGATATCTTCCAGTATTTCGACGTGGCCTATCTTGTTACCTCTGATATCCTCTCTCTCTCTCTCTCTCTCTCTCTCTCTCTTCTCAAACACTATTCACTAGGAATTCTATCGGATTATTATTATCTCGGATTATTGGAAGAGTAAATAGTTTTGATCCAAGTTTTTTCTCTTACTTGGATTCTTCCTAATTGAATTTTTTTCCAATGAAAAATGATTTAACAAGTATTATATATTATAATTGTATCATTTATTATCACTCTAAAGTGAAATAATTCGAAAAATAAATAATTTTAATGAAACACAAAGTTATGATTATTATTTCAACTAGACGAATGACCCGGGCAACGCCCGTGTTTTACCCGATTGAATGTTTTTATTCAAATACTATTTGTTACAATTATAAATTGGAGCCGTGGATGTCACTCTTGTGAAACGTCCCGCTCCAAACTTTACATGTACATTAGGTCAGCTGGTATTACCCCTCATTTTCACCGCTAGAGGTGCGAGCGAATTGACTTTTTGTAAATATACATAATTATAAAGATAGAAGCTTCTATAGAAGATAATGATCATAATGATGATGCGCGCGCATCCGTGACATGAGGAATTGAGGAAAGACGGTCGTGACTATATATATTAATAATAAAATAATAATAATAATATAATTATCATTATTATTATTATTATCATTAGATAATGATAATGATCATGATGATGATGCGCGCGCATCCGTGACATGAGGAATTGAGGAAATGTTGACGGTGGAAAGACGGTCGTGACTATATATGTTGATAATAGATCAATTGGAATATTCATGAGTGATAATTAGAGGGTCTATAATGATATCATATAGAATAATAAATAACAAATGTTAAAGTGATATTCGACTGACAAGTATTCACTTGGGAATAGGCCGGGAAAAGCTAAGTCATTAAGTGTCATAATATTTAACTCAATATTTTATAATTTTAAAATATTCAAAATGTTTTGTTTATTATATAATTTTAGCCTTTTGATGAGCTTATATGTTGATCTATATATTCAGCTATCAACATACAAAATATTTCATTGGTTTATTCAGTAGTTTTGTGGAGAGAAGTAACAAAAACCTTAATTGATCTTTATAAGAAAATTTTAAGTAGAGAGTGGATGTTTTCTCAAAATATTTTCTATCATATATTCATTAAGCAAACTTTCACTCGGGTAAAACACGGGCGAAAACCGGGTACATCCCCTAGTTGGATAATTCGAACCCCCAGGGACAAAAAAAAATTGAAATAAAAACGGAAATTCTATTTATAAGAAATTCTAGGGACCAAGTTAAATATTCTAATTAAAGACATTTGAATTATCCATATTCTACTATAGTTTAATTTTGACAATTTTCAAAAATCATTTTTATTTTATATATTTTGATAGATTCTATGTGTGTTTTTTCTAACTTTATTATAAAAAGGAGGGATGGAAAAAGATCAAAATGGTGAATTTAAATAGGTATATACTTTAGTTATATAAGAAAATATTTCAAATCTCGCTATCTCTCAATTACATTGCTGAATGACATTGGTACTTTGTTTATAAAAGATAGGATATTATCATCATAGTCCAGACAATAATTCACATGGTTGATATATTTCTTCCACATTCTGGTCGCACTCATTGCTGACAGAGTCAGCGACGAGATGTGACTTAATTGGAACCTGTTTACAAAAGGAAAGTGTCCTCTTTAAGTACAATTAGTTCATGGGGAACTACAACGGTTACAATCATTCATGAAATTCCTTTTAAACTTCATTTTATACATATCTTGGCCTTGTATCAATGTCGGCCTCAGTTCATTATACATTTGGCCTTCTTGTCGTAAATTGATACTTGACTAATGATATTTCACTCAAATAATCCTGATAATAAATTAAATTAAGATATATTCTCATTCATCTCATAGCCAACTTTTCTTTCTTTCTTATACATTCAAACTCTTGGATGATTCGAAGCCCAATGGATCAAAAGAAAATTCGAATTATCCAAAAAATAGAATTAAAAACGGAAATTCTATTTATAGGAAATTCTAAGGACCAAGATAAATATTCTAATTAAATACGTTCGAATTATCCAAGTTTTACTGTTTAATGATTTTTTTCTTTCTCTTCTATTTTCAAAGGATGATTTAACAGACTATGGTAACCATGATGAGTACATGTGCGGATTTGCATATCAATATGTGTGCATATAAAAGTAATTGTACATTATAAATGTACAAAAATCACTGAATAGGCCATTATTATATTTTTTTGAAGAATATTTGTTTGTTTGTGTTGGAGATATATACACCTCGGTTTACATATATGGAGAGTATTCAGACACTCTTAGTGCAACAATCTCATGGTTATGATGTCAGTACAATCGGAATCACACACATACACACAGAGTCCTGAATTCCAACCTATCCACACCACTTTTTTTTATTCCTCTCTTTTTTATATTTCAATTTGTCTTATCTGTTGGGAAAAGAATGTTATTTTTCTTATAGATTTATATATTTTTAAATATATGTAAATTTAATCCATTATAAGAAACATATTTGCCATATGTAAATATTTATATGTATATATATTCGTGACAAAAAATAAAGTAGTTGACTGGTTAGAGTCGTGTGGTTTCTCGGCCCGCTCTCGAGAGGTCTACGCCTTGGTTGATACCTGCCTTAGACACTTCCGCGGATTTGACTTCTTGGGAATCGCTCTTCTCTACCTTTGAGATTCCACGGATTTTTTCCTCCCCGGGACCAGAATAAGAGACTTCGGGCGTCTGGGCAAAATAGAGCCTGGGCGCTGCACCGCTGAACGCGACATTTGGCATCCCAGCCGGGACGCGAGGAGAAAGCCGTGCCTATATTTGGAACCCTTTTGGATCAGAAGATGGAGAGAGAAGAAGCGCTAGAGAGACTCAAGAAGAAGAGAACCATACTCCGCACGTCTTTATCCAAGTACGGGGAAAAGAATAGAGGAATATGACGTGCACAAGGAGTGTGACCACGAGGAACTGCTGGGGCAGCTTTCGGATGTCTACGAAGAACTGAGGCGGGTAGACGAAGAAATCGGTAAGCTGATTGACATCAAAGATCTAGAGAAAGATCTAAAGATGGCAGAGGAATACCGGGAAAAGGCCGTGGCGTGGAAATATTTGTTAAAGAAAAGAAGTCTGGTGGTAGCGGAAGGAATGCAGAGGGAAACTGCAACTGCCACGAAGAAGGAATATCCAGGAGAAATCGGTCGACCGACTCTAACTGGGATGGTTAAGTTACCCAAATTGACAATGGAAAGATTCTACGGGGAAATTAGCCAGTGGTTAAATTTTTGGAATGCCTTCGATTCATCAATCAATAGGAATGAACACTTGACCAAGATAGATAAATTTAACTATCTTAAAGCCTACTTGGGTGGAACGGCGGCCCAAACTGTGGAAGGATTTTGCCTATCTGAGGAAAATTACGATAAGGCCGTTGAATTGTTGAAGAAACGCTTCGGAAAAGGGGAAAGGTTGATCGACGTGCATATGAACAACCTCTTGGCCTTGAAACCACTTAGAGTGACAAAGGACGTGAGGGCTTTCAGAGAATTGTACGGCAGAATCCTGGTGCAGATTAGAAGTTTGGAGTCATTGGGTGTTGTCGTTGAAAGCTACGGTAACTTATTGTGCCCTTTACTCCTCAAGCTATTGCCATCAGACTTAAAGCTTGAATTACACCGGGAATTCACAGGAGCTTTTTCTCTTGGAGATTTGATTGAATTTTTGGAGAGACAATTGATTGCATTAGAAAGCACGTTCGGTACGCGGGACGAAATAACAGCCGGCCAACCATCAAATGAGCACCCTCAGTCACAAAGCTCTATCGTGAAGTATCGAAGAAATGAGAGGAATCCCCTGCCCACGGCTGCTGGTTTTTTGAATGCCTCTGAAGCAGTGAATAAGAGGAAGAATTGCGCCTTTTGTGAAAGAGATCATGAAAGTACAAAGTGCGAATTCGCGGAAAATTTGACATTGGAAGATAAATTGGGAAAATTAAAGAAGAAAGGGGCTTGTTTCAGATGCCTGAAATATGGTCATTTGAGCAAATTCTGCAAAGTTAAGACAAGTTGCACCAGCTGTGGGGAATTGAGACATTCAAGGATTATGTGCCCCAGGAAGAACCAGAATGCTACTCCAGCCCGAGGGATGATGAGGGATGAGACTTTGACCAATCTGACGACGCCTGTGGTGTTGTTGCCCACACTGAGAGTGACTATCAGAGGAAAGTGTAAAGAAAGAATGGGACGAATTTTGATTGATACGGGATCTCAGAGGTCCTATGTACTCCAGGACACGGCGGAAGAAATGGGATATGAATGTTCCAAAAAAGAGTCTCTTCGCCACTCTTTGTTTGGTGGATCGAACACAGAGTTGTACGAACATGGAGTTTATGATATCAGGTTGAGCAATTTAGACGGATCTTATGGCTGTAATTTTGAAGCACTGAGCCAAGATGTTATCTGCGACAGCGTGCCCAGGGTCCATCAGGGTAAATGGATGCAAGATCTTAGTGCTCATGACATAGAATTAACTGATCTACACAGGGGACCTCTTGAGATTCTTATAGGAGCAGATATTGCTGGAAAATTACTAACCGGAGAGCATAGAAGACTTCCTTCTGGGCTTGTGGCGGTGCAAACGAGGTTGGGCTGGACTTTAATGGGCAAGATTCCGGCCACAGAAGAAGAAACTAGCGTTAGTGGACTTTGCACAACTTCACTGTTGACTAGCGATTTGGAGAATTTATGGAGATTAGAGGCTATTGGTATTTCAGATGCTCGTCAAGACGACTCGATACAAAAAGAAACGGAAGAATATTTTGCACGTACTATTTCACAGGATTGTGAGGGGCGTTACCAGGTTGCCCTTCCTTGGATTCGCGAAAGAGAACTACTCACGGACAATAGAGATGTTGCCGAAAAACGATTAGCAAACGTGAGGAAACATCTTGTGAATACCGGAAATTTGGCAGAATATGAAGATATTCTCGAAAAGTGGCTAAGGAATAAAATAATAGAAAGGGTTATAGACAATAAACGTGAAGGCGTGCACTATTTGTCACATCGACCAGTTTTTAAAGAGAATAGTCCAACCACCAAAGTAAGACCAGTTTTTGATGCTTCGGCAAAGAAGAAGGGAAAACTTTCACTGAATGATTGTCTTGAAAGAGGTCCGAATATGATAGAAACGATCCCAAGAATTTTGAATAAATTTAGGAAGAGCGAGATAGGAGTCTCCTCGGACATAGAGAAGGCCTTCCTCCAAATTGGGATTAGGGAGGAAGACAGAGATTATCTAAGATTCCTCTGGTATGACAAAGAGGGAAATGTGATGGTTTTACGTCATGCGAGAGTTGTCTTCGGAATCACGACGAGTCCATATCTCCTGCTTGCCACGCTGTTTCACCACTTGAACAAGGCTCCTGAACACTGGCAAGAAACAGCTGAATTATTGAGGGAGTCTTTATACATCGATAACTGTGTGGCTAGTTTCTCAAAAGTCACAGATATGGAAAAATTTGTGGACGAAGCACAGAGATTGTTGGCTTCTGCTCATTTCAACTTGCGTGATTGGACAAGCAATGTTACCAGTATAATGTGTGATGGTCCTAGGTCTGATAGAGGAAGGTTGTTGGGCATGACATGGAATCAAGAAAAGGACACTTTGGCTTGTTCTTTGGAGAATTTGGAAATACAGGGGCCAATAAACAAAAGAAAGGTACTCTCCTTGGCAAGCCGTATTTTCGATCCGGTGGGCTTCACTTGTCCAGTGACCCTCGTTCCGAGACTTATCCTACAGGAAACGTGGCTGTTAAAATTGTCGTGGGATGAGCCTCTGCCTGAAAACTTGTCTTGCGAGTTTTTGAGGTGGCTGGCCAAATTGGAGTCTCTGAAATCTATTGCCATACCGAGATGGCTTTGTTATAGAGAAGAACACCGGATTGGAACTACTCTTCATGTCTTTTGTGATGCGTCTAAGGCCTCCTACGCCACTTGTATTTTTTTACGCATCGAGAGCGAACAGGAAGTAACGTGTCAACTAGTACAGGCTCGGTCGAGAGTGGCTCCTTTGAAGGGGACTACCATTCCTCGTTTGGAGCTGTTGGCATGCTTGGTTGGGGCCCGCTTGGTGAACAACGTTGTGAGGGACCTAAAATTTGAAGACATGGAGCGATTTTATTGGACAGACTCCATGAATGCACTCCATTGGATCAAGGGAAAAGATAACTGGGCGACTTTTGTAATAAATCGAGTTATGGAGATCCGATCTCTCAGTGAGACAGAGGATTGGTATCATGTACCAGGATGTTTGAATCCAGCGGATTTACCATCACGGGGGTGCTTAGCCGATTCTCTGGAGAGATCGAAGTGGTGGGAGGGCCCGAGTTGGTTGAGAAGACCAAGAAGAGATTGGCCCCATAGGGAAATATACCCTGACCCAGATATTGTGAACTCGGAAAAGAGAAAGATTGTTTTAACATCAACATGTATTGAAAGGGAAAAAGATCAGTACTACTATCGCTTTTCAAACTACTACAAGATATTGAGAGTAACTGCCTGGATGAACCGGTTTTTAACAAATGCGAGAGGAACAATAGGTCAGCGAGTGAAAGGTGATCTTACTGTGAATGAAATTAAAAGGGCGGAACTGATGCTGGTGAGAGTTATCCAACGGGAATCCTTCACTGGACCAGAGGACAAGAGGTTGAAGGATTTCAAGTTATGCTGCGATTCTTTGGGATTGTTGAGGGTCAAAACTAAAATAAGTAGGAGACAAGATCTGGAAAGTTTTCGAATGCCTTTATTGTTGCCTTCTGATCATGACTTGGTATATTTACTCATTAGATGGAAGCATGAAACTTGGGGGCATGTGGGACTTCAAACTCTGATGAATTTATTAAGAGAGGATTATTGGATTTTGAAATTCAGGAGGACTGTAAGAAGGGTCATACATCAATGTGTTAAGTGTAGACGGTTCACAGCTAAATCTGGTTCTGTTGAATCCGTGGAATTACCTGAAAATAGAGTAAGGGATGCCTCAATATTTGAGGTAGTGGGGAGGGACCTTACTGGACCACTTGTTTTAAGGAACAGGCGAAAGGTGTGGATTGTTATATTTACTTGTGCCGTGTATCGGGCGGTCCATTTGGAACTGGTGACTTCTCTTTCAACCGAGAACTTTCTGCAAGCTTTCAGACGTTTTGTAGCAAGGAGGGGACGCCCCTATGTAGTGTACTCGGACAACGGTACCAATTTTCGTGGTGCGAGCAGAGCTCTAGGGAATCTAGACAATGCGGTAGTCCAATCAGAGAGTACCAAGCAAAATATTAATTGGAAGTTTATCCCTCCGTCGGCTCCATGGTGGGGTGGATGGTGGGAAAGATCGATTGGTTTTCTGAAACAACTCCTTAGGAAGATTCTTGGTCAAGCTCGTTTGGAATTTGAGGAACTTTACACCATTATCTGTGACACAGAGTCTTTGATGAACTCACGTCCATTGACTTACATGTCTGAAGATGTCGAAGATCTTAGTCCATTAACCCCTGCCTTGTTCTTACACGACCTCAAAGAAATAGGAGTTCCAGATCTGGACTCTATTGAAAGGGCTAGTCTTCAGAAGAGATACCGATTTAGACAAAGGTTAAGAGAAGATCTGCGGAAGAGATTCCGGACGGAGTATTTTGGATTCTTAAGGCAAGAGACTAGAAGACGCTCGAAGACAAGACCTATCAAGGTGGGAGATCTGGTGTTGATTGGACAAGATAATGCTAAGCGAGTCAATTGGCCTTTGGCGAGAGTTGTGGAGGTCTACCCTGGCCGAGATGGACATGTGAGGGTCGCCAAGTTGAGAACCAGCAAGGGCGTCCAGATTAGGCCGGTTCAACGGCTCTACAATTTAGAGATACCCGCCGATCTGGGGAGTACCTTGAGGAGTATACAGTCGGAACCACGCCGGGGAGGCTCCCGAGGAGAAGCCAGTGAAGACCCTACGAAGATAGCCCAATCCTAAAGAACTGGAATGAACGGTCGTTTCCCAACTGTTGGTTGAGTTTCTGTAGAAAAACTCAAGGTGGGAGTATGTTGGGAAAAGAATGTTATTTTTCTTATAGATTTATATATTTTTAAATATATGTAAATTTAATCCATTATAAGAAACATATTTGCCATATGTAAATATTTATATGTATATATATTCGTGACAAAAAATAAAGTAGTTGACTGGTTAGAGTCGTGTGGTTTCTCGGCCCGCTCTCGAGAGGTCTACACCTTGGTTGATACCTGCCTTAGAC
The DNA here is from genome assembly GCA_030710605.1 of Cordylochernes scorpioides. Classification (NCBI taxonomy): domain Eukaryota; kingdom Metazoa; phylum Arthropoda; class Arachnida; order Pseudoscorpiones; family Chernetidae; genus Cordylochernes; species Cordylochernes scorpioides. Next base: position 181,315,049 of record CP092864.1, read on the forward strand.
ACTTCCGCGGATTTGACTTCTTGGGAATCGCTCTTCTCTACCTTTGAGATTCCACGGATTTTTTCCTCCCCGGGACCAGAATAAGAGACTTCGGGCGTCTGGGCAAAATAGAGCCTGGGCGCTGCGCCGCTGAACGCGACATTATCTAATGAAGAAGAGACTGGTATAAGAGTCAACTAGCAGGGTTTAAACTATCGCCAGGTTTATTTTTGACTAGACCTGGCCCCTGGTACCAACCTCTTTCCATCCCGGTCGAACCATTAGATTTTCCTCTAGATCAAAACAAAAACATATTGACTCCAAATTACCCTTGAAATTCAATTTATATTATTAAAAAAGGTAAAATTTTCAAAAATTCATTTAAAAATTTAACTTCTATATTTTATTATCTGTCACTAGTTTGATAAAATATTTATTTTTGTCTTTTATTGTTTTTCTATCTTACTCTCATTATTTCTTCCACTTTTTTTTCTTCTTATTTTCCGCTTATATGACGTGTAACCGCCGAAGTTATTTTTAGAATGTATTTGTTAAAGCCCTTAAAATTTTCTTATATATATAATATAAATATAAAAACATTTAAAACCTATAATCTGTATAAATATACTTTCTCTTTAACCTCTTGACTTACAAATTCTATATTTTTTCAATATACAAGGTAGGATCAAAAAGTTCCCGAACTTTTTTTAAATTAATTATTTATTCATAGTATAGTCATTTACACATCAAATTTTTCAAAATAGGAGCCTTGGTTATCTACACACTTTTTTCCAGAGTGAAAAAATCTGTTGAAATGCTTGTTTGAAGTCAATTTTTCTAAGCTTGTTTAGCTCCACCGTAGCATTTTCAATTGCTTCTGATGACAATGAAAAGCGCCTCCCTTTTAACGTCATTTTAAGTTTTGGAAAGAAAAATATATCACATGGGGCGATATCAGGAGAGTAAGGAGGATGCGGCAAAACAGATACAGAGTGTTTGGCTAAATAGTCTTGAACAATAATGGCTTTATAAGCAGGGACATTGCCATGTAGCAATTTCCACTGTTTTGATTTAAAGAGTTGGTTTCTTTTTCTTCTTATCGCATCACGAAGGTAAACAAGTATTTCTTTGTAAAACGACATTTGAAATACTATCCCGCATGTGTTTCTTTCCAACGAAAAATCAAAATTTATTTCAAGGAGAAATAACGATTATTTCTAACCTTTTGAATGAGGTATGAAAGGGTGAATTGTGAATGTAATGATAAACACAAAAATAAAAGTGACCAGGGATGGGAATCGAACCCACAGTCTTCCGCTTACCGGGCAGATGCCATGTCCACTAGGCTACCCTGGACATATTTTTCCGTTCGTAAATAATACATAAAGTAATTTATAATACAATATAATATAATGCGGCTTATGATTGTAAAACGACATTTGAAATACTATCCCACATGTGTTTCTTTTCAACGAAATATCAAAATTTATTTCAAGGAGAAATAACGATTATTTCTAACCTTTTGAATGAGGTATGAAAGGGTGAATTGTGAATGTAATGATAAACACAAAAATACAATCATAAGCCGCATTATATTATGAAGTATTTCTTTTTTATGCCGGTTTATTAATAGTAACCCCCTTTTTAATAAATTGATAATAGACAAGTCCTTGATGATCGAAAAACACTACAAACATTACTTTTCTTTTAGACTTGTCAAGACAAACTTTTTTCTTCCTAGGAGAACTTGGTGTGTGCCATTCGAGTGATTGTTTTTTGGTTTGTGGATCAAAAAGAAAGCACCATGTTTCATCACCAGTTATTATTGTTTTAAAAAAAATCAGAACCATTATTTGAAGCTTTAATTAAATATTTGAAAATTGATAACCTGGTTTCTATTTGTTGATCTGTTAAATTTCGTGAGACAAAATAACCACAAAGTTTTTTCAAGTTTAAATGTTCACCAATAATTTTTTGGCAACTACCATACGAAATTCCAAGTATTTCTGATATATTATCAATAGTAATTTTTCTATCAGCAACAATTAAATCACGTACCTGTCCAATATTGCGATCCGTTGTTGACGTCAATGGCCGACCTGACTTTGAATCATCTGCGATGCTCTTGCGGCCATCTTTAAAACGTTTTTACCAGAAATAAACTTGCGTTCGTGACAATTTTTCGTTTTCTTAAGCTTCATTCATTAATGCTAATGTCTCTGTGAAAGACCTTTTCAATTTTACACAAAATATAATATTTGCCCTTCGCTCAAATGATGACATTGCAGAAACCGACGCGAGCTAAATACTTACAACAAAATATGCCTAAAATGAAAATTACGCATGCGTATTTACTGGCGTTGCTAAATTAAATTATAATTTAGACTTTGTTCTTTACGGTAAAATTGATTTGACATATTTCAAAGGTTGTTTTATATTTTATTTTTTTAAAGTTCGGGAACTGTTTTATCATACCATGTATATATGCAAAATTATATATTCAATATATACACTAATATAATATATATTAAGAAAAAGGCATCTCCTTATCGTGCAACTGAAAGTTTGCTGATGGCTGGCGCCATCTGTCGGAATAAATATCAACTATTCTCGTTGATTTTTAATTATTCCAGAATTGGCTAAATACCCATTCTTGATTAATGAAGAAAAGCTAACCACGGACGCGTTTCGGGCTGTTGGCCCTCATCAGCGTGGTGCAAGCTGTACCTCAACAACCAAAAAATTGGTCATTAAGGCATCCTGAAAAATCATGAAACGGGTAGTTAAGGCCAGAATTGCGTGAGGACGCTACACAATGTGAAAAAATAGTACAAATGTAACATTGTACTGGGATAAGGTGCATAAATTAAGAAAAAGGCATCTCCTTATCGTGCAACTGAAAGTTGCTGATGGCTGGCGCCATCTGTCGGAATAAATATCAACTATTCTCGTTGATTTTTAATTATTCCAGAATTGGCTAAATACCCATTCTTGATTAATCAAGAAAAGCTAACCACGGACGCGTTTCGGGCTGTTGGCCCTCATCAGCGTGGTGCAAGCTGTACCTCAACAACCAAAAAATTGGTCATTAAGGCATCCTGAAAAATCATGAAACGGGTAGTTAAGGCCAGAATTGCGTGAGGACGCTACACAATGTGAAAAAATAGTACAAATGTAACATTGTACTGGGATAAGGTGCATAAATTAAGAAAAAGGCATCTCCTTATCGTGCAACTGAAAGTTGCTGATGGCTGGCGCCATCTGTCGGAATAAATATCAACTATTCTCGTTGATTTTTAATTATTCCAGAATTGGCTAAATACCCATTCTTGATTAATCAAGAAAAGCTAACCACGGACGCGTTTCGGGCTGTTGGCCCTCATCAGCGTGGTGCAAGCTGTACCTCAACAACCAAAAAATTGGTCATTAGGGCATCCTGAAAAATCATGAAACGGGTAGTTAAGGCCAGAATTGCGTGAGACGCTACACAATGTGAAAAAATAGTACAAATGTAACATTGTACTGGGATAAGGTGCATAAATTAAGAAAAAGGCATCTCCTTATCGTGCAACTGAAAGTTGCTGATGGCTGGCGCTACCCGTTTCATGATTTTTCAGGATGCCTTAATGACCAATTTTTTGGTTGTTGAGGTACAGCTTGCACCACGCTGATGAGGGCCAACAGCCCGAAACGCGTCCGTGGTTAGCTTTTCTTGATTAATCAAGAATGGGTATTTAGCCAATTCTGGAATAATTAAAAATCAACGAGAATAGTTGATATTTATTCCGACAGATGGCGCCAGCCATCAGCAACTTTCAGTTGCACGATAAGGAGATGCCTTTTTCTTAATTTATGCACCTTATCCCAGTACAATGTTACATTTGTACTATTTTTTCACATTGTGTAGCGTCCTCACGCAATTCTGGCCTTAACTACCCGTTTCATGATTTTTCAGGATGCCTTAATGACCAATTTTTTGGTTGTTGAGGTACAGCTTGCACCACGCTGATGAGGGCCAACAGCCCGAAACGCGTCCGTGGTTAGCTTTTCTTGATTAATCAAGAATGGGTATTTAGCCAATTCTGGAATAATCAAAAATCAACGAGAATAGTTGATATTTATTCCGACAGATGGCGCCAGCCATCAGCAACTTTCAGTTGCACGATAAGGAGATGCCTTTTTCTTAATTTATGCACCTTATCCCAGTACAATGTTACATTTGTACTATTTTTTCATATATATATATATAGTTAAAAGAGAGCTATTTATATTGGAATATCGAAATTTCTAAACTACTTACACAACGTGATAATAGATGGCGTTACAATACAACTCTTTAAAAAAACCGCACACACTTTTCTTTTTGAAAATTTCTAAATATTTGAATTTTAATATTATAAAATTGGGCGGGATGATGGTATTCATATACCAAAAGAGGAACTTCTCCCTTTAAAAATTGCACGCAGATTCAGATAGTTCAATTTGCCACAGCATCAACTTTGGCGAAATTTAAGGCTAAATTTTTTTCTATTGTTACACCTAGTGGTGTGCTTGGGGAGGTTTCTTCCCGAGAGGTTTTCCATCTTATGGGAACTGGTCTAATAAAAACAATGACGATCAAACGAACTTTTTGGCCGCAAACAGAAAGAGAATAATCTGTACTTCTACAACTCTTAAATAATGGCGATTGGTTTCAATTTAATTTAGATACAAATTATGACAAGATTGAACATTCACTTCACACAATTCGGACAGTACTTGGCGTAGCCTTTGTCCAGACATTTTCACCTTCTCGTGCATGACTTCAATTCTCTCAAAATAGGGCTTGAGTCTATATAGACGAACTATTAAAAGTTCTTAGTTGGGAGATATTATCCTTTAGTCCAATTAGGTAATTTACATTAGAGAGCTTTCTTTAGTGCTCCATATCTCCCAAAGAATTTTTTTTCACCAGCTTTTTGCCCTTTTGGTTTTTCCAAACAACCACCAATTGTCCTGGTTCATAGCTTCTTTCTTTATGGTCCGTGTCGTAGTTTATTTTTATATTTTCCTGGGTCTTTAATGTACTCTTGACTACTATTGGTCTCACCCTGAATATTTTTTTAAAGTATGCTTCTATGTATTCGTTGCAATCACCCGTGTCGACGTCCAAAGAAATATTCCTGTCATCCAAGACGAACATAGACTCCATTCCAAACAGTGAAGAAAAATGGTGAAAATCCAGCTGATTTTTGAAACATGGTTATTTAGGCATAGGTGATAAATAAGAGGATTTCGTCATTATTATTTTCTTATCTTTATTTACATACATAAAAATTAATGTAATATTACTCGATATTCGAAGCAAATTCGTTTTAATAATTTTTCGTTCTCCTAACTGTTATATTCGCTATTACTGATGCCTTGATAAATTTTATGGAAAGTCTCAAAATGATGGCATCTTCATTCCCTTTTACATTTTCACTTCAACACTGATATCTTCGCAATTAATCAACAAATGATCAGGATAACTTTAATGTAAATCGCATCGTACTACGTATTTAACATCGGGTGCTATAGAGAGGGAGGCGCTCTTTAGAGCGGGCGCTCTAGACAGGTTTAACGGTATATATTTACATATATTTGATATTTAATTAAAAAGGCATATATTGGATCAAAAAATTTTGTATTTTACCAATATTTCAGCTGGCTGAACGCCAACCTTTATCAAGGTGTTATAACATTTTAAAGTGTGTCAACAACAAACTCAGCGCCACATAACGTCAACAGCATTAAGTTTTTAAAAATATTTTGTTATATTCAATGGGGAGAAAAATTTAATAAATATATTTATATTATGAACAAAATAAATTTTGTAAAATATGGGTGTGAATATTTTGAAATTTAACAATAACGCCTATTTTTTATTTTAAAATTATTTGTACTATGTGTAAAAAGATGTTTCGTATAAAAATAAATAAAAATAAGCTGAAATATTGGTAAAATAAAAAATTTTTGATCCAATATATGCCTTTTTAATTAAAGATTTATCTATGGATTGCTCTATTTTCAAAATATATTTGATATATTATGAGATGTGCGCGAATGTACATATATTTATTTTAATTTAAAAATGTAAAGCTATTTTTAAATATTCGTTTATAAATATATGTAAAAAAGCATAGGGCTCGTCTCTCGTCAAATTAAACCTCAAAACTAGACGCCAACTATTGACATTGTCGCAAACAAGCGGCCTCGGGTCGGTGACAAAGCCACAACACCAGCTTTGGCAAATTGATCACCGAACCGAGGCCGCTTGTTTGCGGCGACGGTCAATAGATGGCGTCTAGTTTTGACGTTTAATTTGACGGGAAAAGAGCCCTATGCTTTTTTACATCAATTTCCTCCCGGCAAAACTTCCATATATATATATATATATATATATATATATATATATATATATTGAAAATGGCATATCCTGACCAGGAGCACATGTGCTTTTCTTTCGTTTTTTAATATATATATATATATATATATATATATATATATATATATTATATAATCTAAATATAAACATATTCTATTATTTAAAAATATATTTTATTTTCATTCATTGATAATTCTACTTGTGTTTTGACCATAGTTTTAGAATACGCCGACTTTTATATACTTGTTGTAAATATGTTTTTTTTACTATCAAGTAGTTTTTATTTTAAATTACTTGAAGAAAATTACAATAAGACATTTTTCACAGTTATATAGAATTTATGAAATGAATTCTATATTAGTGAATTTCAAAAATAGGTTAGATAACTACATATTTACAACAAGTATATAAAAGTCGGCGTATTCTAAAACTATGGTCAAAACACAAGTAGAATTATCAATGAATGAAAATAAAATTTATTTTTAAATAATAGAATATTTTTATATTTAGATTATATATATGAACTATTTTTTTCAAATTTACAAACCTTTGATCTAAAATAATTCCGAGAGAGTTTGAATGCCCCAATGTCTGGCATTTCACATAAATAAAGGTTCCTCTGATTTATAAACCAAGTAGCAAAACAAATAGTGGAGATATTGGATCTCGAAGTGTTTTTTGCCACTTTTACTCGACTAGCGAAGTATAAAAATATTATAAGAAGCTATAATACGACTACACAGACTTGAGTTCATTGACGAAAAAAAAAAATCCCACAAAAATTGATTCCACAAACAAATACTGACTTTATAATTATATTACAAAACAAAAGTAACTTAATACGGGCGTAAAATAAATTTGAAAAAAAAAACTGGTAATTATAAAAGCCGACTGCCCTCCTTCCAGTTTTGTGTATTTTAAAATACATCTTTTATTCAATCCAATATATGAATTTTTATTATCTAAATATTCAAATATGGATACCTCTATATTCAAAAAATATTTTTGTATTTAATTCTGCTTTTCTCAGGAGGTTCCGCAGACAAAGGTCAATGTTCTCTACGCTGTTGTTTTTATATCTCAGGGCCAATTTGACAGCAGGTTTGTTCACACTGTGGGTTCGCCACACAGTAAAACCTTACCTAAATGACCCAGCTGATGATCAATATACTTCTCTGTGAATTAAATTAATTGCGAGAACGTGATATTTGTAGCAGTTTACTTTGAGAGAGAATTTTAAAAGTTAAATTATATTCGCAATAAGTATTGCAATGTGACACTAAATTTCCAAAATTAAGAATTAGTGGACAACAAGTTGTAAAAATCAGCATTGAGAGTACCAGTAACGAACAAAAAATGGTATTTATTACAACAGATTACACATAAAAACTGAGCGACATCGCTGTCCACTCAATATGTTGTGGGACCAGAGCGGGCGGTATGTGGGCAGTAACACGCCTTGGTCCTGACTCAATTAGAGTGCGGAAGGTGTCCTGAGGGATGGCTGCCCAATCCCTGTCAACAATCCACAGTTCATCTACTGAACGCGTCTGTGGCAGCGCACGCAAACGACGTCCAATTAGGTCTCAGACGTGTTCTATAGGGAAGAGATTGGTGATCATGGAAATACCGAGGTTTTATGTAGGACACGTTAGCTCATGCATGCTATGCAAGACCAGTAGTTATCCTGCTGGAAAATTGCATTTGGTACCCACTGAAGTAAGACCAGCGTCACCCCACCACGTTATCCACATATCGTTGGGCCGTCATAGTGCCCTCAGTACGAAGCAGAGGTGATTTCCTATCATAGGCGATGGCTCCCCAAAACATAATGCCGCGCTGTCGTAAAGTGCTGTTCATACGCATATACGTATATTCATTCTATATATTTATATTATATTATTTATTTATTCATTTTGTATTCCTTAAATTCTAATGAAGAGGCAATGATCACTTTGGTGAGATACTAGCGTACATCTGACATCACGAGGGGTAAACAACCTGAGACGTGTTTATTCCCTGAAAGACAAACTTCGTGATCTTCTCACATTACTGCCACTGAGTCATCATAACTCCTGCTAATAAAACTCCTCAAGATACCTTTCTGACCCAACCTCAACTCTTAATACAAAAATCTCCGTCTTTTCTACACTTTCTTAAGCTATACGAACACGTGAAAGAAGGTCTGTCTATTGGAAAATTCTGGACTGATAGAGGGTATTGTTTCAAGAATTTCCTTTTAATCCGCTTTAGGCGCCTCAGCGTTAAGAGGACGGGCGTTATCATGCAGAAGACAGACCTTCCGTGACAAACACCTAGGTCTTCTGTTCTTTAGTCCCACACGTACACATTGATGGTAGTTCCACAGTAAGAAAAAAAATGATGTGCCATGAATTCCTCGTAATAAACGAGTGCAGATGCAAAATATCTTTCAAACCAGACTACACCTGAGGCATTGCTTGCTTTGTCCTTTCTGGGACGTTCCATGTTAAGTCACCAATCATTATGCGTACCAAGCAATTTTTAATATCTGTTGCGAATCTCTCAATCTGTATCTCGATGAACGATTTTCTACTGACTTGTTGTACAGACGTTAGATGATGCAAAGCGTCCTAGCTGTCTGCCAAGACAACAATTCGTATTGAGTCTGGACCACATACAGTAAATAGTGAACCTCTGGATGGATAGTTTCTTACAGTATCTCCTACTCAATGTTGAATAGTATTGTTTGGCCCAATAAATTTGCAGACCCTTCTATATGCCTTCGTTGACATATCATCATATAGGGTTTCCAGACTGGTGAAACATTCCAGAAGTGTTGGTTTTCTCAGAAACTAGGAATCGTATATTAGGACGACTACGGTGTCTAGAGTTTAACTGCCCTCGGCACGTCTCTCTCTCTCGTGTAATGGATTTATCTCGATATGTTGTGATCACTTGTTACTTACTTACTGTTACTTTATATATATCGATATATTGGTGTTCACTTTATAATTTAAACTCTAACTCTCCTTTCGATATCAAGCCCCTTTTACATTCTCAATACATATTCACAACAGGCTCTCTGTACACATACAATTTCACAATACACACCACTATACCACTCACAATACACACCACTATACCACTCAAAAAACACACCACTACATCATACACAACACGCACATAATTGATATCATAGAGTTCTATTTTTTTTTTTTAATTTGGGGAAGCCATTTCACCTCTGGCGATCTGATCAACCCCTGACGTCATGAGTCCTGCCAAGACGACCAACAGTAGATATGCCCAAGACCAATCGCCAGCTCGCCTAAAAAATGACCCATAGTCAAATCGTCATCGCTAAACCATGGCCTAGGTGGCATACCTATGGCCAGTTGTCGTGACAGGACAAGTTTTCACCAGGAGGTGCCAGACCCGAGGTTCATAGAGGCTTCCCCGGCGGGCGCTAGGCCGGCAATGGCAACAATTGGTCGTTTCTAGGAACTCTATAGACTTTATATTTCTCTATCTATCTATCTATCTATCGAGAAGGATGAAGTAATTAATATATGAGATACATAAATTATCTTGATTCAAACTTATTTATTGATATCTTACAGTATATCGACTTAAACTCCCTTGTTGTCTATACTAGGAACATCCGCTACAAACACTATTTACTTGGAATTCTATCCACAGCCTAGGATAATTGGAAGATTAAATAGTCTTGATTTAAGTTTTTTTCTCCCTTGGCTTCTTCCTAATTGAATGTATTCACATTAAAAATGATTTAACAAATATTATTCATTATAATTGTATCATTTATCATCACTCTGAAGTGAAATAATTCAAAAAATAAATATTTTAAAATGAAACCCAAAGTGATGATTATATTGTGTTTTTTTTTATAATAGATCAATTGGAATTCCGCTAAGTAATTATTGGAGGGTTGATAGCATATTGTTGTACCAAGTTGTAGCTTTGCAGGGTCGTCGACCTTGGTTTCCTTATACACATTTCCCGAGCTGGTTTCCATACTCGAAGCAAATAAAGAAAAGTAAATAAAAATAAATTACCTTTTAAAGTTATTGTGTTTATTTATTCGTTGTCTTCCTCGCGATCCGCAGTCTTGGTCTAGCTCCTCTCTCGCTCCAATAACCAATCAAGATATATGTACAATAAAATATTACAAAAGAAATGAAACTATAAAAAGGAATGATGATAATCTAAATAATCTGCTTTAAATAAATATTGAATACTAGACGAATGGCCCGGGCAACGCCCGGGTTTTACCCGAGTGCGTACATATTTTAAAAACGTTTTAATTCAAATACTATTCGTTACAATTATAAATTGGCGCCATGGATGTCACTCTTGTGAAACGTCCCGTTCCAAACTGTGTGTTTTTAAAATGTTTTAATTATATATAATATAACGGTATAATAACGGTATAAAGAAATAATGAGCCTATAGCCTAGTGGTCATGGCATCTGCCCTGTAAGCGGAAGGTCGTGGGTTCGATTCCCATCCCTTGACACTTTTTTTATTTTATCCATTCTGACCAAAATCTATCCGTGAACTTCACACAGACAGAATAAGGCAATTATATAAGTAGATATCATTAGATAATGATCATAATGATGATGCGCGCGTTGATGACCAAAATCTATCCGTGAACTTCACACAGTAAACTTCACACAGACAGAATAAGGCAATTATATAATAAGATCATAGTATATTTTCAATAAATGTAGGGCGCATTGAATTTATTGCAACAATATAGTATAATAAATAACAAATGTTTAAAATGATATTCGCCTGGCAAATAATCACTTGGGAATAAGCCGGGAAAAAGCCAAGTCATTAAGTGCCATTATATAATAATTAACTCATCATTTTTTATACGTTCAAAATATTCAAAATGTTTTGTTTATTATATAATTTTACTATTTGAATCATTGATAAAAAAATCAATTCTGGTTTACGCGGCCCCAGTGTGGGCCTGCCATAGAGCAACTTCAAACCTCATTTATAAAACACTTTCTTTATTTACCTAGATATATCCCGGATAACATACTAAGATTGGAAACTGGAAGAATATCACTTACTTCTACCGCCACAAAATTAACATTGAAATTCTGCCTGAGAATACTGGAAATGGACGAATACAGACTACCAAAATTATGCTGGAACAGACTGAAAGAAGTACATCAAATGTCAAAAAACTCTAAAGGATTATACAAAACTGTTAATGATATAATCAACTGTTGTGGTCAGTAATGGCTGAACCTCCCACCGAACCATGATACAATTAAAAAAGAACTTCCTAAGATTATGAAAACAAAAATAGAACAGCTTATTCAACAAGACTTCGCTAGACTCGACAATTCGAAAACTTTTTCAAATTATAAACTTCTCTGTAATTCATTTATGCCAGAACGATACTTGTCATGTAATCTGTCATCGAAGATAATAGCCTTCATTGCACGGACTAGAATTACTTCAACTCTATATAGAGAAAGTCATATTCTCATCATCAAAAAGGAAAACATTCACTGCAGGATTTGTGGAAATATGCTATCTGATGAAATCTCCCACTATATCATAGAATGCAAATATTTAGGTGAAGAAAGAGAAAAAACTCTTTAAAACACCTTCTGGAGATTTAGCAACCCACTGAAGACGCTGAGAACTATTTCAGAAAAGAAAAATATAGCAATAGAACTCTATAATTTCTACAGATCAATTATAAATAGATTCATACACAAAAGAGGTAGTGAATAAAGTTTTTAGAACACAGACGTGTAAATAAATCCCTTTTCAAACAAAGACTCACGTGCATATTTACCATGTGAGGAAAAAAAAACTGTATTATTTTGTTGTTGTATGGCGAATCCATACAGGGCAATGGGCCCTAATAAAAGCCTTTTTGTTGTTGATGTTGTTGTTATTATATAATTTTAATCTTTTTGATTAGCTTATTTGTTGATCTATATATTCAGATATCAACATGTAATTTTTTACATTGGTTTTTTCAGTAGTTTTGTGGAGAAAAAACTTTAATTTATATTTATAAGAATATATTAAGTAGAGAGTGGATGTTTTCTCTAAAAATATTTATATTATATATTCATTGAGCAAACTTTAAATTAGGAGAAACCCGGGCGAAACCGGGTACATCCCCTAGTTTCAAATAATTAATACAGTCAAGCTTGGATAATTCGATGCCCAAGGGACCAAAATAAATTTCGAATTATAAACGGAAATTCTGAGAGTTTTGGGTTTTGCTCCTCAATTTGTTCCACATAGCCTTCTCAGAATCTACTTATATATTTGCCTTATTCTGTCTGTTTGTCTGTTTGTCTGAAGCTTTGTCTGTTTGTCTGAAGCTCACGGATGGGATTTTTCATAACCATCGGTGGTTCAGTGGTAGAATGCTCGCCTGCCACGCGGGCGGCCCGGGTTCGATTCCCGGCCGATGCATTTTTTTTTTTTACAATTTTTAAAACTCATTTATATATTATACAAGAATGACATCCACGGCGCCAATTTATAATTGTAACGAATAGTATTTGAATAAAAGCATTTAATCGGGTAAAACCCGGGCGTTGCCCGGGTCATTCGTATATGATATAAAAAGCCAACAATGAAGAGTGAATGTAATATAAAAAGCCAACAATGAAGAATGAATGTAAGATAAAATGCCAACAATGAAGAGTGAATGTAATATAAAAGCCAACAATGAAGAATGAATGTAAGATAAAAAGCCAACAATGAAGAGTGAATGTAAGATAAAAAGCCAACAATGAATAGTAAATGTAATATAAAAAGCCAACAATGAAGAATGAATGTAAGATAAAAAGCCAACAATGAAGAGTAAATATAATATAAAAAGCCAACAATGAAGAATGAATGTAAGATAAAAACCAACAATGAAGAGTAAATATAATGTAAAAAGCCAACAATGAAGAGTGAATGTAAGATAAAAAGCCAACAATGAAGAGTAAATGTAATATAAAAAGCCAACAATGAAGGGTGATTGTAATATAAAAAGCCAACAATGAAAAGTGAATGTAAGATAAAAAGCCAACAATGAAGAGTAAATGTAATATAAAAAGGCAACAATGAAGAATGAATGTAAGATAAAAAGCCAACAAAGAAGAGTAAATATAATATAAAAAGCCAACAAAGAAGAGTAAATATAATATAAAAAGCCAACAATGAAGAGTGAATGTAAGGTAAAAAAGCCAACAATGAAGAGTGAATGTAATATAAAAAGCCAACAATGAAGAATGAATGTAAGATAAAAAGCCAACAATGAAGAGTGAATGTAATATAAAAAGCCAACAATGAAGAATGAATGTAAGATAAAAAGCCAACAATGAAGAGTGAATGTAAGATAAAAAGCCAACAATGAAGAGTTAATGTAATATAAAAAGCCAACAATGAAGAATGAATGTAAGATAAAAAGCCAACAATGAATAGTAAATATAATATAAAAAGCCAACAATGAAGAGTGAATGTAAGATAAAAAGCCAACAATGAAGAGTAAATGTAATATAAAAAGCCAACAGAGTGAATGTAAGATAAAAAGCCAACAATGAAGAGTGAATGTAATATAAAAAGCCAACAATGAAGAATGAATGTAAGATAAAAAGCCAACAATGAAGAGTAAATCTCTATATCTCTATATATATATAAAAGTCAATTTCTGTCTGTCTGTCTGTTTCGCGATAAACCCAAAAACTACTGAACCAATTGGTACCAAATTTTGCATGTCGCTTTTTATAAACCCGAGGAAAATTTTCGGCTGAATTTTGATTAGTATTTTTGGCTATTTCTTTTTTTTCATTTGAAGAACTTTTTTTTACCCGGACTAATCCGGAATGGAATGAACACCTAAATATGGCCATTTTTTAAAGCATCGGTGGTTCAGTGGTAGAATGCTCGCCTGCCACGCGGGCGGCCCGGGTTCGATTCCCGGCCGATGCATTTTTTTTTACAATTTTTAAAACTCATTTATATTATCAACATATATAGTCACGACCGTCATGGGTTCTGTCACGGGTGCGCGCGCATCATCATTATGATCATGATCATTATCTAATGATAATAATAATAATAATAATAATTATTATTATTATTATTATATTATTATTATTATTATCAACATATATAGTCACGACCGTCATGGGCCGGCCGGCCGGTTCTGTCACGGGTGCGCGCGCATCATCATTATGATCATTATCATTATTATTATATTATTATTATTATCCATCCATCAACATATATAGTCACGACCGTAATGGGCCGGCCGGCTCTGTCACGGATGCGCGCGCACAGGGAGGTCACGTGCTCGCCGGCAGCCAACGGGCGCGCGCCGCCGGCATTACGTCATCTACTTATATATTTGCCTTATTCTGTCTGTTTGTCTGTTTGTCTGAAGCTTTGTCTGTTTGTCTGAAGCTCACGGATGGGATTTTTCATAACCATCGGTGGTTCAGTGGTAGAATGCTCGCCTGCCACGCGGGCGGCCCGGGTTCGATTCCCGGCCGATGCATTTTTTTTTTTTACAATTTTTAAAACTCATTTATATATTATACAAGAATGACATCCACGGCGCCAATTTATAATTGTAACGAATAGTATTTGAATAAAAGCATTTAATCGGGTAAAACCCGGGCGTTGCCCGGGTCATTCGTATATGATATAAAAAGCCAACAATGAAGAGTGAATGTAATATAAAAAGCCAACAATGAAGAATGAATGTAAGATAAAACGCCAACAATGAAGAGTGAATGTAATATAAAAGCCAACAATGAAGAATGAATGTAAGATAAAAAGCCAACAATGAAGAGTGAATGTAAGATAAAAAGCCAACAATGAATAGTAAATGTAATATAAAAAGCCAACAATGAAGAATGAATGTAAGATAAAAAGCCAACAATGAAGAGTAAATATAATATAAAAAGCCAACAATGAAGAATGAATGTAAGATAAAAACCAACAATGAAGAGTAAATATAATGTAAAAAGCCAACAATGAAGAGTGAATGTAAGATAAAAAGCCAACAATGAAGAGTAAATGTAATATAAAAAGCCAACAATGAAGGGTGATTGTAATATAAAAAGCCAACAATGAAAAGTGAATGTAAGATAAAAAGCCAACAATGAAGAGTAAATGTAATATAAAAAGGCAACAATGAAGAATGAATGTAAGATAAAAAGCCAACAAAGAAGAGTAAATATAATATAAAAAGCCAACAAAGAAGAGTAAATATAATATAAAAAGCCAACAATGAAGAGTGAATGTAAGGTAAAAAGCCAACAATGAAGAGTGAATGTAATATAAAAAGCCAACAATGAAGAATGAATGTAAGATAAAAAGCCAACAATGAAGAGTGAATGTAATATAAAAAGCCAACAATGAAGAATGAATGTAAGATAAAAAGCCAACAATGAAGAGTGAATGTAAGATAAAAAGCCAACAATGAAGAGTTAATGTAATATAAAAAGCCAACAATGAAGAATGAATGTAAGATAAAAAGCCAACAATGAATAGTAAATATAATATAAAAAGCCAACAATGAAGAGTGAATGTAAGATAAAAAGCCAACAATGAAGAGTAAATGTAATATAAAAAGCCAACAGAGTGAATGTAAGATAAAAAGCCAACAATGAAGAGTGAATGTAATATAAAAAGCCAACAATGAAGAATGAATGTAAGATAAAAAGCCAACAATGAAGAGTAAATCTCTATATCTCTATATATATATAAAAGTCAATTTCTGTCTGTCTGTCTGTTTCGCGATAAACCCAAAAACTACTGAACCAATTGGTACCAAATTTTGCATGTCGCTTTTTATAAACCCGAGGAAAATTTTCGGCTGAATTTTGATTAGTATTTTTGGCTATTTCTTTTTTTCATTTGAAGAACTTTTTTTTACCCGGACTAATCCGGAATGGAATGAACACCTAAATATGGCCATTTTTTAAAGCATCGGTGGTTCAGTGGTAGAATGCTCGCCTGCCACGCGGGCGGCCCGGGTTCGATTCCCGGCCGATGCATTTTTTTTTACAATTTTTAAAACTCATTTATATTATCAACATATATAGTCACGACCGTCATGGGTTCTGTCACGGGTGCGCGCGCATCATCATTATGATCATGATCATTATCTAATGATAATAATAATAATAATAATAATTATTATTATTATTATTATATTATTATTATTATTATCAACATATATAGTCACGACCGTCATGGGCCGGCCGGCCGGTTCTGTCACGGGTGCGCGCGCATCATCATTATGATCATTATCATTATTATTATATTATTATTATTATCCATCCATCAACATATATAGTCACGACCGTAATGGGCCGGCCGGCTCTGTCACGGATGCGCGCGCACAGGGAGGTCACGTGCTCGCCGGCAGCCAACGGGCGCGCGCCGCCGGCATTACGTCATAGATTATAAACACAAGGTAATAAGGCCAAATAAAAAAATAGTGTGTGATAAGGCACAATTTGGATTATCTACTTATATAATTGCCTTATTCTCTCTGTGTGAAGTTCACTGTGTGAAGTTCACGGATAGATTTTGGTCAGAATGGATAAAATAAAAAAAGTGTCAAGGGATGGGAATCGAACCCACGACCTTCCGCTTACCGGGCAGATGCCATGACCACTAGGCTACCCTGGACATATTTTTCCGTTCACATTTTTATTTTTATATTTTCAAGACACACACAGTTTGGGGCGGGACGTTTCACAAGAGAGACATCCACGGCGCCAATTTATAATTGTAACGAATAGTATTTTAATTAAAACATTTTTAAAATATATACGCACTCGGGTAAAACCCGGGCGTTGCCCGGGCCATTCGTCTAGTATTTAGTTTTATGGTAGCTCTATTTTAGGTGCTAATTATGTGTTCTGTAAATCGCAATTCCTCATCAAGTATCACACCTAGGCAATTTGGATTTCTAATTTTATCAATTATTTGGTTGTTTATGCTTATTTTGGGGTTAAATTTATGGCTATTTTTCCTGTCAGTGGAGAAGACGCATAGGTTTGTTTTTATTTGGTTTATGGTCATTTTGAGTTCTATTGCCCACTTCTCCAGTCCTCTCATTTTTTGGAGGGAGGGGGGGAGGGAGAAGTCCGACCACACCTCCCTACGGTCTCCCTGGACCCTTGGAATATTCGACCAAATTCTGGTTCGTTTCCAAGGTGACTAACGTGGCAGCGGCACCCATTTTCCAATGAAGAGCAAAACTGATATCTCCAGTAATGCTACTGGGGTGTCCGGGGTAACCGCCGCGTCAGGAGCTACAGCCCGGGGTCCTAAAGAGAAATCTACTACGAGGACACAATTCAATCTACTACAGCTCGATATGAATGGCACCCAAAGTAAAACTGAATAGCTTAATTGTCTTCTCCATGACAACAATGTTCATATCGCTTGTCTTTAGGAGACAAAACTGAATCAGAATCTGAGATTCAAAATCAAAGGTTATACAACACTACGAAAGGACAGACCGTGAAAATTCGAAGGAGGACTTGCCGTTTTGATTAAAACTCCAGAAATCAAATTTGAGGAAATTGCCTATACTCAGAGTAAGCCAACGGAAAGCACGACAGAAGCTCAGGCAATTGAAATCTACCTCCTAGACAAAACAATATCAATCATAAATGTGTATCACCTCGATAACACTAGCATCAATACAGGCCTGATAGAGACATT
>CP092864.1:181333263-181346060 GCA_030710605.1 Cordylochernes scorpioides
ATCCGGCAGCAATTGTGGAACGCCCCACCGTGCGACCAACGTGGAATCATGGTTTGGGGCGCAATCGCGTATGATTCCAGGTCACCTTTACTTCGTATTCAGGGCACTATGACGGCCCAACGATACGTTGATGATGTGCTGCGACCGGTGACACTCCCCTACCTTCAGGGGGTACCCAATGCCCTTTATCAGCAGGATAACGCCCGACCGCACACTGCTCGCATTAGCCAACAAGCTCTGCAAGATGTACAGATGCTTCCCTGCCCACCGTACTCTCCTGATCTCTCACCAATCGAGCACGTCTGGGACATCATTGGACGCCGTTTGCATGCCTTGCCACAGCCGCGTTCAGAAAACGAACTGTGGCAAATGGTTGAGAGGGAATGGAGAGCCATCCCTCAGGACGTCATCCGTACTCTGAGTGACTCTCTACCTAGACGTGTTGCTGCGTGCATCGCCGTCCGCGGTGGTCCTACTTGCTACTAAGCCGACGCCGTTCTCGCTCTGTATTATGACTATCATTTTGAAATAAAGATCGCTTATTGTTCGTCCCCTGTCTCTCTCTGTCTGCCAAGTTTCATCACTTTCTGGCCACTATTTCTTGGTGTTCCATTTTCAATGTCACGCAGTGTATAAAAAATGAATGTTTGTATGTTTGTTTGTATGTCCAGTATACAAATTCGCAGTAGTTCACTAATTCAAACCAAAATTTTCATACATAGGTAAAATAATACGGGGAACACGATAGGCAATTTAAAAAAATATATAAATCAATTATTAAAACTATATATTTTTATTATATAAAAGGGCGTACCTGGATCTGTAAAGAAAAAAAAAACAATTTTTTTCTAAAATATTTCGAGAGATTGCTCCCTCTTTATCAATTTATTGCAGATCCAGGTACGCCCTTTTATTTAATCTTAATTAATGGATCGTCTTTTGACTCAAACTATATATTTTAAGTCAGAAAATGATGATGACGATATTGCTGTATCATGTTTGATTATCAGATACAAAATTTATATTCGGGAAAATTTCCAAAAAGCAGAGACCACGGGTGAAACCAGTTCATTATTTTGTACGCATGAACAAAATTCTAACAGAAAAAACATTCATTCGAGCAGAAAACAAAAGCCAGATCATCTTTCTATAAAAATATCGCTCCTCAGACACAAAGTTTGGAGCGGGACGTTTCACAAGATTGACATCCACGGCGCCAATTTATAATTGTAACGAATAGTATTTGAAAATCAAAATAATATAATTTTCAAATATCGTTGTGAAAATTTACATATTTATTTTTATATTTTAAAAACACACAAAGTTTGGAGCGGGACGTTTCACAAAAGTGACATCCACGGTGCCAATTTATAATTGTAACGAATAGTATTTGAATAAAAACATTTAATCGGGTAAAACCCGGGCGTTGCCCGGGTCATTCGGCTAGTAATTATTTAATCAAATAAAAATATAAAAAGACAATAAAAATTAAAGATGCCCTCTTCCATGCAAAACATGAACTAACATCTTTTATAAATACCTTTCTGGAAATATCTTTATTTACGGGGCTGCTAACCAAAATGAATGATTTTTGAGCCCCAATGGACGCATAATGCGGAATATAGATAAAGCAAAGTTGGAGGGGCCAGGGGATGGGTGGCCAGGGGATCATCGCCAGGTGAGGCCAGGAGAGCCGGATGGAAGAGGAGGATCAGGGGGGGCAGTGTGGTGATTCGCGGAGATTAGGAGGAGGCAGGGACGGGTTCAATAGTATTGAGCCCAGGGGTGACCGTGGAGAGCAGACATACCGCAATGCTTAAAGTGTATGATTTATAAGCCCAAAATAATGTAGCAAGCAGACAAGCCGCAATACACTATATCAAAGTACCAAGGTGCTTCGCGCAACCAAGGTTGTTCAAAAGGTTAGATTCCCCAGGCCAGGGAAGATAAAAGAAAGACAGCTGTCGTTAAAATAAGAATATTAGGTAAAGCCGGAATGATTCAGCAACTGTTGAGAAAAATTTGTAAAAATAAATATATAAAAGGTTTTAGATAAGTTTACTGGTGAGGGTACCAGTACTAAGACAACCAACTAGAAGAGTACACCATAGATTGCATAGCGCGTTCAAATGGGTCGCTGCATAAGTCGATTTCTCGAGCAGCCCGGGCCGTCGAATCGCCAAACCATTTTCCCTCTGTCCTTGGGTTACAGAGACAGCGTCAGGGGCGATCACATACGCATGGCAGGTCGCGAAACCGATCTTAAACAGCGGCACATGCCAGGGTTGCGTCTACCAGCGGCCGCTAATGACCAGTGTTAACCATGAGGTGAGAAGTCCGATCACTCATGTAATCGGAATCCTCCGCGCGGACGCGTGGTTTAGATCTATCAGAGGCCTTTAGGAATTCCAGGCAGGCTCGCTAAGTGCTCCTGTTGAAAATAAAGTCTTTGAGTGACCGCGGAGTGTTTTCCCCAATTTTTCTGCACAGATGGAAAGAAGGGTGAATCTAAGGGCATCAAGGCTGCTGCACTCAAGCACGATGTGTGACCGAGTTTCTTCCCTGTCAGCGTCGCAGTAAGGGCAGGAAGGATCGTCAATGACGCCTCTTTTGTGGTCGAAACTGTCCGTCCACGTGTGTCCCGATAGCAGGCCAACCACAGTGTAAACGCTAGGGACGATGTACGCATACCTTTTGTCTAAAAGACTCATTGGAGTAAGGCAAAGCGGGTGTGGATAGAAGGAGCTAGAGAGAGGAATCTGCTTTCCCATGGTGGACGCTCCCGGCCGTAGATTGCCGTTTTTACAAACGACAAAGGAGCGAGTTTGTAACAGCTTGGGTCAGCAGACTCAGCACCCGCTTTGCGAGTGTGTCCGCAATGTAATTACCCAAGTTTCCACTGTGGACCTTGATCCATTGTATGGTGCATCTATTCCCATTGCCATTCAATCGCGAAATCAGTAGCAGAGCTCTGTCGATAAGGTAATTACCAGTCTTAGAGTTCAGAACTGACTTCACGACTGAGAGGTTGTCCAGGAAGAATCCTAAGGTTAGATGATTTTGTGAAGTGGTTGCGTTTTCAAGTGCCTTAACCAATCCAAGGGCCTCCACCTGAAAGACAGAACAATGAGGGGACAGGACATGAGATTCATGTATTTCAGGTGCACAATCGAGACAAGAGAACCTGTACACGCCGGCGCCATCTCCATCTCTTGTTTTGGAACCATCTGTATAGTATGCCACGTGGAAGAAAAGAGCAGGAATATTACTAGGAGCGGAGTATTAGGGGGGGTAAGGGAGAGGATGAGGAAAGGGAGGAGGCTCGAGTGGAATTTCAGCGTCAACCAGTACATACTTTTTAAGGTATAGCTCAGTTTTAGCCGAGATTTTCAGATCGAGAGGAAGAACTTTAGAGAGGGAGATAAGAGCAGCGTTGCTGGTTTATCTGAAAGCTCTACAAGCTCTCACTAGGAAAGGCCTTTGAGCACTCAGTAGAACGTTTAAGGAGCGTTGAGAAAGATCAGGAAACCAAACCGCCGAGGCATAGGCAATGGCTGGAACAACCACCTTCAGATACAGAATTCTCAATGCGCGGTAACAAAACCAAAGTTGAGATTAGCGGCTGCGGTCAAACGCGGCAACATGAGGCGGACCTTGGCGCAGACTTCAACTACGTGCTGGTGGAAAGATAGACGTTGATCAAATCTCACTCCCAGCACCTTAATTGAGTCGCACCATTGGAGTGGCCGTCCGTGGATAACCAGATCCCCGACGCGGTTCAGGCAGTCTCCCGTGTGGTCTGAGGAGAACCATAGTCTGGCACTTCCCCGCGCTGAGTTCCAGTTTATGAAAACTGCACCACCTAGAGATCATATCTATGGTGTGTTGGGCCGCGGGAAGTTGACTAGGTCGACATCCCGAGACCACCACGACCAGATCATCCGCGTAGGCCTGCGGGAAAACATTATTCCTGTAATCCAGCGTGAGAAGTTCGTCAAAGACAATATTCCAAAGAAAATGGCCGAGAACTGAACCCTGGGGACTTCCTTTGGAAACTCGTCTCGAAAAAGTACAACCATTCATAGGCAGTATCACAACACGGTTACATAGAAACGAGTTTATCAGATGATAAATGTTTCTGGGACAAACGCTTTTGTGCAACGCTCTCAAGATACTGGAATGGAGCACGTTGTCAAAAGCGCCTTTAACATCAAAAGAAAGAAGGAGACAAGATTTCCTATTTTTATTCGTCCAGGTTATAGTAGATTTTAGATTTAAGAGTGCTGCTGTAGTAGATCTACAAGGCTTAAATCCGAACTGGTTTGGAGGCGTTTTACACATCCTATCGGCCATCCACGACGGCCTAGCAAGAATTAGACGCTCAAGGATCTTGCCCAAACCAGGCAGCATCGTGATTGGACGGTGTGATGCGAGAAAGTCCTCCCCTCGTTTGGGAACGAGAACGACGTCCCCCAGCTTATATGTAGATGGAAAGTGGCCAGTGGTTTAACACTTGTTGAAAATACTTAGAAATAACGTCCGAAAATGTTTAACTAGTTTTACGATAAGAAGAGGTGGCATGCCATTACTACCAGGTGAAGAAGATAAGTGCACCTTATACGCTGTCAACAACAACTCGTTATCTGTAAACAAAGGGAGGGTATCAAATAACGATGTGATGACTTTGCTTAAATCTTTGTGTTCTAACATGGTATCGGGCGGGACGCGGCCGAAATAGTAATCTAATACTTGATTTAATGTGTCCCGCGGACCTTCAGTGAAGCCGCTACCAACTGGGAGAGCTGAGAGGGGTTTGCGCTTAAAATTTCCCTTGATGAAACTGTAGATTCCGGTGCCATTGCCCCGTTAGTCAGCCACAAGCCACATTTCAGAGTTCCCTGTAGGCTTTTACGGTTACCGTAGCGGCACGGGGCTCACGACACCATACTTCGCCCCTACAGGGTAGTCCCTTACTTGTGCTGCTTCTCCCGCCCGCCACGTAGAGGAAGACTCGGGGCGGGAGGAATAACAGTCTCTTTCTTATTAGCATAAAGAAGATCAGTCACAGCAAGACGGACACCAAGTACACAGCAGAGCCTTTGCGATGGACCATAATGATAATCAATTTCATCATAATTGAATATCCAATAGTTGTCATCCCCACAATATCAGTTTCGAAATCGACTCCAACAAGTTAGAGCCATTGGCATACTTGCATCGCTCAAAGGTTAATACTACAGACAAGTCAAGATTCCACACCTTGGTACGACAATGTGAATACTAATATTCAGGTAACGCTTGTTTCTGATTGACTTCATTCTCAACCACATCGTAAGGCTGAAAATTTTCTCGTTCTCTTTCTCCATATGGAGTTCACGAAAGACCTTCTCACGAAATGTGTCCGCATATAGAAACACACTTAATTCTTTATGGTCTCTACGAAGAGAGAAATTTCATGTCCAAGAACATTGAGTCACTTGTTCAGATCCGAAAATATGACGAAAACGGATAATGGCAATCCATCGAGGACTATCATTCTATCTAGCACCGCATCAACCAATCGATAGAGAGAAACAGAGGTAAAAATGGTCTCAGTTTCGGCGTTAACTTTTCTATTCAAAATTGCTGCTATACATGCAGCCCTCTTTTCATCTCTTAGGCAACAGCACTGTATTCTTTCCGATTTAAAAGAAATAAATTTCTTCGCCATCACAATCAAGAACGCTGACAGAGAGTATGGCGTAGAATATGGAGGGCGCAGATAAATGAAACGGAGGAGGAATGGAAGATGAAGGAGGATATCCGAAAATAAATAACACTTTTCGTCATTTTTACAATAAAATTTCACAAATATCTCAAAACTGAAGACCTGTTATGCAGTCTGTGTGATCAAAACGTCAAACCCAAGCTATCTTAATATCTGAAAAAAGTACAAAAGTGAAATTGTACTGGGATTAGGTGGCTAAATTAAGAAAAATACATCTCCTGATCGTACAACTAAAATACAAATGGCGCAAGCCATCAGCAACTTTTAGTTGCACGATCAGAAGATGTCTTTTTAAAAGCTTTTATTTAACTTGCCTCCATGTCTGTCTGTCTGGATGTCTGTCGCCAAACTTGTATAATCAATTTCTAATATACTTATAGGGCACCTAGAAATATGAAATTTGGTACACATGTTCAAACCTGATGACAATGCTAGCTGACCAATTTTCAGACTTCTGGGTTGTCAGGTTTGCCAAGAACGGACAAATTTCCTTTCAAATTTTGTATATTTAATTTTATTTATTTCGTTTTGCCAAATACTTCTCGAACCGTTCGTTTGTAGCGATTTTCCTTCGATTTCTCCTTCTTAGGATTAGCTCTCTTGGTATACTTTTTACGCTCTTTCTAATGGTACCATTTTCATTGAGATTGGCCCACTCTTTTATATAAAAGCTTTTATTTAACTTACCTTCATGTCTGTCTGTCTGGATGTCTGTCTCCAAATCTTGTAACCAATTTTTATTAATATACTTATAGGGCACCTAGAAATATGAAATTTGGTACACATGTTCAAACCTGATGACAATGCTAGCTTTCCAATTTTCCTTTCAAATTTTGTATATTTAATTTTAATATGCTTCCAGACCATATAGAATAATGAAACTCACAATACTCGCTCAGTCCAATTAATAATTGACAGATAGACAGACATACATTCATTTTTATATATAGAGATTAGCAGTAATTAAACGTAACAGTAAGAAAATGTTGATTTTAATATATGTAAATAGAGTCTCTTAAGAAAGACCACCTAAAAACATGACTCAACTTGTTTCTCCTGTAGGTGGTCTCTCATTGGAGATTCTAATTGATATTAAAGAATCTCTAATAGACCTTTAATAAGAGACTGCCTCTTGGAGAGACGGGTTAAGCTACGATTTTAGGCATCCTCTCAATGGAAGCTCTACTGTATCTACTTTTTCACACTGTTTGGCTTAATAAATGCCATTTTAACCATTTTGAACGTGTATCAATCCAGTCTATTTTTTGATATTTTATAGGCGAATTCACTTCACTTCAATTCATAGGGAATTCTTAACATTTTATTTTGTCTTCATTCAGCTTACTTTCTATTATATTTTAAGCCATTGTTCCCCATTATACATATTTAATACCGTATACACTGTTTTACTTTCAAAAATGTCATTAATAATTTGAATAAAGACACATTGAAAACCTTCTTAATAATGATGATAATTTTTAATAAAAATTTTAATGGAATTTGGGAAATAAAACGAAACGAAAAAAGGAAATCTGACAAAAAATAGCTTTATAACTTTCCCCGAAGTTCTAAATGGTCAAATAGCAAGTGGCTATATAAATAAAGTTATACACAAAGATAAAATATATATTTTTAAATATTTTTTTTTACTTAATTTTAATGCATTGTAAATTCTTCATCTTCAGGGTCATTGGTAGTTATGTGGAAAATTTGGTGACATTTGGTTAAGTAGTTTCTGAGTTTATCGATAAACAGACAGACAAATTTTGATTTTTTATATATAAAGATAATACAGAGATAATAAATCAGAGTGCTGAAAATATAAAAGATTAATTAATATTTATCCTTGTTTAAAAAAAAAGGTTTTTCAAACTAATAATTAGATAGAAACCTTTCTGGTAGTATATTAAACAATTTCTCAAAGTTAAATTGCGATGAAATGCGTAGTTTTGTCCGGCATAAAGAAGAGGCATATAATCATTTTTTTTCTATATGCATGATAATATTTAGAGCAGATTGTTGAATTATAACAGATATATTAGAATATTTATCTTGATTATTTTTAGGCGAAAAGGTATTTCAAAAATTTTATTTGCTAGAAACCTTCCCAGTACTATACTAAATACCTTCCCAAAGTTTCATGGCGTTCCAATGAGTGGTTTGGTCAGGCATAAAGGACAGACACACCACACACACACACACACACACATACATTCATTTTTATATATATAGATGATCTGGCTTTGTGTCTTCTACCCGAATAAGTGTTTTCTGTTAGAATTTTGTTTCTGCATACTAAAAGTGAACTCGCTTCACCCGTGGTCTCTGCTCTTTTGGAATATTTTCCCTATATAATTTTGTATCTGATTATCAAACATGATACAGCAATATTTTCATTATCATTTTCTGACTAAAAAACAACTATTTTTTCCCAGAACCTGTCAATTTCAATTTTTCTTGGCTAAAAATGCGACAATGCTGGAGGTTGCGAAAGGAATTTTTCAATAAATGTTCAAGACATGGAAGGAATTAGAAATCCAAATATTCAGATTCCTATCTAAAACGTCCTTAGAATTACAAGCAAATAAATGAGAAAAGCCTGTTATAATTATCTGTTATAATTTACTCATCTTATTCCAATATCATCACGCATATATTTATATTCATTATATATATATGGCGCTCTGCCTTCTGTAAAGCACATGTGCTCCTGGTCAGGATATGTCATTTTAATTATTGATTTCAACACCTGATCTTTTTATCTTTTATTTTTTTCTTTCGTTTTTTAATATATAGGTGTGTGTGTAACAATATACAACAATACATTTCACGACACCTTTTCAAATAGTTCCCCTTTTTCAATTAGTATGTTGTTACACTTTTAACTATTTAATCAATTGTTTAATTATAATTCAAATTTTATATGTACCAATTATCCCGTAAACAATAATCCACTGGAGGTCTCTAACTTTGTAATATAATTAAATAAATTTAGGGTTCCCAAAAGCAAAGAGACGCAGTTCTGTTAGTAACGGATTTTGTTTACGTCACTTCCGACCTCCCACGAGGAATTGACCAATCTGCTGCGAGCAGGCTTGCAGCTATTTAAGGCCAACGTCGTCTCAGTGATGAGGCTTTTTTTTTTTTGGACTAGCATATATACGACTAAAAATAGCGTGAATAATTAATTATAAAAAACATTTTTAAAAAAGCTTTTATTTAAAATGCACTAAAAATAACAAAAAAAAATATTTCTGAAGTATTGCTTTTTTTTCTGAAGGTACCATTTAACAAATAAAATAATAGACTTAGAAATAAAAGCGGTGGGGTACAATAATAATAAATTTTAGATCAATATGATTTTATATGAATCAAATGATTAGCAAGATTATGCCTTTCATTAAATTTATACCTATTTGCTGCATAAATGATTATCACCCCCCACCGCTTTTATTTCTAAGTCTATTATTTTACTTGTTAAATGGTACCTTCAGAAAAAAAAAGCAATACTTCAGAAATATTTATTTTGTTATTTTTAGTGTATTTTAAATAAAAGCTTTTTTTAAAAGTATTTTTTTTTATAATTAACTAGCGGATGTGTACCCGGCTTCGCCCGGGTTTTATCCGAGTGAAAGTTTGCCTAACGAATATTATTGATAATAATATTCCGGAACACACAGAATATTATGATAATAATGATAATGATATTCGTTACATTATATATTTATATAATATATAAAATATATTTTAGAGCAAACATATCTACTCTCTCTACTGAATAGATTTTTAAAAATATATAAAAAATAAAAATATCTAGAGATATACTACATGATCTTAGCCAAAAGGCCGAAAAACGATATTTTATATATAGAAATGACCTGGCCTCGTGTCTTCTGCTCGAGTGAATATTTCGCTGGTAGAGTTTTGTTCCTGCCTACTAAAATTTATTATCTGGCTTTGCCCGTGGTCTGCTTTAATGAATATTCCCCTAAAGAATTTTGTTTATGTCAATCAAGCATGATACAGCAATATTGTCATCATCATTTCTGACTAAAAAATTATTGTTGCTCAGTACTTGGTTAATTATAATTTTTCTTGGCTAAAAGTGCGGCAAAAAACTCTTCCAGATTTAACTCTGTCCTGTTCAAATTTCAGCGAGATTAGTTACATATTGAGGGCGTGCATAGCCGACAAACATATATATATGTTCCTGGCATCGCCCGGGTTTTACCCGAGTAAAGGTTTGCCTAACGACCATTTGTTAAAACGATTCTAGCAAACATACAATCCCTACTGAATCTATACTTGTCTATACTCTCGATAATTTGAAAATCTTCCCGGCACTTGAAAAATACTCGATAAGTTGAATAAAATCAATATTAATTGGTCCACTCGGTAATTTGAAGTTGAAGGAATAGTATCTTGCCACAAACGAACATTCGTAAATAACTGTATTTAGCGAATGTACCAGGCTTCGCCCGGTTTTTACCCAGGTAAAAGTTTGCCTAACGAATATTTTTTAAAACGATTCTAGAAAACATCCAATCCACCTATACACTGCGTGACATTGAAAATGGAACACCAAGAAATAGTGGCCAGAAAATTATGCAAATTTCAGGGTAGACGCGCCTAACCGAGTTATGCAAATGATGTAAAATGCGCAGTTCTCGTGCGCACATGGAGTAAGATATAAGGGAAGGAACTTGCAGAAAGGACAGTATTCGTGTCGTTATTTCTTCAAGGAAAATCATTGTAGAAATTTTGTTCTTGTGTCAAAAGACACGTGTAATAACAGAGAATGCCAGGTCATCGTAAACGGAGGCAGTTCAAGCAGACAGACGCTTTTACGAGGGGCATGGTGATCGGACTGAAAAGGGCAGGTTGGTCCATACGTCAAATCGCAGCTGATACACACCTTGGTGCGTCCACGGTGCACCGACTGTGGAGAAGATGGTTGGAACAAGGAAATGTGGCAATTTATAGGAATGTCGGTGCAACCAGAGTGACGTCAGCACGTGTGGATCGCCGTATCCTTCGACAAGCAGTGGCGGCCCCACAAGCCACTTGTACCGCCATCCTGCAACATGTGCAAGACACCCTAGATCATTCCATCTCGACCAGAACCATTTCCCGTCGATTGGTTGCTAATGGCTTGCACTCATGCCGTCCGCTAAGAAGACTGCCATTGACCCCACCGAATAGGCGCCAACGTTTGGAATGGTGCCGGGCTAGATCGACGTGGATGACGGAATGGCACAGGGTCGTGTTCTCAGATGAGTCGCGTTTCTGCTTGTCCAGTGATAGTCGCCGTGTACGCTTGTGGCGTCGACGTGGAGAAAGGTCCAATCCGGCAGCAATTGTGGAACGCCCCACCGTGCGACAACGTGGAATCATGGTTTGGGGCGCAATCGCGTATGATTCCAGGTCACCTTTACTTCGTATTCAGGGCACTATGACGGCCCAACGATACGTTGATGATGTGCTGCGACCGGTGACACTCCCCTACCTTCAGGGGGTACCCAATGCCCTTTATCAGCAGGATAACGCCCGACCGCACACTGCTCGCATTAGCCAACAAGCTCTGCAAGATGTACAGATGCTTCCCTGGCCACCGTACTCTCCTGATCTCTCACCAATCGAGCACGTCTGGGACATCATTGGACGCCGTTTGCATGCCTTGCCACAGCCGCGTTCAGAAGACGAACTGTGGCAAATGGTTGAGAGGGAATGGAGAGCCATCCCTCAGGACGCCATCCGTACTCTGATTGACTCTCTACCTAGACGTGTTGCTGCGTGCATCACCGTCCGCGGTGGTCCTACTTGCTACTAAGCCGACGCCGTTCTCGCTCTGTATTATGACTATCATTTTGAAATAAAGATCACTTATTGTTCGTCCCTGTCTCTCTCTGTCTGCCGAGTTTCATCACTTTCTGGCCACTATTTCTTGGTGTTCCATTTTTCAATGTCACGCAGTGTATATAGATTTATAACGTATATAAATATTGTTATATGAGTTTAAATATATTTTTAAAACACACATTTTTTTTGAAAATATTTATTAAATTTTAAATAAGATATTTTCTCTAAATATTTATTAATATTGAAATGCCAAGTTTTTTTACGACGTCATTGGAATATTATATTGCTAAATCCTCAAATTAAATATTAAATTTATTATACTTGGAACACATTTTAGCATTTTTACAATTTATAAATGTAATTCCACCAGATGCCGCTAGAGACGCTGCTTGCGAGTGAAAGTAGAAAATTATAAATAAAATTGCGACGAATATTTATTTCAAATCAAATTCAAACCAGAAAACTTCCCAGTAGTATAGTAAATATAACTTCCTAAAGTTTCAGGGCGATTGGATAATCTTACCTTTTAAAAACATTCACGTGTAAACAAACTAACAAACTACGTGTAAAATTATTAACCAATCAAATTCGTTTATCGTCGCGACCAGTGCGGCGCCAAGCGGTAAAAGGCTGGAACTAATGCCTTTTGGTTTTACATTAAAAAAAAGCAAATTGAACTTTTTGTTTTATGAATAGCCTATATGTTAAACGAAATCTTCAGCTACCTACATGCAAAATTTCATAATGATTGATTCCGTAGATTTTGCGCAACGCGATAACAAACATCGATTTTGGATTTCATTTTTATAGATATAAGGATTATTCTTATCTTATTATCTGTTTGACACTAATATCGATTCTGTTGGACATTCCCAATTTTGAAGTTTAGGGTTGTTAAAATTGGTTTGTTGTCACAGATTGCACTTTTCAGTACTTTCCATTGTGTTGTGGGTGCGATGTTGTAATTTATCGCTGTGATGTCTATTGCGGATTCTGTGCCTGTAGATTTGAATAGATAGGTGTTATTTTCGTTATTTAACGGTGTAAGGTCGAGGTCGGTTAGCATGTCCTCAACCTGCTGATCTTTGTTATCCTGGACAGGTGATCCCCAAGTAAACTTTTGGCGTTAAAATCGCCGAGTATGATTGTGATATCCGAAGACGCTTCACTT
>CP092864.1:181346160-181359669 GCA_030710605.1 Cordylochernes scorpioides
ATATTTTATAATAAATTATGTATTTTTATATATCTGATTTTTTTAAAGATGCATATAGATGTCAATATAAAATATTTGTATTTTATAATTATTACACATTAGTTCATGTTTTGCATGGGAGAGGGCATCTTTAATTTTTATTGTATTTTCATTAAATTTTTATTTGATTATATAATTATGTGTATATATTGTTAATAAAATTTTATATATATATATTTTTTTACTTTTTTTTGGAAACTTTATGTGCCAGTAAAGTCTAGTACACGTGGTACAGGCCATGATAATCATGCTGGGTAGTTAGCGACAGCTTTTACTGTAAGCGCACCACATGTCTACACATGTGAAAAGCAGTTCGACTTTGCACTTACAATTGTGCCAGAGCCCTGTTTGGTTACTTTCACTTGCTGCTGGGGTTGAACTTTTGCAAGAATCGGGGGCCAATGGAGCATTTTTTAAACAGAAAAAGTGTCCAATGCGGGAATTGAACCAGGGTCGTAGCGGTCGAAAACCAAACGGTTTAACCAGCCTTCCACCGACCCCTCTCATGTACATGATGTTGTTTGGTTATTCAAGGTAGATCAATAGGGGGGAATATTTATATTTGTATATACATAATATTGGGTATAATGTGTGAGTTAAAATTTTACACAAATAAATTTACTGGCAATGCAATGTAAAGTTTTAACGATAGATGGCAATAAAATTTAATTAATAATGTGTGAGTGTGTATATATGGTTAATTAATATACAGTTAGGGTATAATGGAACACAAATATTAAATAGGTGGTGTTGAATAGGTAGGATAATGTGAAGGCGAACGTAGGATTGGAATAAAGGAAATTCTATTAGAGGGTAAAATATGTGAGATGTGAACTATTGGAATTAGTCGGGTTGTATATATATGTGTAAAAGGAGTAATAAATAAGGAGAGTTTCATAGATTGGCTCGTAGGGTGGTTGATTATCTGAGTATTAGGTTTCGGAGGTGTCAGAGTTAATCTGGGGTGGTTTGTTTGAGGGTGAGAATCTTCCACAGCAGTGTGCGAAGGTGAGCACAGAACTCTATATTTTCTTATTTGAGAATAATATTTTGTTGGTGTTAGGTATGTAACCTATTAACCTTACACAGTTTAAGAAAAGAATTATCTGTGTTTATTTAGAGATGTATACTCCAGGAAAATGTGTTCTGTGGTCTCGGGGGGTCCGCTACAGTGTCTACATGAAGACCTGTCGTGTTTGGATTTAGTGGTGTCCATTAGCACCAATCCATGTGTGGCCTACGATGAAACCTGTGGTGATGGCTGAGTCAGGTGTTATATGTTTGTGGGTGGTTTTGAGGGAAATGGGTGTCATGCCGAGGTTGCTGAGTATGGTGGAGTTGGATCTGGTGAATTCGTTGTCCCATGCTTTCCATTGTTTGGATGAGAGGAAGGTTATTGTAGTTGTTTTAGAAGCTAGTTTGTATTCAGGGCTAGTGACACTGTCAGCTGTTTCTATTTAGCCAGAGCATCAGCTCGGCAGTTACCTTCGATGCCTGAGTGGCCTTTTACCCAGTGTAGGGTTATGTTGCGGGTAGGAAGTAGGTCATATAAAGGAAGCTGGCATTTGTGAACTATGGGTGGAAGAATCTGGGTTTTGAAATGGTGCATAAGAGGGAGAGGCAATCTGAGAAAATTCCGATTGATATATTGGGATCAAGGGTACTGATGTCTTTGAGTGCCGTAAGCAAAGCGAAGCTTATATGACCCCCCCCCCTCAAGTGAAAATTCACTTGGATAAAACCTGGGCGTTGTCAGCTCTGTTCATTTGGTTATTTATGCATATTTTAACCAAATGGGTCCTGGTTCTATTTTATTCAAAATATGATCTTAAATATTCCAAATAATTGAATAGTAACATCGCGCGAGTGAGCAAATTGTAATAATGCTGAAATAGTAAAATCTATATAAAACACTTTCATATGACTTATATAAAAAAAACGGTGTAGTTTTAGATGCCATTATATAAATTGTGAAGATAGAAAAAACTTTACGTAAAACAATTTTTACTGATAATAAGATTTCTCAATATTTAAGTAGAGTTAAAATATATTAATGAAAAACATATACTCTCACACTTACTTTATTTTAGCTTTACTAGGATAAAACTTTAATGAGCCTTAAGGCTTATAACAGGCTGTCATTCTAGATCTGTTCGTAGAATGTGATAATGTTCTAGTATTACTATGAGAAAGCATTATTGCCAATCAGGATTCAGCAATATTAGCACCATATTTTCTGACTTCAAAATAAGCAAATTAGTCTGATTTTTGAATATTTTCAAATGTTAGGGTCAAAAATTCCTTTCATATTTATCCATTATTTATAGCTATCACAAATATGTTAAATTTATAGTGGTTTAATTTTTGAATAGTATTTATATACAAGGTATGTCCCATAAGTTCCCGGACTGGGTCCATAAAAAAATAAATAAATGAAAAATGTAAATAAATTTGACAGTTTATTATAGAAAAAATATCTGGCAACACGGTGGTACCAATATCGAGGCGGTACGTGCGCGCGCGCCAAAGTTATTCTAATTTATTTAAAGGTTACACCTTGCGCTGCGGCGATTTTACGATGGAACAAAAATTGAAGCAGAGGATTTGCATAGTATTTTGTGTGAAACTTCAATATCAGCAACCGACACTTTTGAAATGCTTAATAAAGCATTCCCCAATAACGCCCCAAAGAGAACAACTGTTTTTGAATGGCATTCTAGATTTAAAGCTGGCAGAATTTCCATTGAAGATGATCCTCGTCAAGGACGCCCAACATTTCAAAGGACTGATGAAAATGTGCGAAAAATCGCCGATTTGATAAAAGAAAATCCACGAACCACTTTGCTTGAGCTAGAGCAAGACACAGGCATCTAAAACAACGATTGGAAGGATCGTAACCGAAGATTTGAGGCTCAAAAAGACTCCTGCAAAATTCATCCCAAGATTCCTCACTAATGAGCAAAAACTGTGTCGGCTTGCAACCTGTGAGGACATGCTGGAAATGACAAGAACGGATCCGGAATGGAAAGACAAGATAATCACAGGCGACGAGACATGGGTCTATGGCTATGACCCTGAAACCAAGCGTCAATCTGCCGAGTGGAGAGGTCAGGGTGAGCCTAGACCCAAAAAATCCAGGATATTGAAATCCAGAAACAAGGTGTTGCTGGTCGCTTTTTTGGATAACAAGGGCATTGTTCATCACGAGTATCTTCCTGCAGGCCAAACAGTTATTAAGGAAATGTATTTGAGCATTCTTCGCCGTCTAAGGGAAGCTATTCAAAAAAAAAAGGCCAGAAAAATGGACTAATGGTGACTGGATCCTACACCATGACAATGCCCGCCCTCACACAGCGCACTTGGTGACGAGTTTTTCAGCGAAAAACGGGACAGAAATCCTACCTCAACCACCCTATGCCCCAGACATCGCACCAAATGACTTTTTCCTGTTCCCCAAACTCAAAGCAGTTCTAAAAGGAAGACATTTTGACACCAGGGAAGACATAATAGAAAAATCGCTGCTGGCATTGAGAGCATTCCAAAAGAGGCCTATAAAAACTGTTTTGAAAATTGGGAGAAACGATGGCGCTGGTGCGTTGAAGCAAGGGGGGACTACTTTGAAAAGTTTTAATAAAAAATTTAAAAAAAAAAATCTTACCTTTTTTTTTATGGACCCAGTCCGGGAACTTATGGGACATACCTTGTATTTTCTATAAAATTTGAATTTCTACTTCATCCAAACATATACCCTTATTGATTTTATAATTTTATTTGTAATTTTAATTGAGAATACTCTAAAAAGGTTGCCTTTTTGGACTTTTGCTTTATATATAGAGATGACCTGGCTTCGTCTGTCTTCTCCTCGAGTGAATTTTTCGCTGCTAAAATCTTGTCCCTGCCTACTAAGAATGATGGACTGGCTTCGCCCGTTGTCTTCTTTAGTGAATTTCCCCCCGAAAGAATTTTGTTTATGTCAATCAAATATGATACAGCAATATTGTCATTAACATTTTCTGAATTAAAAAAAAAAAAGTATTTTTGCCCAGTAATTATTTTTTTTCTTGCTTCCACACAAATGTGACAAAACATATTCCAGACTTAACTTTATGCTCTATTGAATTATTTATATTTTAAGGGAAACGTTCGAATTTACATGTATAGGAAATACGCCGTTATATAGTAAAATAAGGCGTGGTGTTTATGCTTAAAATATGAAATTTTCGTATGTTTTGTCAACGAGTGTAAATAAAAAGGTGCACAATACATAGCAATATCCATAAGAAACCGCTCTAAAACATGGAATGGTGTCATCTGAAGGGGGTCGTTAATTGAATTAGATATAATAACTCTATTTCAACATTTCAAATAGTGGTCGCTTAAAGAGGTGTTGGCTGATCATAGAGATCGTTTATGAGAAGCTTTCTTGTGTGAATGTACGAGTATTATATATATAGTCACGACCGTCTTTCCTCATCGGCCTCTGCCACGGATGCGCGCGAACAGGGAGGTCACGTGCTCGCCGGCTCCCTCGAGCCGGATTTGAACCAGCGACCTAAGGATCACCGTTGTAACATCTACAGTCGGGTAAAACACGGGCGTTGCCCCTGGTCATTCGGCTAGTGTATATTTATGTTTGCAATAAAAATATATAAAAGGTTCTTTTTTACATAATAATAGTAATAATAATAATACCTATATACAGTAGAACTTGGATAATTCGAACAGCTTTAATTCGAAAATGTCTTTAATTCGAAGGTTTATCTTGCTCCCTAGAATTTCCGGTTTTTTTTTTTTTTGGTCCCTTGGGCTTCGAATTATCCAAATTCGACTGTATTTTATTTACTTCCTTTTTTCTATACGAACCTTTGGTTAAGAGTATTTACAACTTGACATCTGCAATCTGAAGGGTTCAGATCCCTACATCTTTCCTCTTAGGCCCGGTCTATTTTGTTACTGGTTTATCGCAGCAAACAGCTCTCTAGGCTGCAGTCTAGACCGGGAAGTTGGCAATTTTCACTCAAAGAAAACAGTTTAAAACCTCTATATCTATCTCTCTCTAGTCAAAGTAATCCAAAAATCATAATGTGATCGGATTTATAAGAAATCGACGCGTCTATTTCAGAATTTCCTATGAGCACACCATTGTGAAATTAAAACGACATCAACTAAATTATCCTATATTCCAACAAATTACCACCTCCATTCAGAACTAGGGTTAATAAAGTTTCAGCTGGCTTCTCGTGGAAGGTTACATTTTTATCTATTTATCTATATATAAATATAAATGAATGTATGTGTGTGTGTCTGTCCTTTATGCCTGACCAAACCACTCATTGGAACGCCATGAAACTTTGGGAAGTTATTTAGTATAGTACTGGGAGGGTTTCTGAAAAATAATTCCTTGAATATCTTGAATATCCTTAGAGTTATTTGCAGATTTGTAGATTTAACTCGCAAGCAGCGCCACCATTGCGACGATGATAACAAGTTTTTTTATCATTAAGTTTTATTATCACTAAGTTTATTATCTTAAAGATTATTTATCAAAAGTAAGATTATCTCAGGATGACACGGCAATTTATTTGAGACAAGAATAATGATACAATTCCAAGGCAAAGATACTATTCCTTTAACTTCCAATTACCGAGGGAACCAATTAATATTGATTTTATTCAACTTATCGAGTATTTTTCAAGGGACCGGGAGAAAATGTTCACTAGATAAAACGATGATTTTGTAATGTAGAAAATTAGGAAAGACAAAATTCAGGATGACACGGCACACGGGGGCCGGGAAAAAAATGTTCACTTTATCGAGAGATTCAAATTTACGAATTTCAAATTTTCAAAATATATATATTTTTTATAAGTTTATAGAGAATTGTTTTAACACAATTGTTCGTTAGACAAACCTTTACTCGGGTAAAAACCCGGGCGAAGCCGGGTACATCCGCTTGTTTTATATAAAACTAGACGAATGACCCGGGCAACGCCCGGGATTACACGATTAAATGTTTTATTCAAACACATAAAACATGGCGGGCGGGCGGTCGCGTGAAACAGCACTCGCCGACAGCCATGCGCGCGCACAGGGAAGTCACGTGCTCGCCGGCAGCCAACGGGCGCGCGCCGCCGGCAGGTCGCCTGAGCGTTCTAGAGGGCGCTGCTCGTGAGCTAAGTAGAATAATTTGAATATATAGTTTTAATAATATTTATATATATTTTAAAATAGCCTATTGTTATCCCCGTTATTTTTTACCTATGTATGGAAATTTAGGTTTGAATTAGTGAACTACTGCGAATTTGTATACAGGACATACAAACCAACAAACATACAAACATTCATTTTTATATATATAGAAGAATATATCAGGCTTTTTTTATATAAGTTACAATATGCATTTCTTGGTGTCTCAATTTTTATAAAAAACCCGGAAAGCAATTTTATTTCCGCATAAAACAAAAAATCTTTATATATATTAAAGCGCAATTGAATTGAAATAATATATATGCACAAACACATTTATAAATCCCTATATATAGTCACGACCGTCTTTCCTCATCGGCCTCTGTCACGGATGCGCGCGCACAGGGAGGTCACGTGCTCGCCAGCAGCCAATAAAAATAAAATAAAAACTCCCTTGAGCCGGATTTGAACCAGCGACCTAAGGATCACCGTTGTAACATCTACAGTCCTCCGCTCTGCCAATTGAGCTATCGAGGGATACAAACTGTATGAATAAGTTTACCATATAAAGTCAACTAATCCTATTTCTACACAAAATGTACTCATACATATATTATACTAGATGGGTGACCCGGGCAACGCCCGTGTTTTACCCGATTGAATGTTTTTATTCAAATACTATTTGTTACAATTATAAATTGGCGCCTTAAATAAATGCATATCCTAATCCTAATTAATCAGTCATAGGCCGCCTATGTCACGGATGGCCGGTGCCCTCCTATTGGACGGCTACGATCACGTGTCATCGTTGGCGCGTAGGTGACCTTGAGTGACGTAATGCCCCCCCCCCCCCCCCCCCCCCCCCCCTGCCGGCGAGCACGTGACCTCCCTGTGCGCGCACATCCGTGAAAGAGGCGGCCGATGAGGAAAGACGGTCGTGACTATATATATATAATATAATATAATATATGTATGAGTACATTTTGTGTAGAAATAGGATTAGTTGACTTCATGAGGTAAACTTTTTCATACAGTTTGTATCCCTCGATAGCTCTGTTGGCAGAGCGGAGGGACTGTAGATGTTACAACGGTGATCCTTAGGTCGCTGGTTCAAATCCGGCTCGAGGGAGTTTTTATTTATTTATTTTTATTGGCTGCCGGCGAGCACGTGACCTCCCTGTGCGCGCGCATCCGTGACAGAGGCCGATGAGGAAAGACGGTCGTGATTATATATAGGGATTATATTATATTACTAGCGGACCCGCCCGGCTTCGCCCGGGTTTACCCGAGTAAAAGTTTGTCTAACGAATCTCTCGATAAAGTGAACATTTTTTTCCCGGTCCCTTGAAAAATACTCGATAAGTTGAATAAAATCAATATTAATTGGTTCCCTCGGTAATTGGAAGTTAAAGGAATAGTATCTTGCCTTGGAATTGTATCATTATTCTTGTATGGATGTACCCGGCTTCGCCCGGGTTTTACCCGAGTAAAGGTTTGTTTAACGAATATCTCGATATATATAGTCACGACCGTCTTTCCTCATCGGCCTCTGTCACGGATGCGCGCGCACAGGGAGGTCAGGTGCTCGCCGGCTCCCTCGAGCCGGATTTGAACCAGCGACCTAAGGATCACCGTTGTAACATCTACAGTCGGGTAAAACACGGGCGTTGCCCGGGTCATTCGGCTGGTATATATATAGTCACGACCTTCTTTCCTCATAGGCCTCTGTCACGGATGCGCGCGCACAGGGAGGTCACGTGCTCGCCGGCTCCCTCGAGCCGGATTTGAACCAGCGACCTAAGGATCACCGTTGTAACATCTACAGTCGGGTAAAACACGGGCGTTGCCCGGGTCATTCGGCTAGTTTATAAATATACAGTAGAACTTGGATAATTCGAACGTCTTTAATCCGAATATTTATCGTGGTCCCTAGACTTTTGAGTCTTTTATTCAAAACCTTTCCAATTCGAATTTTAGGATAATTTTTTTTTTTTGGTCCCTTGGGCTTCAAATTATTCAAGTTCGACTGTATATTCAAAAATTAAATAAATACATAACTTTTATTAATATTTTAAAGATATCTCACAAAACTCTCTCTAATTTTATAAAATAGATACCATTTATAGAAACCTAATGTATTATAAACAACACTACAGAGAAAGAGAGGTTTTAGGGGAAAAAAAGAGTCGGTGGTTGAGAGGGTAACACGTTCGATTCCCGACAGTCATGAACCGGGATTAAATCCCGCGTTAAAATGTGTTTAATATGTGAATAACCTTCACATATTATTCTTTGTTCAATTATCATGAACTAGGTTGCTCTTGCTGAGCGGTACCTATTTATGTGAATTTGAACCAGAACCAGAGGTTCTAGGGTGTGTTATAAACAACTACAAAGGCACTACAGTGTTTTATAAACAACTACTGAAGCACTAAAGTGTATTATAAACAAATACAAAGGTACTACAGTGTATTATAAACAACTACAGGTCAAATATCCAAAAGGAACTGGACAAACAAAAAATCTTAACTGTAGGGAAAAGATTGGGAAACCAAGAAGACCTAAAGCCACCTAGATAAAAACAATCAAACAGCTGTCTCCATTTTGAGAACTATACATTGAAGCCCAATAGACAGAGGTCAATGGATCATAATGATTATTCGAAACGCCTAATAAAATCCAAATTGAAATATATGGAAGGTGATTGCTTTGTAACAAAGCCACAACACCAGCTTTGGCAAACTGAGAAGTCCCACCTGAAGATCGTGGTTCCGGGCTAATGGCCCTCCTCAGTCCAAGAGGTCAATGAAGACACACACTCAAAAGCCTTTATTAAGACATATAGTCCTACACATGGATTTACAATATGGAAAAAATCTGAAGATGAAAATAATTATACAACAACAACAACAACAACAACAAAAAACCTTTATTAAGACACTATTGTCTTACAAGGGGATTCCCCTAAAAGGTTATATATGTACATGAGTGAGAAGGAGAAGCAATTTAGAGGGGAGGGGGAGCAATCAGCCGTTGTCTGTGGAGTTGAGCACTTTTCCCCTCATTTTATCAATCGCCTTGAAAAATTTAAAATATTTATAAACAAATGTTTTATCCAGCAGGAGATTAGTAAAAATTTTATATACATGATTATCATTATAGTGAGTTAGCCCCGAAATTTCGCGAATTTCCAGGCTCTTTTCCTGTAAGAATGGGCAATGGAATAGATAATGGACCAAATTGTATTTGATGCCAGCATTGCAGAAGTAGCTATTTAAAGGGTCGCTCTTCCAAAATCTCGTGATATCCTCGCGGAAAAATAGCCATAGAATCCTTTGACGGGCTATATATCATTTAATTTTCAAAGGGAGGTTTGATAGTAAGATAAAAATAATTATATATATAAAGTAAAATCTAATTACATTTAGTACTAATAATGAAAATTTTATACAGGAAAACTAAATTAGGAACATTAAGCTCATAAGAACGTCAATGGAGAGACAACGTTAGTAAAGGATTCGACACTTCTCTCTCTTTTTGGCGAACGTTAATAAATATATGAAATGAGAAAAATAATAATTTATTGTTTTCTAAGATGTTCTTGGCTGTGACTAAGCAGAAATCAACTATCATTAAGTTTATTTAAAACTCCATATTTAGACTTTGTAAAAAAATTAAACCTTTGTTGACTTTTAATTTAGACTTGTGTCGAAAAAGAAAACCGATTGTGAAAATTGATGGAAATTTTGACACTACTTTATAAAAGTTTTTAATAAACTTGACCTTTTAATGGATGTTTGTCCACAAAAATTGGGATTATTTTTAATATACTTCTCGAACTCCTAGAAGTCTGTCGATTTGAACACTTGCTCAATCCCGATGACAATGCAAGTTTGCAAAATATCAGGCTTCGTATAAAAGTATATCGTTAAAATTTAATAAATTCCCAGCAATACTTGGCGCTAAGGAGATGTTAGTTTATACGATAGAATATATTATATATACTGTCTGACTTGGTTAACCGTAGTCATATTTAACTTATATGAATGAATCAGAAGCCAATGCGTCTAAATCCAGAAAACAAATTTTGAGGGAAAATATTTGAGAAACGAAGAAACAGGTAAATCCTTCACTAACAAATATTATTTTATTTATGCCATTCAAATTTTTACAAACATCAGAAAATATAAAAATGTTTTCATTGGCTTTTGAGCATTCATATATAGATTCACAATACGCGTTGGTAAAGATAATCAAAAAAGTAAAGTAAAAAAATAGCCCTATTCTAAAATTTATAATGAATATATTTTAAAAGGTCAAAAATGATTTGCTATCAAGTTCTTATAAGTGAAGTACGCGCTAAAAATTCTATATTCATTTAAAAGAATAAATTTTAAGAGCACGCATTCAGAGACTATTATATTATTTAGAAAAAACTTTTTTTTTTTGCAATTTTCAAAACGCTAAATAAAACCAAATCCACATTTTTTACCATACAGAATTGAATTGAATACAAATTGTATTTGTAAAATCCCTAAATTCAACTAAATTATATCAATTTGTGAAGGCTTATAGCCAAAAAATTTAAACAGGAAATATTTATTGTTAAAATGGTTTCTATCTTCAAGAAGCCGTTACAGTTTTTGTTTTTAATATTTAAATATCAATACATTAGCTGCATATATAATGATTACCTAATTATGTATAAAGAAAATAAAATAATATGAAAGAACTTGAGATATAACAACTCAATATATATTTAACGTCAAAAGAACACGTCGAAGGTAGAAAGCAACAAAAAAGCTTGGGGTTAGATAAAAATAAGGCTGATGAAAGAATTAAAACATACAACAATTTTATTATAGAAAAGAGACAAAATGTATACAATGTGCAGTAGGTACCTCACCAGACTCTGCAAGGAGCCTTGTAGTAGCAGCCCTTGTCCTGTCTGAACTGCTCAAGGTTGTTCAGCGCCCCCTGCACTCTGGTCCTAAGGTCGGCCTGTGCGGGATTGGGACGTCTGGCGCCGTTGGTGCACATCATACTGCCGTGGGCGTTGTAGAACCTGCTGTTGGAGGTCCGTCCTCCTGTGACCGTCCTGTAGGCTGAGAAGGCCGCGCGGAGTCCTAGGTTGTCAGCAACGTTTCCTCTCAAAGCTTCCTTCCTGTAACCGCTTCCAATCATGTGGTATTCATAAAGAAGACACGATGCTTCCTTCTTGTACATCCTCTGGCTCTGCTGGGACCACATACCTGGCACCGGGCTGGCGATGGCTTTGGCCATCTGGTGTCCGATGATAACGCCTAAGGTGCCGTAATTGGAAGCAGCGTCCCTCGTTGGGAATTTAGTGGCCAGCATCTGCACGGCTGCTGGGATATAGATGGAGTTGTCACTGGGATCATAGGCGGCGTTGGGGATGAAGCTGGGGAAGATATAGGACCAGGGGTCGTCGATTTTATTGGATTCCAAGAACTTCATGGCGTTCACATTGTTTTGCTGGTAATCCTCGCTGATTTCAAGGCCTTTGTAGAAGATCTCGAGTATTTGGGCATCCTTCACGTAGCTTGGGTAGCCGTTCATGGTCTTGATGGAACGGATCGCCTCGGCGTTGTTCGCAAGCGTGTTAGAGTCATACCGTCTGTTATAACGAATTTCCTTGATAAGGGCTTCTTTGACCGCTCCAGCAATGTTTTCGGACTTCTTCAAGTTGACAATGTTCTTGGACATCTCGTAGAAGAGATATTCGAGGGAATAGCCGAACGCATTCTTTGTTGCCACCATACACCTCATGTCTTTAGAACCCCAAACCTTGCCATTCAGATTCAAGTCGATATAGTGGTCTCTAGAACTCTTAGTAGGGATTAAAGGCTCCAAAATATCATAAACATCAACTCTAACATTATCAGAATTCATACAACTATCGAAATATTGAGCAGTCTTTCTCAAGAAATCAGGAACCCTAGTACTAGGATTCTTATGAACTTGTACTAAGAACATACCGATCTCTTTAACGTTGCCGTGGGTCAACATGGTGAACCTGTTGTCGTGGTATCCAAAACGGTCCTCGAGTGGGACACAGATGTTCTGGTAGAAGTCGTGGCAAAGATTGTTGGTGGGGTCCGGCTCTGGGGGCACATAGCTGATCCTG
This sequence comes from Cordylochernes scorpioides, assembly GCA_030710605.1. NCBI lineage: Eukaryota > Metazoa > Arthropoda > Arachnida > Pseudoscorpiones > Chernetidae > Cordylochernes > Cordylochernes scorpioides. The sequence goes on from CP092864.1 coordinate 181,358,534, forward strand.
AAAGAGTCCGGGGTCCGGCTACCGTCCGCAGCTGCCCCGGGGAGCCAGAGTGCCGAGGCTGCAGCTAGGAGCAGAAACACGAAACACACTGTCTTCATCTTATAACTTCAAGTAGATTTATGAATTTTTCTTCAAAGCAAACATTGAAGGATAGAAAGGGAAGGCTGGATACAGAGTGAGATTGAAATTAAAAAAAGAATATACTAAATATTCTGTGTTAATATATATTCAGGCACGACGTTTTTTTTTCAAAAATAAGTTATTTTGTTATTTTTAATAATTAAATATTTTTATTCACCAATCCCTCCACTCTTTGTATATCTCACAAACTATTTCAACTTGAATCTAATGACGATATGTGGCGCTGAGTTTGTTTATAAAAAAAAAAAAAAAAAAAAAACGTTGTAATGCCTTGACAAAGGTTGGCATTTAGCTAACCGAAATATTGTCAAAAAAAATCCTTTCTTCGATCCAATATATGCCTTTTTTATTATATACACTCATGGACAAAACTTAAGGAAGTGGAAACTCTTCAGTGTTGCCATTTTTCTATATTTTTTTTTTTTAAGGAGACGGAGGCAATTTTTTTCACACTTGGTTATCTCATATGTCTTCAATAAGGTCACTGTGTGTCAAATATCTTTCAGAATTATTGTATGAATCCCGATATACATGCTAAAAGGTATAAGTTCCTTTTGTCCATGAGAGTATATATATTGTATTTATTTAAAAATATATATATTTTATAATAAATTATGTATTTTTATATATCTGATTTTTTAAAGGTGCATATAGATGTCAAAATAAAATTATTTGTATTTTATAATTATTACACGTGTAATTGCTTAGCAAATTGATGGTTATAAATTGTTAATTTTCCATTTATTTTATTAATGATATTAATTTAAATCGGGTTAGTTGACGACTTCTCTAGGCTCCAGGAGCCTGGATTAACCAAATAAATAAATTACTTCAAATATTTCATATTGATCTGATATATTGGGAGTATAAATAAGTTCGTCTGGTTCTAATAAAGATGGCGCAGCTAGTTTATTTTTTATTGTTTCATCTGGCAGCACCATTATTTTGAAGCGTTATCATATATCATTAGAATTTGAAGTCTATAATTTTATATT
>CP092864.1:181359769-181435025 GCA_030710605.1 Cordylochernes scorpioides
GTTCACTCGAGGTTCTGATGATTTCGTTGTTGAGGAGTCCACGGGAATGGCTGTCGGCACCCGTGAGGCTGTGGAAGATGGTGGAAAGTCCAATAGAAAATCCTTCTTGGACAAGTTAGTTCTTGGTCGTCATGGGACTGAAGATACGAGACCAATGGGACATAGCGGGGAAAGGGGATTCATGCATAAAGAAACTGGGCCTATCAGAGAATATAATAAAAAGTATAGTGGAAACTACAGAGATTATGATATTCAGAATAAGGAAGCAGATCTGAGCAGACAGGTATATGATAAGCATCTAGGGGATACGGATCTCTACAAAGGAATGCAAGAGAGAAATAAAGAGACACAACTAAGACGAATCAACTATAAACAACAGAAAGCCCACAGGGACTTGTCTCAAGAAGAACTCGGAGAAGAGGGAAGCACTGAAGAACTCGGAAAGTTTCATAACAAGATGAAGAATTTGGAATCTCAACCAAGAAGAGAAAAAACAAGCCATCCCAGAGAAAACCTACGAAATGAAAACAGAGAATCTTTCAATGAAAGAGATTTTGAATTTTTTAAATTCGATCCTCAAATCGTCTACTCACCTAATTCCAGAGAAAGTTTGAGTGATGCGAGAAGAAGAGATCTAGGGCATTCCAGAAGGTCGAAGATGGTTGAGCACGGTACATCAAGAAGACAGCCCAATGTATACGTGGGAGAGATACGTGACGAAGAACGAAGCGACAGGAAGGAAGAGAGTCCTTACAGCTCTGAGGAGAATTACAGAAACCCTGAACAGAACGTCAGAAGAGGAATCTCACAGACGCGATACCAAAGCGAGAGTTTTCCTACTCTGCATAGGACCCCGATTGCTTTTAGAACTTTTCACGAGTCTAGCAACATTTCGCCTAGGTTTTTAGAGAGGAAAGCCTTGAGTGATGATAACATAGACTTAGAAGAGGACAGCGATGTAAGAAGAAGACAGGATGGAGAAGATTATTTTCCAGAAAGACGTCTCTCTACGGTTGAAGATCCCCTCGAAGACATCGACAAGAGGTACGAAACAGGAGCACACAAAGATGAGGAAAAAACGGGGAAAGAAAGATTTCTTCAATACCTCAACCGAAGAGACGAAAATGGAACCAAGTGCAGAGGAACACTAGAAGAATGTGGAATGGAATCCAAACTGGATGAAGTAGTGCTAGATGATCCAGCAAATGAAAAATGGAAGAAAACCTGCTGTATGGGTCACAAGGCCACCAAAGGAACATCATCCAATCCCAAAGTCCATTGCTTCTTCATCACTGTGGACTAACATCCTTTTTACCCATCTCACCCCAATACTGTATAATATATAACTGGACAATAAAAACCTAATGGACGTATGTAAACCTGGTGTGCCACTCTCTCTCTTTTATTTTGTCACTTCAACGAAGCAAGATATGTGTCTAGGCAACAACTCTGGGGACCAAGGCAAAATGACTGGAGAGCTCAATACTCTCTTACCACTGGTCTAAATAGAAGTACTAGGCAACCACCGTACAAAGAGGTCATCAGGTCTCTGCTTTTGCTTATATACCAGAACAAATAACCAAATATGAGTCTGAATATGGTTTTCCTTTCAGTTAATATTGTTTTTATTATCGAAAATTTATAATTACCTTGATTCCATTTACGCCATTCACAACACCTCCACAAAATCATAACTAAGTGTACATAACGTCAGAGGTATATCGTACTTGCTATTATCACAATAATTTAGAAGATTGAATAATGCGCAACCAACCTATTATTAGTGAGATTATTCACACCATACCCACTACTGACCTTTCTGCTTGCCACCATCTTCTTGATCAACTAGGAAAAAAAAATAATGACACCCTAAATATCTTATTCCAATACTATAGCTAAACACTTAGAATTATCACATATAAATATAAAGAATAATCTAATAGATAAATATAAAAAAATAATGATAAAATATTGGGCTGTAATTGTGCCCTCAATACGAAGCAGAGGTGATCTCCTATCATAGGCGATGGCTCCCAGAAATATAATGCCGCGCTGTCGTGAAAGGCGGTACATACACATATGTATTCTACTTGTTTTTATTGTATTCCTTAAATTCCAATGAAGAGGCAATGATCACTTTGGTGGGATACTAACGTAAACCTTACATCACGAGGGTAAACAACCTGAGACGTCTTTATTCCCTGAAAGACCACCATCATGATCTTCACATTACTGCCACTGAGTCATCATAACCCCTGCTAATAAAACTTCTTAAGATACTTTTCTGACCCAGCCTCAACTTCTAATACAAAAGGCTCCGTCCAATATACCACTCACAATACACACCACTATACCACTCACAATACACACCACTATACCACTCACAATATTCACCACTGGACCACTCACAACACGCAAATAGTTGATATCGTAGAGTTCTATTTTTTATTTAAAATTTGGGGAAGCCATTTTACCTCTGGCGATCTGATCAACCCCTGACGTCATGAGTCCTGCCAAGACAACCAACAGTAGATATGCCCAAGACCAATCGCCAGCTCAGCTAAAAATGACCCATAGTCAAATCGTCATCGCTAAACTATGGCCTAGGTGGCATACCTATGGCCAGTTGTCGTGACAGGACAAGTTTTCACCAAGAGGTGCCAGAACCGAGGTTCATAGAGGCTTCCCCGGTGGGCGCTGGGCCGGCAATGGCAACAATTGGTCGTTTCTAGGAACTCTATAGACTTTATATTTCTCTATCTATCGAAGGATGAAGCAATTCATATATGATGTACATTTATTATATTGATCACAGACTTATTTATTGATATCTTCCAGTGTTTCGACATGGCTTACCTTGTTACCTCTGCTAACAACTACAAACACTATTCACTTGGAATTCCATCCACAGCCTCGGATTATTGGAAGAGTAAATCGTCTTGATCTAATTATTTTTCTCACACTTAGTTTCTTCCTAATTGAATGTTTTCCCATTAAAAAATATTCAACAAATATTATTCACTATAATTGTATTATTTAATATCACTTTAAAGTAAATAATTCGAAAAATAAATATTTTATAAAATGAAACACAATGTAATGATTATAGTTTCAATAGTCGATCAATTGGAATATTCATGAGTAATAATTAGAGGGTTGATAATATTAATGATATCATATAGTATGATAAATAACATATGTTAAAGTGATATTCGCCTGGAAAATATCCACTTGGGAATAAGCCGAGAAAAGCTGGCCGTCTAGTGGCAAATGTGTCATTATAGATAATTATTAACTCATAATTCTATAATTCCAAAATATTCAAAATGTTTTGTATATTATATAATTTTATTCTTTTTGATTCGCTTATATGTTGATCTATATATTCAGCATCATCATGCAAAATATTTCATTGGTTCATTTAGTATTCTGGTGGAGAAAAAAACTTAATTTATCTTTATAAGAATATATTAGGTAGAGAGTGATGTTTTCTTGAAAAATATTTTCTATCGTATGTATAACGACATTTGAAAATTATCCCGCATGTGTTTCTTTTAAACGAAAAATCGAAATTTGTTTTAAAGGATAAATACCGATTATTTTCAACCTTAGGAATGAAGTATGAAAGGAAGAATTGTGAAAAGTAATGATAAACGGAAAAATAAAAGTGTCCAGGGATGGGAATCGAACTCACAGTGTTCCGCTTACCGAGCAGATGCCATGTCCACTAGGCTACCCTGGACATATTTTTCCGTTCGTAAATATTATATAAGGTAAAGGCGAAGCCGGGTACATCCACTAGTTTAAAAAAAATGATACAGTCGAACTTGGATAATTCAAAGCCCCCCAAAAAAATCAACTTATCCAAAAATTCGAATTAAAAACATAAATTCTATTTATAGGAAATTCTAGGGACCAAGATAAATATTCAAAATAAAGACGTTCGAATTATCTAAGTACTACTCTAGTTTAATTTAACAATTTTCAAAAGATATTTTTAAAAAATATATTTGGATAGATTCTATGTGTGTTTTTTTTTCTATTTTATTATGAGAAAGGAGGGATAGAAAAGGAGAATTTAAATCAGCATATAACTTTAATTATAAGACAATATTTCAGCTCTCACTACCTCTGAATTACAGAGGTGATAGACATTGATACGTTGTTTAAAGAAGGAAATTATAATCATAGTCCAGACAATAATTCACATGGTTGATATATTTCTTTCACATTCAGGTCGCATTCATTGCTGACATGGTCAGTGTCGAGATGTGACATCACTGGAGCCTGTTGACAAAAGGAAACTAACTTCTTCATTTAGAATTATTTCATGGGAGACTGTAATTGGTAAAATTATTCATGAAAAATCCTTTTAAACTTCATTTTATACATATCCTGGCCTTGTATCAATGTCGGCCTCAGTTCATTTTTCATTTGGCCATCTTGTCATAATTTGATACTTGACTAATGATATTTCACCCAAATAATATTGATAATAATTTAAATTAAGATACATTCTCATTCATCACATAACCCTTTTTTTCATTAAACACAAAGTAATAAGACCAAATCCAAATAAATAAATAGTGTGTGACGTTTCGGTAACAGAGTTGTTACCATCTTCAGACAAAAGTATTCATTTATTTGGATTTGGTCTTATTACTTTGTGTTTATAATCTATAATCCAAATTGTGCCTTATCATTTTTTTCATTCTTTTTATACATTCGAATTTGGATGATTCGAAGCCCAAGGAACCAAAGGAAAATTCGAATTATCCAAAAAATCATATTAAAAACGGAAATTCTATTTATAGGAAATTCTAGGGACCAAGATGAATATTCAAATTGAAGACGTTTGAATTATCCAATTTTAACTGTATAATGATTTATTTTCCCTCTCTCTTCTATTTTCAAAGGATGATCATTTATCAAGGGATGATTTAACAGACCATGATAATCATGGTGAGTATGCACATGTGCGGATAAGCATATCAATTTGTGTGCGAATAAAAGAAATTGTACACATTATAAATGTATGCAAATCACTGAATATGCTATTGTTATTTCTATTTGGAGCTTATTCGTGTTGGAGATATACACACCTCGGTTTACATATACGGAGAGTATTCAGACACTCTTAGTGTAACAATCTCATGGTTATGATGTCAGTACAATCGGAGTCACACTTATACACACATAGTCTTGAATTCCCCCTTTTTTATTCTTCCTCTTTCTTTTATATTTCACTTTATCATATCAAAAGTTGAAGATATTAATATGGTAGTCAAATAGCAGGGTCGAAACTATCGCCAGGTTTATCTTTGACAAGACCCGTCCCGTTACAAGTCTCTTTCCATCCCGGTCGAACCATTAGATTTTCCTCTAGATCAAAAAAAAAAAAAATATTGATTCAAAATTACCCCAAGCAATTCAACTTATATTATTAAAAAATGGAAAATTTTCAAAATTTTATTTAAAATTATCTTCTCTATAATATTATCTCACACTAGTTTGATAAAATGTTTTTTTTTTTGTCTTTTATTGTTTTTTTTTATCTTACTCTTATTAAATCTTCCTTCCTTATTTTCCGCTTATATGACGTGTAACTGCCGAAGTGTTCTTTACCCGTGAAATTGTTATAGCTCTGATAATTTTGTTTATATATATAATATAAATATTGAAACATTTATAAACCTATAATCCGTATATATCTACTTTCTCTTCAATCTCTTCACTTACTAATACTATATTTATTTATTATATATATATGCAAAATTATATATTCAATACGCTACTCTAATATATATATATATATTATTTCCAATATTATATTGGAATATCGAAATTGCTAAACTAGTTTCAAAAAGTGATAATAGATGGCGTTACAATACAATCCTAGAAGAGTATGCAACATCTCAGGGAAGGATTTAACTGAAGAGCAGCTGAGGCTTCTTGATAAAGGGTCAAACTATAGACCTATGCCTCTCAAAACTGATTACATTAGATTAATTTCTAACATTGAAAATGGGATTAGGAATTTGAATGAAAATGATAGAATTAATATTAGAAACAAAATTTCAAATGTTATATCAAGGACAACAAAAAACCAAAATAAATTTGAGTTAGAGAAGACAAAACGCTCCGAATGGGAGGCTATAAAGAAATTAAAAAATGATGACGACATAGTTATAACTAGAGCAGATAAAGGAGGCAAGACAGTCGTGATGAAGAGAGAAGATTACAATGATAAGATAAGGAGCCTTCTCAACGATAATAATACATATGAAGAAATTCGCGAAGACCCTACTAAAAAGATAAAACTCAAAATATCAAAATTCATCAAAAACATGAAGTCTAAGGACATTGATAAAAGAAAAATGAAGCTAGAAGATGTTGCCGCACCTCTCTTCAAAGGACTACCAAAGATCCATAAAGAAGGAGTTCCCCTACGGCCCATTGTGTCAGGATTCAAAGCCCCCACCAGACGTTTAGCGGACTGGCTTAAAAAACAGATACCGAGTACAAGTAAAATTTCCGGGTTAGAGATTAGAAATAGGAAAGAGCTTTTAGATATCGCTAAAATTTTGAAGTTAAATGACCATGAAATAATGGTATCCTTTGATGTCAAATCACTTTTCACCAATATCAATAGAACTCTAGCTCTGAAAGAAATAAGAGAATATTTTGAGGTGAAGAGACAAGATTGCGAAAACAAGGGATTAGAAATCAACGAAATGATAGAAGGCTTTAGGTTATGTTTAGATAATATTTACTTCAGATATGGGAATAAATTTTACAAGCAAAAAGACGGCACTGCTATGGGTTGCCCTACAAGCATGATCATTGCTGACATCGTAATGGCATCAGTAGATAAAAAGGCAATCTTGATTGAGGGAATAAGAATCTGGGGCCGATATATAGATGATGTTTTCGCAGTGATCCGCAAAGAAAATCTTAATGAAATCATGGTCATGTTGAATAATTTAGAAAGAGGAATAGAATTCACGGTTGAAACAGAAAAGGAGGGATTTTTATCATTCTTAGATGTAGGACTAACTCGCAAAGAAGATGGTTCAATTTTAACCAGCGTTTTCAGAAAGCCAACTGACTGTGGTATACATCTAAATTTTAATTCCAATAATCCTATGATGCATAAAAGACAGGTGATAAAATCTCTTGTACAAAGAGCCAAACAAGTATGCACAAACCGAGATATTTATAAAAAAGAGATAATGAAAATTCGAGTAGAACTAGAACAATCTGATTATCCAGTTGGTTTCACAAACAAATGGATTAGAAGATATGAAATAGATAGGCCAAATTCAAATAGGAATAAAGATGATTGCAATAATATAATTATTCCATATTTGAGAGATATAGATAACGAAATATCTAGAATTTTGAGAAAATTTAAATATAATATTTGGTATAGTACGGGGACAAAAAGGGAATTTTTAACTAGAAATAGAATAATGAAAGATAACATAGGCACATTAAAACCAAGTAATGTAATTTATGGAATTAAATGCACACAATGTGACAAAATTTACGTAGGAGAAACAGGCCGTAATTTAGAGACTAGGATTAAAGAACACCAACAGGGTTTAATGGGGAGAAGGGCGTTAAGCAAAATTGGGGAACATGCATTATATTCAGGACATAGGCCAGATTGGAATGATATTGAGATATTTCATAGGAATATAAAATTTAAAAAAGAAAGATTATTTTTAGAGGGGTGGGTATCACGGGAAATGGGGAAAAGAACTTTAAATGTATATGAAGATATTCCGCTACAATACAATTTGTTTTTAAATTTAAAAAAGTAGTTACAAAGGGTAAGTATAAATTGTACATAATAGATATCGATTAATATATACTATTGTGAAATCTTTTAAATGTTATTATTATTTTTATATTTATTTATGTTTATAATTTCTTAATATATATAAATATGTATATCATAATTTTATTTCAAAGATCGTAGTCTTTTTGTGAGTTAAATATTTATTTTTGACTCGTGCTTTGGATGTTGTACAAAATTTCGAATATCGCGTGAGAACGCCCTTAGAGCCTTAGACTGATTTTTAACGCCTTTCTATATGTTTTAATTTTTATTTGCTCCTGACGAGGACAAAAGCTTTTTGTCGAAACGTCGAGGTAATAAAAAGATTTATACTGGCCGAGGTGTCTTTTTTCAAGAAATATGAATGCCGGCCAGGCAGCCTCTATCTTCACGATAATACAATTCTTGTAAAAATAAATCCGCACACACTTTTCTTTTAAAAAAGGTCTAAATATTTGAATTTGAATAATATAAAATTGTGCGGGATGATGGTATTCATATACAAAAAGAGGCACCTCTCTCTTCAAATTGCACGCAGATTCAGATAATGGAATTTTACACAGCATCAACATTAGCGAAATTTAAGGCTAAATATATTTAATTTGTTGCACCTAGTGGTGTATTTGAGGAAGTCTTTTCCCGACGTTTCCCATCGTTTGGGAACTTAAAATAAATTAATAAAAATAATGACGCGCAGATATCAAACGAACATTTTGGCCGCAAACACGCAGAAAATGATTTTTAATTCTCTAACTCAAATATGGAAAAAAGGTTTCAATTATATTTAGATACAAATTATGACAAGAGTGAATATTCATACAATTCGAACAGTACTTGAATCAAGACGCAGCACTTGTCCAGAGATTGTCACGTCAACGACTTCAATTATCGCAAAATAAGGCTCTTGAGTCTAAGAAACATGAACTATTAACAGTTCTTATTCGAAATTATCCTTTAATTCAATTTAAAATTTGACATTACAGAGCTTTTTCAGTGCTTTAATGGGATAAAGTATTTTTTCAGCAGCCTTCTGCACCATTCGATTTTCCTAACTGGTGCCCAAACTGCCACTAATTGTCCTGGTTCATAGCTACCTTCTTGATGGTCCGTGTCGTAGTTTATTTTGATTATTTACTGGGTCTTTAATGTACTCTTGACTACTATTTGTCTCGTCCTGAATATTGTATTAAAGTATGCTTCAATGTATTCATTGCAATCACCTGTGTCGACGCCCAATGAAATATTCCTGTCATCCAAGACGAACATATAATCCATTCCAAACAGCAAGTGAAATGGTGAAAAGCCAACAACTTTTTGAAACGTGGTGATGTAGGCTTAAGTGATAAATAGAAGGATTTCGTCTCAATTCTTCTTATCTGTATTTACATGCATGCTAATTAATGTTATATTTCTCGTTTCTTCGAAGCCAATTGGTTTGAATAATTTTTCGTTCTCCTCATTTATATATTCGCTATTACTGATGCCTTGATCAATTTTATCGGAAGTTTGAAAATGATGGCATCTTCATTACCTTTTACATTTTCACTTCATCACTGATATCTTTGCAAATATTCAGCATATGAGCAGGAGCTCATAGTCAATTATCGCATTCATTTTCTTTAGGAAATCTCGTCCAAGAAAGATTTTAAAATGAGTTTTGATAATTGCAAATTTATCTGAAAATATCATATCTTGAATTTTCATATCCAAGAAAAGAATTATTCGCTATCCTATTTAGTTTTTTTTTTCCATCGGGTCCAGAGAAAATAAGCCCAGGAAAGATTATTTGAAATACAGTATTTATCAGAGGAGCTGTTTTAAGGTCAACCATTGAAGACATAGCTCCTGTATCCACCAAATAACTTTAAATAAGCATATATTATAAATATATATATAAATTCAATCTGTATTATCAAAAGGTATTATGAAAATCAAAGGCTTTTTTGAAATTAGCAATGCAGTATTTTATTAAATGTTTTTGAAACAAAATGTAAGGAAATAAAAATAAGAAACAAATGAAGTTGACTGCGATTATTAGAAAAAAAAAAGTTAAAAGAGATACATAAGGTTCGGGGATTTCTACATATCTATTTATACTAGCAGGGTCTTTTATTGATGCTATGGCCTCTAGGAACTTCCTCTGGTGTGAGCTCTGGATGCCCCTGTAAATAGTGGAAGTATTTTCCCAATCTGGCTGATTCCTTGGGACCAGACTCCAAGAACACAAATCTTCTTGGAAGTATGGAATGGAAAGATTTGCCATGGTGGAGCATAATCTCCGATCGGGACATCAGTCAGATTGGGAAAATACTTTCACTATTTACAGGGGCTTCCAGAACTCACACCAGAGGAAGTTCCTGGAGGCCATAGCATCAATGAAGGACCCAGCTAGTGTAAATAGATATGTAGAAATCCCTGAACCATATGTATCTCTTTTGACCTAATTTTTTTCTAATAATCGCAGTCAAATTCATTTGTTTCTTATTTTTATTTCCTTATATTTTGTTTCAAAAATTATATAAAATACTGCATTACTAATTTCACAAAAACCTTTAATATTCTCATAATACTTTTATTTTATTATTATTATCAATATTTTTTTTTTGACCAATGACAAATTTGTTTTCATGTGATCTACAAGAATTTGTAAATTATTTTTATTGTGTGTTACTTAATTGATAAAGAGGGAGCAATCTCTCGAAATATTTTGAGAATTATTTTTTCTTTACAGATCTAGGTACGCCCTTTTATATATATACACATATATATTCAATATATATATTTTATATTCAATTATATATTTTTTTGTATTCTTCAAATTCTAATGAAGAGGCAGTGATCACTTTGGAGAGATACTAACGTACACCTGACATTACGAGGGTAAACAACCTGAGACGTGTTTATTCCCTGAAAAACCCCCACCATGATCTTCACAATACTGCCACTGAGTCATCATAACACTGCTAATAAAACTCCTTAAGATACCTTTCTGACCCAACCTCAACTTCTAACACAAGAAGCTACGTTTTTCTAGCACTTTCTCAAACGATCCTAACACTATAAGGAAGGTCTATTGGAGATTTCTAGACTGTATGGAGGGTAGTGTCTCCAGAATATCCTATTTAATCCGCTTTAGGCGCCTCAGCGGTATGAGGACGGGCATGCAGAAGACAGACCTTCCGTGACAAACACCTAGGTTCTTTAGTACAACACGGAGACATTGATGGTAGTTCCGCGGGAAGCAAAAAATGATGTTCCATGAATTCCTCGTAATTAAAGAACGCAGCTTCAAAATATCTTTAAAACCAGACAAACGATATTTCCTACACCTGAGGCATTGCTTGCTTTGTACCTTCTGAGACGTTCCATGTTAAGTCACCAATCTTTATGCGTACCAATCAAATTTTAATATCTGTTGCGAATCTCTCAAGTTGTATCTCGATGAAAGATTTTCTACTGGCTTGTTGTATGGACGTGAGATCATGCAGGACGTCCTAGTGGTCTGCCAAGACAACAATTCGTATTGAGTCTGGACCACATATGGTAATTTGATGAACCTCCGGATGGATTGTTTCTTACAGTATCTCCTCCTCGAAGGTGAATAGTATTGTTTGGCACAATCAATTTGCAGACCATTCTGTACAATGTGCCTTACTAGACATATCAGCATATAAAGTTTCCAGACTGGTGAAATATTTCTGAGGTGTTGATTCTGTTAGCAACTAGGAATCGTATATTAGGACGACTACGGTGTCTAGAGTTTAACTGCACTCGGCACGTCTCTCTCTCGTGTAATGAATTTAGCCCAATATGTTGTGATCACTTGTTACTTTCTTACTGTTACTTTATATTTATATCGTGTCGTGTTCTCTACCTAACAAAATAGCAGTTGACGAACACTATACGGTATAAGATATTTATTTCTATAAAATGGGATACCTTCACTCTCCTCTTACACTCTATATATATCCAATCATTTTTACATAATTAATTTTCTATCAGAAAATTAATACATATTTACATATATGATGCACTTTTTCTCCAAGAATAAAATCTGCATATGGAATCATTAGAGCACCCGCCACCGAAGACCCATCATCACTCCAGAGATGATTTTATTTCCACGGTGGTTCCCTTTGTCCGGATGTTGAAAGGCTGGACATTGGATATGTGAGCGGTTCTGGTCTGACGATTATGGAAATGGTATGCTATGTACTTAACCAGACCGTCCATTTCAGTTACACGACAGACTTCATGTGGTCCAGTCTGGTGCCATTCTTTTCCTTTCCTTTGATGACGTACCAGCACATAATCTCCAACTTTTAGCTGAGGTGGTGATCTTCTTTGTTTTTTATTATAGTAAAATTTTGTTTTTTGTCGATATTGGTGTTGTCCCTCTTCGTCTCTCTCCTTTTCTTCAAGTGGGCAACTTATACCAAGCTCATCATCAGCAGGTAAGCGTGGAGATTGCTTTGTATATTTAAATATAGGCGAGCAACCCAAATAAGAATTGTAGGAGCGGTTATGATACCGAATTGCCCCTCTAGACAGGACTTCCATCCTCCTTGAAATGAGGGTAACAGGCGAGAAAGGTCTTTATTTCTCTTATGGTTCTTTCTGCCAGACCATTTCCAGCTGGATGATAGGGAGTTGTCGTGATCAGTCTTATGTTTTTAGATTTCGCCTATTCCGGGAATTTTCCGTGAACAAAGGACTTTCCTTGATCTGTGATTATAGTACGCACCTTCTTAAGATTTTCATGTTGTTCGAAATAATTTATCAATGATCGCCCATCTTGTTTTATAGCTTTAGCCTGGGCTAATCTTGTTGCTTCATATATTACTATTTAAAAGGTTGATCTAGCATCTCCCTTAGTTGGAGCTTCGGCATAATCTAAATGCACAGTATGGAAAGGCTCCTGTGATTGTGGCGGCAAGCTCATATGATTTGGTATGCACTTGTATTTAAACTTGACCTGTTGCCAAACAGGGCAAGAGGCTATGTAACTGCGTATATCATTTTTCATCTTATACCAGTCGAATCGCTGTCTTAATTTATGATAGGTTCTCAAAAACCCAGAGTGGCCACCCGAGAGAGGATCATCGTGATATAAGAGCAAGATAGAATCTCTATCCTCGGGAGGAACCAAGTACTTGTTGTTATCTCCGAGCTTCAGATCAATGCTCCGGTGATTCGTCCATAATATGGATTCATTTTGATCTGTGGGAGAATCAATGGCCAATCTCGACAAAGCGTCGGCATCTTGTAATTCCTTTCCGGATCGGTGATTAATATTCATTTCAAATGAACTAAGGAACAGTTGCCATCTGGCAAGTCTGTCTCTGAGATTTCCGCAGGAAAGCAGCTGAGTCAACGCGCGGTGATCGGTGTGGACTGTAAAAGGTTTACATTCCAAATATGCGCGGAAATGTTTAACTGCTTTCAACACAGCAAGACATTCCTTTTCGGTAACAGAATAATTCTGTTCCGCTCTTGTAAACGTATATGAATAATAACTTATTACTCGTAATTGTCGGTTTTTCTTTTCGGTAATATCTCGTTGGTATAATACTGTTCCCGTTCCATAGTAAGAAGCGTCGGTAGACAACTCGTATTGAAGGGAACCATCGGGAATCCTTAAAATCGGGTTGGATGTAATCAGGGTAAGTAATTTTAAATACGACTCCTCACATTCTTCTGTCCATGTAAAAATGGAGTCTTTTCTTTTCAAGGCATCCAATGGTCTTATTATCATAGCATAATTCGGTATATACGGCCTGAAATGCCCAGTTAAGCCAGTGAAACATTGTAGGGATTTCAAATTGTAAGGCCTCCTCATATTCTTCACCTTTTCAATCACCTGATCCCTCATATGTTTGAAATCGCCGTTTATTATTCTTCCTAGTAACTCTACTTGAGGAACGCAAAACTGACATTTCCCCAGGTTAATGGTCATATAAAATTTGGCCAGTCTAGTGAGAATCTTGTAGGATAGGGCTGCACATTCTTATTTAGTGGGTGCACCACAACAGATGTCATCAATATAGACAACTACTCTTTGATCTAGCAGATCCCCCAATATTTCAGTCATTATGCGTTGGAATTTGGGAGGAGAATTTTTCCAACCAAACGTAACCTTGTGAATTCGTACAGACCTTCTTGTGTTACAAACGCAGAAAATTTTCTGGATTCTTTAGTTAGTCCTATTTGCCAAAATCCGTCTCGTAAATCAATTTTTGTAAAATAATGGCAACCCCCAAATCGGTCTATAATCCTATCAATGCTGGGAAAGGGAAAAGGATCCAAATGAGTTTCCCGATTGAGCCTTCGATAGTCCTGACAGAGTCTAAAGGAGGAATCCTTTTTTGGAACAAGTACGCATGGTGATGCAAACTCTGAGGTAGATGGAACAATGATTCCCCGGTCAAGCATTTCTTTAATTTTATTAGATATCCATTTTCTTTTGTATTCAGACGTTGAATATGGTTTATAGACCGAATAACATTGCAGTCAGGTTTCAATAAAAAGTCCACCTCAAATTTTGGGACCCTAATCCAAGAAAATTCACAAAGACTTGGGAAGTTTTCCTGAACATCATTAATCGTAAATGCATATTCATTAGCATTCAAGGCCAAACATTTGATGTTATCAGAATGAAAATCCCATTGGATTTTGAAATTTTTCATGGTTGGCTTTCCTATCAGAATCTCGAAAGGCATCTCTTCAAGAATTACTGCAGTTACCTCGATTCTACGATTATCTGCTTCAAGCTCAAGGTCAATACATTCAGATGCAAAAATGCTATTATGATTTGTGGTTGTTAATTTTGTCTTTGCAGGATAACTTTTCCAGCCATACTTTTCTAGAGTGTTTTTTCGAATCAAATCAATAGATGAGCCAGGATCCAAAAATGCATTTAATTTTACTCCATTAACATTAACCGGAAACATTGAGTTAGGGGAAAAATAGGAAAAGTATAATACCCTTTTTGACGGAGGGAAAGGCCAACCCTCATTTTCTAGTTTTTTTGGAAGTGTGCTTTTCTTTTCTAATGGGCGAATAGAAGGCCTACATCTCTCAAGAACCTTTCTTAATTCCATAGTGCTGGAGAATGGGGTCACCGCCAAACGTTGTTTCATTTCTTCTGGTAGGCCGTGCAAGATGCCAGTTATCAAGATTCTCTCTGAAGCTCCCGGCAAGCCCAGCTGAAGTAGCCTCAGTTTTTTTTATAAAAATAGTCCACATAGGAGCCACTGCGATATTGCCATTTAACAGCTTTATCAAATCTGGAGATGGGATCCTCGCGAAACGCCTCGATGAAATCATTCTTCCATTCCTCCCAATCTCCATCTGCTACTTTTTATCTTGGCAGTCATACCAAAGCAAGGCAGTTTCTTCTAACAATGCACGCATTCCATTTACTTTAGTTTGAGAAGATTTCCAGTTATTATTCTGGCAGATAATTTCATAATTTTGGATCCAAATCAGCGGATCAACATTCTTTCCATTAAACCTTTCAACTTCCATTTTATCCATCCTCTCCTGTCCCGTGGCCAGATGCATCTCTACAAGTTTATTAAGCAACTGCTGTTGGTTATTTAGTACAGTAACGAGTGCAGCGACGTTGGGCTCGAGTTGAGAACTCCCAGGAGCTATGTCTGGCTTCTCATCCTTAAGTAGATTTTCTTTACTTGAATCAGTTTCTGTTTGATCTTTGCTGTCACTTTTTCCTCCGTCCACAATTCCAAGTTCCTCCTTCAGTGCTATCTTGGTTTCGCTTCTAAGAGAATATCCTGTCGGCTGCGCCATGTTGTCGTGTTCTCTACCTAACAAAATAGCAGTTGACGAACACTATACGGTATTAGATATTTATTTCTATAAAATGGGTTACCTTCACTCTTCTCTTACACTCAATATATATCCAATCATTTTTACATAATTAATTTTCTATCAGAAAATTAATACATATTTACATATATGATGCACTTTTTCTCCAAGAATAAAATCTGCATATGGAATCATTACATATCGATATATTGGTGTTTGCTTTATAATTTGAACACTATCTCCCTTTTCAATATATAGCTTATTTTACGTTTTCAACACATATTCACAACAGGCTCTCTATACACACACAATTTCACAATACAGACCACTACACAACTCAAAATACACACCACTACACCACTCAAAAAACACACCACTATACCACTCACAATACACACCACTACACCATTCACAACACGCACATAATTGATATCATGGAGTTCTATTTTTTATTTAAAATTTGGGGAAGCCATTTTACCTCTGGCGATCTGATCAACCCCTGACGTCATGAGAGTCTTGCCAAGACGACCAACAGTAGATATGCCCAAGACCAATCGCCAGCTCGGCTAAAAATGACCCATAGTCAAATCGTCATCGCTAAACTATGGCCTAGGTGGCATACCTATGGCCATTTGTCGTGACAGGACAAGTTTTCACCAGAAGGTGCCAGACCCGAGATTCATAGAGGCTTCCCCGGCGGGCGCTGGGCCGGCAATACCAACAATCGGTCGTTTCTAGGAACTCTATGAACTTTATACTCTACCTATCGAAGGATGAAGCAATTCATGAGATACATAAATTATCTTGGATCAAACTTATTTATTGATATCTTCCAGTATTTCGACGTGGCCTGCCTTGTTACCTCTGATATCCACTTCAAACACAATTCACTTGGAATTCTATCCACAGCCTCGGATTATTGGAAGAGTAAATAGTTTTGATCCAAGTTTTTTTCTCTTACTTGGTTTCTTCCTAATTGATTTTTTTTCCAATGAAAAATGATTTAACAAATATTATATATTAAAAATGTATCATTTATTATCACTCTAAAGTGAAATAATTCGAAAAATAAATATTTTAAAATGAAACACAAAGATTTGATTATAGTTTCAATAATTTATCAATTGGAATACTCATGAGTAATAATTAAAGGGTTTATATATATATACACTGCGTGACATTGAAAATGGAACACCAAGAAATAGTGGCCAGAAAGTGATGAAACTCGGCAGACAGAGAGAGACAGGGACGAACAATAAGTGATCTTTATTTCAAAATGATAGTCATAATACAGAGCGAGAACGGCGTCGGCTTAGTAGCAAGTAGGACCACCGCGGACGGCGATGCACGCAGCAACTCGTCTAGGTAGAGAGTCAATCAGAGTACGGATGGCGTCCTGAGGGATGGCTCTCCATTCCCTCTCAACCATTTGCCACAGTTCGTCTTCTGAACGCGGCTGTGGCAGGGCATGCAAACGGCGTCCAATGATGTCCCAGACGTGCTCGATTGGTGAGAGATCAGGAGAGTACGGTGGCCAGGGAAGCATCTGTACATCTTGCAGAGCTTGTTGGCTAATGCGAGCAGTGTGCGGTCGGGCGTTATTCTGCTGATAAAGGGCATTGGGTACCCCCTGAAGGTAGGGGAGTGTCACCGGTCGC
The DNA here is from genome assembly GCA_030710605.1 of Cordylochernes scorpioides. Lineage (NCBI taxonomy): Eukaryota > Metazoa > Arthropoda > Arachnida > Pseudoscorpiones > Chernetidae > Cordylochernes > Cordylochernes scorpioides. The sequence continues at coordinate 181,377,098 of CP092864.1, forward strand.
AGCACATCATCAACGTATCGTTGGGCCGTCATAGTGCCCTGAATACGAAGTAAAGGTGACCTGGAATCATACGCGATTGCGACTCAAACCATGATTCCACGTTGTCGCACGGTGGGGAGTTCCACAATTGCTGCCGGATTGGACCTTTCTCCACGTCGACGCCACACGCGTACACGGCGACTATCACTGGACAATCAGAAACGCGACTCATCTGAGAACACGACCCTGTGCCATTCCGTCATCCACGTCGATCTAGCCCGGCACCATTCCAAACGTTGGCGCCTATTCGGTGGGGTCAATGGCAGTCTTCTTAGCGGACGGCATGAGTGCAAGCCATTAGCAACCAATCGACGGGAAATGGTTCTGGTCGAGATGGAATGATCTAGGGTGTCTTGCACATGTTGCAGGATGGCGGTACAAGTGGCTTGTGGGGCCGCCACTGCTTGTCGAAGGATACGCCGATCCACACGTGCTGACGTCACTCTGGTTGCACCGACATTCCTATAAATTGCCACATTTCCTTGTTCCAACCATATTCTCCACAGTCGGTGCACCGTGGACGCACCAAGGTCTGTATCAGCTGCTATTTGACGTATGGACCAACCTGCCCTTTTCAGTCCGATCACCATGCCCCTCGTAAAAGCGTCTGTCTGCTTGAACTGCCTCCGTTTACGATGACCTGGCATTCTCTGTTATTACACGTGTCTTTTGACACAAGAATAAAATTTCTACAATTATTTTCCTTGAAGAAATAACGACACGAATACTGTCCTTTCTGCAAGTTCCTTCCCTTATATCTTACTCCATGTGCGCACGAGAGCTGCGCATTTTACATCATTTGCATAACTCGGTTAGGCGCGTCTACCCTGAAATTTGCATAATTTTCTGGCCACTATTTCTTGGTGTTCCATTTTCAATGTCACGCAGTGTATATGTGGTAATGTAGTAGTAGTTTATGCTGTTGGATGAATGCAGTGTGGCATGTTGGCTAGAAGCAGTCGTGGTTGTTGAGCGATGGGTGGTAAGGACACACAGGAGACAGGATCCAGAGGCAAAAACCCGTGAGGAAATAGATCGGGGAGGAAAGATAGAAGATCCCAGAACAACCCCTAGAACAACTGGCGTCGAGGCCACTTCGGTGAGAACTCTACTCTGATCATCCCGTCTAGCCGCTTATAAGCCGCTTTAAGTAAGATAAGTCCCCTAGGGGAGATAATGAAGTCGTGATACTTGTTTACTAAGGGGGTTGTTTGTTAACCTCGCTATCTTCCCTCTTTCCTTGTACTCCCACACAGGCCATTTTATTTTACATATTTCCAAATATTATGACATATATATATATATAATGAAATCAAATAGAATAATAAATAAAAAACGTTGAAGTGATATTCGCCTGGCAAATATTCACTTGGGAATAAGTCGGGAAAAGCTAAGTCATTAAGTGTCATAATAATTAACTCAATATTTTATAATTTCCAAATATTCAAAATGTTTTGTTTATTATATAATATAAGTCTTTTTGATTCGCTTATATGTTGATTTATATATTCAGCTATCAAGATACAGAATATTTCATTGGTTTATTCAGTAGTTTTGTGGAGAAAAGTAACAAAAACCTTAATTGATCTTTATAAGAAAATTTTAAGTAGAGAGTGAATGTTTTCTCAAAATATTTTCTATCATATATTCATTAAGCAAACTTTCAATCGGATAAAACACGGGCAACACCGGGCACATCCTTTATTTGGATAATTCGAAGCCCAAGGGACAAAAAAAAATTCGAATTAAATACGGAAATGCTATTTATAGGAAATTCTAGGGACCAAGATAAATATTCGAATAATCTTAATTCTACTATAGTTTAATTTAACAATTTTCAATAAATAATTTTAATTTTGTATATTTTGATGGATTCTATGTGTTTTATTATATTTTATTATGAAAAAGGAGGGATGGAAAGAAATCAAAAATGGTGAATTTATATCGGCATATAATTTTAGTTAGAAGACAATAATTCAACTTTCACTATCTTTCAATTACAGTGGTGAATGACATTGATACTTTGTTTAAAGAAGGAAATTATAATTATAGTCCAGACAATAATTCACATGGTTGATATATTTCTTTCATACTCTGGTCGCACTCATTGCTGAGAGTAATGACGAGATGTGAATTGACTGGAACCTGTTGAAAGTAATATCTTCATGTACAATTAGAGCATGGGGAACTACAATTTGTACAATTATTCTTGAAAATCCTTTTAAACTTCATTTTGTACATATCTTGGCCTTGTATCAATGTCGGCGTCAGTTCATTATACATTTGGCCTTCTTGTCATAATTTGATACTTGACTAATGATATTTCACTCAAATAATCTTGATAATAAATTAAATTAAGATACATTCTCAATCATCACATAACCAACTTTTTTTTCTTTTTCACACATTCGAACTTTTGGATGATTCGAAGCCCAATGGACCAAAATAAAATTCGAATTATCCAAAAATTCGAATTAAAAACGGAAATTATATTTATAGGAAATTCTAGGGACCAAGATAAATATTCTAATTAAAGACGTTTACGAATTAAATAAGTTCGAATTATCCAATTTTAACTGTATAATGATTTTTTCTTTCTTTTCTATTTTCAAAGGATGATCATTCATCAAAGGATGATTTAACAGACCATGGTAATCATGGTGAGTATGCACATGTGCATATCTATTTGCACATAAAAGTAATTGTACATTATAAATGTACACAAATCACTGAACAGGTTATATTTATTTGAAGAATATTCGTGTTGGAGATATACACACTCGGTTTACAAATACGAAGAGAATTCAGACACTTAGTGTAACAATCTCATGGTTATTATGTCAGTAAAATCGAAGTCACATACATGTACACGGAATCCTGAATTCCTTCTTTTTTACTCTTCCTCTTTCTTCTATATTTCAATTTGTCTGATCCAATTTAGAAGAGACTGTCAAATAGCAGGGTTGAAAATATCGCCAGGTTCATTATTGACGAGACCTGGCCTGGTACAAACCATTTTCCATCCCGGTTGTGAATCACTAGGGTTTCCACTTTGTTCAAAACAAAAACATATTGACTCCAAATTACCCTAGAAATTTAAACTTATATTACATGTATTAAAAAATGTAAAAATTTCAAAAATATATTTAAAATTCAACTTCTTTATCTTATTATCTCTCACTAGTTTTATCAAATGTTATCATGTTTTTGTCCTTTAATCTTTTTCTTCAAATTAATTATTCCTTTTTTTTTCTTATTTTTCGCTTATATGGCGCGTAACTGCCGAAGTGTTCATTAGCCTGAAATTGTTAAAGCCCTAAATTTGTGTTAATATAAATAAATTTTTACCTACTTTCTTCTTAATTCTATATTCATTTAATATATATGCTAAATAATATATATAATATACTTCAATATATACACATATATATATATGTATATATAAAGAGTTTAAAGAGAGGTATATTACATTGGAATATCGAATTCGCTAAACTAGTTACAGAACGTGATAATAGATGGCGTCACAATACAAATAACTTGTATAAAACGCACACATTTTTCTTTGTAAAATATTCCAAATATTTAAATTTGAATAATATAAAATTGTGCGGGATGATGGTATTGATATACAAAAAGAGGAACTTCTCCCTTCAAAATGTATTAAAACTTTTCTCGATCTTCTCTGCGCGAAATACGCAGATTCAGATAGTTGAATTTGCCACAGCATCAACTTTAGCGAAATTTGAGGCTAAATATTTTTCTATTGTTGCGCCTAGTGGTGGTGTATTTGGGGAGGTGTCTTCCCGAGGTTTTACATTGTATAGGGACATGTCTAATTAAAATAATGACGATCAAACGAACTTTTTGACCGCAAACAGAAAGAGAATAATCTTTACTTCTACAACTCATAAATAATGGCGATTGGTTTCAATTATATTTAGGTACACATTATGACAAGATTGAACATTCACTTCACACAATTTGGACAGTACTTGGCGTAGCACTTGTCCAGACATTTTCTGTTACGCAGACTTTGACTTTAATCATCATAGATGCTGACGTCACTACGATTACGTAACTTCCAACTTCTACCTTCAAACTTGCTGTTATTGTTTACCGCTAACTTGTCTTAACAATATATGTAATGGAACAAGTCGTTCCTTAAATAAATATATATTTGTTTTTATCTAAAGGGATGTCCTCGTAACTACAACATACGTGAGTACAAAAACAAACAGAAATCCTCAAAAAGAATAATCGCATTTTGCTAAGCCTATATCAATTTGGTAGCAGTGCGTGGTTTGGGCGCGCGAATTGGACTAACCGCCAATTGATCCATTTAAATCAAAAATAAATTAAATAATTGGACTAACCGCCAATTTAGAAAGAAAAAGTTGAATAAAAATGGATACACATAACTTAGCAAAAATCGAACAGTTAACAGAAAACAACTATACCACGTGGTCCATGAAAATGGAAGCAATTCTAGATTCAAAAGATCTCTTCGAGGACGTAATTGTTAATGACGAGCCAGACTTTACAAAAAATAAACTAGAATATGATATTTGGAAGAAAAAGAATCGGGAAGCATACAGCCTAATAATATTATCACTTTCGGATGACTTAACAATCATCTTTCGAGGCGATAAAAGAGCCAAAAGAATTTGGTACGACATAAAGAAAAGGTTTGAAGGATCTCTAGAAAATAAAAGGATAGACCTAATGTTGGATCTAGCCAGACTAAAATTGAACCCAAATGAAAATGTCAACATGTATATTGTACGAGCACAGAAACTGGCACAAGAGATCACCCAGCTAGGAAAGACTGTAACAGAAAGAGAACTTGTACGATACATTGTTGAAGGACTCACACCTAACTTTGACACGATCGCAGCAGCACTGTCAATAAACAGAGGAATCTCCTTACCAGACTTGAGACAAGCTCTACTGGATTTCGAGAAGAAAAGACAGAACAGAAGCAAAAATCATGAAAATGCTTTCAGATCATCAAGCAACCAATTCAAAGAAAAGTCATGCTTCATTTGCAAAAGAAAAGGACATTTCAAGAAAGACTGTTGGTTCAACCCTAATAACAAAGGAAATCAAAATAATACAACAAACAAAAATAACATGGCCAGTACAAGGAACTACCATAAAGGACCAAAACAAAACAAAGACACAGCCAGATCAGCAATCCAAGAACGAACGGAGGAACCATCCCAACGAAGTGACTCCACTTCAGAATACGCACTACATGTAATCACAAGGGAGGAACGCCCGACAACTCAGGACGTGTGGATAATTGATTCTGCGTGCACAAGCCACATGACTTCCCATGGCGAATGGATCGAGCACAAGACGGAAGAGAGAAGAAGCATACAAGTAGCAGAAGAAGGGAGGCACATCGAATCTACCTCATCGGGATTAATCCAAGCTACTGTACAAGGTAAGGACAAACTTACCAACGCTGTAACCCTGCATAATGTCCTCCATGTACCACACCTGAAAGGAAATCTAATGTCCATCCCAAGCGTAGTAAGAAGAGGGAACTCTGTTCTTTTGAATTCTGAAGGAGCATACATATACTCTTCTGATGACAAGCTAATAGGAACAGGGAACTTTGATGGTAACATGTACACATTGAACCTATCACGTTTACCTGAAGCAACTCATGTTCCAAATGAACATTGTTTGATTTCAAAGGACAATTCTAGGACTGCATGGCACAGAAGGTTAGGGCATCCTAGTGACAACAAATTAGACCTGATTTTGAAGAACAATCTTCTAAAAGGCTTGAACTCTATAAATGGTACCCTTGATCAATGTGATGCTTGCTCATTGGGAAAAATGACCAAAGTACCCTATGTTCACACAGATGGCAATCAGGAAAGCTACCCCTTTGAAGCCATTTATGTCGATCTCTGTGGTCCAATGAGAATAAACTCCTTGGGCGGAAGTAAATATTTCTTGACCATCGTAGATGGATTTTCTAGGAGAATATTTGTAGAATTTCTCAAAGATAAACTCTCAGCAGCAGAAGTTTTGAAGAAGTTTATTGTAAAGAGAGAAAACGAGCTAAACTCAAAACTAAAACGACTTAGAACAGATAACGGAACAGAATTTATCAATAAAAACCTTGAAACCTTCATAGAATCCAAAGGAATTAAACATGAACTAACTACACCGTACACCCCAAGAAGCAATGGGAAAGTTGAAAGAGCTAACAGAACACTATTAGACAAAGGCCGAACACTTCTGGCAGACTCCCAATTACCCCTACACTTCTGGGCAGAAGCTTTGAATACAGCTGCATATCTGTACAATCTAACTCCGACAACCAATGACCCAGACACTACCCCTATGGAAAAATGGAAAGGTAAAAAACCATCCTTCTCTCACATCATAAGATTTGGTTGTGAAGTTTTCTATAAACTCGAGAATCATCAAAGACACAAACTAGAAGCTAAATCTAAGAGAGGAATATTTGTAGGCTATTCAAGATGCAGAAGAGCTTATCGAGTATTTGATATCACAGCGAGAGTCATTCTTGAAACCGCAGACATTCATTTAAGAAAGAACAATAATGTCATCTCGGAAGAAAAACAAAGTGATAATAATACGGACACTGACACATATTTCTTCATTCAGGAGGATGAACAACTGGACAATCATGTTCTATCAGATGTTGATATTGAAGAGCCAGCACCAGATACCATGATCAACAGACAGACAGAGTCAAGTGAATCAGACAGACCACAAAGAACTCGGAAAATACCTAAAAGATTCGATGACTACGTTCTGGCTACTACGAATGAAACCATTCCGAAAGACTATGAAGAAGCCATCGCATGCGAAGACAAGAAACATTGGGAGAACGCAATGCTTGAGGAAATACAGAACATGTACTCGCATCAAGTATGGGAACTGGTACCTAGACCTGTAAGCGCTAAAGTTGTCAAAAGTAAATGGGTGTTCAAAATATCTAAAGACCAAGAAAACAAAACTTACAAAGCTAGACTTGTTGCAATGGGATACAACCAAATCCCAGGAAGAGATTACAACGAAAGTTTCAGCCCTGTAATTAAAAATGCCACCCTCAGGACTATTTTGTCAATGGCAGCAACAAAAGATTCAGTCATTAAACTATTTGATGTAAAAGCAGCCTATCTAAATGGAAACATTGAAAATACAATATTCATGGAACAACCTGCTGGATTTGTTCAAGACAGAAACAAAGTTTGCAAACTCAACAAAAGTATTTACGGTCTACCTCAATCCGGAAGATCGTGGTATGAGAAATTCAGTCAAGTACTTCATGACTGTGGACTGGAAAAACTTAAATCTGATCCTTGCCTATTTAAATGGAAGAATGAAGACAAATACTTCTATGTAGGGATATATGTTGATGACTTTATCACTGTCTCAGATTCTGAAGATACCTCAAACAGATTCATCAATAAATTGAGACATCACCTGGAAATAAAGGATGTAACATGTAAAGGCATGTTTTTGGGAATCAAGATCATACAAGACAAGGAGGGAATTTCGCTACAGCAAAGCCACTATGTACAACAAATATTGCAGAAATATGGAATGGAAAATTGTAAGAAAGTTCCAACACCAGGTTCCAAAGAAATCAATTTGGATAATCATATTGAAGATGACAATTGTGAACAGCACACTTACCAGGAAGCCCTTGGAATGCTAATGTTTCTAGCTGTTAACACCAGACCCGACATTGCTTACATCACTAGCAAACTTTCACAGTACTCCAGACAACCAAAACAGATGCACTGGACAGCAATCAAAAGAGTTATGAGATACCTACGAGGAACAATTGACCTAGGAGTGAAATTTGAAAGAGGGAAGACTGGAATCCTGAAGTCCTACGCCGATGCCAGCTGGTCGACCACTCATGACGGAAAATCCTACGGCGGATATGTATTGAAGCTCGGCGAAGCAACTATAGACTGGAAAAGTAGTAAACAACCACTCGTTGCCCTCTCCACAATGGAAGCGGAAATGATAGCTGCTTGTGAAAGCTGCTGTCAAATCAAGTGGATAATAAACCTGTTACGAGAGCTGGAAGAATGGAATTTCATGGAAAAACCAACTGCGATCTATACAGACAGTCAGTCATTGATCAACTGGATCTCCAGCCCTAAACAAAGCAGTCGCTGTAGACATATCAACAGAAAGTACCACTTCTTGAGAGACTGTTATGAATCCAGAGACATCTGCCTTCTGTACAAGCCATCCCAGGACCTGGAGGCGGATATCTTCACAAAGGACCTATTCCGAGACCAGATGAAGAAACACCTGGAGAGCCTCAGCATCGTGGGAATAAAGCCAAAGTAAGGAGGGAATTGTTACGCAGACTTTGACTTTAATCATCATAGATGCTGACGTCACTACGATTACGTAACTTCCAACTTCTACCTTCAAACTTGCTGTTATTGTTTACCGCTAACTTGTCTTAACAATATATGTAATGGAACAAGTCGTTCCTTAAATAAATATATATTTGTTTTTATCTAAAGGGATGTCCTCGTAACTACAACATACGTGAGTACAAAAACAAACAGAAATCCTCAAAAAGAATAATCGCATTTTGCTAAGCCTATATCATTTTCACGTCTTCGTGCATGTCTTCAATACTCTCAAAATAGGGCTTGAGTCTATAGACAAACTATTAAAAGTTCTAAGTTGGCAGATATTATCCTTTAGTTCAATTGAATAATTTACATCAAAGATATTTTTAGTGTTCCATATGGCCCAACGAAATTTTTCAACAGCTTTTTGCCTTTTTGGTTTTTCCAAGCTACCACTAATTGTCCTGGTTCATAGCTTCTTTCTTTATGGTCCGTGTCGTAGTTTATTTTTATATTTTCCTGGGTCTTTAATGTGCTCTTGACTACTACTGGTCTCACCCTGAATATTTTATTAAAGTATGATTCTATGTATCCATTGCAATCACCTGTGTCGACGTCCTATGAAACATCCCTTTCACCCAAGACGAACATAGACTCTATTCCAAACAGCGATGAAAATTGTGAAACGTCAGCGGCCTTTTGAAACGTGATGATATAGGCATAGGTGATAAATAAGAGAATTTCGTTTCAATTCTTTTATCTGTATTTACATACATGCTAATTAATCTCTTAAAATCAAAGATACTTCGGCCAGTGAGTCTTTTTATTATCTCGACGTTTCGACAAAAGATGACGGCCAGGCAACCTCTATCTTTACGATGCTAATTAATATTATATTTCTCGTTATTCGAAGCCAATTGGTTTGAATAATTTTTCGTTCTCCTCACTGATATATTCGCTATTACTGATGCCTTGATATATTTTATGGAAAGTTTCAAAATGATGGCATCTTCATTACCTTTTACATTTTTACTTCATCACTGTGTCTTGTCTTAAATTTGAAAAAAAGAAAGACAATACAAGGTCCCGATGGCTTAACCCGAACTAAAAGCTCCTAGCTTTACAGTAATGCTGGAAATTAACTTGAAAATTATAAATTGATAAATCAATACCTTTGTTGCAGTGATCAGTAGAAATTGAGTCACAACGCTGGATGGCGAGGCCTAAATTAGAAAACAGTGATGAATAATTTAATACTTATTGAAAGAAATATTTATTTAAAAATCACACAAATTAATATTAATACAATTATTATTCAAAACAATTATTAGAATTTATGAGAGATAGTTATTTTTCAGGCCTGTCAAAACCAAACGTTGGCGTCGAAACAGCTTTTGTTTACCGGAATTGCGGGGGTAATCCTTTTCTGCTCGCGCATGCGCGGGGGGGGGGGGGGGGCAGCGGGTGTAGTGTTGCCAGGCTCGGTTGGCCCAAAAGTACCTATTTTCGCGTCACTCTCCCACCTTGACCTTTTGAACTTTGCTATAAGGTCAATATTAATTAAAAAAAAAACAAAAAAGGAATTATCTCAAATCTAAGAGAATGTTTTATGATTAAATTTTCTCTCAAACTTCACTTAAACCTAATCGGTAACTTGACTTTTCTTCCAGAACGCGTGTAAACTTTCCCTGCTTTTACTGGAGTAGTTTTCTCTTGCACTGACGCGGACTCCACACCGGATGTTTTCTCCCTGACGATCTCATCCTCCGCTGGCTTAAGCTCCCCGTCGCCTTGCTCTACGTCCTCAGATGGTACTTCCAGTGGGAACAATCGTTGAACTGCACGCTTCATGAATCCAGACTTTGTCTTAACTTCCACAAGTCTTCGCACATTGTCAGTTCCAGAAAACACCTTCGTAATCTTTCCCGTAGGCCAGTTTATTTGCTTCCTGTTTTCAACCTCCACAAGGACGATATCTCCAACTTTTAACTGTCGTTGTTTCTTGCGATTGTCGTGATGCACCAACAATCCTAGGTACTCGCTTCTGAACCTCTTACGGAATTCCTTCAGGAGTCGTTTGCGTTTCTCATAGCTCTTCCCAAAGTTACACCTGAATTCATTTAGATCAATCTCTCCTTCAGCTCTTGGTTCTCGAAGAAACATCTCTGGGGTTAATGGCACAAGGTCATCATTGTCCTCAGCAATGTAGGTGAGTGGTCGCGCGTTGATAACTCGTTCACAGTTTTCGAGGATCGTCACCATTTCTTCGTAGTTGACAACACGTTTTCCCAGCAATCTTCGAAGCAGCTTTTTGGTGAGTCCAACAATTCTCTCGATCCAACCTCCCCACCACGGTGCTGCCGGAGGATTGAGCTTCCATTTCACTCCAAAATTAACTCGATAAAGCTCGTTCCGGAGTCCAACTAGATTCGTCCCCTGCAGGGCAACCTCGTCTTGCTACGAACCTCTCTACTGCTCCCACCAATGCTTCCGTCGATAAGGAAGTCACCAGTTCGAGGTGGACCGTACGGTATACGCCACAGGTGAAGATGACGAACCAAACCTTCTGTCCATCTTCCAGATATAAAGGTCCTCCGAGGTCAATTCCTGTCACCTCAAAAACCACAACATCTCGTACGCGATGTAGAGGCAACGATGCTTCTGGTACGTCGACTCGCTTGGTTTCAAATCGTCGACAGCGAAGACATTTATGAATTACATGACGAACTAGTTGTCGAGCTTTTGGAATCCAGAACTTCTCTCTTAGTACTGATCGCAGCGTCTGGGCTCCACAGTGGTACATTTTCTCGTGGACTGATTTCACAATTAGCTCTGTGACCGGATGATTCGTTGGGATCAAAATTGGCAATCGGAACAGTTCATCGTCATTTCGATTCACTATCCTCGTTTTCACTCTCCATAATCCTTCTTTATCTTGGAATGCGTGTAGCTGCTTCATCTTGGGATCTTCCTCACCGATCGATTCACTCTGTATTATCTTAACTAGGGACTTTTCAGCACTGTCTAGCTCCTCTTGTGGGATGATATCTCCTTTGTATTCAGAGGGCTTGAAACGTAGCATCCACGCGATTACTCTCAGTATTTGTGTTAGAGTCACTTCACGTTTTCCCTCGTATAGATTTAGATACCATGGATTCTCCTCGGGCCTTTTGACTACAAATCCAGCCACCACAGTCTTCCTCCTATCTTCTTCAATGGCTTCCAGATCATACTGTACTTTTGATACTGGCCAGTCTTCTTTCTTTTCCTGAAGCCATTTTGGTCCCTCCCACCATCCGGATTTTGTGAATTTCGATGGGGATTCACCACGGGATGGGAGATCTGCTGGATTATGTTCCCCTGCGACATGGTTCCAATCTTCACTCTTCGTAAGCATTGTGATCTCCTTGACATGAGTGTTGGAGGTTTCGATCAGACCTTTCCTATATTTTGCTTCTGCTGCATCCATGATATCGAGCACATCCAAATTCCATAAATCCTGTACGTCAAAACTATTAACGTGAAGTGAAGTCACGATCAGGCATGAATTTTCCATGTCGTTCCCTATTGCTGGTCCCATTACTGTCCACCCCAGCTTGGTTTCTGTCGCCACAACTCCACTTTGCAATATTTTCATTCTGCCTGTCATAATGCTGCTGAGCAAGTCCGAACCAATTAACATGTGGATCGGTCTCTCTTCGCCTTGGTATACGTCAGTTAAGTTGATCCCTCGAGATTTTAACTCATTGAGTATAGCATCATCCCGTACTTAACTGATGTGTCCGCAAATTACTTCCTGATCCAAGAATTTGAGATCATCCATGTATTCGTTGTTGAGGCTGGAAACGTTTACTTTGTACACCTTGTGCTTCTTGTGACGAATTTCTCCGCCTCCAAACAGATTGTGGGTAAGTGTAACTTGCTGCACTCTCTTTAGGCCCAGTGCGTCCACCATTCTCTTTGAAATATAGGACCGCTGGGATCCACAGTCAAGCAACACTCGAACATTATGCTTCCCCTTTGGTCCGCTTATCTTGACTATCAGAGTTTGTAGGCTAGGCTCGGTTGGCCCAAAAGTACCTATTTTCGCGTTAACTGATATCTTCTAAAATATTCAACAAATGAGCAGGATCTCATAGTCAAATATAGCATTCATTTTCTTTAGGAAATCTCGTCTGAGAAAAATTATTTTAAAATCAGTTTTGGTAATTGAAAATTTAATTTTAAATGCTTTAAGATTAATTTTCACGGTCCAAGAAAAAAGTTATTCGCTACCCTATTTAGGATTTTTCCATCGGTTCAGAGAGAACACGCCCTAGAAGGACCGTTTATATTATGGTCTGTATCATGAGCTGCTTTAAGGTTCATCACTAAAGACATAGCCCCTGTAACTACTAAATAACTTAAAATAATCATAAATTATAAATATATAGATTCAACCTGTATTTATCGTCCATTTTCTGGATAGTATTTATTGTCGATCTACTTCGATTGATTGGATCAGGCGCGCACTCGCTCCTTTGTTTATAAATCTTCTATTACTTAGTTAAATTAGTTCTACTCTTTACAGTTCGAGGTTTCCTGAAATATTCGTGTGTCATATGAAGCTTACCTATAGTTTTTTCTCTGAGTGAAGGGTGATGCTGCTGCTGGGAAGTGTAAGACCAATACTGCCTTAGGGATTCAATCGTAGGCCAGAAGTAGTTTTCATTCCTATACGGTCTATTCCATGTCGTTGAGTAAATTTCCTTCATGGAAAAACGCTCACGTAGAATCGTGTTCGTTTCTGTGCGTTCATGGTATTTTTTATGATCTCTTTATCCAACAATTTATCAATCATGTGAAAGATATTACAAAAGTGAAATTTTACTGGGATTTGGTTGTTAAATAATGAAAGAAAGCCATCTCCTGATCGTGAAATCAAAGGTGCTAATAGTTTGCGCCATCTGTCGGAATAAATAAAAACTAATCGTTGATTGATAATTATTCTAGAATTTTTAGAATGCTCATTCTTGATTAATTAATTCTTGAATAATTATAAATCAATGATAGTTTGATATTTATTCCGACATATGGCGCAAGTCATCATCAATTTTTTGTTATACGCGCGCGATAAGGAGATGCTTTATCTTAATCCATCAATTGTTTTTGGCTAGTTGAGATATAATGCTAAAGCATACTCATTTTTCAAATAATCGCCAATATATTTTGGTTTCTTCAGTTTCCATAGATGCCTCGAGTTTCCAGCAAAAGAGCAGATTTCATCTGTAAATCTAATCGCAGTTTCATTCCAACTTTGCATTCTGTTCAATCTTAGCAGAATTTTTTTTTGCTTTCGTCCGTCGCAAAGTCTTGACTGAGGCAGGCCTTCAGAGTTTACCTTTTGGTGAGACTTGTCTTATGTACGTCGTACAGATATTGGGAGGCCGATAGATTTATGGCAGCGTATCGATAATGTAATCCAGCTCTGCGGTACAGGAAGCTAATCTCCTTCAAAGAGTATATTAAATTGCGTGGATCATCTTTGCCATCATAATTTGCTATGTGAAAACTTGGATTGCATAGAATCAAAGATGATATCTGCACACGTTTTTGTAGGTGGTGAAGTTTGGCAAGGTTTCTTCTCGTTATATTCCATCGTATTGTATGTAAGATCTGAACGTGGTGTCTTCGTAAAAATAATGAAGCACAGGTAACAACGACTTTTCCTGGTCGAACACAGAGGTAGAGATCAATCTTTATTTCTCTTGATATTAAATATTGCCAAAATATTCCAATTATACAGTTAAACCTGTCTATAGCGCCCCGTCTTGGGACTCACCAAAATAGGGCGCTATAGAGAGGGAGGCGTTACTTAGAGGGTGCGCTATAGACAGGTTTAACTGTATTTACATATATTTGCCAGGTGATCTATTATGAGATGTGTCGTATGTACATATATTCATTTTAATTTAAAAATCTAAAGTTATTTTTACATCATACATACATGGTTTTTTACATCAATTTCCTCCCGGCAAACTTCCATATATATATGATTTTTTTTTATTATTTACAAACCTTTGATCTAAAAAAATCCCGAGAAAGTTTAAATGCCCCAATATCAAGCATCGTATGTGATTAAAAGTTCCTCTGATTTATAAACCAATTAACAATACAATTAGTGACGAAATTGGATATTTAAATGATTTTTTTCCACTTCTATTCTACTAGCGAAGTATAAAATCATTATAAGAAGCTATAATACAGTACACAGGCTTGAGTTCATTCACGAAAAAATATATCCCACAAAAATTGATTCCACAAGCAAATACTGAATTTATAATTATATTACAAAACAAAGGTAACTTAATACGGGCGTAAAATAAATTTGATTTAAAAAAATGGTTATTATAAAGACCGACTGCCCTCCTTCCTGTTTTGTGTATTGTCAAATACATCTTTTATTCAACCCAATATATGCCTTTTTATTATATAAAGATTCAAATATGGATTCCTCTATATTCAGAAAATATATGTTTGTGTTTAATGCTGCTTTTCTTAGGAGTTTCCGCAGACAACTGACGCTGAAAGTCAATGTTCTCTACGCTGTTGTTTTAAATCTCAGGACAAACTTGACAGCAGGTTTGTTCGTACTGTGGGTTCGCCACACAGTAATACCTTACCTAATCCATCCAGCTGATGATCAGCATCCATCTCTGTGAATTAAAATAATGGCGATAACGTGATGTTTGTAGTAGTTTACTTTGAGAGAGAATTTATAAAAGATGTATTTATTTATTTAACAGTTGGGAGAGACACGTCATATCCACAATTAGGATAATTGCGTGTATATCTTACATTATATACAATTAACACAATTGAACATTAGGAATCATGAAAATTAAACGTTCGATGTCAAATTTTGTATATAGCAATTATAACTAGTAGCTTGAAATATGTACAGTCAACACTTTCGCCTTGAAATATACATCCTGCAGAATCTATTAAACTTAATGTATTGGTCTTTATTGCAAGCAACTTGTTTTGTATTAGTCAGGTAAAGTTGGTTTTCTTCCCTTAGATCAGAAGTTAATGGACAGTTTATCAGAAGGTGTTCAGGGGTTTGTCTTTCGTTTCCACAAGTGCATGCAGGTGAGTCAATTTTGCCAATTCTAAACAAATATGTGTTGAAGTCACCATGTCCAGTAACATATGAACGTTATAGAAGTTGGGTTGAAGATAGTTAGGAATTCTTGAAAATTTATAAAAGTTAAATTATATTTAAAATAGGCATTGCAATGTGCGACTGAATTATCAACACTAAGATTTAGTGGACAAAAGTTTGTTAAAATTGCCATTAAGAGTACCAGTAACGAACAATAAATAGTCTTTATTACAATAGAATACACATAAACACTGAGCGACATCGCTGTCCACTCAATATTGTTACGACGCTTCTCAACCGTCAATGTTTGCGTTCAAGGTTCTAAGAGAACAATGTGGATTCTTTAGGATACAGCTTAGTGCGGTGTATTTATTAGAGCTTTGAAGAGTAGATAAGTAACTATACAGTAGAAGATTAACTTGCCTTCAATGTCCGCCACTAGAGGGATCCTTCTCCGCTACCGTCTTCCCGGTCAGTCCATACGGCCACACGTTCGGTGCCCACCTGCTGCGTCTGTTGTCACCACTGCCGTTCTCCCTGCTGCAGGTCACGTTGTCACCAGACAGACTTCTCTCCCCAGCTGGCAGGTCGTCTCGGCACACAAACCCCGGCCAGGCCGGCCGGCTTCCTTCCACCGCGGCACCAGCTGGACTCCCTCTGCCCCCTTCTCCACGGCGGCGCCGGCTGGACTGCCGTCTACCGTCTGCCACCCCCCCCCCCCTCTGGAATTTGTCAATCCACACTTCCCTGAAGGAGCCCGGGCATACCTTCTCTCTTGGCTTCCCCACGTCTTCTCTTCTAGTTCTCTGCTGCATCGCTTCACTGCCCCCTTCTCAATCCTTTTCGTCCCGAAAAGGCTGATTTCACCAGAGGCGCTGATCGGCGGCCCTTTGATCTCCCTGACGTCTCTGGCCACATGAGGGTCGTCAGCCTCCCGGAAGCGTAACGGCAGGGTTAACACCAACCCTTGTTTGCAGAACCACATCTCAACTCGGGCTTTCTTTCCACTCTCAACCAGTGCCGACGCCATTGATTGGTCTCGCTGTCTAGCACAGGGCGGTGGTTCTCCACAAGATGGCGGCCATATTTCACTGCCTACGATGCTTCCATCTGATATTTTGAATTCTCCTTGTGAACACTCTGTAGCCGCAATGTACAAAGGGTTGTGATCGTTTGTATTGCGCTTTCGCCGCTTCCTTCCACGACGGGGCTGTAGATCGCCGATCATTGCAGTTGATTCGTCCACCCGATCCACGCTGTCCATATCGTGGCCTCCCTTTTCTTCTTTAGGTTTCACATTCTCTTTCTCTAGAGGCTCTCTCTTTCCAAACCCTTCAAACCTGGGCTTCTTAGTGCCGACCACGCACAGGGCTGTGAATTTCTTAAACCTTCTGGAGGTGTCGGATCCCGTGGCAGTCTCAAGATCGGGAGAACTTTTCCTAGGCGGTGGCTGCTTGATCTGTACCTTGTCGGGCGAAGGAACGAAGATGATAGGTACACATTCTTGGCACATCTTTTCAGCTTGCATTGCAGACGACGGCGCTGACACATTGCGCGCGACTTCCACGTCACAGACATTGTCGTCGGACTTCCACAGAGCGTCCAATGCTCTATCCCGTTCAGTCGGGTCGCCGGCTCCAACTTCAGGGTGCTTCGACCATCTAGCCTTGTCGCACTTCCACGGAGCATCCAGCTCCGTCCTGTCCAGTTGGATCGCCGCTGTATTCCCTGACAGTCTGACACTGTCGCTGAAGTCAGCCACGCTGTCGCACTGCAGCTCGCCAAGATCGTTGCTGTTCTCATGGAGTATTTCAGAAAGAATCCCAGGGGTTGAATTTTCGCTCTGTATATCACCTTGAGGGCATTCTCCTTCCGTCCGCTTGATTTTATACACAACACTCGTGCCACAGCCGTTGTCGGAGGCGATCAGCTCACCCTCCTCCGCTGCACAACCAGTCTGGATCATTTCCTGCTGTCGACACTCTTCGGACTTCTGGATCACGGGAGAATCTTCTAGAGTAGATTCTGGCAGTTCACTTACAACGTCTCCTGACGTGATGATCTTTGTTGTGATGGTCTTGTCGGGATCTTCATCACCTGGGATCGTCTTTTGTCCCCTCAGACATTGAATACGTGGGCTATTGGTTGCTGTGATTGGTTTTGAAAAGCCATCAGGATTTTCTGGCGGTAGTACATTGAACTTAACTTCGCAAGACATGGGTGTGGCAGAACGTTTGACATTCCGAATATGCTCCAGTCGGCTCAATCGAGTATCCAAGTTTTCTCCGAGCTCATCTACTTTCTGGCTTAATAGTCTGAGCAATTTTGTGAATTTTTCAATTTCGAGGTCGGTTAGTTTTTCCATTTTCCTTTTTAAATTAGCGCAAAATAAAATCTTCAATTAAAATTAACTAAGCTGTACCCCACTTCTGACACCAAATGTTACGACGCTTCTCAACCGTCAATGTTTGCGTTCAAGGTTCTAAGAGAACAATGTGGATTCTTTAGGATACAGCTTAGTGCGGTGTATTTATTAGAGCTTTGAAGAGTAGATAAGTAACTATACAGTAGAAGATTAACTTGCCTTCAATGTCCGCCACTAGAGGGATCCTTCTCCGCTACCGTCTTCCCGGTCAGTCCATACGACCACACGTTCGGTGCCCACCTGCTGCGTCTGTTGTCACCACCGCCGTTCTCCCTGCTGCAGGTCCCGTTGTCACCAGACAGACTTCTCTCCCCAGCTGGCAGGTCGTCTCGGCACACAAACCCCGGCCAGGCCGGGCGGCTTCCTTCCACCGCGGCACCAGCTGGACTCCCTCTGCCCCCTTCTCCACGGCGGCGCCGGCTGGACTGCCGTCTACCGTCTGCCACCCCCCCCCCCTCTGGAATTTGTCAATCCACACTTCCCTGAAGGAGCCCCGGCATACCTTCTCTCTTGGCTTCCCCACGTCTTCTCTTCTAGTTCTCTGCTGCATCGCTTCAATATGTTGTGGGACCACAGCGGGCGGTATGTAGGCAGTAACACGTCTTGGTACTGACTCAATTAGAGTGCGTATGGTGTCTTGAGGGATGGCTGCACATTACCTGTCAACAATCCACAGTTTATCTTCTGAACGCGGCTGGAGCAGCATACGCAAACGACGTCCAATTAGGTCTCAGACGTGTTCTATAGGTGAGAGATCAGATGAGATTGGTGATCATGGAAATACCGAGGTTTTATGTAGGACATGTTAGCTGATGCATGCTGTGCAAGACCAGTAGTTATCCTGCTGGAAAGTTGCATTTGGTACCCACTGAAGTAAGGCCAGCGTCACCCCAGCACGTTATCCACATATCGTTGGGCCGTCATAGTGCCCTCAGCACGAAGCAGAGGTGATCTCCTATCATAGGCGATGGCTCCCCAAAACATAATGCCGCGCTGTCGTGAAGTGCTGTACATACAGATATATATTCAATTTATATATTTTATATTATATTATTTATTTATTCATTTTGTATTCCTTAAATTCTAATGAAGAGGCAATGATCACCTTGGTGAGATACTAACGTACATCTGACATCACAAGGGTAAACAACCTGAGACGTGTTTATTCCCTGAAACACAAACTTCATGATCTTCACATTACTGCCACTGAGTAATCATAATTCCTGCTAATAAAATTCCTTAAGATACCTTTCTGACCCAACCTCAGCTTCTAATACAAAAATCTCCGTCTTTTCTACACTCTCTCAAGCGATCCGAACTCGTGTAAAGAAGGTCTCTCTATTGGAAAATTCTGGACTGATAGAGGGTAATGTCTCAAGAATTTCCATTTAATCCGCTTTAGGCGCCTCAGCGTTATGAGGACGGGCGTTATCAATCAGAAGACAGACCTTACGTGACAAACAACTATGTCTTCTGTTCTTTAGTCCCACACGTACACATTGATGGTAGTTCCACGGGAATCAAAAATGATGTGCCATGAAATCCTCGTATTTAACGAACGCAGCTGCAAAAGATCTTTCAAACCAGACAAAACGATATTTCCCACACCTGAGGCATTGCTTGCTTTGTCCTTTCTGGGACGTTCCAATCAATATGCGTACCAAGCAATTATTAATATCTGTTGCGAATCTCTCAAGATGTATCTCGATGAACGATTTTCTACTGGCTTGTTGTACAGACGTGAGATGATGCAAAGCGTCCTAGGTCTCTGCCAAGACAACAATTCGTATTGAGTCTTGACCACATACAGTAAATAGTGAACCTCTGGATGGATAGTTTTTTTTATAGTATCTCCTCCTCAATGTTGAATAGTATTGTTTGGCCCAATAAATTTGCAGACCCTTCTATATGCCTTCGTTGACATATCATCATATAGGGTTTCCAGACTGGTGAAACATTCCAGAAGTGTTGGTTTTCTCAGAAACTAGGAATCGTATATTGGGACGACTACGGTGTCTAGAGTTTAACTGCACTCGGCACGTCTCTCTCTCTCTCGTGTAATGGATTAAGCTCAATATGTTGTGATCACTTGTTACTTACTTACTGTTACTTTATATATATCGATATATTGGTGTTCACTTTATAATTTAAACTCTAACTCTCCTTTCGATATCAAGCCCCTTTTGCATTCTCAATACATATTCACAACAGGCTCTCTGTACACATACAATTTCACAATACACACCACTATACCACTCACAATACACACCACTATACCACTCAAAAAACACACCACTACACCATACACAACACGCACATAATTGATATCATAGAGTTCTATTTTTTTTTTTTAATTTGGGGAAGCCATTTCACCTCTGGCGATCTGATCAACCCCTGACGTCATGAGTCCTGCCAAGACGACCAACAGTAGATATGCCCAAGACCAATCGCCAGCTCGGCTAAAAAATGACCCATAGTCAAATCGTCATCGCTAAACCATGGCCTAGGTGGCATACCTATGGCCAGTTGTCGTGACAGGACAAGTTTTCACCAGGAGGTGCCAGACCCGAGGTTCATAGAGGCTTCCCCGGCGGGCGCTAGGCCGGCAATGGCAACAATTGGTCGTTTCTAGGAACTCTATAGACTTTATATTTCTCTATCTATCTATCTATCGAGAAGGATGAAGTAATTAATATATGAGATACATAAATTATCTTGATTCAAACTTATTTATTGATATCTTACAGTATATCGACTTAAACTCCCTTGTTGTCTATACTAGGAACATCCGCTACAAACACTATTTACTTGGAATTCTATCCACAGCCTAGGATAATTGGAAGATTAAATAGTCTTGATTTAAGTTTTTTTCTCCCTTGGCTTCTTCCTAATTGAATGTATTCACATTAAAAATGATTTAACAAATATTATTCATTATAATTGTATCATTTATCATCACTCTGAAGTGAAATAATTCAAAAAATAAATATTTTAAAATGAAACCCAAAGTGATGATTATATTGTGTTTTTTTTTTATAATAGATCAATTGGAATTCCGCTAAGTAATTATTGGAGGGTTGATAGCATATTGTTGTACCAAGTTGTAGCTTTGCAGGGTCGTCGACCTTGGTTTCCTTATACACATTTCCCGAGCTGGTTTCCATACTCGAAGCAAATAAAGAAAAGTAAATAAAAATAAATTACCTTTTAAAGTTATTGTGTTTATTTATTCGTTGTCTTCCTCGCGATCCGCAGTCTTGGTCTAGCTCCTCTCTCGCTCCAATAACCAATCAAGATATATGTACAATAAAATATTACAAAAGAAATGAAACTATAAAAAGGAATGATGATAATCTAAATAATCTGCTTTAAATAAATATTGAATACTAGACGAATGGCCCGGGCAACGCCCGGGTTTATCCGAGTGCGTACATATTTTAAAAACGTTTTAATTCAAATACTATTCGTTACAATTATAAATTGGCGCCATGGATGTCACTCTTGTGAAACGTCCCGTTCCAAACTGTGTGTTTTTAAAATGTTTTAATTATATATAATATAACGGTATAATAACGGTATAAAGAAATAATGAGCCTATAGCCTAGTGGTCATGGCATCTGCCCTGTAAGCGGAAGGTCGTGGGTTCGATTCCCATCCCTTGACACTTTTTTTATTTTATCCATTCTGACCAAAACCTATCCGTGAACTTCACACAGACAGAATAAGGCAATTATATAAGTAGATATCATTAGATAATGATCATAATGATGATGCGCGCGTTGATGACCAAAATCTATCCGTGAACTTCACACAGTAAACTTCACACAGACAGAATAAGGCAATTATATAATAAGATCATAGTATATTTTCAATAAATGTAGGGCGCATTAAATTTATTGCAACAATATAGTATAATAAATAACAAATGTTAAAATGATATTCGCCTGGCAAATAATCACTTGGGA
Organism: Cordylochernes scorpioides; assembly: GCA_030710605.1. Taxonomy (NCBI): domain Eukaryota; kingdom Metazoa; phylum Arthropoda; class Arachnida; order Pseudoscorpiones; family Chernetidae; genus Cordylochernes; species Cordylochernes scorpioides. The sequence goes on from CP092864.1 coordinate 181,399,043, forward strand.
ATAAGCCGGGAAAAGCCAAGTCATTAAGTGCCATTATATAATAATTAACTCATCATTTTTTATACGTTCAAAATATTCAAAATGTTTTGTTTATTATATAATTTTACTATTTGAATCATTGATAAAAAAAATCAATTCTTGTTTACGCGGCCCCAGTGTGGGCCTGCCATAGAGCAACTTCAAACCTCATTTATAAAACACTTTCTTTATTTACCTAGATATATCCCGGATAACATACTAAGATTGGAAACTGGAAGAATATCACTTACTTCTACCGCCACAAAATTAACATTGAAATTCTGCCTGAGAATACTGGAAATAGACGAATACAGACTACCAAAATTATGCTGGAACAGACTGAAAGAAGTACATCAAATGTCAAAAAACTCTAAAGGATTATACAAAACTGTTAATGATATAATCAACTGTTGTGGTCAGTAATGGCTGAACCTCCCACCGAACCATGATACAATTAAAAAAGAACTTCCTAAGATTATGAAAACAAAAATAGAACAGCTTATTCAACAAGACTTCGCTAGACTCGACAATTCGAAAACTTTTTCAAATTAAAAACTTCTCTGTAATTCATTTATGCCAGAACGATACTTGTCATGTAATCTGTCATCGAAGATAATAGCCTTCATTGCACGGACTAGAATTACTTCAACTCTATATAGAGAAAGTCATATTCTCATCATCAAAAAGGAAAACATTCACTGCAGGATTTGTGGAAATATGCTATCTGATGAAATCTCCCACTATATCATAGAATGCAAATATTTAGGTGAAGAAAGAGAAAAAAACTCTTTAAAACACCTTCTGGAGATTTAGCAACCCACTGAAGACACTGAGAACTATTTCAGAAAAGAAAAATATAGCAATAGAACTCTATAATTTCTACAGATCAATTATAAATAGATTCATACACAAAAGAGGTAGTGAATAAAGTTTTAGAACAGACGTGTAAATAAATCCCTTTTCAAACAAAGACTCACGTGCATATTTCCCATGTGAGAAAAAAAAACTGTATTATTTTGTTGTTGTATGGCGAATCCATACAGGGCAATGGGCCCTAATAAAAGCCTTTTTGTTGTTGTTGTTGTTGTTATTATATAATTTTAATCTTTTTGATTAGCTTATTTGTTGATCTATATATTCAGATATCAACATGTAATTTTTTACATTGGTTTTTTCAGTAGTTTTGTGGAGAAAAAACTTTAATTTATATTTATAAGAATATATTAAGTAGAGAGTGGATGTTTTCTCTAAAAATATTTATATTATATATTCATTGAGCAAACTTTAAATTAGGAGAAACCCGGGCGAAACCGGGTACATCCCCTAGTTTCAAATAATTAATACAGTCAAGCTTGGATAATTCGATGCCCAAGGGACCAAAATAAATTTCGAATTATAAACGGAAATTCTGAGAGTTTTGGGTTTTGCTCCTCAATTTGTTCCACATAGCCTTCTCAGAATATTTAGTTTTATGGTAGCTCTATTTTAGGTGCTAATTATGTGTTCTGTAAATCGCAATTCCTCATCAAGTATCACACCTAGGCAATTTGGATTTCTAATTTTATCAATTATTTGGTTGTTTATGCTTATTTTGGGGTTAAATTTATGGCTATTTTTCCTGTCAGTGGAGAAGACGCATAGGTTTGTTTTTATTTGGTTTATGGTCATTTTGAGTTCTATTGCCCACTTCTCCAGTCCTCTCATTTTTTGGAGGGAGGGGGGGAGGGAGAAGTCCGACCACACCTCCCTACGGTCTCCCTGGACCCTTGGAATATTCGACCAAATTCTGGTTCGTTTCCAAGGTGACTAACGTGGCAGCGGCACCCATTTTCCAATGAAGAGCAAAACTGATATCTCCAGTAATGCTACTGGGGTGTCCGGGGTAACCGCCGCGTCAGGAGCTACAGCCCGGGGTCCTAAAGAGAAGTCTACTACGAGGACACAATTCAATCTACTACAGCTCGATATGAATGGCACCCAAAGTAAAACTGAATAGCTTAATTGTCTTCTCCATGACAACAATGTTCATATCGCTTGTCTTTAGGAGACAAAACTGAATCAGAATCTGAGATTCAAAATCAAAGGTTATACAACACTACGAAAGGACAGACCGTAAAAATTCGAAGGAGGACTTGCCGTTTTGATTAAAACTCCAGAAATCAAATTTAAGGAAATTGCCTATACTCAGAGTAAGCCAACGGAAGGCACGACAGAAGCTCAGGCAATTGAAATCTACCTCCTAGACAAAACAATATCAATCATAAATGTGTATCACCTCGATAACACTAGCATCAATACAGGCCTGATAGAGACATTAAGTGAAGCGTCTTCGGATATCACAATCATACTCGGCGATTTTAACGCCAAAAGTTTACTTGGGGATCACCTGTCCAGGATAACAAAGATCAGCAGGTTGAGGACATGCTAACCGACCTCGACCTTACACCGTTAAATAACGAAAATAACACCTATCTATTCAAATCTACAGGCACAGAATCCGCAATAGACATCACAGCGATAAATTACAACATCGCACCCACAACACAATGGAAAGTACTGAAAAGTGCAATCTGTGACAACAAACCAATTTTAACAACCCTAAACTTCAAAATTGGGAATGTCCAACAGAATCGATATTAGTGTCAAACAGATAATAAGATAAGAATAATCCTTATATCTATAAAAATGAAATCCAAAATCGATGTTTGTTATCGCGTTGCGCAAAATCTACGGAATCAATCATTATGAAATTTTGCATGTAGGTAGCTGAAGATTTCGTTTAACATATAGGCTATTCAAAAAACAAAAAGTTCAATTTGCTTTTTTTTAAATTTAAAACCAAAAGGCATTAGTTCCAGCCTTTTACCGCTTGGCGCCGCACTGGTCGCGACGATAAACGAATTTGATTGGTTAATAATTTTACACGTAGTTTGTTAGTTTGTTTACACGTGAATGTTTTTAAAAGGTAAGATTATCCAATCGCCCTGAAACTTTAGGAAGTTATATTTACTATACTACTGGGAAGTTTTCTGGTTTGAATTTGATTTGAAATAAATATTCGTCGCAATTTTATTTATAATTTTCTACTTTCACTCGCAAGCAGCGTCTCTAGCGGCATCTGGTGGAATTACATTTATAAATTGTAAAAATGCTAAAATGTGTTCCAAGTATAATAAATTTAATATTTAATTTGAGGATTTAGCAATATAATATTCCAATGACGTCGTAAAAAAACTTGGCATTTCAATATTAATAAATATTTAGAGAAAATATCTTATTTAAAATTTAATAAATATTTTCAAAAAAAATGTGTGTTTTAAAAATATAGTTAAACTCATATAACAATATTTATATACGTTATAAATCTATATACACTGCGTGACATTGAAAATGGAACACCAAGAAATAGTGGCCAGAAAGTGATGAAACTCGGCAGACAGAGAGAGACAGGGACGAACAATAAGTGATCTTTATTTTAAAATGATAGTCATAATACAGAGCGAGAACGGCGTCGGCTTAGTAGCAAGTAGGACCACCGCGGACGGCGATGCACGCAGCAACACGTCTAGGTAGAGAGTCAATCAGAGTACGGATGGCGTCCTGAGGGATGGCTCTCCATTCCCTCTCAACCATTTGCCACAGTTCGTCTTCTGAACGCGGCTGTGGCAAGGCATGCAAACGGCGTCCAATGATGTCCCAGACGTGCTCGATTGGTGAGAGATCAGGAGAGTACGGTGGCCAGGGAAGCATCTGTACATCTTGCAGAGCTTGTTGGCTAATGCGAGCAGTGTGCGGTCGGGCGTTATCCTGCTGATAAAGGGCATTTGGTACCCCCTGAAGGTAGGGGAGTGTCACCGGTCGCAGCACATCATCAACGTATCGTTGGGCCGTCATAGTGCCCTGAATACGAAGTAAAGGTGACCTGGAATCATACGCGATTGCGCCCCAAACCATGATTCCACGTTGTCGCACGGTGGGGCGTTCCACAATTGCTGCCGGATTGGACCTTTCTCCACGTCGACGCCACACGCGTACACGGCGACTATCACTGGACAAGCAGAAACGCGACTCATCTGAGAACACGACCCTGTGCCATTCTGTCATCCACGTCGATCTAGCCCGGCACCATTCCAAACGTTGGCGCCTATTCGGTGGGGTCAATGGCAGTCTTCTTAGCGGACGGCATGAGTGCAAGCCATTAGCAACCAATCGACGGGAAATGGTTCTGGTCGAGATGGAATGATCTAGGGTGTCTTGCACATGTTGTAGGATGGCGGTACAAGTGGCTTGTGGGGCCGCCACTGCTTGTCGAAGGATACGGCGATCCACACGTGCTGACGTCACTCTGGTTGCACCGACATTCCTATAAATTGCCACATTTCCTTGTTCCAACCATCTTCTCCACAGTCGGTGCACCGTGGACGCACCAAGGTGTGTATCAGCTGCGATTTGACGTATGGACCAACCTGCCCTTTTCAGTCCGACCACCATGCCCCTCGTAAAAGCGTCTGTCTGCTTGAACTGCCTCCGTTTACGATGACCTGGCATTCTCTGTTATTACACGTGTCTTTTGACACAAGAACAAAATTTCTACAATGATTTTCCTTGAAGAAATAACGACACGAATACTGTCCTTTCTGCAAGTTCCTTCCCTTATATCTTACTCCATGTGCGCACGAGAACTGCGCATTTTACATCATTTGCATAACTCGGTTAGGCGCGTCTACCCTGAAATTTGCATAATTTTCTGGCCACTATTTCTTGGTGTTCCATTTTCAATGTCACGCAGTGTATAGGTGGATTGGATGTTTTCTAGAATCGTTTTAAAAAATATTCGTTAGGCAAACTTTTACCTGGGTAAAAACCGGGCGAAGCCTGGTACATTCGCTAAATACAGTTATTTACGAATGTTCGTTTGTGGCAAGATACTATTCTTTCAACTTCAAATTACCGAGTGGACCAATTAATATTGATTTTATTCAACTTATCGAGTATTTTTCAAGTGCCGGGAAGATTTTCAAATTATCGAGAGTATAGACAAGTATAGATTCAGTAGGGATTGTATGTTTGCTAGAATCGTTTTAACAAATGGTCGTTAGGCAAACCTTTACTCGGGTAAAACCCGGGCGATGCCAGGAACATATATATATGTTTGTCGGCTATGCACGCCCTCAATATGTAACTAATCTCGCTGAAATTTGAACAGGACAGAGTTAAATCTGGAAGAGTTTTTTGCCGCACTTTTAGCCAAGAAAAATTATAATTAACCAAGTACTGAGCAACAATAATTTTTTAGTCAGAAATGATGATGACAATATTGCTGTATCATGCTTGGTTGACATAAACAAAATTCTTTAGGGGAATATTCATTAAAGCAGACCACGGGCAAAGCCAGATAATAAATTTTAGTAGGCAGGAACAAAACTCTACCAGCGAAATATTCACTCGAGCAGAAGACACGAGGCCAGGTCATTTCTATATATAAAATATCGTTTTTCGGCCTTTTGGCTAAGATCATGTAGTATATCTCTAGATATTTTTATTTTTTATATATTTTTAAAAATCTATTCAGTAGAGAGAGTAGATATGTTTGCTCTAAAAATATATTTTATATATTATATAAATATATAATGTAACGAATATCATTATCATTATTATCATAATATTCTGTGTGTTCCGGAATATTATTATCAATAATATTCGTTAGGCAAACTTTCACTCGGATAAAACCCGGGCGAAGCCGGGTACACATCCGCTAGTTAATTATATAAAAAAAATACTTTTAAAAAAAGCTTTTATTTAAAATACACTAAAAATAACAAAATAAATATTTCTGAAGTATTGCTTTTTTTTCTGAAGGTACCATTTAACAAGTAAAATAATAGACTTAGAAATAAAAGCGGTGGGGGTGATAATCATTTATGCAGCAAATAGGTATAAATTTAATGAAAGGCATAATCTTGCTAATCATTTGATTCATATAAAATCATATTGATCTAAAATTTATTATTATTGTACCCCACCGCTTTTATTTCTAAGTCTATTATTTTATTTGTTAAATGGTACCTTCAGAAAAAAAATCAATACTTCAGAAATATTTTTTTTTGTTATTTTTAGTGCATTTTAAATAAAAGCTTTTTTAAAAATGTTTTTTATAATTAATTATTCACGCTATTTTTAGTCGTATATATGCTAGTCCAAAAAAAAAAAAAGCCTCATCACTGAGACGACGTTGGCCTTAAATAGCTGCAAGCCTGCTCGCAGCAGATTGGTCAATTCCTCGTGGGAGGTCGGAAGTGACGTAAACAAAATCCGTTACTAACAGAACTGCGTCTCTTTGCTTTTGGGAACCCTAAATTTATTTAATTATATTACAAAGTTAGAGACCTCCAGTGGATTATTGTTTACGGGATAATTGGTACATATAAAATTTGAATTATAATTAAACAATTGATTAAATAGTTAAAAGTGTAACAACATACTAATTGAAAAAGGGGAACTATTTGAAAAGGTGTCGTGAAATGTATTGTTGTATATTGTTACACACACACCTATATATTAAAAAACGAAAGAAAAAAAAAAAAAAGATAAAAAGATCAGGTGTTGAAATCAATAATTAAAATGACATATCCTGACCAGGAGCACATGTGCTTTACAGAAGGCAGAGCGCCATATATATATAATGAATATAAATATATGCGTGATGATATTGGAATAAGATGAGTAAATTATAACAGATAATTATAACAGGCTTTTCTCATTTATTTGCTTGTAATTCTAAGGACGTTTTAGATAGGAATCTGAATATTTGGATTTCTAATTCCTTCCATGTCTTGAACATTTATTGAAAAATTCCTTTCGCAACCTCCAGCATTGTCGCATTTTTAGCCAAGAAAAATTGAAATTGACAGGTTCTGGGAAAAAATAGTTGTTTTTTAGTCAGAAAATGATAATGAAAATATTGCTGTATCATGTTTGATAATCAGATACAAAATTATATAGGGAAAAAATTCCAAAAGAGCAGAGACCACGGGTGAAGCGAGTTCACTTTTAGTATGCAGAAACAAAATTCTAACAGAAAACACTTATTCGGGTAGAAGACACAAAGCCAGATCATCTATATATATAAAAATGAATGTATGTGTGTGTGTGTGTGTGTGGTGTGTCTGTCCTTTATGCCTGACCAAACCACTCATTGGAACGCCATGAAACTTTGGGAAGGTATTTAGTATAGTACTGGGAAGGTTTCTAGCAAATAAAATTTTTGAAATACCTTTTCGCCTAAAAATAATCAAGATAAATATTCTAATATATCTGTTATAATTCAACAATCTGCTCTAAATATTATCATGCATATAGAAAAAAAATGATTATATGCCTCTTCTTTATGCCGGACAAAACTACTCATTTCATCGCAATTTAACTTTGAGAAATTGTTTAATATACTACCAGAAAGGTTTCTATCTAATTATTAGTTTGAAAAACCTTTTTTTTTAAACAAGGATAAATATTAATTAATCTTTTATATTTTCAGCACTCTGATTTATTATCTCTGTATTATCTTTATATATAAAAAATCAAAATTTGTCTGTCTGTTTATCGATAAACTCAGAAACTACTTAACCAAATGTCACCAAATTTTCCACATAACTACCAATGACCCTGAAGATGAAGAATTTACAATGCATTAAAATTAAGTAAAAAAAATATTTAAAAATATATATTTTATCTTTGTGTATAACTTTATTTATATAGCCACTTGCTATTTGACCATTTAGAACTTCGGGGAAAGTTATAAAGCTATTTTTTGTCAGATTTCCTTTTTTCGTTTCGTTTTATTTCCCAAATTCCATTAAAATTTTTATTAAAAATTATCATCATTATTAAGAAGGTTTTCAATGTGTCTTTATTCAAATTATTAATGACATTTTTGAAAGTAAAACAGTGTATACGGTATTAAATATGTATAATGGGGAACAATGGCTTAAAATATAATAGAAAGTAAGCTGAATGAAGACAAAATAAAATGTTAAGAATTCCCTATGAATTGAAGTGAAGTGAATTCGCCTATAAAATATCAAAAAATAGACTGGATTGATACACGTTCAAAATGGCATTTATTAAGCCAAACAGTGTGAAAAAGTAGATACAGTAGAGCTTCCATTGAGAGGATGCCTAAAATCGTAGCTTAACCCGTCTCTCCAAGAGGCAGTCTCTTATTAAAGGTCTATTAGAGATTCTTTAATATCAATTAGAATCTCCAATGAGAGACCACCTACAGGAGAAACAGGTTGAGTCATGTTTTTAGGTGGTCTTTCTTAAGAGACTCTATTTACATATATTAAAATCAACATTTTCTTACTGTTACGTTTAATTACTGCTAATCTCTATATATAAAAATGAATGTATGTCTGTCTATCTGTCAATTATTAATTGGACTGAGCGAGTATTGTGAGTTTCATTATTCTATATGGTCTGGAAGCATATTAAAATTAAATATACAAAATTTGAAAGGAAAATTGGAAAGCTAGCATTGCATCAGGTTTGAACATGTGTACCAAATTTCATATTTCTAGGTGCCCTATAAGTATATTAATAAAAATTGGTTACAAGATTTGGAGACAGACATCCAGACAGACAGACATGAAGGTAAGTTAAATAAAAGCTTTTATATAAAAGAGTGGGCCAATCTCAATGAAAATGGTACCATTAGAAAGAGCGTAAAAAGTATACCAAGAGAGCTAATCATAAGAAGGAGAAATCGAAGGAAAATCGCTACAAACGAACGGTTCGAGAAGTATTTGGCAAAACGAAATAAATAAAATTAAATATACAAAATTTGAAAGGAAATTTGTCCGTTCTTGGCAAACCTGACAACCCAGAAGTCTGAAAATTGGTCAGCTAGCATTGTCATCAGGTTTGAACATGTGTACCAAATTTCATATTTCTAGGTGCCCTATAAGTATATTAGAAATTGATTATACAAGTTTGGCGACAGACATCCAGACAGACAGACATGGAGGCAAGTTAAATAAAAGCTTTTAAAAAGGCATCTTCTGATCGTGCAACTAAAAGTTGCTGATGGCTTGCGCCATTTGTATTTTAGTTGTACGATCAGGAGATGTATTTTTCTTAATTTAGCCACCTAATCCCAGTACAATTTCACTTTTGTACTTTTTTCAGATATTAAGATAGCTTGGGTTTGACGTTTTGATCACACAGACTGCATAACAGGTCTTCAGTTTTGAGATATTTGTGAAATTTTATTGTAAAAATGACGAAAAGTGTTATTTATTTTCGGATATCCTCCTTCATCTTCCATTCCTCCTCCGTTTCATTTATCTGCGCCCTCCATATTCTACGCCATACTCTCTGTCAGCGTTCTTGATTGTGATGGCGAAGAAATTTATTTCTTTTAAATCGGAAAGAATACAGTGCTGTTGCCTAAGAGATGAAAAGAGGGCTGCATGTATAGCAGCAATTTTGAATAGAAAAGTTAACGCCGAAACTGAGACACCAGTAAAAAAGATTCAAGATATTAATTCTCGGCCATTTTTACCTCTGTTTCTCTCTATCGATTGGTTGATGCGGTGCTAGATAGAATGATAGTCCTCGATGAATTGCCATTATCCGTTTTCGTCATATTTTCGGATCTGAACAAGTGACTCAATGTTCTTGGACATGAAATTTCTCTCTTCGTAGAGATCATAAAGAATTAAGTGTGTTTCTATATGCGGACACATTTCGTGAGAAGGTCTTTCGTGAACTCCATATGGAGAAAGAGAACGAGAAAATTTTCAGCCTTACGATGTGGTTGAGAATGAAGTCAATCAGAAACAAGCGTTACCTGAATATTAGTATTCACATTGTCGTACCAAGGTGTGGAATCTTGACTTGTCTGTAGTATTAACCTTTGAGCGATGCAAGTATGCCAATGGCTCTAACTTGTTGGAGTCGATTTCGAAACTGATATTGTGGGGATGACAACTATTGGATATTCAATTATGATGAAATTGATTATCATTATGGTCCATCGCAACAGCTCTGCTGTGTACTTGGTGTCCGTCTTGCTGTGACTGATCTACTTCAAGCTAATAAGAAAGAGACTGTTATTCCTTCCGCCCCGAAGTCTTCCTCTACGTGGCGGGCGGGAGAAGCAGCACAAGTAAGGGACTACCCTGTAGGGGCGAAGTATGGTGTCGTGAGCCCCGTGCCGCTACGGTAACCGTAAAAGCCTACAGGGAACTCTGAAATGTGGCTTGTGGCTGACTAACGGGGCAATGGCACAGGAATCTACAGTTTCACCAAGGGAAATTTTGAGCGCAAACCCCTCTCAGCTCTCCCAGTTGGTAGCGGCTTCGCTGAAGGTCCGCGGGACACATTAAATCACGTATTAGAATACTATTTCGGCCGCGTCCCGCCCGATACCATGTTAGAACACAAAGATTTGAACAAAGTCATCACATCGTTATCTGATAACCTCCCTTTGTTTACAGATAACGAGTTGTTGTTGACAGCGGATAAGGTGCACTTATCTTCTTCACCTAGTAGTGATGGCATGCCACCTCTTCTTATCGTAAAACTAGTTAAACAATTTCGGACGTTTTTTCTAAGTATTTTCAACAAGTGTTAAACCACTGGACACTTTCCATCTACATATAAGCTGGGGGACGTCGTTCTCGTTCCCAAACGAAGTGGGGAACGTATCACACCGTCCAATCACGATGCTGCCTGGTTTGGGCAAGATCCTTGAGCGTCTAATTCTTGCTAGGCCGTCGTGGATGGCCGATAGGATGTGTAAAGCGCCTCCAAACCAGTTCGGATTTAAGCCTTTTAGATCTACTACAGCCGCACTCTTAAATATAAAATCTACTATAACCTGGACGATTAAAAATAGTAAATATTGTCTCCTTCTTTCTTTTGATGTTAAAGGCGCCTTTGACAACGTGCTCCATTCCAGTATCTTGAGAGCGTTGCACAAAAGCGTTTGTCCCAGAAACATTTATCATCTGATAAACTCGTTTCTATGTAACCGTGTTGTGAGACTGCCTATGAATGGTTGTACATTTTCGAGACGAGTCTCCAAAGAGTGTCCCCAGGGTTCAGTTCTCGGCCCTTTTCTTTGGAATATTGTCTTTGACGAACTTCTCACGCTGGATTACAGGGATAATGTTTTCCCGCAGGCCTACGCGGATGATCTGGTCGTGGTGGTCTCGGGATGTCGACCTAGTCAACTTCCCGCGGCCCAACACACCATAGATATGATCGCTAGGTGGTGCAGTTTCCATAAACTGGAACTCAGCGTGGGGAAGTGCCAGACTATGGTTCTTCTCAGACCACACGGGAGACTGCCTGAACCGCGTCGGGATCTGGTTATCCACGGACGGCCAATCCAATGGTTGGACTCAATTAAGGTTCTGGGAGTGAGATTTGATCAACGTCTATCTTTCCACCAGCACGTAGTTGAAGTCTGCGCCAAGGTCCGCGGCATGTTGCCGCGTTTGACCGCAGCCGCTAATCTCAACTTTGGTTTTGTTACCGCGCATTGAGAACTCTGTATCTGAAGGTGGTTGTTCCAGCCATTGCCTATGCCTCGGCGGTATGGTTTCCTAATCTTTCTCAACGCTCCTTAAACGTTCTACTGAGTGCTCAAAGGCCTTTCCTAGTGAGAGCTTGTAGAGCTTTCAGATCAACCAGCAACGCTGCTCTTATCTCCCTCTCTAGAGTTCTTCCTCTCGATCTGGAAATCTCGGATAAAACTGAACTATACCTTAAAAAGTATGTATTGGTTGACGCTGAAATTCCACTCGAGCCTCCTCCCTTTCCTCATCCTCTCCCTTACCCCCCCCCCCTATTACTTCGCTCCTAGTAATATTCCTGCTCTTTTCTTCCACGTGGCATACTATACAGATGGTTCCAAAACAAGAGATGGAGTTGGCGCCGGCGTGTACAGGTTCTCTTGTCTCGATTGTGCACCTGAAATACGTGAATCTCGTGTCCTGTCCCCTCATTGTTCTGTCTTTAAGGTGGAGGCCCTTGGATTGGTTAAGGCACTTGGAAACGCAACCACTTTGCAAAATCATCTAACCTTTGGATTCTTCCTGGACAACCTCTCAGTCGTGAAGTCAGTTCTGAATTCTAAGACTGGTAATTACCTTATCGACAGAGCTCTGCTACTGATTTCGCGATTGAATCGCAATGGGAACAGATGCACCATACAATGGATCAAGGTCCACAGTGGAAACGTGGGTAATTACATTGCGGACACACTCGCAAAGCGGGGTGCTGAGTCTGCTGACCCAAGCTGTTACAAACTCGCTCCTTTGTCGTTTGTAAAATCGGCAATCTACGGCCGGGCGCGTCCACCATGGGAAAGCATATTACTCTCTCTAGCTCCTTCTATCCACACCCGCTTTGCCTTACTCCAATGAGTCTTTTAGACAAAAGGTATGCGTACATCGTCCCTAGCGATTACACTGTGGTTGGCCTGCTTTCGGGACACACGTGGACGGACAGTTTCGACCACAAAATAGGCGTCATTGACGATCCTTCCTGCCCTTACTGCGACGCTGACAGGGAAGAAACTCTGTCACACATCGTGCTTGAGTGCAGCAGCCTTGATGCCCTTAGATTCACCCTTCTTTCCACCTGTGCAGAAGAATTGGGGTACACTCCGCGGTCACTCAAAGACTTTATTTTCAACAGGAGCGCTTAGCGAGCCTGCTTGGAATTCCTAAAGGCCTCTGATAGACCTAAACCACGCGTCCGCGCGGAGGATTCCGATCACATGAGTGATCGGACTCCTCACCTCATGGTTAACACTGGTCATTAGCGGCCGCTGGTAGACGCAACCCTGGCATGTGCCGCTGTTTAAGATCGGTTTCGCGACCTGCCCTGCGTATGTGATCGCCCCTAACGCTGTCTCTGTAACCCAAGGACAGAGGGAAAATGGTTTGGCGATTCGACGGCGCGGGCTTCTCGAGAAATCGACCAGTCGCAGCGACCCATTTGAACGCGCTATGCAATCTATGGTGTACTTTTCTGGTTGGTTGTCTCAGTACTGGTACCATCACCAGTAATCTTATCTGAAACCTTTTATATATTTATTTTTACAAAAATAAAATCTATCTATTTCCATCAGTTGCTGAATCATTCCCGCGTTATCTAATATTCTTATTTAAACGACAGCTGTCTTTCTTTTATCTTCCCTGGCCTGGGGAATCTAACCTTTTTGAACAATTTTGGTTGCGTGCAGCACCTTGGTACTTTGATATAGTGTATTGCGGCTTGTCTGCTTGCTACATTATTTTGGGCTCAAAAATCATACACTTTAAGCATTGAGGTATGTCTGCTCTCCACAGTCACCCCTGGGCTCAACACTATTGAACCCGTCCCTGCCTCCTCCTGATCTCCGCGGATCACCGGCCTGCCCCCCCTGATCCTCCTCTACATTCCGGCTCTCCTGGCCTCACTTGGCAATGATCCCCTGGCCACCCATCCCCAGGCCCCTCCAACTATGATTTATCTATATTCCGCTTTATGCGTCCATCGGGGCTCAAAAATCATTCATTTTGGTTAGCAGCCCCGTAAATAAAGATATTTCCAGAAAGGTATTTATAAAATATGTTAGTTCATGTTTTGCATGGGAGAGGGCATCTTTAATTTTTATTGTCTTTTTATTAAATTTTTATTTGATTATATAATTATGTATATATTGTTAATAAAATTTTATAATTTATTTTTTTACTTTTTTTTTGGAAACTTTATGTGCCAGTAAAGTCTAGTACACGTGGTACAGGCCATGATAATCATGCTGAGTAGTTAGCGACAGCTTTTACTATAAGCGCACCACATGTCTACACATGTGAAAAGCAGTTCGACTTTGCACTTACAATTGTGCCAGAGCCCCGTTTGGTTACTTTCACTTGCTGCTGGGGATGAACTTTTGCAAGAATCGGGGGCCAATGGAGCATTTTTTTAAACAGAAAAAAGTGTCCAATGCGGGAATCGAACCAGGGTCGTAGCGGTCGAAAACCAAACGGTTTAACCAGCCTTCCACCGACCCCTCTCATGTATATGATGTTGTATGGTTATTCAAGGTAGATCAATAGGGGGGAATATTTATATTTGTATATACATAATATTGGGTTCAAATTCACATAAATAGGTACCGCTCAGGAAGAGCAACCTAGTTCATGATAATTGAACAATGAATAATATGTGAAGGTTATTCACATATTAAACAAAATATTAACGCGGGATTCAATCCCGCGTTCATGACTGTCGGGAATAGAGGGGGTTACCCACTCGTCCACCGACTTTTTTTATAATATTGGGTATAATGTGTGAGTGTGTATATATGGTTAATTAATATACAGTTAGGGTATATATAATGGTACACAAATATTAAATAGGTGGTATTGAATAGGTAGGATAATGTGAAGGCGAACGTTGGATTGGAATTAAGGAAATTCTATTAGAGGGTAAAATATGTGAGATGTGAACTATTGGAATTAGTCGGGTTGTATATATAGGTGTAAAAGGAGTAATAAATAAGGAGAGGTTTTATAGATTGGGCTCGTAGGGTGGTTGATTATCTGAGTATTCGGTTTAGGAGGTGTTTGCTTCAGAGTTAATCTGAGGTAGTTTGTTTGAGGGTGAGAATCTTCCACAGCAGTGTGCGAAGGTGAGCACAGAACTCTATATTTTCTTATTTGAGAATAATATTTTGTTGGTTTTAGGTATGTAACCTATTAACCTACACAGTTTAAAAAAAGTATTGATCTGTGTTTATCTAGAGATGGACACTCCAGGAAAATGTGTTCTGTGGTCTCGGGGGGTCCGTTACAGTGTCTACATGAAGACCTATCGTGTTTGGATTTATTGTGTTTATTTGCACCAATCCATGTGTGGCCTGTGATGAAACCTGTGGTGATGGCTAAGTCAGGTGTTATATGTTTGTGGGTGGTTTTGAGGGAAATGGGTGTCATGCCGAGGTTGCTGAGTATGGTGGGATTAGATCTGGTGAATTCGTTGTCCCATGCTTTCCATTGTTTGGATGAGAGGAAGGTTATTGTAGTTGTTTTAGAAGCTAGTTTGTATTTAGGGCTTGTCACATTGTCAGCTGCTTCTATTTTGGGCCGGAGCATCAGCTCGGCAGTTACCTTCGATGCCTGAGTGGCCTTTTACCCAGTGTAGGGTTATGTTGCGGGTAGGAAGTAGGTCATATAAAAGCAGCTGGCATTTGTGAACAATGGGGTGGAAGAATCTGGGTTTTGAAATGGTGCATAGGAGGGAGAGGAAATCTGAGAAAATTCCGATTGATATATTGGGATCAAGGGTACGGATGTCTTTGAGTGCCGTAAGGAAAGCGAAGCTTATATGACCCCCCCCCCCCCCCCCTCAAGTGGAAATTCACTCGGATAAAACCTGGGCGTTGTCAGCTCTGTTCATTTGGTTAGTTATGCATATTTTAACCAAATGGGTCCTGGTTCTATTTTATTTAAAATATGATCTTAAATATTCCAAATAATTGAATAGTAACATCGCGAGTGAGCAAATTGTAAAAATGCTGAAATAGTAAATCTATATAAAACACTTTCATATGACTTGTATAAAAAACGGTGTAATTTCAGATGCCATTATATATTGTGAAGATAGAAAAAACTTTACGTAAAACAATTTTTACCGATAATAAGATTTCTCAATATTTAATTTAAGTAGAGTTAAAAATATATTAATGAAAAACATATACTCTCACACTTACTTTATTTTAGCTTTACTAGGATAAAACTTTAATGAGCCTTAAGGCTTATAACAGGCTGTCATTCTAGATCTGTTTGTAGAATGTGATAATGTTCTAGTATTACTATCAGAAAGCATTATTGCCAATCAGGATTCAGCAATATTAACACCATATTTTCTGACTTCAAAATAAGCAAATTAGTCTGATTTTTGAATATTTTCAAATGTTAGGGTCAAAAATCCCTTTCATATCTATCCATCATTTATAGCTATCACAAATATGTTAAATTTATAGTGGTTTAATTTTTTTGAATAGTGTGTGTGTATTTATATATTTTCTATAAAATTTGAATTTCTTCTTTATCTAAACATATACCCTTATTGAATTTATAATTTTATTTGTAATTTTAATTGAGAATACTCTAAAAAGGTTGCCTTTTTGGACTTTTGCTTTATATATAGAGATGACCTGGCTTCGTCTGTCTTCTCCTCGAGTGAATTTTTCGCTATTAAAATCTTGTCCCTGCCTACTAAGAATGATGACCTGGCTTCGCTTGTTGTCTTCTTTAGTGAATTTTCTCCCGAAAGAATTTTTTTTTATGTCAATCAAACATGATACAGCAATATTGTCATTATCATTTTCTGAATTAAAAAAAAATATTTTTGCCCAGTAATTGTTTTTTTTTTTCTTGCTTACACAAATGTGACAAAACATATTCCAGACTCAACTTTATGCTCTATTGAATTATTTATATTTTAAGGGAAACGTTCGAATTTACATGTATAGGAAGTCCGCCGTTATATAGTAAAATGAGGCGTAGTGTTTATGCTTACAATATGAAACTTTCGTATGTTTTGTCAACGAGTGTAAATAAAAAGGTGCACAATACATAGCAATATCCATAAGAAACCGCTCTAAAACATGGAATGGTGTCACCTGAAAGGGGTCGTTAATTGAATTAGATATAATAACTCTATTTCAACATTTCAAAGTGGTCGCTTAAAGAGGTGGTGGCTGATCATAGAGATCGTTTATGAGAAGCTTTCTTGTGTGTATGTACGAGTATCCCTATATATAGTCACGACCGTCTTTCCTCATCGGCCTCTGTCACGGATGCGCGCGCACAGGGAGGTCACGTGCTCGCCGGCTCCCTCGAGCCGGATTTGAACCAGCGACCTAAGGATCACCGTTGTAACATCTACAGTCGGGTAAAACACGGGCGTTGCCCGGGTCATTCGGCTAGTGTATATATATGTTTGCAATAAAAATATATAAAAGGTTCTTTTTCACATAATAATAGTAATAAAATAATACCTATATACAGTAGAACTTGGATAATTCGAACATCTTTAATTCTTAAACTTCTTTAATTCGAATGTTTATCTTGGTCCCTAGAATTTCCGGTTTTTTTTTTTGGTCCCTTGAGCTTCTAATTATCCAAGTTCGACTGTATTTTATTTTCCTTTTTTTTCTAATACGAACCCTTTGTTTAAAAGTATTTTCAACTTGACATCTGCAATCTGAAGTGTTCAGGTCCCTACATCTTTCCTCTTAGGCCCGGTCTATTTTGTTACTGGTTCATCGCAACAAACAGCTCTCTAGGCTGCAGTCTAGACCGGGAAGTTGGCAATTTTCACTCAAAAAAACAGTTTAACCTCTATTTCTATCTCTCTCTAGTCAAAGTAATCCAAAGATCATGATGTGATCGGATTTATAAGAAATCGACGCGTCTATTTCCGAATTTCTTATGAGCACACCATTGTGAAATAAAAACGACATTAACTAAATTATCCTATATTCCAACAAATTACCACCTCCATTCAGAACTAGGGTTAATAAAGTTTCAGCTGGCTTCTCGTGGAAGGTTACATTTTTATCTATCTATATATATATATATATAATGTATGTGTGTGTGTGTCTGTCCTTTATTCCTGACCAAACCACTCATTGGAACGCCATGAAACTTTGGAAAGTTATTTAGTATAGTACTGGGAAGGTTTCTGAAAAATAATTTCTTGAATATATTGAATATCCTTAGAGTTATTTGCAGATTTGTAGATTTAACTCGCAAGCAGCGCCAGCATTGCGACGATGATAACAAGTTTTTTTATCTATAAGTTTTATTATCTTAAAGATTATTCATCAAAAGTAAGATTATCTCAGGATGACACGGCAATTTATTTGAGACAAGAATAATGATACAATTCCAAGGCAAATATACTATTCCTTTAACTTCCAATTACCGAGGGAACCAATTAATATTGATTTTATTCAACTTATCGAGTATTTTTCAAGGGACCGGGAAAAATGTTCACTAGATGAAACGATGATTTTGTAATGTAGAAAATTAGGAAAGACAAAATTCAGGATGACACGGCACACGGGGACCGGGAAAAATGTTCACTTTATCGAGAGATTCAAATTTACGAGTCAAATTATGAAAATATATCTTTTTTTTTTATAAGTTTATAGAGAATTGTTTTAACAAATGTTCGTTAGACAAATCTTTACTCGGGTAAAACCCGGGCGAAGCCGGGTACATCCGCTAGTTTTATATAAAATATCAGGCTTTTTTATATAAGTTACAATATGCATTTCTTGGTGTCTCAATTTTTATAAAAACCCGGAAAGCAATTTTATTTTCGTATAAAACAAAAAATATTTATATAAATTAAAGTGCAATTAAATTGAAATAATATATATGCACAAACACATTTATAAATATACAGTAGAAGTTGGATAATTCGTACGTCTATAATTCGGATATTTATCGTGGTTCCTAGACTTTAAGCCTTTTATTCAAAACCTTTTTAATTCGAATTTTAGGATAATTTTATTTTTTTTTGGTCCCTTGGGCTTCAAATTATTCAAGTTCTATTGTATATTCAAAAATTAACTAAATACATAACTTTTATTAATATTTTAAAGATATCTCACAAAACACTCTCTAATTTTATAAAATAGATACCATTTATATATATACCTAATGAATTATAAACAACACTACAGAGAAAGAGAGGTTCTAGGGTGTATTATAAACAACTACAAAGGCACTAAAGTGTTTTATAAACAATTACTGAAGCACTAAAGTGTATTATAAACAACTACAACGGTACTACAGTGTATTATAAACAACTACAAAGGCACTACAGTGTTTTATAAACAACTACTGAAGCACTAAAGTGTATTATAAACAACTACAAAGGCACTAAAGTGTATTATAAACAACTACAACGGTACTACAGTGTATTATAAACAACTACAAAGGCACTACAGTGTTTTATAAACAACTACTGAAGCACTAAAGTGTATTATAAACAACTACAAAGGCACTAAAGTGTATTATAAACAACAACAAAGGTACTACAGTGTTTTATAAACAACTACAAAGGCACTAAAGTGTATTATAAACAACTACAAAGGCACTAAAGTGTTTTATAAACAACTACAAAGGCACTAAAGTGTATTATAAACAACTACAAAGGCACTAAAGTCTTTTATAAACAACTACAAAGGCACTACAGTGTATTATAAACAACTACAAAGGCACTACAGTGTTTTATAAACAACTACTGAAGCACTAAAGTGTATTATAAACAACTACGAAGGCACTAAAGTGTTTTATAAACAACTACTGAAGCACTAAAGTGTATTATAAACAACTACAAATGCACTACAGTGTTCTATAAACAACTACTGAAGCACTAAAGTGTATTATAAACAACTACAACGGTACTACAGTGTATTATAAACAACTACAAATGCACTACAGTGTTCTATAAACAACTACTGAAGCACTAAAGTGTATTATAAACAACTACAACGGTACTACAGTGTATTATAAACAACTACAAATGCACTACAGTGTTCTATAAACAACTACTGAAGCACTAAAGTGTATTATAAACAACTACAACGGTACTACAGTGTATTATAAACAACTACAAATGCACTACAGTGTTCTATAAACAACTACTGAAGCACTAAAGTGTTTTATAAACAACTACAACGGTACTACAGTGTATTATAAACAACTACAGGTCAAATATCCAAAAGGAACTGGACAAACAAAAATTCTTAACTGGAGGGAAATGATTGGGAAACCAAGAAGACTTAAAGCCACCTAGATAAAAACAATCAAACAGCTGTCTCCATTCAGAGAACTATACATTGAAGCCCAATAGACAGAGGTCAATGGATCATAATGATTATTCGAAACGCCTAATAAAATCTAAATTGAAATATATGGAAGGTGATTGCTTTGTGACAAAGCCACAACACCAGCTTTGGCAAACTGAGAAGTCCCACCTGAAGATCGTGGTTCCGGGCTAATGGCCCTCCTCAGTCCAAGAGGTCAATGAAGACACACACTCAAAAGCCTTTATTAAGACATATAATCTTACACTTGGATTTACAATATGGAAAAAATCTGAAGATAAAAATAATTATACAACAACAACAAAAAACCTTTATTTAGACACTATTGTCTTACAAGGGATTCCCCTAAAAGATCATATATGTACATGAGTGAGGAGGAGAAGCAATTTAGAGGGGAGGGGGAGCAATCAGCCGTTCTCTGTGAAGTTGAGCACTTTTTCCCTCATTTTATCAATCGCCTTGAAAAATTTAAAATATTTATAAACAAATGTTTTAACCAGCAGGAGAGTAGTAAAAATTTTATATACATGTTGTTCATTATAGTGAGTTAGCCCCGAAATTTCGCGAATTTCCAGTCTCTTTTCCTGTAAGAATGGGCAATGGAATAGATAATGGACCAAATTGTCTTGGACGCCAGCATTGCAGAAGTAGCTATTTAAAGGGTCGCTGTTCCAAAATCTCGTGATATCCTCGCGGAAAAATAGCCATAGAAACCTTTGACGGGCTATATATCATTTAATTTTCAAAGGGAGGTTTGATAGTAAGATAAAAATAATTATATATATAAAGTAAAATCTAATTACATTTAGTACTAATAATGAAATTTTTATACAGGAAAACTAAATTAGGAACATTAAGCTCATAAGAACGTCAATGGAGAGACAACGTTAGTAAAGGATTCGGCACTTCTCTCTCTTTTTGGCGAACGATAATAAATATATGAAATGAGTAAAATAATAATTTATTGTTTTCTCTAAGATGTTCTTGGCTGTGACTAAGCAGAAATCAACTATCATTAAGTTTATTTAAAACTCTATATTTAGACTTTGTAAAAAAATTAAACCTTTGTTGTCTTTTAATTTAGACTTGTGTCGAAAAAGAAAACCGATTGTGAAAATTGATGGAAATTTTGACGCTACTTTATGAAAGTTTTTAATTAACTTGACCTTTTAATGGATGTTTGTCTACAAAAATTGTGATCATTTTTAATATACTTCTCGAACTCCTAGAAGTCTGTCGATTTGAACACTTGCTCAATCCCGATGACAATGCAAGTTTGCAAAATATCAGGCTTCGTATAAAAGTATATCGTTAAAATTTAATAAATTCCCAGCAATACTTGGCGCTAAGGAGATGTTAGTTTATACGATAGAATATATTATATATACTGTCTGACTTGGTTAACCGTAGTCATATTTAACTTATATGAATGAATCAGAAGCCAATGCGTCTAAATACAGAAAACAAATGTTGAGGGAAAATATTTGAGAAATTTAGACAAATATCTGATACACACACAGATACAAAAGATGTCTGAAAAACGAAGAAACAGGTAAATCCTTCACTAACTAATATTTTTTTATTTATTTCATTCAAATTTTTACAAACATCTGAAAATATAATAGGTTTTCACTGGCTTTTGAGCACTCATATATAGATTCACAATACGCGTTGGTAAAGATAATCAAAAAAGTAAAGTAAAAAAATAGCCCTATTCTAAAATTTATAATGAATATATTTTAAAAGGTCAAAAATGATTTGCTATCAAGTTCTTATAAGTGAAGTACGCGCTAAAAATTCTATATTCATTTAAAAGAATTAACTTTAAGAGCACGCATTCAAAGACTATTATATTATTTAGAAAAAACATTTTTTTTTGCAATTTTCAAAACGCTAAATAAAACCAAATCCACATTTTTTACCATACAGAATTGAATTGAATACAAATTGTATTTGTAAAATCCCTAAATTCAACTAAATTATATCAATTTGTGAAGGCTAATAGCCAAAAAATTTAAACAGGAAATATTTATTGTTAAAATGGTTTCTATCTTCAAGAAGCCGTTACAGTTTTTGTTTTTAATATTTAAATATCAATACATTAGCTGCATATATAATGATTACCTAATTATGTATAAAGAAAATAAAATAATATGAAAGAACTTGAGATATAACAACTCAATATATATTTAACGTCAAAAGAACACGTCGAAGGTAGAAAGCAACAAAAAAGCTTGGGGTTAGATAAAAATAAGGCTGATGAAAGAATTAAAACATACAACAATTTTATTATAGAAAAGAGACAAAATGTATACAATGTGCAGTAGGTACCTCACCAGACTCTGCAAGGAGCCTTGTAGTAGCAGCCCTTGTCCTGTCTGAACTGCTCAAGGTTGTTCA
Organism: Cordylochernes scorpioides; assembly: GCA_030710605.1. Classification (NCBI taxonomy): domain Eukaryota; kingdom Metazoa; phylum Arthropoda; class Arachnida; order Pseudoscorpiones; family Chernetidae; genus Cordylochernes; species Cordylochernes scorpioides. The sequence goes on from CP092864.1 coordinate 181,421,364, forward strand.
GCGCCCCCTGCACTCTGGTCCTAAGGTCGGCCTGTGCGGGATTGGGACGTCTGGCGCCGTTGGTGCACATCATACTGCCGTGGGCGTTGTAGAACCTGCTGTTGGAGGTCCGTCCTCCTGTGACCGTCCTGTAGGCTGAGAAGGCCGCGCGGAGTCCTAGGTTGTCAGCAACGTTTCCTCTCAAGGCTTCCTTCCTGTAACCGCTTCCAATCATGTGGTATTGATAAAGAAGACACGATGCTTCCTTCTTGTACGTCCTCTGGCTCTGCTGGGACCACATACCTGGCACCGGGCTGGCGATGGCTTTGGCCATCTGGTGTCCGATGATAACGCCTAAGGTGCCGTAATTGGAAGCAGCGTCCCTCTTTGGGAATTTATTGGCCAGCATCTGCACGGCTGCTGGGATATAGATGGAGTTGTCACTGGGATCATAGGCGGCGTTGGGGATGAAGCTGGGGAAGATATAGGACCAGGGGTCGTCGATTTTATTGGATGCCAAGAACTTCATGGCGTTCACATTGTTTTGCTGGTAGTCTTCGCTGATTTCAAGGCCTTTGTAGAATATCTCGAGTATTTGGGCATCCTTCACGTAGCTTGGGTAGCCGTTCATGGTCTTGATGGAACGGATCGCCTCGGCGTTGTTCGCAAGCGTGTTAGAGTCATACCGTCTGTTATAACGAATTTCCTGGATAAGGGCTTCTTTGACCGCTCCGGCAATGTTCTCGGACTTCTTCAAGTTGACAATGTTCTTGGACATCTCGTAGAATAGATATTCGAGGGAATAGCCGAACGCATTCTTTGTTGCCACCATACACCTCATGTCTTTAGAACCCCAAACCTTGCCATTCAGATTCAAGTCGATATAGTGGTCTCTAGAACTCCTAGTAGGGATTAAAGGCTCCAAAATATCATAAACATCAACTTTAACATTATCAGAATTCATACAACTATCGAAATATTGAGCAGTCTTTCTCAAGAAATCAGGAACCCTAGTACTAGGATTCTTATGAACTTGTACTAAGAACATACCGATCTCTTTAACGTTGCCGTGGGTCAACATGGTGAACCTGTTGTCGTGGTATCCAAAACGGTCCTCGAGTGGGACACAGATATTCTGGTAGAAGTCGTTGCAAAGATTGTTGGTGGGGTCCGGCTCTGGGGGCACATAGCTGATCCTGAAAGAGTCCAGGGTCCGGCTACCGTCCGCAGCTGCCCCGGGAAGCCAGAGTGCCGAGGCTGCAGCTAGGAGCAGAAACACGAAATGAGCTGTCTTCATCTTCTAACTTTAAGAAGATTTATGAATTTTTCTTCAAAACAAACTTTGAAGGATAGAAAGGGAAGGCTGGATACAGAGTGAGATTGAAATTAAAAACAGAATATACTAAATATTCTGTGTAAATACATATTCAGGCACGACGTTATTTATTTTTTTTCAAAAGAGAAGTTAAGTTATTTTGTTATTTTTCAATAATTAAATATTTTTATTCACCAATCCCCCCACTCTTTGTATATCTCACAAACTATTCCAACTTTAATCTTATGACGATATGTGGCGCTGAGTTTGTTTATACAAAAAAAAAAAAACGTTGTAATGCCTTGACAAAGGTTGGCATTTAGCCAACCGAAATATTGTCAAAACAAATCCGTTCTTCGATCCAATATATGCCTTTTTAAAAATTATATACACTCATGGACAAAACTAAAGAAAGTGGAAACTCTTTAATGTTCCCTTTTTTCTATTTTTTTTTTTAAGGAGACGGAGGCAATTTTTTTTCACACTTGGTTATCTCATATGTCTTCAATAAGGTCACTGTGTATCAAATATCTTTCAGAGTTATTGTATGAATCCCGATATACATGCTAAAAGGTATAAGTTCCTTTTGTCCATGAGAGTATATATATTGTTTCGTTTTAAAAATATATATATTTTATAATAAATTATGTATTTTTATATATCTGATTTTTTTAAAGATGCATATAGATGTCAATATAAAATATTTGTATTTTATAATTATTACACATTAGTTCATGTTTTGCATGGGAGAGGGCATCTTTAATTTTTATTGTATTTTCATTAAATTTTTATTTGATTATATAATTATGTGTATATATTGTTAATAAAATTTTATATATATATATTTTTTTTACTTTTTTTTTGGAAACTTTATGTGCCAGTAAAGTCTAGTACACGTGGTACAAGCCATGATAATCATGCTAGGTAGTTAGCGACAGCTTTTACTGTAAGCGCACCACATGTCTACACATGTGAAAAGCAGTTCGACTTTGCACTTACAATTGTGCCAGAGCCCTGTTTGGTTACTTTCACTTGCTGCTGGGGTTGAACTTTTGCAAGAATCGGGGGCCAATGGAGCATTTTTTTAAACAGAAAAAGTGTCCAATGCGGGAATTGAACCAGGGTCGTAGCGGTCGAAAACCAAACGGTTTAACCAGCCTTCCACCGACCCCTCTCATGTACATGATGTTGTTTGGTTATTCAAGGTAGATCAATAGGGGGGAATATTTATATTTGTATATACATAATATTGGGTATAATGTGTGAGTTAAAATTTTACACAAATAAATTTACTGGCAATGCAATGTAAAGTTTTAACGATAGATGGCAATAAAATTTAATTTAATAATGTGTGAGTGTGTATATATGGTTAATTAATATACAGTTAGGGTAATGGTACACAAATATTAAATAGGTGGTGTTGAATAGGTAGGATAATGTGAAGGCGAACGTTGGATTGGAATAAAGGAAATTCTATTAGAGGGTAAAATATGTGAGATGTGAACTATTGGAATTAGTCGGGTTGTATATATAGGTGTAAAAGGAGTAATAAATAAGGAGAGGTTTTATAGATTGGGCTCGTAGGGTGGTTGATTATCTGAGTATTCGGTTTCGGAGGTGTCAGAGTTAATCTGGGGTGGTTTGTTTGAGGGTGAGAATCTTCCACAGCAGTGTGCGAAGGTGAGCACAGAACTCTATATTTTCTTATTTGAGAATAATATTTTGTTGGTTTTAGGTATGTAACCTATTAACCTTACACAGTTTAAAAAAGTATTGATCTGTGTTTATCTAGAGATGGACACTCCAGGAAAATATGTTCTGTGGTCTCGGGGGGTCCGTTACAGTGTCTACATGAAGACCTATCGTGTTTGGATTTATTGTGTTTATTTGCACCAATCCATGTGTGGCCTGTGATGAAACCTGTGGTGATGGCTAAGTCAGGTGTTATATGTTTGTGGGTGTTTTTGAGGGAAATGGGTGTCATGCCGAGGTTGCTGAGTATGGTGGGATTAGATCTGGTGAATTCGTTGTCCCATGCTTTCCATTGTTTGGATGAGAGGAAGGTTATTGTAGTTGTTTTAGAAGCTAGTTTGTATTCAGGGCTAGTGACACTGTCAGCTGTTTCTATTTTAGCCAGAGCATCAGCTCGGCAGTTACCTTCGATGCCTGAGTGGCCTTTTACCCAGTGTAGGGTTATGTTGCGGGTAGGAAGTAGGTCATATAAAAGAAGCTGGCATTTGTGAACTATGGGGTGGAAGAATCTGGGTTTTGAAATGGTGCATAAGAGGGAGAGGCAATCTGAGAAAATTCCGATTGATATATTGGGATCAAGGGTACGGATGTCTTTGAGTGCCGTAAGCAAAGCGAAGCTTATATGACCCCCCCCCCCCCTCAAGTGAAAATTCACTCGGATAAAACCTGGGCGTTGTCAGCTCTGTTCATTTGGTTAGTTATGCATATTTTAACCAAATGGGTCCTGGTTCTATTTTATTTAAAATATGATCTTAAATATTCCAAATAATTGAATAGTAACATCGCGCGAGTGAGCAAATTGTAATAATGCTGAAATAGTAAAATCTATATAAAACACTTTCATATGACTTATATAAAAAAACGCTGTAGTTTTAGATGCCATTATATAAATTGTGAAGATAGAAAAAACTTTACGTAAAACAATTTTTACTGATAATAAGATTTCTCAATATTTAAGTAGAGTTAAAATATATTAATGAAAAACATATACTCTCACACTTACTTTATTTTAGCTTTACTAGGATAAAACTTTAATGAGCCTTAAGGCTTATAACAGGCTGTCATTCTAGATCTGTTCGTAGAATGTGATAATGTTCTAGTATTACTATGAGAAAGCATTATTGCCAATCAGGATTCAGCAATATTAGCACCATATTTTCTGACTTCAAAATAAGCAAATTAGTCTGATTTTTGAATATTTTCAAATGTTAGGGTCAAAAATTCTTTTCATATTTATCCATTATTTATAGCTATCCCAAATATGTTAAATTTATAGTGGTTTAATTTTTGAATAGTATATATATATTTATATACAAGGTATGTCCCATAAGTTCCCGGACTGGGTCCATAAAAAAATAAATAAATGAAAAATGTAAATAAATTTGACAATTTATTATAGAAAAAATATCTGGCAACACGGTGGCACCAATATCGAGGTGGTACGTGCGCGCGCGCCAAAGTTATTCTAATTTATTTAAAGGTGACACCTTGCGCTGCGGCGATTTTACGATGGAACAAAAATTGAAGCAGAGGATTTGCATAGAATTTTGTGTGAAACTTCAAATATCAGCAACCGACACTTTTGAAATGCTTAATAAAGCATTCCCCTATAACGCCCCAAAGAGAACAACTGTTTTTGAATGGCATTCTAGATTTAAAGCTGGCAGAATTTCCATTGAAGATGATCCTCGTCAAGGACGCCCAACCTTTCAAAGGACTGATGAAAATGTGCGAAAAATCGCCGATTTGATAAAAGACAATCCTCGAACCACTTTGCTGGAGCTAGAGCAAGACACAGGCATCTAAAACAACGATTGGAAGGATCGTAACCGAAGATTTGAGGCTCAAAAAGACTCCTGCAAAATTCATCCCAAGATTCCTCACTAATGAGCAAAAACTGTGTCGGCTTGCAACCTGTGAGGACATGCTGGAAATGACAAGAACGGATCCGGAATGGAAAGACAAGATAATCACAGGCGACGAGACATGGGTCTATGGCTATGACCCTGAAACCAAGCGTCAATCTGCCGAGTGGAGAGGTCAGGGTGAGCCTAGACCCAAAAAATCCAGGATATTGAAATCCAGAAACAAGGTGTTGCTGGTCGCTTTTTTGGATAACAAGGGCATTGTTCATCACGAGTATCTTCCTGCAGGCCAAACAGTTATAAAGGAAATGTATTTGAGCATTCTTCGCCGTCTAAGGGAAGCGATTCGAAAAAAAAGGCCAGAAAAATGGACTAATGGTGACTGGATCCTACACCATGACAATGCCCGCCCTCACACAGCGTACTTGGTGACGAGTTTTTTGGCGAAAAACGGGACAGAAATCCTACCTCAACCACCCTATTCCCCAGACATCGCACCAAATGACTTTTTCCTGTTCCCCAAACTCAAAGCAGTTCTAAAAGGAAGACATTTTGACACCAGGGAAGACATAATAGAAAAATCGCTGCTGGCATTGAGAGCATTCCAAAAAGGCCTATAAAAACTGTTTCGACAATTGGGAGAAACGATGGCGCTGGTGCGTTGAAGCAAGGGGGGACTACTTTGAAAAGTTTTAATAAAAATTTTTAAAAAAAATCTTACCTTTTTTTTTATGGACCCAGTCCGGGAACTTATGGGACATACCTTGTATTTTCTATAAAATTTGAATTTCTACTTCATCCAAACATATACCCTTATTGAATTTATAATTTTATTTGTAATTTTAATTGAGAATACTCTAAAAAGGTTGCCTTTTTGGACTTTTGCTTTATATATAGAGATGACCTGGCTTCGTCTGTCTTCTCCTCGAGTGAATTTTTCGCTGTTAAAATCTTGTCCCTGCCTACTAAGAATGATGGCCTGGCTTCGCCTGTTGTCTTCTTTAGTGAATTTCCCCCCGAAAGAATTTTGTTTATGTCAATCAAACATGATACAGCAATATTGTCATTAACATTTTCTGAATTGAAAAAAAAAGTATTTTTGCCCAGTAATTATTTTTTTTTTCTTGCTTCCACACAAATGTGACAAAACATAATCCAGACTCAACTTTATGCTCTATTGAATTATTTATATTTTAAGGGAAACGTTCGAATTTACATGTATAGGAAGTCCGCCGTTATATAGTAAAATAAGGCGTAGTGTTTATGCTTACAATATGAAACTTTCGTATGTTTTGTCAACGAGTGTAAATAAAAAGGGGCACAATACATAGCAATATCCATAAGAAACCGCTCTAAAACATGGAATGGTGTCACCTGAAGAGGGTCGTTTGTTGAATTAGATATAATAACTCTATTTCAACATTTCAAAAGTGGTCGCTTAAAGAGGTGGTGGTTGATCATAGAGATGGTTCATGAGAAGCTTTCTTGTGTGTATGTACGAGTATCAACATATATAGTCACGACCGTCTTTCCACCGTCAATCATGTCACGGATGCGCGCGCATCATCATTATGATCATTATCATTATCTAATGATAATAATAATAATTATTATTATTATATTATTATTATTATTATTATTATTAATATATATAGTCACGACCGTCTTTCCTCAATTCCTCATGTCACGGATGCGCGCGCATCATCATTATGATCATTATCTTCTATAGAAGCTTCTATCTTTATAATTATGTATATTTACAAAAAGTCAATTCGCTCGCTGACCTAATGTACATGTAAAGTTTGGAGCGGGACGTTTCACAAGAGTGACATCCACGGCGCCAATTTATAATTGTAACGAATAGTATTTGAATAAAAACATTTAATCGGGTAAAACCCGGGCGTTGCCCGGGTCATTCGGCTAGTAGATTATAAACACAAGGTAATAAGACAACATCCATGATGAGGTACAATTTGAATTATAATATATATAGTCACGACCGTCTTTCCTCATCGGCCTCAGTCATGGATGCGCGCGCATCATCATTATGATCATTATCATTATCTAATGATAATAATAATATATTATATTATTACTATTATTATTATTAATATATATAGTCACGACCGTCTTTCCTCATCGGCCTCAGTCACGGATGCGCGCGCATCATCATTATGATCATTATCATTATCTAATGATAATTATTAATATTATTATATTATCTACTTATATAATTGCCTTATTCTGTCTGTGTGAAGTTCACTGTGTGAAGTTCACGGATAGATTTTGGTCATCAACGCGCACATCATCATTATGATCATTATCATTATCTAATGATAATTATTATCTACTTATATAATTGCCTTATTCTGTCTGTGTGAAGTTCACTGTGTGAAGTTCACGGATAGATTTTGGTCATCAACGCGCGCATCATCATTATGATCATTATCATTATCTAATGATAATTATTATTTTATAATATAATTGCCTTATTCTGTCTGTGTGAAGTTCACTGTGTGAAGTTCACGGATAGATTTTGGTCAGAATGGATAAAATAAAAAAAAGTTTCAAGGGATGGGAATCGAACCCACGACCTTCCGCTTACCGGGCAGATGCCATGACCACTAGGCTACCCTGGACATATTTTTCCGTTCATAAATTATATATAAATTAAATATTAAAACTATATATTCAAATTATTCTACTTAGCTCACGAACAGCGCCCTCTATCAAGGTTATAAATACGTTTAAAATCGAAATCTTTTCAAAGTTTTATTAATAATAGTTCGCTTACTAATTAGAATACTTGATCTAAATCGAAATATTTATAGACGCTCGCTCGATTTGAAGATTTATATCGTAACTAATCTGACTGTAAAGTTTGGAGCGGGACGTTTCACAAAAGTGACATCCACGGCGCCAATTTATAATTGTAACGAATAGTGTTTGAATAAAAAATTTATTCGGGTAAACCTGGGCGTTGCCCGGGTCATTCGTCTAGTTATTATCTATATATATAAAAATGAATGTATGTGTGTCTGTTTGTTTGTCCTTTATGCCTGACCAAACCACTCATTGGATCGTCATGAAACTTTGGGAAGTTATTTAGTATAGTACTGGGAAGGTTTCTAGCAAATAAAATTTTTGAAATAACTTTTCGCCTAGAAATAATCAAGATAAATATTCTAATTTATCTGTTATAATTCAACAATCTGCTCTAAATATTATCATGATGATACGATGATTTTGTAATGTAGAAAATTAGGAAAGACAAAATTCAGGATGACACGGCAATTTATTTGAGACAAGAATAATGATACAATTCAAAGGCAAGATACTATTCCTTTAACTTCCAATTACCGAGGGAACCAATTAATATTGATTTTATTCAACTTATCGAGTATTTTTCAAGGGACCGGGAAAAAATGTTCACTTTATCGAGAGATTCGTTAAACAAACCTTTACTCGGGTAAAACCCGGGCGAAGCCGGGTACATCCATACAAGAATAATGATACAATTCCAAGGCAAGATACTATTCCTTTAACTTCCAATTACCGAGGGAACCAATTAATATTGATTTTATTCAACTTATCGAGTATTTTTCAAGGGACCGGGAAAAAAATGTTCACTTTATCGAGAGATTCGTTAGACAAACTTTTACTCGGGTAAAACCCGGGCGAAGCCGGGTACGTCCGCTAGTTATATATATATAGTCACGACCGTCTTTCCTCATTCCTCATCGGCCGCCTCTGTCACGGATGCGCGCGCACATGGAGGTCACGTGCTCGCCGGCAGCCAACGGGCGCGCGCCGCCGGCATTACGTCATTGATTATAAACACAAGGTAATAAGGCCAAATAAAAAAATAGTGTGTGATAAGGCACAATTTGGATTATCTACTTATATAATTGCCTTATTCTGTCTGTGTGAAGTTCACATTTTGGTCAGAATGGATAAAATAAAAAAAGTGTCAAGGAATGGGAATCGAACCCACGACCTTCCGCTTACCGGGCAGATGCCATGACCACTAGGCTACTCTGGACATATTTTTCCGTTCACATTTTTATTTTTATATTTTCAAGACACACACAGTTTGGGGCGGGACGTTTCACAAAAGAGACATCCACGGCGCCAATTTATAATTGTAACGAATAGTATTTTAACATGAATCATGAAAATTTCTCTTATATAATTGTAAATAGTTATAAAACGAAGAGAAATTTTTTTTTATTAAAATGCATGGGCTACAAGCTTTCGGGCTTCACGCCCTTCGACGGGTACAACATATTGAGAGAGAGAGAGAAAATAACGCTATATATAGTATCGATATGTGAAGAATCTGCATACATAACCATATATGAGTTAACAATATCAGATTAAGTTATGGAAATAAGGCTTTTTTATAGAAATATTTGACGAAAGTAGGATGTGATGCTAATTAAAAATTAAAAATAAAAACTAAAAATTTTTTATGACAGATTTAACATAACTAAGACTATTGCAATTTATAGGAGAACATATGATCATCTATGGATGTCAATCAACTTAAACCAATGTGATGTTATATTAAAAAACCAACAACAGTGAGGAACTATGGCATGGCCCGCCATCAGCGCGATCATCGGACAAAGGAAATTTTTTTATTATTATTAAAGGAATAGTATTTTAATTAAAACATTTTGAAAATATATACGCACTCGGGTAAAACCCGGGCGTTGCCCGGGCCATTCGTCTAGTACAGGGGTCTCCAAACTTTCCAGCCTTAGGGCCATACTGATGGGGTCTTTCCAGCCTTAGGGCCATACTGATTACTCCAGTAAGTTCCGAGGGCCAAGATGGCAACACTGCATATCATTAATTTTCTTGTATTAATTGTTATGTTTATTTGTTATTAAATGTTATTATTAATTGTTGATTTTGTGTGTGATTTAGCAGAATGGAAAAGAAGCGAAAAATTGATAGTGAATGCAGAAAATTCAAAGATCAGTGGAACATTCAGTATTTCGTAATTGAGTCCAGTAACAAGGCGCTATGTTTGATTTGCAATGAAAGCATAGCCGTTCTCAAAGAATATAACATGAAACGTCATTATGAAACAAAACATTCTCAAAGGTCACAGTTTTGCCTTAAACTAAATATTTGAAGATAGGTTGCTTGGCCACATTCAAAGTTCTTTGAAACACTTCGGACAGAGACTTTTTTCCACGTTTTAACAGGATTCTTCTTGCTAGGCGTTATAAATGTATACCTTTATTGCGCTGAACCAAATGTTTTATTCGTAAAACCATCAAAGAGAATCCCTCTCTAGAAGAAGCGTCTCTTATTTTAAAGTATTAAAAAACAAATTATTGAGAATCAAGCCATCGCCAATTACAGCAATAATCAAACCTAAAAGGTGAAGACTTTATAAAATTGAACTAATCACACACGCACCTTCCATTATATAAGAAGGAGATCCCTCTAATGCAAAGAAAAAAACGTCCTATATTGGAATAATTCATAAATTATACTGAAACTGGTTTAACAATTTTACAATGCGCTTTTTAAAAACCTTTATTTAACTAATTTCCATGTTTGCCTAAAAATCTTGTAAACAATTTGTAACATACTTACAGAGCGCATCTAGAAGTCTGAAATTCAATACTCTTCTTTAAACCTATAGACATTGCAAGTTGACAAAATCAGATTTGCGGGTAGTCGGAAATAGTCTATCTTCAATATGTCCTTCAAATTTGGGTTCAATTTATTGATATACTTCTTGACCACGTCTGATGACTATTTAAATCCTACTATCATTGAAAGTATGCAAAGTGCCAGACATCTATATGGCCGTGGAGGTCGGAATTAGAATAAAGATAATTTGCCTATTTACTTTCAAACGAAAAATTATACGCAGCTGTTTTTGTAGCGTTATGAGCGTTCTTTCATGAAAAATATAAGTAGGTCGCAAAAATCTAAAGGTAAAAATGATTTAGTTTTTTTTATAAAAAAAAATAACTATAATAAAAATTTAACAAATTTACTATTTCATATTTCTAGTTACATCCTTTGAAAATTAGAATTATGGAATAAAATTAAATGGGGCGGGGGAATCATATATTGAGAGAAACAACATATCATCTAACTGATATCTTGAAGTTCTATATATCGTCCTACATTATATTTATATGAAGTAAAATAAAAGGAGTGGGAGACCAACATCGTATATTAAAGGAAGAGGGAAAATTTAGAGTGAAACATAAAAACGTTCTAATCAGTTACTTATTAAATCACATAAAGTTTGAAATTCATGATGATCATCACTTGTCGCTTTTATTTCGATGTAGTTAAAATATATTTTTTCTCCTTTTTAGAGTATTTTATTCAATATATTTAATTATTAGTTATTTGTTCTTTAACTAATTAAATTATCCCGAAATTTACGGCACAATTTTGAAACTCTTTCATTCTTAGTTTTATTTTCTGGCCTTTTTTCCGTTTTGCTTCGTCAACAGTTTTACGCTCTTCTCCACTATGATATTTTCAAAGTCTTCTCGATTTATTCGAATCAATTTAAATTTCATCAACTAACCTAGCTTTGTAATTTTGGCCATCGAGCTGCTGAGTTGGTCGATAGCTAGTCTTCTGCATTGTTTCTAAAAATCCATTGATTTTTCTTTTAGCAGCTCTAATTGTTTTTCACACTATGATCTATCATACCCTAATTCTACACTCAGCTCACTGCAATGCTAGGAAGTTATGTGAACATATTTTTATAAAAGAAAAATGGTAACATATTTGAAGAAAAAAAAACCTAATTGATATTATAAATAATTTTGATGTGCTACTTTTATTTTTCAATGTAATGTGGTACTACTAGCAGTCATGGGGTCTCGTGGTCAGGCGTCAATCAGTAACAGAAAAGACAAAGCAGGTTGTATGTCACCTGAGAGAGGCTAGCGCCGAAGACGCGACAGGGAGGAGTGTGATATATACGAGAGGAAGAGATGCTTTGTCCGGCCCGTTTGTCGGTGTCGGTGGTCGTAAAACTCACTTGAAGTGGTCTATATAGGTTAGGATATTTAGTTAGTCTAGTCTTTGGATAATGAATTCAGGGTTCTAATAATTTTCATGTCGGAGGTTGACTGAATAACGCCTCTTATAGAAAGACTAGTTATTCAATCAATTAAGCGTTTATTTTTAATATACAAGGTATGTCCCATAAGTTCCCGGACTGGGTCCATAAAAAAATAAATAAATAAAAAATGTAAATGAATTTGACTGTTTATTATAGAAAAAATATCTGGCTACACGGTGGTACCAATATCGAGGCGGTACTTGCGCGCGCGCCAAGGTTATTCTAAATTATTTAAAGGTCACACCTAGCGCTGCGGCGATTTTATGATGGAACAAAAATTGAAGCAGAGGATTTGCATAGAATTTTGTGTGAAACTTCAAATATCAGCAACCAAAACTTTTGAAATGCTTAATAAAGCATTCCCCAATGACGCCCCAAAGAGAACAACTGTTTTTGAATGGCATTCTAGATTTAAAGCTGTCAGAATTTCCATTGAAGATGATCCTCGTCAAGGACGCCCAAAATTTCAAAGGACTGATGAAAATGTGCAAAAAATCACCGATTTGATAAAAGAAAATCCTCGAACCACTTTGCTGGAGCTAGAGCAAGACACAAGCATCTCTAAAACAACGATTGGAAGGATCGTAACCGAAGATTTGAAGTTCAAAAAGACTCCTGCAAAATTCATCCCAAAATTCCTCACCAATGAGCAAAAACTGTGTCGGCTTGCAACCTGTGAGGACATGATGGAAATGACAAGAACGGATCCAGAATGGAAAGACAAGATAATCACAGGCGACGAGACATGGGTCTATGGCTATGACCCTGAAACCAAACCTCAATCTGCCGAGTGGAGAGGTTAGGGTGAGCCTAGACCCAAAAAATCCAGAAAAAGGTGTTGCTGGTCGCTTTTCGGATAACAAGGGCATTGTTCATCACGAGTATCTTCCTGCAGGCCAAACAGTTATTGAGGAAATGTATTTGGGCATTCTTCGCCGTCTAAGGGAAGCGATTCGAAAAAAAAGGCCAGAAAAATGGACTAATGGTGGCTGGATCCTACACCATGACAATGCTCGCCCTCACACAGCGCACTTGATGACTAGATTTTTGACGAAAAACGGGACACAAATCCTACTTCAACCACCCTATTTCCCAGACATCGCACCAAATGACTTTTTCCTGTTCCCCAAACTTAAAGCAGTTCTAAAAGGAAGACATTTTGACACCAGGGATGACATAATAGAAAAATCGCCGTTAGCATTGAAGAGCATTCCAAAAGAGGCTTATAAAAACTGTTTCGACAATTGGGAGAAACGATGGCGCTGGTGCGTTGAAGCAAGGGGGGATTACTTTGAAAAGTTTTAATAAAAAAATTTAAAAAAAAAATCTTACCTTTTTTTTTATGGACCCAGTCCGGGAACTTATGGGACATACCTTGTATATTATCAATCCAAAGTTGTCCAAAAAGTCTGCTTTATTTTATCTTTTGGATGTATTATATAGTTATCAGCACCACTGTCAGTAAAAAGCGCAATCCCATGTTTTTGTCTCCAACAAATATTTGGAGATTGCGACAATCCTGAATGCTAGCGGTAGAGTTTATCGCTACTCTGTCCGCCGGTTGGTGTTTTCCGACTCTTTCCAACTGCACAGAGGTCTGCATTTATTTTGCAAGCAATTAGAATCAAAGTGAA